>JBAMNC010000950.1:0-600000 GCA_037902135.1 Cetoscarus ocellatus | reverse complement strand
GCCCAGGCCACATGCGGCCCCCCTATCCCATTAATGCCACCCACCAATCAGTTTCTAAAGGGACAGCATGTATTAATTTGTTAATTAATTAACAAGAGAGCATCACAAAACCTGCCAGGAAACAAAACAATATTCCCTGAAAAAAGCTGTAATTGGCTGTGATTGGGTCTGTAAAATTGTCATAACCATTAGGAAACGTATTTAAAAAGGATCAATATGATTAAATAACCAGTAACAACTTTGTTAATTACATTTTAAAAGTTTTTTAAACAGGTCAGAAATCTGTTTAGTTCATAATATCAAACACTACAATTTCATTTAAATCAGAATATATAACTCTTGACATAATTCCTTCATTTCTTTGTTCATTTTTTCATGATATGGAATTGTAATTAGATCAAGATGGGAGCAGCAGTCAGTTTCCACAATGCGGCCCCCCAGCAACAACGATGAAACTAATGTGGCCCTCATGGTAACCAAAGTTGCCCATCCCTGCTCAAGTGGCTAAGTAGGAAGGTTTGGGGTCCTGAAGTGGCCCCTGGGCCTTAATTTTATAATTCCTGCACTGGATAATACAGCCAAAGATTTCAGCAGAGAAAATGAGTAAAAATGTCTCCAGCCTTCTTTAACTTCATATTTAGCAAACATTCAGTGGTGTGATTTTAGCATGGATCCTGTCTGAGGCAGGTTTGTCTAAAGATTTAATAACCAGTGAGATTATGCTCTTTATTTTTTGTTCAGAGGTGGTCTTTTTATCGTTTCTGAGCTTGTGGGAATGCCAGAGTCCTGCAAGGGTTCAATTTTTCTAACCTGCAGCCTCCTGTACCTGCACAGCTTGGAACCACAACCTGACCTGAAACCCACAAATTTCCTGGCACCAAGTCGATGCTCGCCAAGACCCCTGTGCAACAGACCTAGGACCAGACCTGCAACCCAACAGTGAACTAAACAGCCACACAACTGTTAACTATCTTAGGGGCAGTACTGAACATTTACTGACATTTACACACGCTGCACACTGTAAATGCTCAGTGACTTCTCTCTCTCTGTCTGTAACAACCACAGTTTAATTTTTTCATGCAGGCAAGCACACACACGGACACTTGACAATGATTGCATGCATCTATTATTAGTATAACCCACAGCTCTACTGTCACTCTCTGGCAATGTAAACCTTTATAGGCGCAAAACCACTATGCAGCAGATATACATTTATCAAAAGCCTTTTGGTTCTTGAATGAGGATTTTTGAGGAGTTCAACATGTGACGGGATTTACTGAGATCTGGTCCTTTTTCATTTGAGCTCTGATGTTTGACTCTGAAACTCAGTGTCCAGATGAACATTTAATTATGGAACTTTCACAGAAAATAGAGGTTTTATGGTACTAATTATATATTGTCACTCACCACAAACATGTGTGACCAGTCTGAGGGAATGTGGACTAAAAACAACAAAGAAAGCCACAAATTTGAGAACTACTGGGCTGTGGTCAACCGTCTCTCTGCCTTTGACCAACCACAGAAGCTTTTGCTCAGAAGTGACATGCATACAGGCCTCAACAGCAAATGGTTTGAGGTTGGAGGTGAAAGTACAAAAGGGCTAAATGACATTTGAGAAGCATTTGTATGAAATATTTTGATCTCATTTCTCAAATTTAGATTAACTCGTTGTGAACCACTCAGTGGTATTCAGGTATGAACTCCACTAAGTTTAGTTTGGACCCAGAAACAAATCACAGAGAGAGTCAAGGTGCAACAATCCAACAGTTTATTGAGGGGAAAAGGAGCAGGAGCTGTGGGAGAGTGAGGAGTGGGGCAGAGGGATTGTTTGGGGATCCAGTGAGAAGTGAAAGCTGCAGGGGAGGGGGGAGTGAAGTCCAGAGTCTGCAGCAGAGAGTGACTGACAAGCTGGGCAGTGATGACCCCAGTATTGCTCTGGCCCTTGCTGCTTACGACTCAACTGGCTGTCTCTGAGGCCTTGTGTTGGGGTAGTCAGCATCAGCATTGTCACTACCTGAAGCTTGCATGTATGCAGGCAGAGTCATTTGAATTTGGCAATGCCATAGCAACAGAGGGCCATGTGGTAGATCATCTAAATCTTCAGTTTGGTGATTTGGGATATACGTGAGGATAGGGATCTCTTCACTGGTGTTGATCCACTGATTTTGGAACAAGTACCTTGTGTTTCTTTCAGACTGGTTCAGTTTTGCTGTTTAACATCAATCAGCTGGATCTCATTGCGAAACCACAGAACTAAACAGAACTCCCACAGGTTCAGGAGGCTAACTTGGGATTTTTTTGATTAGAGAAATCTGAAAAGTGAGGGAAGAATATGAGACATTAAGACTTTGAGGTCCAGACATAATCACTTCAAACCAGAGTCGGAGAAGAAAATTCCTAAAAGTGTTCTCGAGAAACAGCAGTCACAAGCTAGTGCTGAACATGAGACCCAATGACTAAGACCTGTGATCTCTTAAATCTTACAGTTCATCTTCATTTCAGTGTAAAAAAGTTTAATAGAAGTAACTAAACATGTTCTTAAGATCACACAAGGGATAAACATGTGACCTTGACCTTTGACCTCTAGTTTTCCTTTGTGTCAGAAAATACATTTGTGCAAAGTTTAACAGAAATCCCTTGAAGTGTTTTTATGATATAATGTTCAGAGGTGAAAGATAAACATGAGGCCAATGGACTGTTGAACTATAAGCACTAAAATATAATCAGTTCATCCTCGTGTCGCAAAGGACATTTATGAACATGTGAAAAAATCCATCATAGCATTGGTGTGAAGGATGCATATAGGCACCACTACTTTGACCTATGACCTTGTTGATCTGTTCAAATCATTCTTGAGTAAGTGGAGAGTTTTGGGTAAAGTTTGACAAAAGTCAGAGCAGTCTTCAGAAATTACTGTCAAAATGAAGGGATGATTTTAGGGCACAATGACCTTTGAACTATTTGTCACCCAAAATTGTATCTGTCCACATTTTGTCAGAGGAGACATTTGTGGTCACAACTAGTCTAAAAATGAGGCACCTGGGGGTGTTAACCAGTCAGAACATGATAACCATGTCACAGTGGGGGATCTAACCCCCGTCAGCAGGCCTCAGCACGGTACTGTCACGGTTCAGTCAGGGAAAGTGTGGAAAACTGAAGTGGCTGCAACTGTAGCTATCAGCTGAGCAGTGCAGCAGATTCAAGACTAGAAAAGTTAACCTGTTAAAGTACATTGTCTTAATAAACAAATACAGTTCACCTCAGTCTAACAAGTTAAATGTGATTAACTCTGTTACTTCAATCAATCAATCAATCAATCATGACCGATTGATTGATTGATTGCTCTGTTACTTCATAAAATTCAAGTGAAGCAGCCGATTTATCAGTTCTATTTTGTCCATTAAGGATAGGAGTGTTGATATGACCTGACCTATCTCAAACAGGAAGTTGTCAATTTGGCCTTCAGAATAAAAATGTAGCTAAAAAATAATCTCCTTGGCCATTAATGGTATTGCCATGAAAAACGTGCCACCAAAACAGTAGGCTACTCTGATCGAAAGTTCTGAACAACTCTATTAACTCGCACAGTTTCCATATGATAAATTTTCAAGGTTGGCCATCTAATGCAAAATGACTGGAAAAAATGGAACAGGTGTCAAAGTCAGGCACATATACACTAAAGTAAAAGCTTTAAAATGTGCACAGACTAAATCCTTACAATTTTTCCTACATTTTGAAAGTATCTTCATAAAGATTTTATCAAAATTGTGCTATCTGTGAGGGGTCAATTAACTTTTTTTGGTTGACTTCTTACTTCCCCTTTGCTGCTCCTAAGCAGAAGTCATGTGACCCACAACACACACCCATTAGAAACTCTGAGGAGGAACAAAAAAACATCAAAACTTAAACAGTCAAACCTCTAAAAAAAAGTAGAATACAAGAGATAGAAAACACATGCTAAAATGGAGATTTTTAGGTTCAAGTCTTGGGAC
This sequence comes from Cetoscarus ocellatus, assembly GCA_037902135.1. Taxonomy (NCBI): domain Eukaryota; kingdom Metazoa; phylum Chordata; class Actinopteri; order Labriformes; family Labridae; genus Cetoscarus; species Cetoscarus ocellatus. The sequence continues at coordinate 596,008 of JBAMNC010000950.1, read as the reverse complement.
GCTTTTAGCCTTCTACTCAAGTCAGTAGCAACAAGGATTTTGTGGCAATAGACTCACAAAAAGTGGCTGGGTTCACTGTCTTTCTTCATTTTAATGAACTGATATTTCTCTGTCTGCATTCATGCTGGATCCTCACTCAGCTTCGGGTACACACGTCAGTAATACTTTAAGCAGGTCACAGGAGGTCAAATGAAACCTTCAAAATGAATGTCATGTCCACACTTCAATGCATTAAATAAAAATATTTAAAAAATTTACAAATATTTATATTTATATAAACTATCAAATCACATGTCACTTAAGTCAAGTGCTCAATTTCTGCTAATTTGGACTAAGACTTTAAACCCATTTGAAGATCTGATCGTCTAGAGTCTAGACTACACGTCTCCTTTGTGTGCTTTTGGTCAATGAAAAAGATCAAATTGTTTAACAATATGTATGAAGGAGACAACTGATTTCTGTATCAGTATCCCATTGAAAAAAGTATCAGTATCATATTGAATTTAAGAAGTCTGGTATTTCTCATAACTATTGTTCATCTAGTACTGTGCAATAGTATGAAACAGACAAAAAATTATATTAAGGTCCACAGAAAACAAAAAAAATGCTTCAAAATGATCTAAAACTGATGTTATATATATGTCTATTGACAGAATAAAGCAACACAAATCTTTAAACATCTTTTTTAATTAAGATATATTTCAGTGCATCAACTGAAGTCATGGATGGATGGAAAGTCAAGGACTATAACAGAGCGTGGCTGCATTTAATAATTTTATTATCACGCAAAAACAAACAGAAAACAAAGAAACAAAAACGAGCACTGAATGAACTCAGAAAAGACAAACATTACACAGAGCATGTTTTAGATCAACAAAATGAAATATTGTCATCAGTACAATACATGATATAATTATGAAGCCATTATTCAAAACATTTTTATTTTCAAGCCTCCCCCACTAAGAAATAATCGATGATTCACTTTTATATGATTCACTTTTATTTTTACTGTCATTTGCTGATTTTTATATATTTCAAGGTTACAGTTTACTTATTCTTACTTGTATTTTTACAATGAATGCTGGATTAAGGGTTTCATAAGGTATGTTACCATTTATGTGCTTTATATATTCCCTTAGATGTTTGCCTCCTATAATCCTCAGGCACACACAGAATGTTTTAGTTAGAAGTATCACAACATATATCACACACACTCAAAAAAATATATTAGTTAAAATTGTCTCAATATATGCTTTGTCTAGTTAAAAGAATCACACAATATATGCCTGATGAGTTCACAAGAGTGTCATAATTTAGAAGTTAGACTTTTCACACAGTATATATATAGATGGATGGATGGATGGATGGATGGATGGGGTTATCCCTACCTAATTCTGCATGACCATAACTTTTGGCGATCGTGCTATTTATTAAGAGTCTTGAATAAAACCTCCTAATTAGTGATCCAATCACAGATGTCTGGTCTTAAATCAGTGTGAAAAGTCATAATAAAATATTTATAACTCAGAATATGTTTCCTAAACTAAAATGAGGTCATATTCATGCCAAATTTACCATAGGTTTCATACTTATTAAGACATATTCATAAGAACAAACCACACTTACATAGAGTAATTAAGGGGGGAGTAACTGTTCTTGTGGTATCAACTCCTTATAAAGGCCTTACTAAGCAAAGGTATGATCAAAGTGCCTATACAACAACCTAACTAATTATCCGCAACTAATAGCTGAGGGCAAGTCACCAGTGAAACTAAAAAGCATGTTTTTGGTCTGTGGGAGGAAGCTGGAGTGCCCAGAGCCTCTGAATTTACATGGAACAGTCCTCCAAACATTTAAGCATCACTTGGCACCACATGGCAGCAAACAGTCCACACTGAAGAGCTAATCCAGTCCAAAAGCCTTGACAGCCGCGTAGATCCTTTCTCTGTCTTGATGTTTATCCCTCAATGTGCCACTGCGTGTAGTCATCGTGGTAAAGATCACAGCAGAGTAAACCCATGTGTCTTCTTCTCTCTGAGGAAAATGTTTTCAAAATTTACCAAAGATGATGAATCAAAATAAGAATTCATACCAACATCTTAAAAAGTTGATTTTACCTTTGGATTCATTTTAACAAGATTTCCCTGGAGGGAAACAGCATCTACAAAGAAAAAATGAATTAATAACTAAAATAGACAAAGACAGCTAATATTTAAATGTATGCCCTAACAGTAATTACATATAATAGTGCGATGATTTACCTTTATCACATTGACTACTCTTAATACCGTAGATGAGAAGGATCATCACAATAACACTTATAACCAGGGTGCCACACAGCAGACACAAGGGGACGATGTACCTCTTCAACTCAAAAGACCACCAGTCGAACTCTGAAAGAAAAAACAGAATACCAACAAAGAACACTCAATGGCTTTGAGAAAGCTGGGGTAAAAACTTGGATGCACAAGGTCAAAGCTTTGCATAATCACATTGTATTAAACCAAATTAATATGGAATGCAAACCCGACCTGCCCACCCTGTTACTACCTCTGGAGGGGGGGTACGGGGTCAACTCGTTCCCCCCACTCCATCTCCCTGCTGTTTACAGTGGACTTGAAGTTTGACACAGTGTAAGGGAATTCACATGTTTCGGTTACTTCTTCTTGAGTGAGGGGAAAAATGGACCGAGATAAGCAGATCAGAACGGCATCTGCAGTGTACCAGGTGTTGAAACTTTTGATTGTAATAATGGGAGGGAGCTCGGCTAAGTGAGAGGGGAAGCTTTCAGTTTACCTGCCTTTGGTTGTCCTATATATTGTTGCAGATGGGATGAAAACTGTTAAAAATAGGCCACAAAAACAGTTAAGGGTGACTGCACACTGTTAACAATCCATTTTTCTTTACTTTTTCTCTAGCGAGCCACTTTATATTTGTATGCTGGCAAACTGTGTAGACACAAATAGATGCAGTGCCAGTTCTTTCGGCACTGGAGCAGAGCTGATCTCTGTCACTGTGGCAAATGTTTGTGCTGCACCAATTAAGGCAGTCATCTTGTACCCGATAATCAAATATCCATTTTAAGTATGGGGGTTGAAATAGTACTCAAACTGTAAATAAACATTTGAATATAAAATAATCAGTTCATCAGCACATTAGGGCACCTTGAGCAGTGAACCAACTGATACAGCCTCAACAACAGCTCCATCTATTCTACTGGAAACCAACAGAAGAAGAAGACACCTCGACAAAGTGGAGGACTGTTAAAGCCATTGTTGAAAAGTGATGATCCATACTTATCCTGGTACACGGTAGAGGACATCACTATGTAAATTTACTCAAATACAGTAATGAATATCATTTTCATTAATGGTTACATCACTTGTTATTTTATATCAGCTGGTATTTTTATTTTCTTTCTAACATCTGATTTGAAGGACAAATCGTAATCTTCTGGTTTGTCCATGTTGGGTTTCTGTACCTGTGCTACATCATACGTCTTCATGGTAGAACAGAGGATAAAACAGCCTAGCTGTGGTTGACAGGTTGAGTGTCAGTTTGGATTATAGCCCTTCACCATCATGAGACAGAATAAAAGTCATAAGACGACTGCAGTGCGTCATGCCCTGTAGTACTTGTCCCCACTTCCTGCTCTGCTGGGTTGAGCCTAAATGTGCTGAATAACACTTTCATGTTTCTGGTCAACGGTGAAGTAAACTGTTCAGTATTTGAGTCATGAATGAAAAGTGACTGTAGTTCACTCTGTAGACAATAATCCAGCGTTCATACATCAAGAGACACCCACAGTTTTAAGATATGTGTCTGCTGAGGCAGCTTCACCCGGAGCTCTGCTCTGCCCTTCAATTCATCCATGGCCTGAGTACGAGGTACTTTGTAACTTCCTGGTGGCATTTCAAAGTAAAAGCCTGATGTGTTTTATTCAATGATGAGACCATGTTGTCATACAATGCTTTCATTCTAAATAGGCTTCTGATCCAGTGTTCTAGTTATCCATGTGGCTGCAGAGTTGGAAAGTGCTTTTTTTTATCTCCTCTGAACCTTCTTTACACAAAAACACCACAGGGTGTATTAATGACAGGAAATGTGATATTAATGGTGATACTGATTAACCTCCTCCTGCTTTTCTCTGCATGCAGTGTTTTTTGAGTCTGTTTTAACACAGAAACATTTTATATGTAAATCAAATGTGAATGAGTTTGATTTGGGCAGAGAATCTAAAATGCTCATAGCAAACTAGACCACCTCTGTAAAGGTGAATGAAAAATGAAGAACAATCAAATATGTTTTTTGAACAAAATAAAATGTCATTTAATTCATTCATTTTCTATACCGACTATCCCTTTCGGGTTGCAGGGGGGCTGGAGCCTTTCCCAGCTGTCATTGGGTGAGAGGCGGGGTACACCCTGAACCGGTCGCCAGTCGATTGCAGGGCAATAGAGACAGACAACCATTCACTCTCAACCCATACCTAAGGGCAATTTAGAATGACCAGTTAACCTAATGAGCATGTTTTTGGTCTGTGGGAGGAAGCCGGAGTGCCCGGACAGAACCCACGCGTGCACGGGAAGAACATGCAAACTTCACACAGAAAGGCCCTGCCCGACCCGGGAATCGAACCAGCAACCTTCTTGCTGTGAGGCACGTGCACCATCTGCTGCGCAAACTTGCCGCAAAATGTCATTTAATTGAGCACTTTTTCTTTAACCTGCTTAGAATAAGACTTGTGATATTTATAGTATCATTTCTTGACACATTTTTAGGACAATCCACAAAAAATTGCAGAATTCAGCTGCCTCTCAATGCAACATGATTTATTGAATCACTGTAGTTCTAAATCATTAACTTATTATGCTGACAGGTTGTTTTCTCAATGACCAAAATAGTCAAGATGATAATTTTTCCATAACAGAGCAGCCCTAAAGGTGGGCGTACACTGTGTGATTCATGGCTGAAAGTGCATCAGTCGTGGTGGAATTTCCACTCACATTGTGCGGCTGAATCGTTTAAACCAGCGGTGTACAAACTTTTTTTCTTGAAGGTCCACAAACCAAAAATAAAAAGATGACTGGGCAACGCTAAGTGGCTCACTTTACGTGCATTCAAATTTGTAAAACCAATACAATGTAGGTTCAAAACGGGTTAGCTATTGAGTATAAGAAGAAAAATCATTAATGGCTTGGCGAGACAAATGACCAGTTAGCATTAAGAATTTTGGTTGGGCTGGCCAATCACATTTCAGGGCACCTTGGTCAACCCTGTCCACCACTGGATCAGCCCCTGCTGAGGATAAAACTGACGGTCCTTGCTGCAGAGTGTCAGGGTGCTAAAAACTCTTCTCCACATCTGAACATTTTAGTGTTTTTTCTGTTTTCTTTGTACATCAGACAGCAATAGTGAAGCAAATGAGTTACTGTTTAGCACAGTCTTCATTTGACTTTTTTCTTCAGTCAAGTAAAAGCTTTATGTTTTATTGTGGGTCGAATTTAATTCTATTGTTAGATTTTACCAACCAAAAGTGTACAGCAGGCCACATTTGGCCCACCCCTAGTTTAGATGCAGCACCATCATGCAGGATTTATGTGCTTCATACTGTACAATCTTATGGCCGTAAATGTCCTTCATGCTGTGCAGGTCAAATTGGGACAAAACATTTACCAAAGTAAACTAAGTTTCATCTGTCACAAAAAGAGAAAAAGAAAGAGACAATGCTGCGGCTCTGGAACACACACAAAAACAGTAAGCATGTAAATCATAAAAACACTCCCGTGTCATCTGAATCTCGATTATTTCCATATTTTCCTGTTTGTTCAAATCTGTCCTAATACAAGGAGAGGACATGCACCACAGGGACTTTCTGTCTGACATCATGTAAAGAAAAGAAAATTGGAGGATCAACACATAGTTGCTCCCCCTGTAAGAGTGAACCCTGTCTTAAGACCAGAAAATCAAACAATTCAGAAATCCACCCAACTGGTTGGCAGTCATTGGTCAGACTCAAGTCTGGCTCTGCTATTCCGTCATATCTCTGTGTACACAACATGAAAAAGGCGCACTGTCACGCTGAAATGCATTCCAACTTCAGCGGCAGTCATGCGGCTCCAAATATAAATCAGAATCCTGTTGAAATCAAACAGTGTGTTCTCGGCTTAAAACAACCACAGGACTCCTGGTGGAAACAAAATGGTGGTGGTTGTTACCATGTTTTAAAAAGAACTCATTTCAATAACTCCTTCTTGTTGTTTTCTTAAACTAGTGTTAATTTGACTCTGGAAACATGTTCAGAAACCTTTTAGACCGAATAGACTTTATGGAGGTATGACCTGTTCTTGAATGTGTCTGACGAGAAGGTAGGTCTCTGTAGTCAGTGACTTCACAGCATTATAATATTTTTAGCCCAAAGCAACTTCGAAACATCAAACATCTAATTAAAGGGCATTTGATGAACTGTATTAATTTCCAACTATCGATTAATGTCATTCTTATCAGATTTCTCATCATTGAGCTTATTTTTAGGAAAAGTTTTTGTTGAATTTTTTACTTTTGTTCAGTTTGGCATGACTTTAAAAGCTCATAATTTTACAAATATTCAGTTTCTGATGAGGACATGTTGAAACTTTCTTTAGAAGGACCTCAATAGTCAAACCTACAGGAGCCTGTAAACTGTCCAACAGTTTTTTTGTGGTTTGTCCTCACAGCGCATTCAGCTGAATTCTAAACTGATGTTGATTAGCAGCTGTCAATCAAATGTGTTCAGACTTACCCTTGACGTCAATCTTTGTCCCATGTCCAAATAACATCTGTCCACATGTGTCCACAGCACAGTAATAAGTCCCAGAATCAGAGGAGTTGACGGTCTTAGTAAAGCTGTAGACACATTTCTGTGGAGACTGAGCCTCATGACTCTCCTCACACTCATCACGTCTGTTTCCATGAGTGTAAATGAATCTGGAATGACCTTCATCTGGTCCAGATCTCCACCAGAGCACACTGTGGTTACTCTGACATGTTTTCTTCTCAGAGTCAAAGTGGACTGAACACTGCAGAGTCATCATGTCTCCTGGATGGTCTGGATCAGATGAAACGTCTTGAACAACGGCAGTGATATCAGGCTGAGGTCCTAATGAACACAAACCAGAATGTTCACTTAATCTACACAATATAGAAACAACTCCATATCTATCCACATGCAAGAAATAAAACAGCATAATGAATTTGAAAAATGGGTTTTGATCATATTTATGAGAACATGGTGAAAAAGTAAAAGTCTTTTAACCTTTGACTTTCAGGAGCGTTCCTTTCAAAACTGTCATTATAAGGTAATCCTGCTTCACACAGAAGTATAGTCCAGTATCACTGGGCTCTGTTTTATTAATAATCAGGACAAAGGCTCCAGGCTCTTGTTTTGTTGTGAAGTGAGGAGTTTTGTTAACATCTTCATCATCAAAGCTAAATGTTCCACCAAGAATTTCAGGCAACTCTCCAGAAACTAGTCTGATCCAAAATAACTGTGTTCTCTGCCAAGAGGTCTTCCGAGGACACGTCAATGTCACATTATTACCCATAGTGACCATCTCTGACTCAAAGTTGTTTTTAACTGTGCATCCTGAAGAGAAAAGACAAACATCGGTATTTAACAAGCAAAATAAATCATTTATGTTCTCTCCTTTAAGTAAAACACAACAAATCTAAAGTAAATATCAAGGATGCATGTCAGGTGTACTCACGACTCAGTCCGAGCATCAGTAGAAAGGTGATAGCAGTCTTCATCTTCATGTAAGTTCACTAAACATGACACTAAAATTAGCTTCTGTGAGAAGTTTAAATAGAATCATATCAAGTAGGAGGGATCAATTGCGGAGCGACCTGATTGGCCCCTCACTATGATGATATTTCTCTACACAACCACAATGGAAAAAAAAATTGACCATCTTTGAAGACCATGCACATGAAACTAAACCAACAGCAGGCTTGTGATTGAAGTTTCATGGTGGGTTTCTATAATTGTTGCTGAAAGGAATCACACTTAGTGCAGCTCTCTTCTTGATTTTCCATAGACTGTTTAACAAAAGGTGTACAAGATCAGTAAAGAAAGCCAGCAGGATGTGAATCCTCCTTGAAGAGCATCAGCGTCTGCGCTTTGGTAATTCACATGTTTGTTCTTGAATCAGAAGTTTTCACATTTGAACAAAATATCAAGTACACATAAACACTGATACATGAACTTCACTCCTCTTTTGGCAGATTAACAACACCTCCCCCTCTGAAGCATAAGCTTGGTAGATACTGTTAACATAGCATGGAGGATGCTAACAAAGGAAAAAACACAGGACTACCAGAGAACTAAAAACAGTGTGGGAGCACACACACATGCTTCCTGTGCACAAAGAATGACAGACTGCAGAAGAGGTTTATGGATCGGCCTCAAAGACTCACTCCATGGATCAACCCATTAATGCATGTTTATTTATTTCAGGGGTGCCTGATGTTATCAGCACAATGTTAGTATTGGCAGATAAATGGCAAAAGAGCCAATTTAATGCTTTTTTGAGCTAATATGCCCTTTAAAGTGTTTGACATGCCTCCTCAACAAAACAGAGTATTTCTAGACCTTCCAGTTTGATGCCCTGTTATTATTTTGTTGTCAATTTAAGCTCATTGTCTCATAGTAGCAAACCAAGTGTAAAGTAGAGACATTATAATAAATGTAGAGCTGCTGACAACATGGCACAAAGCAGCACTGAACGAACTATCCATCCATCTTCCACACCACTTATCCTTTTCAGGGTCACAGGAGGGCTGGAGCCTTTCCCAGCTGACACTGGGCAAGAGGCAGAGTACACCTGAACTGGTCCCCAGCTGATTGCAGGGCCACTTACATAGACAGACATCCATTTACTCTCACACTCATACCTAAGGGCAACTTGGAGTCACCAGTCAACATAATGAGCATGTTTTTGTTCTGTGGAAGGAAACCAGGGGCCCCGAAGAGAGCCCATGCATGAATGGGAAGAACATCCAAACTCCACATTGAACTGTCGACCTGCTTGCTGTGAAGCACGTGCATCACCTGCTGCACCACCGTGCTGCCCCCAAATTGATCAATTATCACAGAGTAGACCAGGGGGGCATCAATCACTGTCAGACGGATCAGCTGGTGCTGTACATTGTACGGGTGCGAGAGATGGATGGTGCATGAAAATGTTGTTTTCAGTATGGAGGGCAGACGGCTCCCAGCTCTGTTTAGATGCAGTCCACCTGCCCCAAACAGATGACTCCTATCCCAAAAAACATTAAAGTTGTCTCTTAAGCTCAGGCCATGGAATCTGAAGAGCCAGGTGTTGAGGCTCAGCAGCCTGTTGAACCTCACTGTTCCTCCGTCACAGGTGAGGGTGCGACTGGAGATGAAAGCTTGAGTACGTAGCTGTTTAATCTTGTTGAAAAACTGGAGAAAGTTTTCCAGTGCTGTTTGGAGATGTCCTTGGAACCAGTGTGGATCATGACTTTATCAGCCTCATACCAGGGATTTCATCCACGATGTCGAGAACAGTGGCACCGAGGAAAGACAGGATCAGAGCACCTTTCACTAAACGTTCCTCAGGATGGAGTCCCCCCAATGAAGAGAGTTGTAAGAGGAGCCCTGTGCTTGGCCATCTCCCCAGATGAATGGTGCCATCACAGAGTCTGACACAAATATACTTGTTCTTGTCCTCTCATTTTATGATTTTTGGAGCCCAGGCCACATGCGGTCCACCCACCACAATAATGCGGTCCACCATTCAGTTTCTAAAGGGACAAAGTTTATGAACTTGTTAATTAATTAACAAGAAAACATCACAAAATCTGGAAGGAAAAAAAACAATATTCCTTACAGAAAAAAGCTGAAATTGGCTTTGACTGGGTCTGTAAAATTGTCATAACCGTTAGTGAATGTATTTAAAAAGGGTCAATATGATTAAATAATCAGTAACAATTTTTGTTACATTTTAAAAGTATTTTAAACAGGTCAGAAATCTATGTTTAGTTCATAATATCAAATACTACTATTTCATTTAAGTCAGAATATATAACTCTTGACATAATTTCTTCTTTTCTTTGTTCATTTTTTCATGATATGGAATTGTAATTAGATCAAGATGGGAGCAGCAGTCAGTTTCCACAATGCAGCCCCCCAGCAACAACGATGAAACTAATGTGGCCCTCATGGTAACCAAAGTTGCCCATCCCTGCTCAAGTGGCTAAGTAGGAAGGTTTGGGGTCCTGAAGTGGCCCCTGGGCCTTAATTTTATAATTCCTGCACTGGATAATACAGCCAAAGATTTCAGCAGAGAAAATGAGTAAAAATGTCTCCAGCCCTTCTTTAACTTCATATTTAGCAAACATTCAGTGGTGTGATTTTAGCATGGATCCTGTCTGAGGCAGGTTTGTCTAAAGATTTAATAACCAGTGAGATTATGCTCTTTATTTTTTGTTCAGAGGTGGTCTTTTTATCGTTTCTGAGCTTGTGGGAATGCCAGAGTCCTGCAAGGGTTCAATTTTCCTAACCTGCAGCCTCCTGTACCTGCACAGCTTGTAACCACAACCTGACCTGAAACCCACAAATTTCCTGGCACCAAGTCGATGCCCGCCAAGACCCCTGTGGTACAGACCTAGGACCAGACCTGCAACCCAACAGTGAACTAAACAGCCACACAACTGTTAAACCAACACTAAGTAACTTTTCAGCCTTCATAAAATATTTTCATAACTTTTGTGATGAAACATCGACTTACAACTAGTTGAATGACACCTCTGTCATGGCCTGGGGGGGTCTGTATCGCTTTCACTGGCACTAAGCAACTCTTGAGGAGGGTGGCACGAAACCTGCCACACAAAAGACTACAAATGTGCTGACTGCTTTACCGCAAACGTCACTTCCCCCTTTCCCCACTCGCTACAAAGACGGAAGTCGAGTCGAACGCCTTCGCGCAACTAGTGCTATCATGGCAGAAGCTGCAAAACAAACGAAGAAACGAAAAGTTTTGTCTGAGGAGACAAAAAAAAAGAAAGAGGGAGGCTACCCGGATAAAAGGACAGTCAAGGATTAACATTGGCCCAGCTTTCACTCGCTGGCGTGAGCTCAAAGACGAGGAGGGATTTCCGACCGACTCTGCCTTGGCTCTGTTCCTGCTGGACTAGTAGGTAGCTTCCTCCTGCCGGGATCTGTACGTGTGTTTACTGTGAAATTAGCCAACATAGCTTTTTATTTATTGGTTTCAAGGCTCTAAAACTCGTCAGCGCATCAGTCGCTGACGAGTCAGGTAAGGGGGGGGCGGTGGGGTGATATGGTACAAAACAAAGTTACACGTTTATTTTCAACATCGTCATATGATATTGTTTAGCCACAATTAGATTCATTACCTCGTCGCTATTCATCCTTCACACAGCCGCTGGAAACAGAAATGTAGTTCAGTCCAACTGCAGGCGACCAGGAGATCAGGATATTACGGCGCTACACGCTGGGCCTCATGGGGAGTGTGGTCTTCCTTCAGGCAAAACACTACCGCCTTTGTCCACCGGCGCTGCCATAATCAACAAAAACTGAAAGTTCTTAAGTGTTGCTTTAACTAAATTAGGGGCAGTGCTGAACATTTACTGACATTTACACACGCTGCACACTGTAAATGCTCAGTGACTTCTCTCTCTCTGTCTGTAACACCCACAATTTCATTTTTTCATGCAGGCAAGCACAACACAGACACTTGACAATGAATGCATGCATCTATTATTAGTATAATCCACAGCTCTACTGTCACTCTCTGGCAATGTAAACCTTTATAGGCGCAAAACCACTATGCAGCAGATATACATGTATCAAAAGCCTTTTGGTTCTTGACTGAGGACTTTTTAGTAGTTCAACATGTGACAGGATTTACTGAAATCTGGTCCACTTTCATTTGAGGTCTGATGTTTGACTCTGAAACTCAGTGTCCAGATGAACATTTGATTATGGAACTTTCATAGAAAATTGAGGTTTTATGAAGCTAATTATATATTGTCACTCACTACAAACGTGTGACCAGTCTGAGGGAATGTGGACTAAAAACAACAAAGAAAACCACAAATTTGAGAACTACTGGGCTGTGATAGACCGTCTCTCTGCCTTTGACCAACCACTGAAGCTTTTGCTCAGAAGTGACATGCATACAGGCCTCAACAGCAAATGGTTTGAGGTTGGAGGTGAAAGTACAAAAGGGCTAAATGACATTTGAGAAGCATTTGTATGAAATGTTTTGATCTCATTTCTCAAATTTAGATTAACTCGTTGTGAACCACTCAGTGGTATTCAGGAACGAACTCCACTAGGTTTAGTTTGGACCCAGAAACAAATCACAGAGAGAGTCAAGGTGCAACAATCCAACAGTTTATTGAGGGGAAAGGACCAGGAGCTGTGGGAGAGTGAGGAGTGGGGCTGAGGGATTGTTTGGGGATCCAGTGAGAAGTGAAAGCTGCAAGGGAGGGGGGAGTGAAGTCCAGAGTCTGCAGCAGAGAGTGACTGATGAGCTGGCCAGTGATGAGGACCCGTGAAGACACTGAAAGAGACAGAGCTCAGGAGCATGAGGTCAAAAACAATAATCCAAATGCACAAGCAGAAAAAAACTTAAGAGAGCAAGAGCTAGTGATGGCCACGATACCACATGTGAGTGAAGCAATCCACTGGCTCTGCCTGTGAGTTCCAGGGGGGTAGATAAAGGTGAGCTGATGATCAGATGAGGTGCAGCTGTGAAGAGCTGAGAGCCTCAGGAAGACAGGCCACCACAAAGGGAGGGGGAGAGGGACAGGAGCATGAGGAGAGACTGAAACAGAGTCGTCACACCACTGTAACAAGCTGACCTGCAGCTGTACATGTGTTTGTTTACCATTTATGAGCTTCAGAAAGCCAACAAGAAAGTTGACTGCATTTATCATGTTATGGTATTTTCAGAGATGAAGAAGGTCAAATGTGATTCTTTTTGATGGTAACTTTAAAATAATGAGCTGTTAAAAGTAGAAAAAACAAAATAACATAAGAAACACGCACATCCCAACCAAAGCTGGCAAAGGCTCAGTTGAAAAAGACAAAGATAAGGAAACAGAAAGACATCACATCATCACGTCACTTGGTGCAATACATCATCTGAAATAACTCCATCAACAAGAAATCAATGAAAACTTCCTCATTCTTCTTTGTCTGTTCACACTTTGTAAAGGCCCTCTATGTGTCTGATTTGAGAACACTTAGAAAAAAACACTCGCTGATGGATTTCATGAGTGGGGGGGCTATTTTGTCAGCTCTTTGACCAAACATCAACCATCAAGACTGTTTACTCAGAGCAGTCCAGCTTCAACAGGATGTGCAGTGAGGTCTGACGTGCATTAAAGGAAGTGGTTAAAGATGGCTTAGAAAGTCAGTTTATATCATCCTCTATAAAAACTGAAGCTTGTTTAGATTCAACAGCAATGGTTTATTTCTACTATATATTTAGCATTTGTTGTTCAGAATCATCTGCAGTTGAGGAGACTGGATTAAAGAAACATGTTTTTTTGTTGTCTTGAACACATTTGTAAAGTTTTAGTTGGAAAATAGGCTGTAACAATTCATGTCGAATCTTGTTGATTCTGCTAATTTGCTGAAAAGAGATGGCGCACTGTAATGCTAGAAAAGTTCGGTTTACTTGAAAAGAGATTACATTGAGTTTGAAGCATTACACACAAGATATCACGAAGATCAAAGTATTACATCTGACTGTACCATTAAAGAAATTAAAGAAATAGATCAATGAAAGAATTAATGATTTATCTTGTTTCCACTTTCAATGTCCATAATGTGTTCTTTTTAATTTTTGATGCCCTGTGTGTGCTTTACATGTCTCTGTGTGATAGAGTACTTCAATGGACAAGATAGAAAGTCCACAGCATCAGAACTCCTCCCTCTCACCCTCTTTACAAAACTAGTACCACTACATCTGCATAAGCCCCATAAGCCTTTATTGACTATGCTCTTCTCAGGAAGTAGATGTTACTTTGGCTTTCCTATAATGTGCACTGATACTTTCCATAGCCACATTATATTCCCTTTCAGCGTTCAGAAACAGACATCGCAGTAGCAGCGGGTGCATGATCACACTGGCTGCTGTAAAAGTGAAGGTGCAAACAAATGATGGACAAACTTTTCAGATCTGATCAGTTCATGCACACTCGACCTATAGCTCACGAGAGGATCTAAAAGCACATGACAGATTGACACCTCACACTAAAGCTACATTTAGCATTTATGCCGTAAAACTTTCCTGTCAAAACTTGGCAGAGAGACAGGGGAGCATGCTCAGAAAATAGAAAATTCTGTAAAGAGTGAGCAGTAGTTTGTAGATAATGCACTTTACTGCAGTTGAGTAAGGCTTGAATACTATGTGAATTTGTTTGTGAGCTTTGGTGTTTGTTTAACTCGTGGTCAACCACACACAAAAAACACATCGACTCAGACACACACACATGCACACACACACACCATCAGTCACCACTTGCAGCTTAGTGATGAACTGAAACTTAACATTGTTGTGGTTTGGCTCGAACTGAGTGCTGTGAATACAAAGACATTTTCTTTGGCTGTTATTCATTTTGTACAAATCTTAGTGTGTTGGACACATTTTTGTTGAAGTTTCTCAACATGGCATGTGGGATGACACAGTGACAATTTGTCAACATTTGGCAGTATGATAACTCCTTATACACCTGTCAGTCCAATACTTCATCCAACCATCAGTCCCTCGATCCATCCATTCATTTATCCAACCAGCCAATTCATTCATCCATTGGTCCATCCTTAAATCAGTCTGTCTATCAAGTCGGGTAACAACCAAGTATAGCCTGATATGGTGCCATTGTAAAAATGTTTAGTTTGACCTGGTTCCTGGACAATGGACATCCAGAATTAAATCTACTCAGCAGCTCAGGCATCTTCTTTCTTTACTGTTTCAATCTTTTATCAAGACATTTATCTTGACTTGTAAGTCATTTGAATTATTCAATTGGAATTTAACAATAAAACTTCTGTAAATTAAAGTTAAGGTAGTTTTAAGTCATAACAAAAGAGATAAATCCATCTTGAAAATCACCAAAACCTGTCATTGTTTCTACAGTACCCAAATAATCTCTTGTGAAAGTTATCTCAAGAAATCTTGGAGGGATTTTGATAAACTAGCTCAAATGTCCACCCTGAGATGTTTGAGGTCAAAGGTCAGGGTCTTTGGCCTTATGTCCCCCAGTGCTTCTGAACATAATATCTTGATAAAGCTTTGGGGAACTTATTTTTCAAGCTTTGGTCAAAGGTCTGATCTTTACCACAGTTGAACTGATTAGACCACCTTGGAGTTCAACGCTCAAGGTCAATGGGTCCCATCTTTACAGTCTTCTTTATAACTTCAAAGGTGTAGGTATTTGGGTCTTATCAGATTTTTATGAATCACACTAACACATCAAAATACCAAGATGTTCTGAATCTGTCTGTCACTGTGTAGGCAGTGGGAAAATAGAAAAGAGAGTG
This sequence comes from Cetoscarus ocellatus, assembly GCA_037902135.1. Lineage (NCBI taxonomy): Eukaryota > Metazoa > Chordata > Actinopteri > Labriformes > Labridae > Cetoscarus > Cetoscarus ocellatus. Next base: position 580,428 of record JBAMNC010000950.1, on the reverse strand, counting down.
TTTTCTGTGATTTAAATGCTTCAGTTCAGATTATTTTACAATTGCACAGCATTAACTGACTGAATCAAATGGTTGATATGAAAGCTGTTCCTAAAGAGGAACTGGCATTTTATGTTAAGAAAATATCAAAATCATAGGTGTTTGTGAATGTAGTCTTGCCATGAAAGGGGACAAAAGGCACCATCTTGACACCAGGGGAGACATAAACGTACAATACTTAATTTATTAATTTGGCATGCTACTCAAGTTAAAACTTGCTTTCAGGCAGTTGTTTGTAAATTAATGAATAAGTAAGGATTTTATCAAAAGACTACATCTACTGCTGTACTGCAGCACATAGTTTTCCATTTTATTCCTCTAAGTTTGTGTCAGTCTGTTAAGCTCTTTTTAATTCCCTTTATTCCATTCAAAATAAATGAAAATAATGTATCTTTTATAATTTTTTTATTTATTTATAGAACAAAATGTCACGCATAAGTATTTCATAATATTGGTTTTCTTCATCTGCCATCAATGCATTCTCAGGGCTTTTTCTTCACCCAAACGGGGCTGTGGTCACTCTGTTGAGCAAAAAGTGACGTATGACTCCTCTTTTAAGTAGATGTTTAGCTTTGTTTATATAGATGCAAATAAACAAAATAAAAACTCCATCAGAATAAGTCTGTGTCACATAAAGATAGTAATTAGACGATTCACATCCAAAACCCAGACAGGGGGACATTTCTTTACAACTAAGAGGAGCAGCAGATTTTTATTCTTCGTGGCCGTTACAGAAACACTCAGTCATTGGGTCCTCCTGGCTGCTTCTTTCTTAAATTCCCTCCATTCAATTGAAGCGGGATCTACTGTTTTTTAGATGATCTGACACCAGTGAGCTTTCAATGTATTTATGAAGGGCAGCAAAAAAAGGATTGTTTTTAGTACCTGAATTTGGTTCTTTATTAAGTATGTGAATTTATGGACCTTTCCCCTTTGCTATCGTCCAAAGTCATCAAAAACATATGAGAGAGGAGGGCAGTAAAATGTGTGTCACCCAGAGACATGCGTGACAGATTACAGCGCCTGTGTATGACAACGATGGGGTCAGTGACTCTAGATTACAGACCTGAAGTGAAAGTGAAGATAAAATATCATGTCACTGAAATGCCTCTCCCCCCTTTCAGATATTTAGTTTGAACTTCAGCGGGTAGTCTACATGCCTAAATGCATTGAGTTGCTGCCATGTGGTTTGTAGACATGCATGAACAAGCAGTTGAGCTAACCTGACACACCAGATGGACCATTCAATGTATTTCACTAATTCATCTGGGAAAGAGGACACAGAAAGTGTTTGGGAATGGGCAGAAGCTTTTAATAGCATATTCTACAGGTGACTGGACAAATGTTCACTCAGTCACAAAAATTACAGGCAAATCAGACAAAACAGTAGGCGAGCAGAACTGCAGCAGCATAAAGGACAGAACGTGAGCCTCTTCTTAAAACAAGCGATTGCCAAAACATGTAACAAATGGATCAAAAAAATACTTTTTGTAGAAAAGTCTGTAGTGTTGCTAGCTGCTTGTCATTTATTGAAGAAATTCAATCAAGATCTGATGAACTGCTACCGAAGCTGTTTGACCCTTGCACTTTGGGCTGATCACAGTCATTGTAGATTGGAGCTTGGTAAGATGGATCTGTCTGAATACAGACATTGAAGCAGGCTGATCCAGCTGCACTGCAAGGTTACAGTTGAGAAGGTGTACCACTAAAGCGGCCAATAAGTGTATAAAATCTATAATTGCTCTCATCAGCAGGTGTATTGTCTGTACTGTTTGTCTTTCACAGAGCTCTGACCCTGCTGTAGATGATCTCCTCTTCTGCTGCTTTCACATCTCTTCTCTCTCTTTTACCAGTTTTCTTCTTGGAGAAGGTCGGTGCAGAATAAACCAATGAGTCCTCAGCTTGCTGGAGAAAAATTGACAAAACATTGTGAGCTGATAGATGTTAAAATCAACACCTTAACATGGATACTTTGATACTTTTTTCAAGTATAACTCTTCTTCATCAGTTTTACCTGTCGGCTTTGTTGAGCAGCTCTTTCAGCGTTTGTCTTCTGAGCATCAGCAGCTGTGACATGAAATGAAAACAAAAATGAAATCAGTCAATGCATCTGCACATTAAGTCAATTCTTGTTCAATGAAGTTTGATTTTTGTGACACCTAAGAACGTGATATTACCACTGCAAGAAACACAAGACTTCCTGTTGAGTCTGTGAATCAGGAAGACGATGAACATCAGACTTATGACCAGAGCAGCAGACACCACATACAGAGCTGTCTCAATCATCGGCTTATTTTTAATGTTTTCTTCTGAAAGATACAGAAGAGACATGGTTTAGAGTTATTTAAACATATGTTACAATGGATATTATACAATAAAAACGGAGGGTACAAACAGTGGGGAGATGCCCTAGTGTTCATCATTAAACAAAATGCATTTATATGAGGAAAGACCAACAGGAGAATCTGTGGAGGGAAGGTGGGACTCTGCAGTCACTGAGCCGTAATATTTGTGGCATTTTTGTTCACAAAGGAGAAATTTATTTCATAATTTAGGACATCAGAATGAAGACTGGTCTGTCCTGTTTTGTTGTCTTTTCCTACTGTCTTTTAAACATACTTTGTGACTCTACAACCACTCCCCGATAGCTTTCATGTTTTTAAAACATGGATAAATTCTTCAAATAATTCATCAAGTGATGGCCTGAGATGCTTCATGAAATGTCTCCAGCAAATACACCAGTCATTCCAAGAAATTTAGGGATTTCATCATCTACAGTCCATAATACAGTCAATAGATTTAGAAAATCCAAAAAATCTCTGCACATTAGCGAAAAGGTGGAAAACCAATATTGAATGCCCATGACCTTCAATCTCTCAGGGGGCACTGCATTAAAACCAACATCATTCTGTACATGATCTTACCATGTGAGCTCAGGAATACTTCAAGAAAACATCATCAGTTCACACAGTTTGTTGCTAAATCTACAAATTAGAACTCTAACATTCAAAGCTAATGCCATCTATCAACAACACCAAGAAAAGCTGCCAGCTTCTTCAGGTTCGAGCTCACATGAGATGGACTGATGAAAATATTTCAGATTATTTTTGTTAATCATGGACATTTTGCGCTCCAGGCTAAAGAGGACAAGAACCATCCTGATGATCAGCGTAAAATTCAAAAGCCAGCTGTGATGGTTTGAGGATGTGTTAGTGCCCATGGCACCATTAATGCTGGAAGGTCCATAAAAGGTTTGGAACAACATCTGCTGCCATCCAAGTGATTTCATGGACGTCATTTCAGCAAGACAATGCCAAGGCACATTATGCACATATTACAACAGCGTGACTTCATAGTAAAAAGCTGTAGGTACTGGACTTGCCTGCCTACAGTCCAGACTGGTCTCCTATTGAAAATACGTGGCTCTTTATGAAGCACAATATGCGACAACGGAGGTCAACGTACTGTTGAGCCACTGACGTCAAAGGCAAAGTAACTCAGTGGGAGACATGCCCCTGTCACAGCTTTTTAGAACATGATGCAGGCATCGATTTTAGTGAATATTTAAAAATAAAAACAAAGTTTGTAAGTTTGAACTCTGAATATCTTCTTTTTATTGTGAATTCAATTGAAAACAGGTTGAAAAATAATTTGCAGATCACTGAAACCTTTGTGGGCCCACTTTTGTCACATCATCCACAGAAATAAATTTTGGGATAACTTAACAGTTTGATCAAAAGGCAGAATCCTTTATGGCACTGTAATCAATAAAACCACATCAGTCTCATCCCTATCTATTAACAAACATAAATTGACAAAAACATGTGCATCAATTGTTGGTGGTTCATCCTCACAGTTCAACTGATGTTGATTAGCAGCTGTCAATCATATGTGTTCAGACTTACCCTTGACGTCAATCTCTGTCCCATGTCCAAATAACATCTGTCCACATGTGTCCACAGCACAGTAATAACTCCCAGAATCAGAGGAGTTGACGGTCTTAGTAAAGCTGTAGACACATTTCTGTGGAGACTGAGCCTCATGACTCTCCTCACACTCATCACTTCTGTTTCCATGAGTGTAAATGAAACTGGAATGACCTTCATCTGGTCCAGATCTCCACCAGAGCACGCTGTGGTTACTCGGACATGTTTTCTTCTCAGAGTCAAACTGGACTGAACACTGCAGAGTCATCATGTCTCCTGGATGGTCTGGATCAGATGAAATGTCTTGAACAACGGCAGTGACATCAGGCTGAGGTCCTAATGAACACAAACCAGAATGTTCACTTAATCTACACAATATAGAAACAACTCCATATCTATCCACATGCAAAAAATAAAACAGCATAATGAATTTGAAAAATGGCTTTTGATCATATTTATGAGGACATGGTGAAAAAGTAAAAGTCTTTTTACCTTTGACTTTCAGGAGCGTTCCTTTCAAAACTGTCATTATAAGGTAATCCTGCTTCACACAGAAGTATAGTCCAGTATCACTGGGCTCTGTTTTATTAATAATCAGGACAAAGGCTCCAGGCTCTTGTTTTGTTGTGAAGTGAGGGGTTTTGTTCTCAAGTTCAGAGTCAAAGCTATATGTTCCACCAAGAACTTCAGGCAAATTTCCAGAAACTAGTCTGATCCAAAATAACTGTGTATCCAGCCAAGAGATCTTCCGAGGACACGTCAATGTCACATTATTACCCAAAATGACCATCTCTGACTCAAAGTTGTTTTTAACTGTGCACCCTGAAGAGAAAAGACAAACAAACATCGGTATTTAACAAGCAAAATAAATCATTTATGTTCTCTCCTTTAATTAAAATACAACAAACCTAAAGTAAATATCAAGGATGCATGTCAGGTGTACTCACGACTCAGTCCGAGCATCAGTAGAAAGGTGATAGCAGTCTTCATCTTCATGTAAGTTCACTGAACATGAAACTAAAATTAGCTTCTGTGAGAAGTTTAAATAGAATCATATCAAGTAGGAGGGATCAATTGCGGAGCGACCTGATTGGCCCCTCACTATGATGATATTTCTCTACACAACCACAATGGAAAAAAAAAATGACCGTCTTTGAAGACCATGCACATGAAACAACACCAACAGCAGGCTTGTGATTGAAGTTTCATGGTGGGTTTCTATAATTACTGCTGAAAGGAATCACACTTAGTGCAGCTCTCTTCTTGATTTTCCATAGACTGTTTAACAAAAGGTGTACAAGATCAATAAAGACAGTCAGCAGTATGTGAATCCTCCTTAAAGAGCATCAGCGTCTGCACTTTGGTAATTCACATGTTTGTTCTTGAATCAGAAGTTTTCACATTTGAACAAAATATCAAGTACACATAAACACTGATACATGAACTTCACTCCTGCTTTGGCAGATTAACAGCACCTCCCCCTCTGAAGCATAAGCTTGGTAGATACTGTTAACATAGCATGGAGGATGCTAACAAAGGAAAAAACACAGGACTACCAGTGAACTTAAAACAGTGTGGGAGCACACACACATGCTTCCTGTGCACAAAGAATGACAGACTGCAGAAGAGGTTTATGGATCGGCCTCAAAGACTCACTCCATGGATCAACCCATTAATGCATGTTTATTTATTTCAGGGGTGCCTGATGTTATCAGCACAATGTTAGTATTGGCAGATAAATGGCAAAAGAGCCAATTTAATGCTTTTTTGAGCTAATATGCCCTTTAAAGTGTTTGACATGCCTCCTCAACAAAACAGAGTATTTCTAGACCTTCCAGTTTGATGCCCTGTTATTATTTTGTTGTCAATTTAAGCTCATTGTCTCATAGTAGCAAACCAAGTGTAAAGTAGAGACATGAGAATAAATGGAGAGCTGCTGACAACATGGCACAAAGCAGCACTGAACGAACTATCCATCCATCTTCCACACCACTTATCCTTTTCAGGGTCACAGGAGGGCTGGAGCCTTTCCCAGCTGACATTTGGCAAGAGGTGGAGTACACCTGAACTGGTCACCAGCTGATTGCAGGGCCACTTACATAGACAGACATCCATTTACTCTCACACTCATACCTAAGGGCAACTTGGAGTCACCAGTCAACATAATGAGCATGTTTTTGTTCTGTGGGAGGAAACCAGGGGCCCCAGAGAGAGCCCATGCATGAATGGGAAGAACATCCAAACTCCACATTGAACTGTCGACCTGCTTGCTGTGAAGCACGTGCATCACCTGCTGCACCACCGTGCTGCCCCCAAATTGATCAATTATCACAGAGTAGACCAGGGGGGCATCAATCACTGTCAGACAGATCAGCTGGTGCAGTACATTGTACGGGTGCGAGAGGTGGATGGTGCATGAAAATGTTGTTTTCTGTATGGAGGGCAGACGGCTCCCAGCTCTGTTTAGATGCAGTCCACCTGCCCCAAACAGATGACTCCTATCCCAAAAAGCATTAAAGTTGTCTCTAAAGCTCAGGCCATGGAATCTGAAGAGCCAGGTGTTGAGGCTCAGCAGCCTGTTGAACCTCACTGTTCCTCTTCCACAGGTGAGGGTGGGACTGGAGATGAAAGCTTGAGTATGTAGCTGTTTAATCTTGTTGAAAAACTGGAGAAAGTTTTCCAGTGCTGTTTGGAGATGTCCTTGGAACCAGTGTGGATCATGACTTTATCAGCCTCATACCAGGGATTTTATCCACGATGTTGAGAACAGTGGCACCGAGGAAAGACAGGATCAGAGCACCTTTCACCAAACGTTCCTCAGGATGGAGTCCCCCCAATGAAGAGAGTTGTAAGAGGAGCCCTGTGCTTGGCCATCTCCCCAGATGAATGGTGCCATCACAGAGTCTGACACAAATATACTTGTTCTTGTCCTCTCATTTTATGATTTTGGGAGCCCAGGCCACATGCGGTCCACCCACCACAATAATGCGGTCCACCATTCAGTTTCTAAAGGGACAAAGTTTATGAACTTGTTAATTAATTAACAAGAAAACATCACAAAATCTGGAAGGAAAAAAAACAATATTCCTTACAGAAAAAAGCTGAAATTGGCTTTGACTGGGTCTGTAAAATTGTCAGAACCATTAGGAAACTTATTTAAAAAGGGTCAATATGATTAAATAATCAGTAACAATTTTTGTTACATTTTAAAAGTATTTTAAACAGGTCAGAAATCTGTTTAGTTCATAATATCAAATACTACTATTTCATTTAAGTCAGAATATATAACTCTTGACATAATTCCTTCTTTTCTTTGTTCATTTTTTTAATGATATGGAATTGTAATTAAATCAAGATGGGAGCAGCAGTCAGTTGCCAAAAAGCGGCCCCCCAGCAACACGGATGAAACTAATGTGGCCCTCATGGTAACCAAAGTTACACATCTCTGCTCAAGTGGCCAAGTAGAAAGCTTTGGGGACCTGATGTGGCCCCTGGGCCTTAATTTTATAATTCCTGCACTGGATAATACAGCCAAAGATTTCAGCAGAGAAAATGAGTAAAAATGTCTCCAGCCTTCTTTAACTTCATATTTAGCAAACATTCAGTGGTGTGATTTTAGCATGGATCCTGTCTGAGGCAGGTTTGTCTAAAGATTCAATAACCAGTGAGATTATGCCCTTTATTTTTTGTTCAGAGGTGGTCTTTTTATCGTTTCTGAGCTTGTGGGAATGCCAGAGTCCTGCAAGGGTTCAATTTTTCTAACCTGCAGCCTCCTGTACTTGCACAGCTTGTAACCACAACCTGACCTGAAACCCACAAATTTCCTGGCACCAAAATCGATGCCCGCCAAGACCCCTGTGGTACAGACCTAGGACCAGACCTGCAACCCAACAGTGAACTAAACAGCCACACAACTGTTAAACCAACACTAAGTAACTTTTCAGCCTTCATAAAATATTTTCATAACTTTTGTGATGAATCATCAACTTACAACTAGTTGAATGACACTTCTGTCATGGCTTGGGGGGGTCTGTATCGCTTTCACTGGCACTAAGCAACTCTTGAGGAGGGTGGCACGAAACCTGCCACACAAAAGACTACAAATGTGCTGACTGCTTTACCGCAAACGTCACTTCCCCCTTTCCTCACTTGCTACAAAGACGGAAGTCGAGTCGAACGCCTTCGCGCAACTAGTGCTATCATGGCAGAAGGTGCAAAACAAACGAAGAAACGAAAAGTTTTGTCTGAGGAGACAAAAAAAAGAAAGAGGGAGGCTACCCGGATAAAAGGACAGTCAAGGATTAACATTGGCCCAGCTTTCACTCGCTGGCGTGAGCTCAAAGACGAGGAGGGATTTCCGACCGACTCTGCCTTGGCTCTGTTCCTGCTGGACTAGTAGGTAGCTTCCTCCTGCCGGGATCTGTACGTGTGTTTACTGTGAAATTAGCCAACATAGCTTTTTATTTATTGGTTTCAAGGCTCTAAAACTCGTCAGCGCATCAGTCGCTGACGAGTCAGGTAAGGGGGGGGGCGGTGGGGTGATATGGTACAAAACAAAGTTACACGTTTATTTTCAACATCGTCATATGATATTGTTTAGCCACAATTAGATTCATTACCTCGTCGCTATTCATCCTTCACACAGCCGCTGGAAACAGAAATGTAGTTCAGTCCAACTGCAGGCGACCAGGAGATCAGGATATTACGGCGCTACACGCTGGGCCTCATGGGGAGTGTGGTCTTCCTTCAGGCAAAACACTACCGCCTTTGTCCACCGGCGCCGCCATAATCAACGAAAACTGAAAGTTCTTAAGTGTTGCTTTAACTAAATTAGGGGCAGTGCTGAACATTTACTGACATTTACACACGCTGCACACTGTAAATGCTCAGTGACTTCTCTCTCTCTGTCTGTAACACCCACAATTTCATTTTTTCATGCAGGCAAGCACAACACAGACACTTGACAATGAATGCATGCATCTATTATTAGTATAATCCACAGCTCTACTGTCACTCTCTGGCAATGTAAACCTTTATAGGCGCAAAACCACTATGCAGCAGATATACATGTATCAAAAGCCTTTTGGTTCTTGACTGAGGACTTTTTAGTAGTTCAACATGTGACAGGATTTACTGAAATCTGGTCCACTTTCATTTGAGGTCTGATGTTTGACTCTGAAACTCAGTGTCCAGATGAACATTTAAATTATGGAACTTTCACAGAAAATTGAGCTTTTATGGTACTAAATATATATTTTCACTCACTACAAATATGTGTGACAAGTCTGAGGCAATGTGAACTGAAAACAATGAACAAAGCCGCAAGGGAGGGGGGAGTAAAGTCCAGAGTCTGCAAAGTGACTGACAAGCTGGGCAGTAATGAGGACCCGTGAAGACACTGAAAGAGACAGAGCTCAGGAGCACGTAAACATGAGGTCAAAAACAATGATCCAAAACCACAAGCACAAAAAACTTAAGAGAGCAAGAGCTAGTGATGGCCACGATACCACATGTGAATGAAGCAATCCACTGGCTCTGCCTGTGAGTTCCAGGGGGGTAGATAAAGGTGAGCTGATGATCAGATGAGGTGCAGCTGTGAAGAGCTGAGAGCCTCAGGAGACAGGCCCCCACAAAGGGAGGGGGAGAGGGACAGGAGCGTGAGGACTGAAACAGAGTCGTCACACCACTGTAACAAGCTGACCTGCAGCTGTACATGTGTTTGTTTGTTTACCATTTATGAGCTTAAGAAAGCCTCAGAGACATTTTCATACAAAATCAAAGATAGAAAGTTGTCTGCATTTATCATGTTATGGTATTTTCAGAGATGATGAAGGTCAAATATAATTTTTTTTGATGGTAACTTTAAAATATTGAGCTGTTAAAAGTAGAAAAAACAAAATAACATCAGAAACACGCACATCCCAACCAAAGCTGGCAAAGGCTCAGTTGAAAAAGACAAAGATAAGGAAACAGAAAGACATCACATCATCACGTCACTTGGTGCAAAACATCATCCGAAATAACTCCATCAACAAGAAATCAATGAAAACTTCCTCATTCTTCTTTGTCTGTTCACACTTTGTAAAGGCCCCCTGTGTCTGATTTAAGAACACTTAGAAAAAAACACTCGCTGATGGATTTCATGAGTGGGGGGGCTATTTTGTCAGCTCTTTGACCAAACATCAACCATCAAGACTGTTTACTCAGAGCAGTCCAGCTTCAACAGGATGTGCAGTGAGGTCTGACGTGCATTAAAGGAAGTCGTTAAAGATGGCTTAGAAAGTCAGTTTATATCATCCTCTATAAAAACTGAAGCTTGTTTAGATTCAACAGCAACGGATTATTTCTACTATATATTTAGCATTTGTTGTTCAGAATCATCTGCAGTTGAGGAGACTGGATTAAAGAAACATGCTTTTTGCTGTCTTGAACACATTTGTAAAGTTTTAGTTGGAAAATAGGCTGCATAAATTCATGTCGAATCTTGTTGATTCTGCTAATTTGCTGAAAAGAGGTGGCGCGCTGAATTGCTAGCAAAGTTCAGTTTACTTGGAAAGAGATTACATTGAGTTTGAAACATTACACACAAGATATCACGAAGATCTAAAAGTATTACATCTGACTGTACCTTTAAAGAAATTAAAGAAATAGATCAATGAAAGAATTAATGATTTATCTTGTTTCCACTTTCAATGTCCATAATGTGTTTTTTTTAATTTTTGATGCTCTTTGTGTGCTTTACATGTCTCTGTGTGATAGAGTACTTCAATGGACAAGATAGAAAGTCCACAGCATCAGAACTCCTCCCTCTCACCCTCTTTACAAAACTAGTACCACTACATCTGCATAAGCCCCATAAGCCTTTATTGACTGTGCCCTTCTCAGGAAGTAGATGTTACTTTGGCTTTCCTATAATGTGCACTGATACTTACCATAGCCACATTATATTCCCTTTCAGCGTTCAGAAACAGACATCGCAGTAGCAGCGAGTGAATTATCACACTGGCTGCTGTCAAAGTGAAGGTGCAAACAAATGATGGACAAACTTTTCAGATCTGATCAGTTCTTACACACTTAACACTCTACCTTTAGCTCATGAGAGGATCTAAAAGCACATGACAGATTGACACCTCACACTAAAGCTACGTTTAGCATTTATGCCGTAAAACTTTCCTGTCAAAACTTGGCAGAGAGACAGGGGAGCATGCTCAGAAAATAGAAAATTCTGTAAAGAGTGAGCAGTAGTTTGTAGATAATGCACTTTACTGCAGTTGAGTAAGGCTTGATTTACTATGTGAATTTGTTTGTGAGCTTTGGTGTTTGTTTAACTCGTGGTCAACCACACACAAAAAACACATCGACTCAGACACACACACAAGCACACACACACACCATCAGTCACCACTTGCAGCTTAGTGATGAACTGAAACTTAACATTGTTGTGGTTTGGCTCTAACTGAGTGCTGTGAATACAAAGACATTTTTTTTGGCTGTTATTCATTTTGTACAAATCTTAGTGTGTTGGACACATTTTTGTTGAAGTTTCTCAACATGGCATGTGGGATGACACAGTGACAATTTGTCAACATTTGGCAGTATGATAACTCCTTATACACCTGTCACTCCAATACTTCATCCAACCATCAGTCCCTCTATCCATCCATTCATTTATCCAACCAGCCAATTCATTCATCCATTGGTCCATCCTTAAATCAGTCTGTCTATCAAGTCGGGTAACAACCAAGTATAGCCCGACATGGTGCCATTGTAAAAATGTTTAGTTTGACCTTCTTCCTGGACAAAAACCATCCTGAATTAAATGTACTCAGCAGCTCAGAAATCTTTTTTTCTTTACTGTTTCAATCTTTCATCAAAGCATTTATCTTGACTTGTAAGTCATTTGAATTATTCAATTGGAATTTAACAATAAAACTTCTGTAAATTAAAGTTAAGGTAGTTTTAAGTCATAACAAAAGAGATAAATCCATCTTGAAGATCACCAAAACCTGTCATTGTTTCTACAGTACCCAAAAAATCCCTTACTTGTGAAAGTTATCTCAAGAAATCTTGGAGGGATTTTGATAAACTAGCTCAAATGTCCACCCTGAGATGTTTGAGGTCAAAGGTCAGGGTCTTTGGCCTTATGTCCCCCAGTGCTTCTGAACATAATATCTTGATAAAGCTTTGGGGAACTTATTTTTCAAGCTTTGGTCAAAGGTCTGATCTTTACCACAGTTGAACTGATTAGACCTTGGAGTTCAACGCTCAAGGTCAATGGGTCCCATCTTTACAGTCTTCTTTATAACTTCAAAGGTGTAGGTATTTGGGTCTTATCAGATTTTTATGAATCACACTAACACATCAAAATACCAAGATGTTCTGAATCTGTCTGTCACTGTGTAGGCAGTGGGAAAATAGAAAAGAGAGTGTTTTCTGTGATTTAAATGCTTCAAATCAGATTATTTTACAATTGCACAGCATTAACTGACTGAATCAAATGGTTGATATGAAAGCTGTTCCTAAAGAGGAACTGGCATTTTATGTTAAGAAAATATCAAAATCATAGGTGTTTGTGAATGTAGTCTTGCCATGAAAGGGGACAAAAGGCACCATCTTGACACCAGGGGAGACATAAACGTACAATACTTTATTTATTAATTTGGCATGCTACTCAAGTTAAAACTTGCTTTCAGGCAGTTGTGTGTAAATTAATGAATAAGTAAGGATTTTATCAAAAGACTACATCTACTGCTGTACTGCAGCACATAGTTTTCCATTTTATTCCTCTAAGTTTGTGTCAGTCTGTTAAGCTCTTTTTAATTCCCTTTATTCCATTCAAAATAAATGAAAATAATGTATCTTTTATCATTTTTTTATTTATTTATAGAACAAAATGTCACGCATAAGTATTTCATAATATTGGTTTTCTTCATCTGCCATCAATGCATTCTCAGGGCTTTTTCTTCACCCAAACGGGGCTGTGGTCACTCTGTTGAGCAAAAAGCGACGTGTGACTCCTCTTATAAATAGATATTTAGCTTTGTTTATATAGATGCAAATAAACAAAATAAAAACTCCATCAGAATAAATCTGTGTCACATAAAGATAGTAATTAGACGATTCACATCCAAAACCTAGACAGGGGGACATTTCTTTACAACTAAGAGGAGCAGCAGATTTTTATTCTTCGTGGCCGTTACAGAAACACTCAGTCATTGGGTCCTCCTGGCTGCTTCTTTCTTAAATTCCCTCCATTCAATTGAAGCGGGATCTACTGTTTTTTAGATGATCTGACACCAGTGAGCTTTCAATGTATTTATGAAGGGCAGCAAAATTGTTTTTAGTACCTGAATTTGGTTCTTTATTAAGTATGTGAATTTATGGACCTTTCCCCTTTGCTATCGTCCAAAGTCATCAAAAACATATGAGAGAGGAGGGCAGTAAAATGTGTGTCACCCAGAGACATGCGTGACAGATTACAGCGCCTGCGTATGACACCGATGGGGTCAGTGACTCTAGATTACAGACCTGAAGTGAAAGTGAAAAAAAATATCATGTCACTGAAATGCCTCTCCCCCCTTTCAGATATTTAGTTTGAACTTCGGCGGGTTGTCTACATGCCTAAATGCATTGAGTTGCTGCCATGTGGTTTGTAGACATGCATGAACAAGCAGTTGAGCTAACCTGACACACCAGATGGACCGTTCATTGTATTTCACTAGTTCATCTGGGAAAGAGGACACAGAAAGTGTTTGGGAATGGGCAGAAGCTTTTAATAGCATATTCTACAGGTGATTGGAAAAATGTTCACTCAGTCACAAAAATTACAGGCAAATCAGACAAAACAGTAGGCGAGCAGAACTGCAGCAGCATAAAGGACAGCACGTGAGCCTCTTCTTAAAACAAGCGATTGCCAAAACGTGACAAATGGATAAAAAAAATACTTTTTGTAGAAAAGTCTGTAGTGTTGCTAGCTGCTTGTCATTTATTGAAGAAATTCAATCAAGATCTGATGAACTGCTACTGAAGCTGTTTGACCCTTGCACTTTGGGCTGATCACAGTCATTGTAGATTGGAGCTTTGTAAGATGGATCTGTCTGATTACAGACATTGAAGCAGGCTGATCCAGCTGCACTGCAAGGTTACAGTTGAGAAGGTGTACCACTAAAGCGGCCAATAAGTGTATAAAATCTATAATTGCTCTTATTAGCAGGTGTATTGTCTGTACTGTTTGTCTTTCACAGAGCTCTGACCCTGCTGTAGATGATCTCCTCTTCTGCTGCTTTCACATCTCCTCTCTCTCTTTTACCAGTTTTCTTCTTGGAGAAGGTCGGTGCAGAATAAACCAATGAGTCCTCAGCTTGCTGGAGAAAAAGTGACAAAACATTGTGAGCTGATAGATGTTAAAGTCAACATCTTAAAATGAATACTTTGATACCTTTTTCAAGTATAACTCTTCTTCATCAGTTTTACCTGTCGGCTTTGTTGAGCAGCTCTTTCAGCGTTTGTCTTCTGAGCATCAGCAGCTGTGACATGAAATAAAAACAAAAATGAAATCAGTCAATGCATCTGCACGTTAAGTCAATTCTTGTTCAATGAAGTTTGATTTTTGTGACACCTAAGAACGTTATATTACCACTGCAAGAAACACAAGACTTCCTGTTGAGTCTGTGAATCAGGAAGACGATGAACATCAGACTTATGACCAGAGCAGCAGACACCACATACAGAGCTGTCTCAATCATCGGCTCATTATTACTGTTGACTTCTGAAAGATACAGAAGAGACATGGTTTAGAGTTATCTGAACAGATGTCACAGTGGATTTTATACAATAAAAACTGAGGGTACAAACAGTGGGGAGATGCCCTTGTGTTCATCGTTAAACAAAATTCATTTATATGAGGAAAGACCAACAGGAGAATCTGTGGAGGGAAGGTGGGACTCAATATTGGAAAACCAATATTGAATGCCCATGACCTTCAATCTCTCAGGGGGCACTGCATTAAAACCAACATCATTCTGTAAATAATGTTACCATTTGAGTTCAGGAATACTTCAAGAAAACATCATCAGTTCACACAGTTTGTTGCTACATCTACAAATTAGAACTCCAACATTCAAAGCTAACGCCATCTATCAACAACACCAAGAAAAGCTGCCAGCTTCTTCAGGTTCGAGCTCACATGAGATGGACTGATGAAAATATTTCAGATTATTTTTGTTAATCATGGACATTTTGCGCTCCAGGCTAAAGAGGACAAGAACCATCCTGATGATCAGCGTAAAATTCAAAAGCCAGCTGTGATGGTTTGAGGATGTGTTAGTGCCCATGGCACCATTAATGCTGGAAGGTCCATAAAAGGTTTGGAACAACATCTGCTGCCATCCAAGTGATTTCATGGACGTCATTTCAGCAAGACAATGCCAAGGCACATTATGCACATATTACAACAGCGTGACTTCATAGTAAAAAGCTGTAGGTACTGGACTTGCCTGCCTACAGTCCAGACTGGTCTCCTATTGAAAATACGTGGCTCTTTATGAAGCACAATATGCGACAACGGAGGTCAACGTACTGTTGGGCCCTTACGTCAAAGGTAAAGTAACTCAGTGGGAGACATGCCCCTGTCACAGCTTTTTAGAACATGATGCAGGCATCGATTTTAGTGAATATTTAAAAAATAAAAAAGTTTGTAAGTTTGAACTCTGAATTTCTTTTCATTGTGAATTCAATTGAAAACAGGTTGATAAAGGATTTGCAAATCACTGAAACCTTTGTGGGCCCACTTTTGTCACATCAGCCACAGAAATAAATTTTGGGATCACTTAAGAGTTTGATCAAAAGGCAGAATCCTTTATGGCACTGTAATCAATAAAACCACATCAGTCTCATCCCTATCTATTAACAAACATAAATTGACAAAAACATGTGCATCAATTGTTGGTGGTTCATCCTCACAGTTCAACTGATGTTGATTAGCAGCTGTCAGTCATAGGTGTTCAGACTTACCCTTGACGTCAATCTCTGTCCCATGTCCAAATAACATCTGTCCACATGTGTCCACAGCACAGTAATAACTCCCAGAATCAGAGGAGTTGACGGTCTTAGTAAAGCTGTAGACACATTTCTGTGGAGACTGAGCCTCACGACTCTCCTCACACTCATCACGTCTGTTTCCATGAGTGTAAATGAATCTGGAATGACCTTCATCTGGTCCAGATCTCCACCAGAGCACACTGTGGTTACTCTGACATGTTTTCTTCTCAGAGTCAAACTGGACTGAACACTGCAGAGTCATCATGTCTCCTGGATGGTCTGGATCAGATGAAACGTCTTGAACAACGGCAGTGATATCAGGCTGAGGTCCTAATGAACACAAACCAGAATGTTCACTTAATCTACACAATATAGAAACAACTCCATATCTATCCACATGCAAGAAATAAAACAGCATAATGAATTTGAAAAATGGGTTTTGATCATATTTATGAGGACATGGTGAAAAAGTAAAAGTCTGTTTACCTTTGACTTTCAGGAGCGTTCCTTTCAAAACTGTCATGTTAAGTAGCTCCTGTTTCACACAGAAGTACAGTCCAATATCACTGAGCTCTGTTTTATCAATAATCAGGACAAACGCATCAGGCTCTTTTTTTGTTGTGAAGTGAGAAGTTTTGTGAACAAATTCAGAGTCAAAGCTATATGTTCCACCAAGAACTTCAGGCAAATTTCCAGAAACTAGTCTGATCCAAAATAACCGTGTATCTAGCCAAGAGATCTTCCGAGGACACGTCAATGTCACATTATTACCCAAAATGACCATCTCTGACTCAAAGTTGTTTTTAACTGTGCATCCTGAAGAGAAAAGACAAACAAACATCGGTATTTAACAAGCAAAATAAATCATTTATGTTCTCTCCTTTAATTAAAATACAACAAACCTAAAGTAAATATCAAGGATGCATGTCAGGTGTACTCACGACTCAGTCCGAGCATCAGCAGAAAGGTGATAGCAGTCTTCATCTTCATGTAAGTTCACTGAACATGACACTAAAATTAGCTTCTGTGAGAAGTTTAAATAGAATCATATCAAGTAGGAGGGATCAATTGCGGAGCGACCTGATTGGCCCCTCACTATGATGATATTTCTCTACACAACCACAATGGAAAAAAAAAATGACCGTCTTTGAAGACCATGCACATGAAACAACACCAACAGCAGGCTTGTGATTGAAGTTTCATGGTGGGTTTCTATAATTACTGCTGAAAGGAATCACACTTAGTGCAGCTCTCTTCTTGATTTTCCATAGACTGTTTAACAAAAGGTGTACAAGATCAGTAAAGACAGTCAGCAGTATGTGAATCCTCCTTAAAGAGCATCAGCGTCTGCACTTTGGTAATTCACATGTTTGTTCTTGAATCAGAAGTTTTCACATTTGAACAAAATATCAAGTACATATAAACACTGATACATGAACTTCACTCCTGCTTTGGCAGATTAACAACACCTCCCCCTCTGAAGCATAAGCCTGGTAGATACTGCTAACATAGCATGGAGGATACTAACAAAGGAAAAAACACAGGACTACCAGTGAACTTAAAACAGTGTGGGAGCACACACACATGCTTCCTGTGCACAAAGAATGACAGACTGCAGAAGAGGTTTATGGATCGGCCTCAAAGACTCACTCCATGGACCAGCCCATTAATGCATGTTTATTTATTTCAGGGGTGCCTGATGTTATCAGCACAATGTTAGTATTGGCAGATAAATGGCAAAAGAGCCAATTTAATGCTTTTTTGAGCTAATATGCCCTTTAAAGTGTTTGACATGCCTCCTCAACAAAACAGAGTATTTCTAGACCTTCCAGTTTGATGCCCTGTTATTATTTTGTTGTCAATTTAAGCTCATTGTCTCATGGTAGCAAACCAAGTGTAAAGTAGAGACATGAGAATAAATGTAGAGCTGCTGACAACATGGCACAAAGCAGCACTGAACGAACTATCCATCCATCTTCCACACCACTTATCCTTTTCAGGGTCACAGGAGGGCTGGAGCCTTTCCCAGCTGACATTTGGCAAGAGGCGGAGTACACCTGAACTGGTCCCCAGCTGATTGCAGGGCCACTTACATAGACAGACATCCATTTACTCTCACACTCATACCTAAGGGCAACTTGGAGTCACCAGTCAACATAATGAGCATGTTTTTGTTTTGTGGGAGGAAACCAGGGGCCCCAGAGAGAGCCCATGCATGAATGGGAAGAACATCCAAACTCCACATTGAACTGTCGACCTGCTTGCTGTGAAGCACGTGCATCACCTGCTGCACCACCGTGCTGCCCCCAAATTGATCAATTATCACAGAGTAGACCAGGGGGGCATCAATCACTGTCAGACAGATCAGCTGGTGCAGTACATTGTACGGGTGCGAGAGGTGGATGGTGCATGAAAATGTTGTTTTCAGTATGGAGGGCAGACGGCTCCCAGCTCTGTTTAGATGCAGTCCACCTGCCCCAAACAGATGACTCCTATCCCAAAAAACATTAAAGTTGTCTCTTAAGCTCAGGCCATGGAATCTGAAGAGCCAGGTGTTGAGGCTCAGCAGCCTGTTGAACCTCACTGTTCCTCCGTCACAGGTGAGGGTGGGACTGGAGATGAAAGCTTGAGTATGTAGCTGTTTAATCTTGTTGAAAAACTGGAGAAAGTTTTCCAGTGCTGTTTGGAGATGTCCTTGGAACCAGTGTGGATCATGACTTTATCAGCCTCATACCAAGGGTTTTATCCACGATGTTGAGAACAGTGGCACCGAGGAAAGACAGGATCAGAGCACCTTTCACCAAACGTTCCTCAGGATGGAGTCCCCCCAATGAAGAGAGTTGTAAGAGGAGCCCTGTGCTTGGCCATCTCCCCAGATGAATGGTGCCATCACAGAGTCTGACACAAATATACTTGTTCTTGTCCTCTCATTTTATGATTTTGGGAGCCCAGGCCACATGCGGTCCACCCACCACAATAATGCGGTCCACCATTCATTTTCTAAAGGGACAAAGTTTATGAACTTGTTAATTACTTAACAAGAAAACATCACAAAATCTGGAAGGAAAAAAAACAATATTCCTTACAGAAAAAAGCTGTAATTGGCTTTGATTGGGTCTGTAAAATTGTCAGAACCATTAGGAAACTTATTTAAAAAGGGTCAATATGATTAAATAATCAGTAACAATTTTTGTTACATTTTAAAAGTATTTTAAACAGGTCAGAAATCTGTTTAGTTCATAATATCAAATACTACTATTTCATTTAAGTCAGAATATATAACTCTTGACATAATTCCTTCTTTTCTTTGTTCATTTTTTTAATGATATGGAATTGTAATTAAATCAAGATGGGAGCAGCAGTCAGTTGCCAAAAAGCGGCCCCCCAGCAACACGGATGAAACTAATGTGGCCCTCATGGTAACCAAAGTTACACATCTCTGCTCAAGTGGCCAAGTAGAAAGCTTTGGGGACCTGATGTGGCCCCTAGGCCTTAATTTTATAATTCCTGCACTGGATAATACAGCCAAAGATTTCAGCAGAGAAAATGAGTAAAAATGTCTCCAGCCTTCTTTAACTTCATATTTAGCAAACATTCAGTGGTGTGATTTTAGCATGGATCCTGTCTGAGGCAGGTTTGTCTAAAGATTCAATAACCAGTGAGATTATGCTCTTTATTTTTTGTTTAGAGGTGGTCTTTTTATCGTTTCTGAGCTTGTGGGAATGCCAGAGTCCTGCAAAGGTTCAATTTTTCTAACCTGCAGCCTCCTGTACTTGCACAGCTTGTAACCACAACCTGACCTGAAACCCACAAATTTCCTGGCACCAAAATCGATGCCCGCCAAGACCCCTGTGGTACAGACCTAGGACCAGACCTGCAACCCAACAGTGAACTAAACAGCCACACAACTGTTAAACCAACACTAAGTAACTTTTCAGCCTTCATAAAATATTTTCATAACTTTTGTGATGAATCATCAACTTACAACTAGTTGAATGACACTTCTGTCATGGCTTGGGGGGGTCTGTATCGCTTTCACTGGCACTAAGCAACTCTTGAGGAGGGTGGCACGAAACCTGCCACACAAAAGACTACAAATGTGCTGACTGCTTTACCGCAAACGTCACTTCCCCCTTTCCTCACTTGCTACAAAGACGGAAGTCGAGTCGAACGCCTTCGCGCAACTAGTGCTATCATGGCAGAAGGTGCAAAACAAACGAAGAAACGAAAAGTTTTGTCTGAGGAGACAAAAAAAAGAAAGAGGGAGGCTACCCGGATAAAAGGACAGTCAAGGATTAACATTGGCCCAGCTTTCACTCGCTGGCGTGAGCTCAAAGACGAGGAGGGATTTCCGACCGACTCTGCCTTGGCTCTGTTCCTGCTGGACTAGTAGGTAGCTTCCTCCTGCCGGGATCTGTACGTGTGTTTACTGTGAAATTAGCCAACATAGCTTTTTATTTATTGGTTTCAAGGCTCTAAAACTCGTCAGCGCATCAGTCGCTGACGAGTCAGGTAAGGGGGGGGCGGTGGGGTGATATGGTACAAAACAAAGTTACACGTTTATTTTCAACATCGTCATATGATATTGTTTAGCCACAATTAGATTCATTACCTCGTCGCTATTCATCCTTCACACAGCCGCTGGAAACAGAAATGTAGTTCAGTCCAACTGCAGGCGACCAGGAGATCAGGATATTACGGCGCTACGCGCTGGGCCTCATGGGGAGTGTGGTCTTCCTTCAGGCAAAACACTACCGCCTTTGTCCACCGGCGCCGCCATAATCAACGAAAACTGAAAGTTCTTAAGTGTTGCTTTAACTAAATTAGGGGCAGTGCTGAACATTTACTGACATTTACACACGCTGCACACTGTAAATGCTCAGTGACTTCTCTCTCTCTGTCTGTAACACCCACAATTTCATTTTTTCATGCAGGCAAGCACAACACAGACACTTGACAATGAATGCATGCATCTATTATTAGTATAATCCACAGCTCTACTGTCACTCTCTGGCAATGTAAACCTTTATAGGCGCAAAACCACTATGCAGCAGATATACATGTATCAAAAGCCTTTTGGTTCTTGACTGAGGACTTTTTAGTAGTTCAACATGTGACAGGATTTACTGAGATCTGGTCCTTTTTCATTTGAGGTCTGATGTTTGACTCTGAAACTCAGTGTCCAGATGAACATTTGATTATGGAACTTTCATAGAAAATTGAGGTTTTATGAAGCTAATTATATATTGTCACTCACTACAAACGTGTGACCAGTCTGAGGGAATGTGGACTAAAAACAACAAAGAAAACCACAAATTTGAGAACTACTGGGCTGTGATAGACCGTCTCTCTGCCTTTGACCAACCACTGAAGCTTTTGCTCAGAAGTGACATGCATACAGGCCTCAACAGCAAATGGTTTGAGGTTGGAGGTGAAAGTACAAAAGGGCTAAATGACATTTGAGAAGCATTTGTATGAAATGTTTTGATCTCATTTCTCAAATTTAGATTAACTCGTTGTGAACCACTCAGTGGTATTCAGGAACGAACTCCACTAAGTTTAGTTTGGACCCAGAAACAAATCACAGAGAGAGTCAAGGTGCAACAATCCAACAGTTTATTGAGGGGAAAGGACCAGGAGCTGTGGGAGAGTGAGGAGTGGGGCTGAGGGATTGTTTGGGGATCCAGTGAGAAGTGAAAGCTGCAAGGGAGGGGGGAGTGAAGTCCAGAGTCTGCAGCAGAGAGTGACTGACGAGCTGGCCAGTGATGAGGACCCGTGAAGACACTGAAAGAGACAGAGCTCAGGAGCATGAGGTCAAAAACAATAATCCAAATGCACAAGCAGAAAAAAACTAAAGAGAACAAGAGCTAGTGATGGCCACGATACCACATGTGAGTGAAGCAATCCACTGGCTCTGCCTGTGAGTTCCAGGGGGGTAGACAAAGGTGAGCTGATGATCAGATGAGGTGCAGCTGTGAAGAGCTGAGAGCCTCAGGAGACAGGCCACCACAAAGGGAGGGGGAGAGGGACAGGAGCATGAGGAGAGACTGAAACAGAGTCATCACACCACTGTAACAAGCTGACCTGCAGCTGTACATGTGTTTGTTTACCATTTATGAGCTTCAGAAAGCCAACAAGATATTTTCATTCAATAATTCAAGATAGAAAGTTGACTGCATTTATCATGTTATGGTATTTTCAGAGATGAAGAAGGTCAAATGTGATTCTTTTTGATGGTAACTTTAAAATAATGAGCTGTTAAAAGTAGAAAAAACAAAATAACATAAGAAACACGCACAACCCAACCAAAGCTGGCAAAGGCTCAGTTGAAAAAGACAAAGATAAGGAAACAGAAAGACATCACATCATCACGTCACTTGGTGCAAAACATCATCCGAAATAACTTCATCAAAAGGAAATCAGTGAAAAGTTCCTCATTCTTCTTTGTCTGTTCACACTTTGTAAAGGCCCCCTGTGTTTGATTTAAGAACACTTAGAAAAAAACACTCGCTGATGGATTTCATGAGTGGGGGGGCTATTTTGTCAGCTCTTTGACCAAACATCAACCATCAAGACTGTTTACTCAGAGCAGTCCAGCTTCAACAGGATGTGCAGTGAGGTCTGACGTGCATTAAAGGAAGTGGTTAAAGATGGCTTAGAAAGTCAGTTTATATCATCCTCTATAAAAACTGAAGCTTGTTTAGATTCAACAGCAATGGTTTATTTCTACTATATATTTAGCATTTGTTGTTCAGAATCATCTGCAGTTGAGGAGACTGGATTAAAGAAACATGCTTTTTGCTGTCTTGAACACATTTGTAAAGTTTTAGTTGGAAAATAGGCTGCATAAATTCATGTCGAATCTTGTTGATTCTGCTAATTTGCTGAAAAGAGGTGGCGCGCTGAATTGCTAGCAAAGTTCAGTTTACTTGGAAAGAGATTACATTGAGTTTGAAACATTACACACAAGATATCACGAGGATCTAAAAGTATTACATCTGACTGTACCTTTAAAGAAATTAAAGAAATAGATCAATGAAAGAATTAATGATTTATCTTGTTTCCACTTTCAATGTCCATAATGTGTTCTTTTGAATTTTTGATGCTCTTTGTGTGCTTTACATGTCTCTGTGTGATAGAGTACTTCAATGGACAAGATAGAAAGTCCACAGCATCAGAACTCCTCCCTCTCACCCTCTTTACAAAACTAGTACCACTACATCTGCATAAGCCCCATAAGCCTTTATTGACTATGCTCTTCTCAGGAAGTAGATGTTACTTTGGCTTTCCTATAATGTGCACTGATACTTACCATAGCCACATTATATTCCCTTTCAGCGTTCAGAAACAGACATCGCAGTAGCAGCGAGTGAATTATCACACTGGCTGCTGTAAAAGTGAAGGTGCAAACAAATGATGGACAAACTTTTCAGATCTGATCAGTTCTTACACACTTAACACTCTACCTTTAGCTCATGAGAGGATCTAAAAGCACATGACAGATTGACACCTCACACTAAAGCTACGTTTAGCATTTATGCTGTAAAACTTTCTTGTCAAAACTTGGCAGAGAGACAGGGGAGCATGCTCAGAAAGTAGAAAATTCTGTAAAGAGTGAGCAGTAGTTTGTAGATAATGCACTTTACTGCAGTTGAGTAAGGCTTGATTTACTATGTGAATTTGTTTGTGAGCTTTGGTGTTTGTTTAACTCGTGGTCAACCACACACAAAAAACACATCGACTCAGACACACACACAAGCACACACACACACCATCAGTCACCACTTGCAGCTTAATGATGAACTGAAACTTAACATTGTTGTGGTTTGGCTCTAACTGAGTGCTGTGAATACAAAGACATTTTTTTTGGCTGTTATTCATTTTGTACAAATCTTAGTGTGTTGGACACATTTTTGTTGAAGTTTCTCAACATGGCATGTGGGATGACACAGTGACAATTTGTCAACATTTGGCAGTATGATAACTCCTTATACACCTGTCACTCCAATACTTCATCCAACCATCAGTCCCTCTATCCATCCATTCATTTATCCAACCAGCCAATTCATTCATCCATTGGTCCATCCTTAAATCAGTCTGTCTATCAAGTCGGGTAACAACCAAGTATAGCCCGACATGGTGCCATTGTAAAAATGTTTAGTTTGACCTTCTTCCTGGACAAAAACCATCCTGAATTAAATGTACTCAGCAGCTCAGAAATCTTTTTTTCTTTACTGTTTCAATCTTTCATCAAAGCATTTATCTTGACTTGTAAGTCATTTGAATTATTCAATTGGAATTTAACAATAAAACTTCTGTAAATTAAAGTTAAGGTAGTTTTAAGTCATAACAAAAGAGATAAATCCATCTTGAAGATCACCAAAACCTGTCATTGTTTCTACAGTACCCAAATAATCTCTTGTGAAAGTTATCTCAAGAAATCTTGGAGGGATTTTGATAAACTAGCTCAAATGTCCACCCTGAGATGTTTGAGGTCAAAGGTCAGGGTCTTTGGCCTTATGTCCCCCAGTGCTTCTGAACATAATATCTTGATAAAGCTTTGGGGAACTTATTTTTCAAGCTTTGGTCAAAGGTCTGATCTTTACCACAGTTGAACTGATTAGACCTTGGAGTTCAACGCTCAAGGTCAATGGGTCCCATCTTTACAGTCTTCTTTATAACTTCAAAGGTGTAGGTATTTGGGTCTTATCAGATTTTTATGAATCACACTAACACATCAAAATACCAAGATGTTCTGAATCTGTCTGTCACTGTGTAGGCAGTGGGAAAATAGAAAAGAGAGTGTTTTCTGTGATTTAAATGCTTCAAATCAGATTATTTTACAATTGCACAGCATTAACTGACTGAATCAAATGGTTGATATGAAAGCTGTTCCTAAAGAGGAACTGGCATTTTATGTTAAGAAAATCTCAAAATCATAGGTGTTTGTGAATGTAGTCTTGCCATGAAAGGGGACAAAAGGCACCATCTTGACACCAGGGGAGACATAAACGTACAATACTTTATTTATTAATTTGGCATGCTACTCAAGTTAAAACTTGCTTTCAGGCAGTTGTGTGTAAATTAATGAATAAGTAAGGATTTTATCAAAAGACTACATCTACTGCTGTACTGCAGCACATAGTTTTCCATTTTATTCCTCTAAGTTTGTGTCAGTCTGTTAAGCTCTTTTTAATTCCCTTTATTCCATTCAAAATAAATGAAAATAATGTATCTTTTATAATTTTTTTATTTATTTATAGAACAAAATGTCACGCATAAGTATTTCATAATATTGGTTTTCTTCATCTGCCATCAATGCATTCTCAGGGCTTTTTCTTCACCCAAACGGGGCTGTGGTCACTCTGTTGAGCAAAAAGTGACGTATGACTCCTCTTTTAAGTAGATGTTTAGCTTTGTTTATATAGATGCAAATAAACAAAATAAAAACTCCATCAGAATAAATCTGTGTCACATAAAGATAGTAATTAGATGATTCACATCCAAAACCCAGACAGGGGGACATTTCTTTACAACTAAGAGGAGCAGCAGATTTTTATTCTTCGTGGCCGTTACAGAAACACTCAGTCATTGGGTCCTCCTGGCTGCTTCTTTCTTAAATTCCCTCCATTCAATTGAAGCAGGATCTACTGTTTTTTAGATGATCTGACACCAGTGAGCTTTCAATGTATTTATGAAGGGCAGCAAAAAAAGGATTGTTTTTAGTACCTGAATTTGGTTCTTTATTAAGTATGTGAATTTATGGACCTTTCCCCTTTGCTATCGTCCAAAGTCATCAAAAACATATGAGAGAGGAGGGCAGTAAAATGTGTGTCACCCAGAGACATGCGTGACAGATTACAGCGCCTGCGTATGACACTGACGGGGTCAGTGACTCTAGATTACAGACCTGAAGTGAAAGTGAAGATAAAATATCATGTCACTGAAATGCCTCTCCCCCCTTTCAGATATTTAGTTTGAACTACGGCGGGTGGTCTACATGCCTAAATGCATTGAGTTGCTGCCATGTGGTTTGTAGACATGCATGAACAAGCAGTTAAGCTAACCTGACACACCAGATGGACCGTTCATTGTATTTCACTAGTTCATCTGGGAAAGAGGACACAGAAAGTGTTTGGGAATGGGCAGAAGCTTTTAATAGCATATTCTACAGGTGACTGGACAAATGTTCACTCAGTCACAAAAATTACAGGCAAATCAGACAAAACAGTAGGCGAGTGGAACTGCAGCAGCATAAAGGACAGCACGTGAGCCTCTTCTTAAAACAAGCGATTGCCAAAACATGTAACAAATGGATCAAAAAAATACTTTTTGTAGAAAAGTCTGTAGTGTTGCTAGCTGCTTGTCATTTATTGAAGAAATTCAACCAAGATCTGATGAACTGCTACTGAAGCTGTTTGACCCTTGCACTTTGGGCTGATCACAGTCATTGTAGATTGGAGCTTGGTAAGATGGATCTGTCTGAATACAGACATTGAAGCAGGCTGATCCAGCTGCACTGCAAGGTTACAGTTGAGAAGGTGTACCACTAAAGCGGCCAATAAGTGTATAAAATCTATAATTGCTCTTATTAGCAGGTGTATTGTCTGTACTGTTTGTCTTTCACAGAGCTCTGACCCTGCTGTAGATGATCTCCTCTTCTGCTGCTTTCACATCTCTTCTCTCTCTTTTACCAGTTTTCTTCTTGGAGAAGGTCGGTGCAGAATAAACCAATGAGTCCTCAGCTTGCTGGAGAAAAAGTGACAAAACATTGTGAGCTGATAGATGTTAAAATCAACACCTCAACATGGATACTTTGATACTTTTTTCAAGTATAACTCTTCTTCATCAGTTTTACCTGTCGGCTTTGTTGAGCAGCTCTTTCAGCGTTTGTCTTCTGAGCATCAGCAGCTGTGACATGAAATAAAAACAAAAATGAAATCAGTCAATGCATCTGCACATTAAGTCAATTCTTGTTCAATGAAGTTTGATTTTTGTGACACCTAAGAACGTTATATTACCACTGCAAGAAACACAAGACTTCCTGTTGAGTCTGTGAATCAGGAAGACGATGAACATCAGACTTATGACCAGAGCAGCAGACACCACATACAGAGCTGTCTCAATCATCGGCTTATTTTTAATGTTTTCTTCTGAAAGATACAGAAGAGACATGGTTTAGAGTTATTTAAACATATGTCACAGTGGATATTATACAATAAAAACTGAGGGTGCAAACAGTGGGGAGATGCCCTAGTGTTTATTGTGAGGAGTCTCAGCTCCTCTCAGTCTCTCTCCCCCCTCCCTCTCAGCTCCTCTCTGCTCCTCTCACTCACCTTCCCGCGGAGGCGGGGCTCCAGGCGCGCTGCAGTTTCCTCACCTGTTCCAGATCATCACTAATCACCGCTCCCTATTTATTCCCCTCTCCAGATGACTGCAGCGCGGGTGGATTGCACACACTAGCCTGGTTTGTGCTCGTCCTGCTCTTCTATACTCTTCGTGCCTTTCTGGCTTTCAGCCTTTGTCCCCGTGCAGGGGCGTACCTAGTTGTTTTGTTGCCTGTGTGTGGCTTTGGTTTTCCCTTCACGGATGTTAACCTCGACTCTCCTCTGCTTTTTCCAGGTCTCCACGAGCTCCCACCACCGCTTACCTGGATCATTGAATTTATGTTGCTTAATTCCCTGAGCCTCTGATTAAAATCACTTAAACTCTCTACTCTGCCTGGTCTTGAGCTTTTGGGTCCACCTCCACAAACAATCTCTGGGTCGTACCCTGACAGTTTATTGTTAAACTAAATTCATTTATATGAGGAAAGACCAACAGGAGAATCTGTGGAGGGAAGGTGGGACTCTGCAGTCACTGAGCCGTAATATTTGTGGGATTTTTGTTCACAAAGGAGAAATTTATTTCGTAATTTAGGACATCATAATTCAGAATTGGCTTTCCTGTTTTGTTGTCTTTTCATATTCTCTTTTAAACATACTTTGTGACTCTACAACCACTCCCCGATAGCTTTCATGTTTTTAAAACATGGATAAATTCTTCAAATAATTCATCAAGTGATGGCCTGAGATGCTTCATGAAATGTTTCCAGCAAATACACCAGTCATTCCAACAAATTTAGGCATTTCATCATCTACAGTCCATAATAACGTCAATAGATTTAGAAAATCCAAAAAATCTCTGCACATTAGAGAAAAGGTGGAAAACCAGTATTGAAGGCCCATGACCTTTGATCTCTCAGGGGGCACTGCATTAAAACCAACATCATTCTGTACATGATATAACCATGTGAGCTCAGGAATACTTCAAGAAAACATCATCAGTTCACACAGTTTGTTGCTACATCTACAAATTAGAACTCTAACATTCAAAGCTAACGTCATCTATCAATAACACCAAGAAAAGCTGCTGGCTTCTTCAGGTTTGAGCTCACATGAGATGGACTGATGAAAACATTTCAGATTATTTTTGTTAATCATGGATACTGTGTGCTTCAGGCTAAAGAGGACAAGAACCATCCTGATGATCAGCATAAAATTTAAAAGCCAGCATCTGCGATGTTTTTAGGGTGTGTTAGTGCCCATGGCACCATTAATGCTGAAAGGTCCTTAAAAGGTTTGGAACAACATCTGCTGCCATCCAAGTGATTTCATGGATGCCATTTCAGCAAGTCAAAGGCAAAGGAACTCAGTGGGAGACATGCCCCTGTCACAGCTTTTTTAGAATGTGATGTAGGCATCGATTTTAGTGAATGTTTAAAAATAAAAACAAAGTTCGTAAGTTTGAAATCTGAATATCTTCTTTTCATTGTGAATTCAATTGAAAACAGTTTGATAAAGGATTTGCAAATCACTGAAACCTTTGTGGGCCCACTTTTGTCACATCATCCACAGAAATAAATTTTGGGATCACTTAACAGTTTGATCAAAAGGCAGAATCTATCATGGCACTGTAATCAATAAAACCACATCAGTCTCATCTGTATCTATTAACAAACATAAATTAACCAAAAACGTGTGCATCAATTGTTGTTGGTTCGTCCTCACAGTTCAACTGATGTTGATTAGCAGCTGTCAATCAAATGTGTTCAGACTTACCCTTGATGACAATCTTTGTCCCATGTCCAAATAACATCTGTCCACATGTGTCCACAGCACAGTAATAAGTCCCAGAATCAGAGGAGCTGACGGCCTTAGAAAAGCTGTAGACACATTTCTGTGGAGACTGAGCCTCATGACTCTCCTCACACTCATCACTTCTGTTTCCATGAGTGTAAATGAAACTGGAATGACCTTCATCTGATCCAGATCTCCACCAGAGCACACTGTGGTTACCCGGACATGTTTTCTTTTCAGAGTCAAAGTGGACTGAACACTGCAGAGTCATCATGCCTCCTGGATGGACTGGATCAGGTGAAATGTCTTGAACGATGGCATTGACATCAGGCTGAGGTCCTAATGAACACAAACCAGAATGTTCACATCAACTCATTAAAATGATAAAGGACTTTTAAGATCATGTTAAAGTCAAACATACAGGAATAAATGCTGCAACTGTGTTCATGTGAGAAATATGACAGCGTAAATACTCCTATAAATAGTTTTCAATTACATCTCTGAGGACATGATATCAAAAAGTCTGAGTGTTAAAAAAGTCTGTTTACCTTTAATATTCAGGAGCGTTCCTTTCAAAAGTTTCATGAGAAGTTTTTCCTGGTCCACACAGAAGTACAGTCCAGTGTCACTGGGCTCTGTTTTATCAATAATCAGGACAAATGCTCCAGGCTCTTGTTTTGCTGTGAAGCGAGAAGTGTTGCTAACACGTTCATAGTCAAAGCTAAATGTTCCACCAAGAATTTCAGGCAAAACTCCAGAAACTAGTCTGATCCAAAATAAATGTGTAGTTGTCAAAGACTTGTTCCGAGGACACTTCAGTGTCACACCTTCACCTGCACTGACAGTCTTTGTCTCAACGTTTTCAACAGTGCATCCTGAAGAGGAAAAGGAGAAAAACATCTGTATTAAATCACAGAATCTGATCATTTCTGTTCTGTCATTTAAGTAAAACACAATAAATCTAAAGTAAATATCAGGGCTGCGTGTCAGGTGTACTCACCACTCAGTCCGAGCATCAGTAGAAAGATGATAGCAGTCTTCATCTTCATGTTAGTCCACTAAACATGACCCTAAAATGAGCTTCTGTGAGAAGTCAATTCTTTTAAATAGAATCATATCAAGTAGGAGGGACCAATGCGGAGCAACCTGATTGGCCTCTCACTGTGATGATATTTCTCGAAACAACCACAATGGAAAAAAAAAAAAAACTGACCATCTTTGAAGCACATGAGACAACACCAACTGCAGGCTTCTGATTCAGGTTATGTGGTGGGTTTCCATAAGTTGTTAAAAAGAAACACCCTATGTTTTTTTTCTGTTTTTGTTTGTGAAGGTTCTTTGTTTTAATTGTGCTTGTTATAATTACTGTTGGTTAGTTTCTTTTGTGCATCAGCGTTTGTGCCTGTTTTCTGTAAGTTCCTGTCTGATTTGTCAAAGCACTTTGTCTCCTCTGTTTTTAAAAGTGCTACATAAATAAAGTCAGTTTTTTATTAATATCATTTCCGGAGACAGCTTAAAGGACAAATAAAAGGGATCAGTGAAGACATCCAGCAGGTTGTGAAACCTCCTTAATGTGCAGCAGCTTTGGCATTTTGGTAAAACATCCACTTAAATCAATCAATCAGTCAATTTTTATTCTTGTAGTGTCAAATCATAACGCGTTGACACTTTACAATAGCGCAGGCCAAAGCCATACTCTTCATTTTATAGATACACAAATTTACATACTGTATAAACATATATAAAATACACATACACACATTTATACATATACATACATCCAAACACAACATGAATACACCATGAGCAAACTCTGGGCCAACCTACAGTGCAGTATATCTACAGGAGGGTTAAAGTAAAAAATGGCAAAAAAACAAACAAAAAACTGTTCAGCAGGTAGAAATCTTTAAGTGGAATCAGTCTCATGTTGAAAAACCATCACCAAAGCTGTGTTAGGGGATGGGCAAATGAGGGGAGGTGGGCAGAGACAAAGGGACTAAAGTAAGAACTGAAGATCGTGACTAATCCATGGACCAGATCATAAATCTGTCCTCTTTATTTTTGTCTTAGGTTTGCCTCTTTGGATGTGGCATCTTTTTTTAAGAGGATCCTCCTCTCTTTGTGGTTGTAAAGGTAGTTTTTATGGAGGTGTAATTAATACCAGCCATGGACAGAGAGACCGTTCTTACACTGCCTGGCCAAAAAAATAAGTCGCCACCTGGATTTAACTAAGCAAATAGGTACGAGCCTCCTATTGGATAATTACCGCATGGGCAATTGTCTTTCAGCTGGCAACAACTTATTAAACCCCAGCTGATGCAATGAGTAGCTTCTCATTTCTTAAACAACCATGTCGAAAGACACATCCTGTGTTCATGGAAAAGATGTTAGTCTGTTTAAGAAGGGTCAAATCATTGGCATGCATTAAGAAGAGAAAACATCTAAGGAGATTGCAGAAACTACTAAAATTGGATTAAGAAATTTCCTGGAGGAAAGTCATGTGGTCTAATGAGTCCAGATTTACCCTGTTCCAGAGTGATGGGCACATCAGGGTAAGAAGAGAGGCAGGTGAAGTGATGCACCCATCATGCCTAGTGCCTACTGTACAAGCCTGTGGGGGCAGTGCTATGATCTGAGGTTGCTGCAGTTGGTCAGGTCTAGGTTCAGCAACATTATGGCCCAAAGAATGAGGTCAGCTGACCACCTGAATGTACTGAATGACCAGGTTATTCCATCAATGGATTTTTTCTTCCCTATTCCAAGATGACAATACCAGGATTCATCGGGCTCAAACTGTGAAAGAGTGGTTCAGGGAGCATGAGACATTTTCACACATGGATTGACCACCACAGAGTCCAGACCTTAACCTCATAGAGAATCTTTGGGATGTGCTGGAGAAGGCTTTGCATAGTGGTCAGACTCTCCCATCATCAATACAAGCTCTTGATGAAAAAATTAATGCAACACTGGATGGAAATTAATAAATCTTGTGACATTGCAGAAGCTTACTGAAACAATGCCACAAATGCATGCTGTAATAAAAGCTAAAGGTGGTCCAACAAAATATTAGAGTGTGTGACCTTTTTTTGTGGTGGCAACTTTTTTTTTAGCCAGGCAGTGTATTTTAACATTAACAACAACACAGAGGCTCCTAAGTTCACTGGCCAGCCTCTAAGTGGTGTCATTGGGGCTAATTGGACAAAACACCAAAGACAAGAGGTCCCCAGCTGATGACCCCAGTATTGCTCTGGCCCTTGCTGCTTACTGCTCAACTGGCTGTGATAAATGGTGATAAATGGTCTCTGAGGCCTTGTGTTGGGGTAGTCAGTATCAGCATTGTCTCTACCTGAAGCTGACATGTATGCATGCAGGGTCAATTGAATTTGGTAATGCCATAGCAACAGAGGGCCATGTGGTAGATCATCTAAATCTTCAGTTTGGTAATTTGAGATATAAGTGAGGATATTCACTGTATGTTGATCCACTGATTTTGGAACAAGTATACCCTGTGTTTTTTTCAGACTGGTTCAGTTTTGCTCTTTAACATCAATCAGCTGGATCTCATTGCTAAACCACAGAACTAAATGGGTTCAGGAGGTTGGCTTGGTTTTCTTTTTGTTATAGAAATCTGATAAGCGTCCAGACATAATCGGAGAAGAAAATTCCTAAAAATGTTCTCAAGAAACAGCAGTCACAAGCTAGTGATGAACATGAGACCCAATGACCAAGACCTGCGAGCTCTTAAATCTTTCGGTTCATCTTCATGTCAGTGTGAAAAAGTTCAAGAGAAGTAACTAAACATGTTCTTGAGATCACACAAGGGAATGTGGCCTTGACCTTTGATCTCTAGTTTTCTTTGTGTCAGAAAAGGCATTTGTGCAAAGTTTAACAGAAATCCCTCGAAGCGTTCTTATGATATAATGTTCAGAGGTGAAAGATAAACATGAGGTCAATGGACTGTTGAACTACGAGCACCAAAATATAATCAGTTCATCCTCGTGTCATGAAGGACATTTATGAACATGTGAAAAAATCCACCATAGCATTGGTGTGAAGGATGCATACAGGCATCGCTGCTTTGACCTATGACCTTGTTGATCCGTTCGATTCATTCTTGAGTAAGTGGAGAGTTTTGAGTAAAGTTTGACAAAAGTCAGAGTGTTCTTCAGAAATTACTGTCAAGATAAAGGGATGATTTTAGGGCCCAATGACCTTTGAACTATATGTCACCCAAAATTGTATCCATCCACATTTTGTCAGAGGAGACATTTGTGGTCACAGCTGGTCTAAAATGAGGCACCTGGGGGTGTTAACCAGTCAGAACATGATAACCATGTCACAGTGGGACATCTAACCAGTGTCAGCAGGCCTCAGCACGGTACTGTCACGGTTCAGTCAGAAAAAGAGTGGAAAACTGAAGTAGTTGCATCTGTAGCTATCAGCTGAGCAGCACAAAAGATTCACGGCTAGAAACTCATTCATGCCTTTGTTTCCTCCAGGCTTGAATACTGCAGCAGCCTGCTCATTGGATTCCCCCCAAAAAACCTTCAAAAACTTCAATTCATCCAGAACAGTGCTGACTGTATTCTCATGAAAAACCACAACCATGAACACATCACTCCCATCCTTCAGAACCTCCACTGGCTCCCCATAACCACCAGAATCCAGTATAAGATTGCTCTCCTCACCCACCTCTGCATCCATGGCAACGCCCCAGTCTACCTCAAAGACCTCCTCACCCTGCATACATCCACTCAACACCTCCGGTCCTGTGGTACAAACCTTCCTCAGCCCCAAACAAATCTCTGGACCATGGGAAACCGGGCTTTTTTCTCCATAGCCCCCCGCATCTGGAATGCCCTCCCTGACCATCTGAGGGATCCTCAGCCTCTGGACTCTTTCAAAAAAGTCCTTAAGACTTTTCTGTTCACACAGGCCTTTCCTAACTGCTTTTAATGCTGCTTTTATTCTTTCTGATCTTATTGTTTTGTGTTTTTATGTCCTGATTTTTAACGTACTCTGTAGCACTTTGAGATTTTTCTTAATGAAAAGTGCTTCATAAATAAAATGTATTATTATTATTAGTAGTAGTAGTAGTAGTAGTATCATAAATATAAGTATGTTCAACTACATTGTCTTAATATATAAATGCAGTTCACGTCAGTCAAAGAAGTTAAACGTGATTAACTCTGTAACTTCATAAAATTCAAGTGGAGCAGCCAATTTATCAGTCCTAATTTGTCCATTAAGGATGCAAATGTTGATATTCAGTATCAAAGTATCAATTCTTTTACAAGTACTCTGTTGGTATCGATTACTCCGTTTAAATATTAATACCAAAGAAGTGCTCTAACAAAATGTATATCTGCTCTCCTCTTCAGACTGTTTTCAGTCTCTACTCTTTCTCTGTGCCGAGGCAACGCCACTCTTTGTGTCATGTGACTGTGGAAACCAATCAGATGTATCAAACAGAACTCATCTACGCTCAAAGGCTTACACAAAGATGCATAACACAGTTAAAATGACATTGCTACTCTTCTGATTTAAACTCACTGGAAGGTCTGATCAACAAGAGTGTAGACTACATATTTTCTTCCTGGGCTTTTGGTCCATGAAAAACATCAAATTGATTAACAATATGCCTGTATTGAAGGAGACAATTGGTATCTTTATCAGCATCGAAACTGAAAAAAATTACAGCAAAAAGTATCAGTATCATATTGAATTTAAGACATCTGGTATTGCTCATCACTATTTTTCATCCATTTCAGTGGGAGTATAAAAAAGGGAACAAAAAAATGTTCCAATGTCAAATTGACAGATTAAAAATGATGTTAAACTGATTAATGTTATGTATAGATTTAAAAAAAAAAAACAGCCAAACGTATATTTCAGTGCATCAACTAAAAACGTGGTCAAGTCAAGGACCCTAACAGAGCATTTCTGCTCTCAACGAAGGAGGACGCTTTTTCTCTCGCTTCCTCCATGCCCTTATCTGCCCTGCTTGCTCCTCTTGTCTCTGTGCTGTCTCTGTCTGAACTATTGCAGCCTCTTTCTGCATTTCTCTCCGAAAACCTAAAATCATGGAATTAATCAGCTGGTCCCTCAACGCCATCAACCAAATTTTCTCCACTAGAAGAGCGGGTAAAGAGAACCTGCCTGTCCCGACAGCAAATTTCTAGCCGGATACACGATGGACTCCTGGGAGAAGTGGAGGATCATGTGTCTGTCGATTCTGTCCATAGAGGACGTAGAAGATGCCTACATAATTGGATTTATGATAACAGGTTTCCTGCTGTTTGGAGTGAGCAGTTTCCTGATCAGCACAAAGTTTGGAAGACGCTGGCAGCACTTTTGGCAATTGAGAAGCTGCCCGTCATGACTGAGGGAATGTGCAGGGCTGTCAACACTCAGACTCAGAGCGATGTGTGAGCTTAATCGCAAGCAGGATGCGATTCTTGAACTCATTCACAAGCAGGATAACAACATGGAGAAGCTGACCGCTCGGCTCGGCTGAATGGGCCACACAGATTTGGATATTTGGAAAACGCCATCAGAGAACCAGAGAGACTAAAGGCAAACGGAAAATTACAGTCGGCCTGACCCGAAACAATTTTTTATCTTCTTTGGCTCTACTGGCCTTGAGCTGGTATCTCCCCACTCTCCTTGGATGTTTATGCAGACAGAAGCTCAATCCCTCTCCCCCCACCCTACCCCCTCCTGCTCCTGTGAACTTTGAATCAGAACTCTCTCAAAGGCCATATCATTAGTCACCTTATCGGATGGTTGAGACATTTGGTGGGACTGAAGCAGAGACAAAGGACATGGGCTTTTGCATACACACACACGTATGCACACACACCCCCAGTGCAGCTGCTGTGGGCTGATGAGACGCGCCTAGTGTGGCTGCAAGCTCTCCCCTGTGACTGTGCTGCTACCCCCCCTACTCCCAACCCTGCCCAAATCAAATGTGCTCTTCTTCAAATTTTCGTTGCAATTGTTTTCTCATGTTGCCTGTTTGCTGAGGTGTAGCCTTTTTTTCCCTCTTCCTCCCTCCTGTTCTCCCTTTTCTCACCTGAGAAAACTCTGCTGGTGACCCGACAGTCTTCCTGTTCCTGTCCCCCCTGTATGTGGCTGTCTTTGTATGTTCTTGGACAGGTTGAAGTGTAAAGAAAAATTTTGTTGCTCTGTACTTGTGACATATGCAATGACAATAAAGTCTGATTCTGATTCTGTCTGCATTTTTAAGAATTTTATTATTACAAAAAGACAACCAAACAGAAAGAAACAAAATCAAGCACTGAATGAACTCAGAAAAGCCAGGATGAAACAGACATTACACAGAGTACGTTTCAGATCAACAAAATCAATTGAATTTATTTTGAAGCCTCCCCATGAAGAAAAAGCAGAGGCCCACTCCTGTAACTTGTTACTAATATACACAAATGACATTCAGTATGACAGACAAAGATAAACTGATCTGAATTGGTCACCCACTCATGACAAAACTGGTCTGTGGAGCCCTCCATCTTAAAAATCTGACATGTTGGTTTTAAAGTTAAAAACCGGTTCACCGAGGCTCCTCTGCTTGTTGTCATACAGCCTGCTCCCACTGTTGCTCTGCTCAGGGTCTTTAAACCTGTAAGATACTTGTTGACCTTTAACCTTTTAATGAGAGTCATGTCGATTATGGCAACAGTCATAATTGTGCTTCTTTTAATAGATATTGAGAGCACAATTATGAAACACTTGATTCCTTTTTGGCACTGTCATTTTCAGCAATAAATAACATGCAATTTATAGGATTATATGTGTAAAAATAGAAATGCCTCAAAATAATGCTAATTGTAACAATGGAAAGAGAAAACAATAGTTCATGTCATGTGGTAAGTATTTTGTTATTTCCATTTATTAAGGTTTCATAAGTGTTGAAGGCAGTAATCATGATTAAAATTTGATGAATTGCTCAGATCTAACCTCAGCTGATTGGTTAATTGACCAACCAATCAGAATCAGAGAATCAGAGAATCCCTGACCAAAGCATCAAAACATCAGGTGTTGGGTGACACAGTCCAACTGTTTCTGCGTAGAAAGACTCTAAATTGTTGGTCAAAAAGTGAGTTACTTTCAATTGCTTCAGATAGGAGAAAGGCCAGGAACAACAGACTTTGTCTGACCTAGTAACAGTAACCAAGGAGGGCGGGGCTTAATAGATGATCACTTCCTGGAAAGGGCAGATCATTACAAAGGGTTAACTGAAATATGAACTGAATCTTTGTAGAAGGAAAACTTCACACCCTCTGTAACAATTTTGAGTGAAAATTATTTGATCCTACAGACACACATGTAAAATCCATAACTGTTTTCATTAGCAGATGTTTTGTTTGTACTGTTAGTCTGTCTCTGCAGTTCTGACGCTGCTGTAGACGATCTCCTCTTCTGCTGCTTTTACATGTCTTCTCTCTCTTTTACCAGTTTTCTTCTTGGAGAAGGTTGGTGCAGAATAAAACAATGAGGCCTCAGCTTCCTGTCGACAAAATCAGTATACTGAGATGAATGTTCTGATCACTTTTCATCCAATCAATCAATCACTAGGACACAAAAATCCCACCTCCTTTTTTTCAAATATTTTATTTTATATGTTTTAATAAAACAGTGCTATTGGTCACCTCCATGTTGGGGAGTAGATGTCATAAACTTTCATTCAAATTTAAGTTCACAGAAATACTTTTCAATCAGGACAATACAATATTGATTCTTTTAGTAGTGAAGAATTGTTTCACTTCCTTAAAGGGTCGGTTCAGATTTATTGAAGTGGGATTGCTAGAAGCCCATTGAACTAGTAAATATTAGTTCCAATAAAAGTACTTGTGAACTTTTTACACTGGGGGGAGATATATCAGAGCGTACAATAGCAGGTACATAGCAGTACATGGTGCCACCAAAAGCATCATAATTAACCCTTATAGATTTGTGCTCCAGTGACTGTTACCTGACCCTGCTACAGCACTGAAACATGATCTAATGAGGGGAGTTGCTGGCGGAGGGATTCATAACACGTCACTGCATCACAATATATTTCAAAACACAGGGGCTATGTGGAGAAGTTAAACACTCTAAAGAATCTTACTATACCATTCTGTTGAGCCAATGTAGTTGTTTGAGTAGTTTTGGCCTTTAAGTGGGTTAAACCAGCCACGGTTCACCCCTGGATGTCTCCCTTTAGGGACAAAGCTCACAAGATCCCTCAATGGCAAACATATTTACAAGTGACATGGGCCTCAAGCAACATCACTACAGAAAATCTGAACAAACCCTTTCAAAGAATCATTTTTGGAGACAGGAGGTGTTTGCCCAACAGCGACAATGTGTAACCTCTCTCAGTAAATCTTACCTGCAGGCTTTGTTGAGCAGCTCTTTCAGAGTTTGTTTTCTGCACATCAGCAGCTGTGATATGAGAGAAAATTGAAAAGTCGGTTTACCTGTGGATGAAAAGTCATTTGTTGTTCACCAAAGTTTGATTTTATGTACATTGAAGAGAGTGATAT
The DNA here is from genome assembly GCA_037902135.1 of Cetoscarus ocellatus. NCBI lineage: Eukaryota > Metazoa > Chordata > Actinopteri > Labriformes > Labridae > Cetoscarus > Cetoscarus ocellatus. The sequence goes on along the minus strand of JBAMNC010000950.1, from coordinate 541,758 downwards.
TACCACTGCATGAAACACAAGACGTCCTGTTGAGTCTGTAAACCAGGTAGACTAAAAACATCAGGCTTATGACTAAAGCAGCTGACACCAGAGACAGAGCTGTTAGGAGAGTCTGCATACCATGGAGGTTGTCTTCTGAAAGATACAGAAGAGAAATGACAAAGGGTTACTTTATTAGATATTACAGTGGATATAATTGGTGAAAAGACTGTAGGTGTAAATTGCGGGGAGATACTCTGCTGTTAAACTAAATTCATTCAAAAGAGACCAACAGGAGAATCTGTGGAGGGAACCAACAGAAGAAGAAGACACTTTGAGAAAGTGGAGGACCATCAAAGCCGCTCTGAGCAGACAATAACAACACTGAAATATCTGAGGAGCGCCGTGTGGAAGCACTTTGGGCTCCTCTGTGTGTTAATTATCCGCAATGAAATTGTCCCACTAAAATAAATTCACAGGCTCATTTGTTGGCCTTTTACCCGCTGCAGTCCAGTGGTGCTTTGTCAAATGCTCAGCCCAGTGCTTTCACATCCTCCTTGGCAGCCTCTCCCACCAGAGGCACAGAAAAAGGACATCACCAACAACATTTCAAGATTCACAAGCAAGCGACATTCACACCACTCCTGAAAAGCAACGAAATCAAAAGCAAACTGATCCAATGAAAATACGGATGCTCAACAATCGATTCAGTTTGACCTATTGGAAAAGTTACAGCCCTCATAAGTATCCTTGTGCCTGGCGATGAACAATCACTGAGTAAATCTACCCAAATACTAAACTGAAGAACATTTTTTAACATCTGTAAAAGAACTTTACTAATGTTTTCACCGCTAACAGCTGATTTGTGGGACTAACAGTATTCTAATTGTTTGTTCACACTGGGCTTCTGTACCTGTGCTACATCATACGTCTCCATGGTAGAACAGAGGATAAAACAGCCTAGCTGTGGTCGACTGGTTGAGTGTCAGTTTGGATTATAGCCCTTCATCATCATGAAACAGAGTGAAAGTCATCAGACGACTGCAGTGCGTCATGCCCTGTAGTACTTGTCCCCACTTCCTGCTCTGCTGAGTTGAGCCTAAATGTGCTGAATAACACTTTCATGGTTCTGGTCAACAGTGAAGTAAACTGTTCAGTATCTGAGTCATTTATGTTTATGTTTTTTCATATGGAAACCTTTAGTAGATCAGGCCCATAGTTTCTCCCCCTGTAAGAGTGAATCCACTTGTACAGCCAGAATATCAAACAATTCAGAAATTCATCCAGCTGGTTTGGAGTCATTGGTCAGACTCAGGTCTGACTGTCCTATTCCGTTATATCTGTGTACACCGCATGACAAAAGACGCACTGCCGGGCTGAAATCTGTCCCAACTTAAGCGGCAGTCGTGCAGCTTCAAATTTCTATCAGAATTGTGTTGAAACAGTGCATTCCTGGGTTAAAATGACCACAAGACTCCTTGTGGTAACAAAATGGTGGTGGTGTTACCATGTTTTAAGAAGAACTCATTTCAATAACCCCTTCTTGTCACTTTCTTAACTGTTAATTTGACTCTGGAAACGTGTTCAGAAACATTTTAGACAGAATAGACTTTATGGAGGTATGGCCTGTTCATAAATGTGTGTGACAAGAAGGTAGGACTCTGTAGTCAGTGACTTCATGGCATTGTAATAATTTTAGCACAAAGCAACTTTTAACCATCAAGTATCTAATTAAGGGTATTTTGAGAAATCATATGTTTTATTTTCAAATTTTTGATTAATATCATTCTTAAGTTTTCATTTTTTATCTTGATGGTTATTCTAAGAAAGAGTTTGTGTTGAATGTTTTACTTTTGTTCAGTTTGGCATGACTTTAACAGCTCCTAATATTAAAAATATTCAGTTTCTGATGAGGACATGTTGAAACTCTCTTTAGAAGGACCTCAATAGTCAAACCTACAGGAGCCTTTAAACTGTCCAACAGTGTTTTTGTGGTTTGTCCTCACAGCGCATTCAGCTGAATTCTAAACTGATGTTGATTAGCAGCTGTCAATCAAATGTGTTCAGACTTACCCTTGACGTCAATTGTTGTCCCATGTCCAAATAACATCTGATCACATGTGTCCACAGCACAGTAATAAGTCCCAGAATCAGAGGAGCTGACGGTCTTAGAAAAGCTATAGACACATTTCTGTGGAGACTGAGCCTCAAGACTCTCCTCACACTCATCACGTCTGTTTCCATGAGTGTAAATGACTCTGAGATAGGATTCATCTGATCCAGATCTCCACCAGAACACGCTGTGGTTACCCGAACATGTTTTCTTCTCAGGGTCAAAGAGGACTGAACACTGCAGAGTCATGATGTCTCCTGGATGGACTGGATCAGGTGAAATGTCTTGAACAATGGCAGTGACATCAGGCTGAGGTCCTAATGAACACAAACCAGAATGTTCACTTAATTTTATCAATATGACAACTCCATATCTATCCACATGCAAGAAATAAAACAGCATAATGAATTTGAAAAATGGGTTTTGATCATATTTATGAGAACATGGTGAAAAAGTAAAAGTCTGTTTACCTTTGACCTTCAGGAACGTTCCTTTCAAAAGTGTCATGTTAAGTAGCTCCTGTTTCACACAGAAGTACAGTCCAGTATCACTGGGCTCTGTTTTATCAATAATCAGGACAAATGCTCCAGGCTCTTGTTTTGTTGTGAAGTGAGAAGTTTTTTTAACATCTTCATACTCAAAGCTATATGTTCCACCAAGAATTTCAGGCAAATTTCCAGAAACTAGTCTGATCCAAAATAACTGTGTATCCAGCCAAGAGATCTTCCGAGGACACGTCAATGTCACATTATTACCCATAGTGACCATCTCTGACTCAAAGTTGTCTTTAACTGTGCATCCTGAAGAGAAAAGAGAAACAAAAATCAGTATTTAACAAGCAAAAAAAATCATTTATGTTCTCTCCTTTAAGTAAAACACAACAAATCTAAAGTAAATATCAAGGATACATTCATGTGTACTCACGACTCAGTCCGAGCATCAGTAGAAAGGTGATAGCAGTCTTCATCTTCATGTAAGTTCACTGAACACGAAACTAAAATTAGCTTCTGTGAGAAGTTTAAATAGAATCATATCAAGTAGGAGGGATCAATTGCGGAGCGACCTGATTGGCCCCTCACTATGATGATATTTCTCTACACAACCACAATGGAAAAAAAAAAATTGACCATCTTTTAAGACCATGCACATGAAACTAAACCAACAGCAGGTTTGTGATTGAAGTCTCATGGTGGGTTTCTATAATTGCTGCTGAAAGGAATCACACTTGGTGAAGCTCTCTTCTTAATTTTCCATAGACTGTTTAACAAAAGGTGTACAAGATCAGTAAAGACAGCCAGCAGTATGTGAATCCTCCTTAAAGAGCATCAGCGTCTGCACTTCGGTAATTCACATGGTTGTCCCTGAATCAAAAGTTTTCACATTTGAGTTTTCGATTTCAGTTTTCAACAAATATCAGGTTCAGATAAACACTGATACATGAACTTCACTCCTGCTTTGGCAGATTAACAACACCTCCCCCTTTGAAGCTAAAGCTTGGTAGATACTGTTAACATAGCATGGAGGATACTCACAAAGGACAACACACAGGACTACCAGTGATCTTAAAAACAGTGTGGGAGCACACACACATGCTTCCTGTGCACAAAGAATGACATCCTGCAGAAGAGGGGTTTATGGATAGGCCTCAAAGACTCACTCCATGAATCAACCCATTAATGTGTGTTTTTCTATTGACGCTAAGAGCCAATTTTGTGCTTTTTTGTGTTTGAAAATACTGTTTAGAGTGTTTAACATGCCTCCTCAGCACAACAGAGTATTTCAAGGCTTTCTAATTTGACACCCTGCCATTGTTTCATTGTAAATTTAAGCTCATTTTCTCATGGTATCAAACCCAGTGCAGAGTAGAGACAAAAGAAAGAATGTAGAGTTGTTTACAACATGGCACCAAGCAGCATTGAACTGACCATTTATCACACGGTAGACCTGTGAACCAGTGAGAGCAAACAGGGTTCATGTGACAAATTAAGCCTTCAAGAGGCACAAGCTCTAACAGAGCGCCTTTGGCACACAGATAATAGCACCATCAGGGTACTTGTTTATTAAAGCTACAGTGATGTTTTGATGAGAGATTGTATTGAAAAATGAAAACATAAACCTGATTTAAGGCAAATTGTACATCCATCCATCCGTCCATTTATTATCTTTACAGTTTATCCCTTTCTGGGTCCCGGGGGCTGAAGCATGTCCTAGCTGATATTGGGCAAGAGGTAGAGTGACTGTAAGGCCACATAGAGAGACAGACAACACATATTAACGGGATGATCCATGGAGCGAGTCTTTAAGGCCGATCCAAATATCATTGATCTTATTTTCAGTCCCTTTATCTCTGCTTGGATGGATACATCTCTGGATGTTTGTGTATGTATATATACATATTTACAAAAGAATATATACATGCATGTGTATCTATAAAATGAAGAGTATGGCTTCAGCCTGCTCTATTGTAAAGTGCCTTGAGATAACACTTGCTACCAATTGATGCTATTGATTTCTGATTGATTTACATAAGCCCACACCTAAGAAGAGTTTAGTGTCACCAGTTAACATAACTAGGATGTTCTTTGGTCTGTGGGAGGAAGCCAGAGTGACTGGAGAGAACTCGTGCATGCACATGGAGAACATGCAAAATCCACACAAAAAGACCCTGACAGACAAAGGGGTTTGAACCAGCAACCTTCCTGAAACCACTGTGCTGCCCAAAATATGTCTTCTTTAAAAAGTTAATTGTTTGTATCCACAGATATTTTATGTTCAGCCTGTATTTTCAGCTCAATATCATTAAAAAATATGGGACATATTTTTTCCAAACATTGGCTAAAATATCAGCAGAAAGTTTCGGAGTACCAGAATGTATATTATCACCAGTGTTGGGCAACTTACTTTAAAAAAGTGATTACTTATAGTTACTTTGCCAAAAAAGTAATTGAATTACTAATAGAATTACTTAATAAATTATTTCCATCCATCCATCCATCTTCTTCCGCTTATCCGTGGTCGGGTCGCGGGGGCAGCAGCCTAAGCAGGGAAGCCCAGACTTCCCTCTCCCCAGCTACTTCGTCCAGCTCCTCCTGGGGGATCCCGAGACATTCCCAGGCCAGCTGCAAGACATAGTCCCTCCAGCGTGTCCTGGGTCTTCCCCGGGGCCGCCTACCAGTGAGATGTGCCCGGAACACCTCGCCAGGGAGGCGTCCAGGAGGCATCCTAACCAGATGCCCGAACGACTTCATCTGGCTAATAAATTACTTAATAAATGTAATTAGTCACCAGGGAAAGCAATTGTTACGATATTTTTTTGAAAAAGCTTTTCCTGCTTGAACGGCGTGGCTCCATCTTTGTGTCCTTCCTTGTTGTTACCTGGCCAGCTACCAGCAGGCATCATCAGCAGTTATCTGTGTTTTTGGTCACTAGCTTTTTAGAGTTACTTACAACGGATGCAGGCAAGCACTTTGCTTTGGGACATAATGTTTACTTCACATGTGTGTTCTTGTCTTTTACATCATTGACGATGAAGTAGTGCCTGAACTTCCATCCTGAAAACAGCAGTTGTAACTTCACAGACCACTCTGGACTCACCAATAGTGCATCTAGCTGTGTTGCCAGATATTTCAAGTGAAGTAAGCAACTATGTCGATAAAAACAAGCCTAAACAAGCAATTTTCATCTATTTTTCTAATGCCATATTACTTTTTTTTAAAGATAAAGAAAATGCAGCATGTTTTAATTTTCATCAATACATTACAATTTCACAGTGACATTTTTTTCCTATTTGGCTCTTAATTTACTCTTCAATCCAGTTTTGTGTTATTGTTGTCTTTGATATCATGATATGCTCCTTTTTTAAAAATCAAAATGGGCAACAGAAGATCAGTATGTATGAAGAGATTAAAAATGAGCTGTGTAGTCCTGGAACAGTTTCCAAACACACACACAAGACAAAAAAACAAATTAGTCTTATCTTACCTTGGGTATATACATTAAGTTACAGAGAATCCCTGCTCCAGGTCAGTCAGTTTCTTGAAAATACTCCTCCTCCCAGGCCCATAATGTAACATCTGATGCCAGAGGGTCACCTTGAATGGTTTATTAACTTTCTATTAAGTAAAAGTTAATTCTAATAAATTCAGGGCCATCTTCTCCTCTCTGTTGACCCCAGCTGATGACAGAAGCAGAGAAATACAACAGCACACAGCGAGCCATTATGAACAAAACATTTGAAAAAACAGACAAAATACTTTTCATTGAATCTTCTTCTACAGTCGGTGCACAATGGATGAGATGGTCAGCAGTGGACCATTAGTGATCTGTTAATTATAAATCCCCCAAAAATAAGGGATATGCCTGTATGAAGTTTTCTTGTGAACTGGTTGCCTGTTGTTCCTGAGGTATTGTCATAGCCTGCTTTAAGAATGAATTTTTCTAAATACTCTGATAAACTGATGATGACATGTGAACTGGGAAATCAGCATTGTAATACTATTAAGTTTGTTGATGCAGTATATTAAAGCAGTTACTACGATCAATGACATGAACCTAACTCGACACGTCAGATGGACTGTTCAGAAGATTTCATCAGCCCATCTAGGAAAAGCCCATAAAAAGAGTTTGAGAATGGGAAGAAACTTTCAATAGCATATCCTGCAGGTGATAGGATGATCATTTCCTCAATCACAAATAATTCCATGCGAATCGGATAATGTAGCAGATTGACGCTACTGCTGACACATAAAGGACAAAACGTAAATCACTTTGTAAAAAAAAACTCTCTGCAAAACATGTCAGGAGTGGAGTGAAGACATCTTTTCTATTGAAAATCTTGTACTGTCATTTGTTTTTTTTTAATAAAGAAATGTGGTCCAGATCTGATAAAACTGCAACTGAAGCTGTTAGCATCTATGCTAATCTCTGCAAGAGCAGTCACTTCCTGCTGTTGTCTTGCTTGTAGCTCCGACCTCTTCCAGTCCAAACGACACTGATTGTGAGTGGCCCAAAGCGGGATGACCCTGTCGTAGATTGAATCTTTGCAAGACGGATTACAGACATTATATAAGGCTGATCCAACTTCACTGCAACGTTAACACATCTTAACGTCATCTCAGCTCTCTGGCTCTCCTAGGATTCCTTTTTCATGCTTGAAAAGGTAAAATCAACTAAAACTTTTTATTCTAGGAAAAAGCTGTTGCAAACGTTTTATAGTTATCTCTATGAATTAACCTGGTATTATGTTCTGATTATGTCCTGGAAACTTAAAGCCCCACTGTGTAAGATTCCGGCTGTCTGCTCTCTAGTGGCCTCTATGGTCGTTGAGTGTAACTGCACTGTCGTAAAACAGAGCGCCTCACACCAACGTGCATTTGTTGACATTCAGAGGGAGGAGAAGTGAGCTAACAGGACGACCTGAGAGACAAATAAACCATGTGGACTGATAAGGTACAGTCTGATCATGTTTCTTTTCGAATAAATCACTTTTCAAGCGTCAGCTGTCAGTTGTTAGCAACATGTACTGACAAGTCCAACAATAACAGGGCCAAATCAGCATTGACGGACATCCCTCCTTGTCTTTCAGCTCACGCTAATGAGGCTAGTGTTTATCCTTGTATGGGCATTAAGCTCGTTACTCTCCCGCTTTCTTTTTTCGTCTCCTCCAGTAAAACTTTTCTTTTCTTCGCTGCTTCCGCCATGATGACGACTCTGCGTTTAGCTTTCTTCTTCTTTTAATATCCAGCAGACTAGACGTAGCTAAGGCATATTGCTGCCCTCAACAGGACTGTAGTGCTGATGAGTCAGCGCATACGTTTAGCTTTCACCTCAACTTCTGTCTTTTAAATGAATCAGGAAGAAGGGGGAAGTGACATATACCGTAAAGCCGTCAAAGCAGTCAAAATTTGTAGTTTTTTAATGTGTGGAAGTGTTCCTACCATCCACCTCAAAGTTGAATAGTGCCAGTGAAGGTGATACAGACCCCCTCAGACCATGACAGAGGTGTCATTCAACCTGTTATAAGGTGATGTACCATCACAATGACTCTAGAAATATTATATTAGGGTGGAAAAACTACATTGTGCTGCTTTAATCCCTGCTCTAAATATTAAATATATTAAATGACTTTCACTGTATGGGATTATGGGCGATTATATTTTATTTCCTGCCTGTTTTAACTAGATAAGGATTTCTGGTTTTTGATAGTGAAGGATATGATTGAAATGGCTCCAAGTCCATGTTGCTATTAGCCAGACAGCTTTTAAGATCTCACGTCCGGGTCTGTTTGACTGTTTGCATCACGTTTTGGGTGTCTATTTATCAAGGATTTGATTTAAGTTGAATAACAAGACAAAAAACAAATCCCCAGTAGAGTTTCAGATGCATTCATTTTTCCTTCCCACTTCAAGAAATGCTCAGATCAGTGGGGACGGGAAGGCTTCAGGGGCTATGATAATAAGCTCTTTGCTGATTGGCTGCCCAAACCATGAACATTGAATATTCATTTTAAAGTGAAACACAAAACAGTTATTGATTATACACCCTAAAATTGCTTATCCAAGTAGCTTTGGACTGTATAATGCATGTCTTTGACCTGCTACAGTAACTTTTACACAGATTTTCAGTTTCTTTTCCAGTAGTGCATCTTAAGACAAATTGTGGCAGAAACAGTGAAACCTAATGCCCTTTTTTAAGTCATAGACAAGACCCAGTTTGGCAGGAAGTGCACTATGGTTTTGTCTGAAAAAACAGACATACTTGAAGGTCTGACATTTGAGGACAATGTCCACGCCTTCATTTGAAAAAAAAAAAAAAAAAGGCTAATTTTCTTTCAGACAGAGTCACGATGATGGAGGTATGGCTCACACTGCTGCTTCTGCACAAAGGATGTAAGTTCCTTTATGTTACTAAAAATATATCTATTTATAAGAATCTGAATGTGATGTACATCTTTGATGGTAAGTTGGATAAGTTTTCAACTCCTGTGACTTTTACTTATGTACGCACTGTTTGCCTTCTCTTACATCAGGTTCCTTGACTCCAGTGATCACAGCTGAACTTGGTAAACCTGCCACTTTCACCTGCGTTTCAAAGGATTTGTTCAGCACTCGGCTCTACTGGTACAAGCAGCGTACAATGGAAACTCTGGAGTTGATTGTGAGATTGCAAGCACATACGAATCCCTCATTTGGAGACAAGTTTTCTGCCTCCAACTTTGAAGTAGAGATTAATAAGACCACAAGCACCCTAACCATTCTGAATGCAACTCAAGAGGATGAGGGGATGTATCACTGTGAAGTCGCGGAGTGGATTGAAACCACTTGGAGCATGACGTATTTGTCATTGAAAGGTAAATAACATTTATATTTTTTTCTTTTTACTCACAGAGCCACTTAAACAATTAAAAAGTATTTTCTTAGAGATTTTTTTTTTTTCAGATTTTAAGAAATCAACAGAATGGTTTGCTCAATGCTATTGAGAAAAACTTGTAAAAATATCTTAATGTTTATATTAGAGATTATTTCACCACCTCCTTTGTCAGAAATTCTAACCTGAATTTCCGAAAATTGACGATCATTCAATTGTATCTAACTTCCTATGGGGCAAAACTGAAGTTAACAAAGAGACAGAACAACAAATTCTTCGGGAAGTGCATTATTGCAGAGGCCCTGGGATGACATACACGGCTATTAAATAATCAGACTCTGCTTATGTGGTTTAGTCACATTGAGTGTTTTATATTAAAGGTTGGTTAATCACACACATTTGCTGTAAGTTTTTATTGAGTGATGTCTTTCGTTCACTACTAGCTACTGATTGAAGTGTGTGTTTTGTCGCTGAGCTGTCAAGAAATGATTAGCATTTCACTGAGCGATACATTAACTTTAAATTTTTGGTGAAACTGAACAACACAGCAGTCAAATCTTTTCGTACATTAACTGAGGTGAGAGGGGAGCATTACATGTCATGCGCATTTATGTTTGAGATTTTGTGAAGGCAGAGAGGATATCCAAGATGATATATGTCCAGGAAATCAAAAACTTCTGAAAACATTCAACACATTGAACAAATTGTTTGAAATGATCAACAAGAAGGTATAAGAATGATACCAAGCACGGTCTCCATTGATAAAGAGACAGCTCAGTGAATTTTGAATGAAAATTTAAACACAAAGACAAAAATGTCTGGTCCCAAAACAACTCGAAATCACTCCTTCAGAAAAAAAAAATTAAAAAATAAAACATTATGGTCTCTCTTTAAGGTGTGTGAAAAATAACTGCAATAGCATGAATACATATATCACATATACATCTTTCTAACTTTGAAATATGACATTTTTTCCAACTGATGTTTCACGCTGGATTAATTTTACCTGCCTGGCGGTTGGGGTGTGTTTTCATTTTGGTGAGCATGTTGTCAAAATGCAAAACGAAGAGCCTTTTTAACCTTACTCCAGCAGGTATGTCTGTCCATATGTCACAGAAAAGATTTTAAAAAACTCTAAATTACTCTTCCTGTCTTTCAAAGTTAAAGCTCAGTTTGCCACCTCTGTGGAGAAACTCCCCTTGTTCCAGCAAACTGCTTTCATTCTGCTTGTTTTCCAGATCAGTTATTCAATGAATCAGGTTTCTTGTGTGGGGATTTATCGCAGTTCTTCATAAACTTTAAACAAAAGCTTATTTTTGGGGTGGTATATATGAGAAATAGAGCTGTGGCAACAGGAAGATGCAGCCACAACATAGCATACACATGTGCCTGGCATGAAGGCCAGAGTATTCTCAAGCCAAAGTTAGCACATACATCAGCTACATGCATCTGGTTTGAACCCTCCCCCCAATTGATTCATTAATTATGCAAAACTTTATTTTGGAAAGCTTTTTTTTTTTTTTTTTTTTTTTTTTTTTTTTTTTTTTTTTTACCAAATATAACTAAATTGAGACAAGAAGAATAAGACACATCCCTCAATGCCATGCCAAGTTGTCAGCAAAAATTTGCAAAAAAGCCCTTTCTTGCAATACAAGACAAACCAGGCAAAAGGATCTGAAAAGAGCTCTGCTAGACACAGAGTTGAGGTAAACAAGGTCTGTGAACATGAACTGTGTCTATGAGAAGAACACTGAAAAGTGACAAGGACGTACTACAATCTAGCAACAAGACTGAGGAAGACATGAGGTTAAATACATGAGGTAATGAGGGGTAATGAGACACAGCTGGGGAAGAGCAATCAGGTGTGACAGGACCAGACAAGAAGCAAAACCTACACAGACAAGGAGAGACAGGTGAATTTTCAAAATAAAACAGGAAGCACGAGACAAAACATGACACATGAAAACAAAACGGGCAACTTAACTAACAAAAAAGCAGGATCTTGCTCACAATAGGCAAACAGATGGACGAATGGTAGCAAAACAAAATCTCCTTGGTGAGGTAATAAAAACAGATCATAAATGTTGTTTATAATGATCTTGATCAATGATCGAGGTTTATTGCTGTAAAGCAGCTGCAGAGCAGTGCCACATGTTGACTGTCAAAACGACATGTTAAACTGTATTTGCTGTTTTCACCTCTTATCATAATCTGAATAACACTTAACTCTCTATTTAGTTTTTTTTTTCCTTAAAACAAAAGTAACAATATCCCCCTGAACCCAAACCCTACCTCCAAAAGACACACAGCCACCAGAGACACACTTTCTGTCAACAGCTCTCTCCTCCTCCTCCTCCTCCTCTTCTCCTCCCTCTCTTGTGTCTTATGATGACTGATGGTGGTTCTTTTGCTTTTTTTTATTCTATCAATTTGTGCATTTATCACTTCTGTCTTCCACAACTTCATAATGGGAGAGTCACTTGATGAGTAAAATGTATGTTTTCAACACTTGATTTGTGACGTTACACATAAATATTTATATTATATTTTATATTTTATATTTCATATTTTAATAAGACTTTGCTTTATTGCAAAAATAAACAGTGTGGTAGGAAATGCCCTTTGATTGCATGTTGAGGGAGCCAATCATGAACATTTGAAGGAGTGACTTTGACAATTGTGTAACACTCAAAACTGTGAAGTTACGCAACATGACACAGAGTGAAGATGGAGCTGGTCTGGGTTACTCTGCTTTTCCTTCATCACGCATGTGAGTTCTACATTATCATGACTTTATACTTTCTTGTTCATTATTCTAGCTCTTTGTAACATTGTAATGCTAATCATACTTGACTGCTGCCTTTATCTTCTAATGTCATAGATACACTGGCTCCAGTGACAACAGTAAAACACGGTGAACCTGCAACTCTAACATGTGTTTCACCTGGAATGAAAAACAATAAACTCTATTGGTACAAGCAGCGTGCCGGGGAAACTCTGAAGTTAATTGTGATGCAACTAAGTGCAAAAACAACATTTGAAGAAGGGTTCCCTGCCTCAAAATTCAATGTGGTCGTCCACCAGGATATAAGCAACCTTAACATTTTAAACACCACTGAAGAAGATGAGGGGATCTATCACTGTGCAGTCTTAGAGTGGATTAAGATTGAATGGAGCACAACATATTTGTCAATTACAGGTAAATATGTGGACATTGTTTTTAAACTGTTTTCACTAAGGAAACACTCTTCTAATGCCCCTGAGAAAAACAGATGTCAAGTGTTTTAATGTTTCAGTAATTAAATAAAGAATTAACAAGATATCTATAACTAGGACTACCATAGTGGTTATTTTGACCATTCATTTATTATCATGTAAATTCAATGATTATGCAACAACTGATATGACATATCGAAATGAAATGTTCTGATACTTAATATAAAAATACTTCACATCAATAGAAAATGATTGAATTAAGCAGTTCACTGTAATTTTTTCTGAGGGAGTGATTTCGAGTTGATTTGGGACCACTTTGACACACATTTGGTAAAATTAATCCAGCGTGAAACATCAGTTGGAAAAAATGTCATATTTCAAAGTTAGAAAGATGTATATGTGATATATGTATTCATGCTATTGCAGTTATTTTTCACACACCTTAAAGAGAGACCATAATGTTTTATTTTTTAATTTTTTTTTTCTGAAGGAGTGATTTCGAGTTGTTTTGGGACCAGACATTTTTGTCTTTGTGTTTAAACTTTTATTCAAACTTGCTGACGGTTTCTCTATCAATGGAGACCATGCTTGGTATCATTCTTATACCTACTCGTTGATCATTTCCAATAATTTGTTCAATGTGTTGAATGTTTTCAGAAGTTGTTGATGTGCAGAACATTCATCTTCTCTGACATCTTCTCTGCCTTCACAAAATCTTTTGTGCCATTCAAACAAACATGCAAGCGATATGCAGTGCTCCCCACACACCTCAGTTAATGTAAGAAAAAACAAAATCAGCTGCTGTTTTGATCAATTTCACCAAAAATGTCAAGGTAATGCATTAGTCAACTTTAAGCTAATCATTTCTTGATGCTTTAGCAATAACACACACACTTCAATCAGTAGCTAGTAGTGAACTGTCATTCAATCTATCTATCTATCTATCTATCTATCTATCTATCCATCTGTCTTTCTGTCTGTGTATCCATCTATCTACTATATAAATACCTATTTATTTATTTACCTTCTATCTATCTAGCTAGCTAGCTTGCTATCTGTCTTTCTGTCTGTTTGTATGTCTGTCTGTCTAACTATCTATCTACCTATGTATCTATCTAGCTGTCTATCTATTTTTGTGTCAACTATATGTAATCAACAATCTATCGACTATTTATCTATCTGTCTATCCATCTAAATAAATACTTATTTGTTTATCTATCTTCTATATATCTATCCATCTAATATCTTTCTATTATTCATCTATATACTTTATATCTATGTATCTAGTATCTAATATCTACTATCTGCCACTCTGTCTTTCTTTCTATCTACTGCACACCCTCAAAGGTCTTTTGTCCTTTGTGTGAAAGTATTTAAATTAAAAAAACATGTGACCCTAATACTGATTTTATATTGATTTTTGCGGGTCCTGTTGAGGGCTTTATTCCTTTTGGGTACAACTGGGGGCCTCAAGGAAATACAATACAATACAACTTTGTTTATTTAGCTCTTTTGAATAAGGTAAGGGTAGGATTTTTAGGATTGGAACTTGCCAGCGTTGAGCCTGACTGCTGTCTAACCCTGTCCAGTCTCTCTGGGGGTTCGGTAAGGGCCCTTGGACTTAACTCTCATCATCTGGACCTAATAGATAGAGCTTAACAGGCTCACCTTGAAAAACTCTAGGAACCCTGCTATTTCACCTTGCATTCACAACCATGTAGGTATGTCCCAGCCCACCAGATGAGATGAACTCTTACAGAGGATTAACATCTTTAAAAGTTGTGCAGAATACTTAAAATGATTCTATCACTGTGTCATGCAGGAACCTCCAAGAGAACTTCAAACCTGACTGTAGTTCAGCAGCCATCAGTTTCTGATCCGGTCCATCCAGGAGACTTGCTGACTCTGCAGTGCTCAGTCCTCTCCGACTCTGACAATAAAATGTGTCAGGGAAGTCCACGTGTGTTCTGGTTCAGAGCTGGATCAGAACAGTCTCATCCTGCCCTCATCTACACTTATGGAAACAGGCGTGGTGAATGTGAGGAGAGATCTGACTCTGAGAAAAGCTGCGTGTATCACTTCTCCAAGAACTTCAGCTCCTCTGATGCTGGGACTTACTACTGTGCTGTGGACACATGTGGGCACATTTTGTTTGGAGATGGAACGGCAGTGGAAGTCGGTACGAGGATGGTCAAAACTTAACCTGTGCCTTTTTATATTTAGAATGACACATTGATATTGATGAATCATATTTTCTTTCTTTTTTAGAACAAAAAACAAGCTCAGAGTTTGTTGCGCTGGTGATAGCAGTAATCTGTTTAGTGATTTCTGTGATTGGAAATGTTGTCTCCAACTGTTTCCGAACTCCAAAATCAGAGAGTGATCTGTTTAAAGGTAAGTAATGATAACCTGTTCAAAATTTAAGTAACATCACAGAAAAAAATATGAACTCAAAAGGAGAAACCACATTCCTGCTGTACTACGTTTCACCTTACAATGATCTGGGGTATCAGTCTGAACCTCCAGGGAGTGTGAAGTTTTGTGATGGTTTGACAAAAAGTGTCTGATTTTGGGAAGTTTTTGAAAAAGTTGGAGAAAAAATGTGAGTTCTCATGCTTATTATGTTGTCTGTTTTCGTCTGTTCAAGCAGCTGTTGCCCTGCATTCAAACTGTGTACGTATGAAAACCAACATGCAAGACATTTAACCAAGTTCATGAATCTCATCAGTTTGTCATGTTTTAAATGTTGTCCTTTGTCTTTGCACAGGTCGATGAGGAAACTAAGTTGTACTCCGCTGTTGTCTTCACCTTGAGAAATGCTGAGAGTGATGCGATGAAGGACGCTCAAGCAGCAGAGATGAAGAGGATCTGTGCTGCTGTGAAGGCTTTTGGGTTAGAGAAGTAAAGAGCTCTGTTGTGATTAGTCTTCTTGATTTTAAAAGTTACCTCACAGTATCAAGAGTTCCTTATAATCAGGAGGTATTGCAAATATCGTAAATGACCGAAAAGGATTGATTGCTGTGTGTAGATTTTGTCTCTCTGTGTAAAGGAAGCAACCTCATTTGTGGTACATTGCTATCAATACCATCATCAGTATCATTTCCACCGCTGAATGTATTTTTGAAACACTGTGGCTTGAAGGCAGATTAATGCGCTCAGATTGTGTCAAGTCTTCTGTATTTTTGCTTTAAAGGTCCAAAGTCCTACAGAATCAATTTTCTTTGCTTTAATGTTGTTAAAAGGGGCTTAGGGGGGAGCAGAGGAACATGACACCTTTAACTGAACCTACAGTTCACAGACGAAAGTGCACTCAGGCACCATGATGGTTTTGAAAGCCCACTCTGCTGCCTAAAACCCCTCCTCCCCCCTTTCATCAAGCACCGTTTGAGCAGCCAATCAGTGCAGATCTCATTATCATAGCCTCCCGTAGCCTCTCCGCCCCCTCAGGCTCGAGTGTTTCTAAAGCAGAGGGAAAACAAGAGGCATCTGATCCTCTACAGAGAAGAAATTTTTATTATTATTATTCAACTTAAATCCTTCAATCAATCAATCAATCAAACTTTATTTGTATAGCACTTTTCATACAAGATTTTGTAGCAAAAAGTGCTTTACATAAGAAATAAAATAAGATAACAATAACAATAAATGAAATAAAAAGTTAAAAATGGCATACATTGAAAATATAAAACCCCACACACCCTCCCAATCCACATACAACACACATACTCACTTAATCAAACACACAAAGACATAAAAAGGAAATTCTGAAAGAAAACAGAATTAGAGGACTGAGGAAATGCTATCTTGAATTAAAAATGAGGAAACACAGGAGCTATGACTGAAATTATGTAAAAATCATAAGGAATTAGATAAACAAAAAAATACTGTAGGGAAAAGAAAGTAAATCAATAAATTAATTAATAAAATAAAATTTAAATAAATAACATAAAATAAAATAAAATCAGCTAAAGTAGGATAATAAAAAGAAAGGCAGCTAATAGAGAATAAAAATCCAAATAATAAATATGAACTGAAATGTAGATTAAGAGGATTAAAATAAATAAAAAGATAAATCCTTGATAAATACATACCCAGGACATGGTGTAAATGGTCAAACATACCAGGACTTGGGACCATAAAAACTTGAAAAAGCAAAGCTGATGGACCTTCACATTAACTCTCCAAGCTACACTGCCTCCTGTAAATGTCAGAGCAGGTTTCAGTGTCTTTTGCAAAAGTAAACTGCAGAACAATCAGGTAAACGTGTTCTCACCTCTCAAAGTTTGATGTCTACATAAAATATGAGTAGTAAGGGTGCTGTCTTTACAGAACGTGTGTGTCAGTCTGTCAGAGATGTTGACACAGGTTACTCATTGGAACTGATTGACTTGGTTTGTCTTATTGTGCGTTACATTTACCTCGAATCTTGGATGTGATGTGATGTTATTAATAAAGTCAGCAACCCTGACTTTATTAATAATAAAGTCAGGATAGCTGAAGATGGTCTGAGTTCCCAGTAGGAACGCCAACCAAAGGAGGTGTTCCTTGAGACATATTTAATATACAACATGTAGGATCTGACTCCCGGGGTCAACTGGAACTCACCATTAATTTGCATTTTTATAAGAAGAGCCTAAAGGTATGTTCTGATTAATGGCTTGCATGTTTTAAGTCCTGGATGAATAAAAAACAGTGGGCTGTGGATGTGACTCATGGCCATGAAAGCAGCTGTATAGATTGAATCTCCAGAGACTTGCTTCTGACTGTAGCTCTGCTTAAGTTGAGCTAATTCAATGATATATTGTCAATAATTTGCTGAAAATAAAAGTCCTCTGTTGCTATGATGTTTTATTGTTGTTATTATGAAACAAAAATGTCAGGATGTAGGCTGTTTTCTGTCTGTGGCCCTGTGATTGGCTGGTGACGGGCTCTGGGAGAACCCCACTTCTCACCAAACATCAGCTGGGAGAACCCCACTTCTCACCAAACATCAGCTGGGAGAACCCCACTTCTCACCAAACATCAGCTGGGACAGGGTCCCGCCTCTGGCAACCCAAAAGGGAAAAGCTAAACAGATGACAATGGATGGATGTACTGTTAATAAACAGCAGGTAAATATAAAAATATGGCTGCTGAAAGAACTGGATGAAGTCATGTGTCATTTAAATCTTCAAAAAAGGCTCTGAAACACTGCTGAGTGTATCATGGCAGTGCCTTACCATGCATGCCATCTTAACCAAACTTTAGATCAACCTACTCACAACCAGGAAGACAATGTTAAAAGAACACTCTAACATTTTTGTTGTTTTTGTGTGTTGCCCCCCCAGACAATATAAGAACCCACAAACATAAAATATGACCACAAGGACCAAAATAATAGATAAAAGTAGAAACTGAATAAAAAAAAGAAAAGGAAAGAAATGGGGGTAAAGCAAGAGCCAGAAAAACAAAAACAGACAACAAAAAGAGCAACAAAAAGAAATTAAAGCAATAAAATTAGGTAAAAATTCCCAACAAATAGAGAGATTAAAAAATAGCCGAGACTAAACAATTTAAGAGCCAAATAAATTATGCAATTTTGTATAAAATGTTAGTTTATAGCCGACTATGCTAACGCTATGTTGCATTGGAATAAATGTAGATCTTCATTTTTAGCTGACTGTGTGGTCTGTCACAGTAGTATTCACAGGAGAGACTTTGCTGTGTTTTGATGTGAGCTTTAAGGAATGGGAAAAAAAGTCCACTCCTTTCTTGAGCCTCTGAGGATACCTCATATCAGTTCCCCGTGCACATCGTTTGACCATTATTTAAAGTCTTGACTGTATCAATATAAAAAATAAAAAATAAAAAACTGCAGAGGGGTCAAAGTTTCTAATGCTTTTCTATGGGAGTCTAAGAGCTGCATGTCAAAATTTATTGAGGGCCTGCTAGACTTCATTGGTCCATGGCATTGGAGGGCAGAGTTCATCAAGAAGTCTGTTACAGGAATCAAATAGAAATAAATGTCTTGACTTTGTTTTTTATTTCTTTATTCTTACTTTCACACCCAGGCAAATTGGAACTTTAAATTTAAATTAAATTGGAAAAACACACTCAGCAACATGCAAGGTGACCATTAGCAATGGTTTATGAAAAAATATGAACTATTTTTTCTTAAAAATGGAGAAAGGCGGTTTGTGTGTGACCGAGAGCAATGATATGTGCTTTGAAAATGGTTTCAAGCCTCATTTTTCACATTAGTGCACTCTGACACAGAGATAGAGAGGAAAAAACTTTGGGCCTGATTTACTAAGATCCAAAACAACAAGTGCTAAGTTGTGCAAGTTGAGTGCAAACTAATAAACTGCATGTGCTATTAGTGGGCGTGTTGTGGGTGATCTACTATGACTGTGTGGGCAATTGATAAGAGGCGAAAAAGTGGTGTGGACCGCCCTCTTTAAATGAGGATTCTGTGTGCTACCAGCTGTCACCGTGGAGAGTTTGGGAGACCAGAGTGGCCGAATGTAAAAGGAAGTTTGAAGCCATGGAGTTGGAGGTAAATGAACACACTTGCAGTAACATTCGGAAATGGTCGTCACTTTTCCCTCATGCCATATTTGTATCCATCATTTTTAATTTTCCTTTTCTGATTCCAATCAAACATAATCTAAATGACAGCTTCATCATCAATAACCTCTCATGTGAAGAGCAGCCTTACAGTTACGGACACACAGACCGCACGGGTACTCTTGCCTTTTACACACTGACAGCGTCACACTCTCCACACACTGACAGCTCCTAAACTCAATGTCAATGCATGGAGAGTGTGACGCTGTCAGCTCTGAGAGACAAACGGAGTGATTCTGGCTATGAAGGGTTTTTTTTTACATAGGTTAAATGACCTCTTCCACGATGTAGAGTGCAAAACAGAGAGGGTTTACTTTATGCATGTGTCTGCATGAGTATGATGGCACACTGGATCGTCCCTCTTTTTCCAGTCCATCATAATGACAGATAGCCTCCAAATCTTTCCATCATTCATAAAAAAATTCAGTCAATGACGGAAAATATTCGGGTAATGCGACCCCTGTTTCTCGCCACAACGACTGCAGCCCTCTGTGCATCACACTGTGCCTGTTTTGCACCTGCCTTTAAAACGTGCTAAATTTAGATGCAAAAACACCGAGCACAAACAGTTTCGGGTTTGGTAAATCACATTGTGGGTGCTAAATGATCACATTTGCATCTCCTCCTCCCAGTATTTTGCACATTCTGATCATCTGCATGTATTCTGCATATTTATGAAGGCAAACACTCTAAATGGACTGCGCGTGCTATTTTGCTCATTTGACAGACGCAATCCTCAGTGAACCCTGTTAGTAGATCAGCTCTAAGCATGCTATCAAGTTTGCATGTGTTTTTATAGACGCAAACCTTTAGTAGATCAGGCCCTTTTTGTTTATGTGTGAAGAAAATGACACAAAGAGTGTGTGTGTGTGTGTTTGTGTGTGTGTTTGTGAGTTGTGAAGTGAGGGTAGACTGTAGTTTTCAGGTCAGTTCTAAGTCAATTCTAATGTGCGCTGGAGTCCTTGGAAAATAATCACAAAATGTATTATTCCCTAAATAAAAAAGCAAATGGTGATTTTTTTTTCTCGATTTCATGGTAGTGGACATGCAAAGGAGTTATAGATTCCACTTGCCAGCTCTTGGCATAAAATGTCTTTATTTTCCTTTATAAACTGTTAATATTTAATTTTGAGTGTCCACGGAGACTGTGTGATATGGGCGCCCTCTGCTGGCACCCGTACAGACATGAGTGGTGCAACCTGTTTATTTCTGCCAGACTGCACCACGCTTCGCTGTGGTAAGTTCATGTATGTTTCAGCTGCGCTAAAAATACTATATAAAAGTTTGTTTTTATTGATAGGGGTGCTGTCTTTTCATTTGACATGTTTGAGAGAATCTCTGGGACTACAGTGGAACTTTCTGTGATTCTATTGATTTGTTTTGAGTCATTTAGGATCGCATGTAATGTGTTTTGCTAGCTAAAATGTCACGTCTGATCTCCGTGGTAGCACCCCTAACTGGTAGCTCAATTATTTATTTTTTTTTTATGTTTTGGTAATGTTGGAGCCTATCGTCAAGAGTCGCTGGGAGAGACCTTATATTCCTCTGTTCTTATCAGAATAAACGGTGCCAAAGCTAAAGATCTCTGCTGATCTGATTCATCACACAACGCAAGAGAGAGTACACAGCCGCTACAGACATGTTAATGACTAACAACAATATTGCTCTGAATGCATTCTTATTTTATTGCTGGGTCAGATTTTGACAAAAATCAACACAAAAAGAGTGGACATGTCAGAAAAACAATCCAAAAATTACAACAAAGGTCCCATGTCTTGGTCTGTTTGAGCTGTTTTTCCCTCCCCTTGGAAACTCTCAGATATGAGAGGGATGGGAGGCTATGGGAGATTATGAAAATGAGCTCTGTTCTGACTGGCTACCCAAACAATGTCTAATGGGAGAGGCGGAGGAGGTTTTACGGCCATGAAGTGGACTTTCAAAACAGTCATGGTGTCTGCATGTGACAAGCAGAAAACACACGTGTTAGAGGATTTATGGTTATTACATCATGAACTCCAGGAAGTAGAAAATGGAGCAGTTCAAGGGGCATTTTCTCTATAGAAGTGCAGCGTATTTCTTCATGACCTAAGAGTTTAGCTAAAGGTTTCATGTTTTTCTGCTACCCAAACCTCTTCTAACAACATTACAAGCAAATAAAGTTAATTTTGCAGGACACGGGACCTTTAAGTGTGGGTTGTTTTTATCATTTAAAGACAAATTTTCATATTTGTGACCTTTATAGCTGCCACTTAATGTGATAATCCAAGTGCCACAGCAACAAAACTTTGTTATCAATATTATCCTGAGCAGTTTTAGATGAGAGCTCAACAGCTATGTCTCCTAACATATATGAAGTACTCTCAAAGAACCATGTCAAAACAGTTATGGATCATTTTAGTGGCACGCTTCAGTGTTATGAGCTGTGAAAACATCCTTCCTGTATTTAGCAGCTACTTTAAAAATATGCATGTACTTGCCAATGTGGGCTACAAGAGGAAAATAGTGTAGTAACGCTAACAAATTAGTGTAAAGGCACAGATTTGAAACCTGGTGAACTGACTGAGTGCTTAAATTTGCATGCTAGATCATTGTAATGGTGCAGTAGCCTTGCATTCAAAAGTCATGGTCATAATGTTTTGGGGGTTTGTTTGACAGAGAATTAAAAACCTAAAATCACTTTTACATGTAAAGTTTGGCAGACTTGGTGCAGTTTGGGGGCTGAAAATGCAAAGTTGTATTTTTCACTTGGTTTGCTTTCACACTGCACCCACTGAGGCAGAACAAAGCCTGTCAAATGTTGTGCAATCCCACCTCCCGCCACTAGTTGGGGCTGTAGCTGTGGTCTTTGTTCTTTTAATCTGGCCTGTTATTTCACTCTGATTTAGAAATACACAGCCAGCTTCAAGCGATGTAGTTTGAAGCAGTTTGGACATATTCTGTGCCATGAGATAAAGATAAAGCTGCATTTAGGCTGCAGGGGGCACTTGGTATTGACTGGAGCACGGTGTGAACAATTTCAGCACAGACTTGTTGACTTTAATCCGTTTAAAGGACCAGGGGCTGGCAGTGCTGCAATGCTAACGTTAGCTTGATATTGTCAGTAAATGCTATGTTTGCTTTCCTATAGTTGTGATATCTGCCCAAATCCAAGCCACAATTCCCTGCTTTTTCATTTGCTAGCCTTGTTTGGTTCTTGCCTGATCTGGATGGCTTCCACACCCACCACCAACTGAACTCATGTCTGCTTGGAAGTGAACTGAGGGCACAGTTTTTAGGACAAGAGTTCTGTTCTTTGGTTTGTACCAGAGTTTTTTTCTGTGAGCTTTCACACCCACCCTGAATGAACTGAACTTTCCAAAAAAGCAAACCAGATTTTCTTTGGACTGGAACAATAATGAAGAAAATTGAGAGAAAATACTAGCCTGACAGGCCATTTGGACAGTTCCATATATCCTCCATGGAAATATTTCACTAGTCCATCTGAGAGAAGAGCCCATAGACATTTTTTTCAGAGGGTAGAACCTTTAAAAACAACTGCAGCTGGTGATTGGACAATCGTTCTGCCAGTCACACTCATCACAGACCAATCCATATCAAGCCACAGTATGGCGTAGCAGCTAGACCCTGTTGTTAGCCGTTAGCTTAAACTACATTTCAGTCCAGACTATCATCTTACATTAAATTATACCACACAGATGTATCATTTACTTTTTATATGTGACATGAGCCTCGTCAACAACAATCTCCACCAAGTTCTCCCAGTAAACTTCTGAGGAGAGCATATTTCACCAGGTATCGCTGAGTAACCATGACTACCACAGACCAACTGTCAGGATTTTCACATTCTCTCCCAAGTTTCCACTACTGATTTCCCGTAAGAAAAGCTTTAAGTGACGTTCTTTGCTCTTGTTTTAAAGAAGAAATTGAGTCCATTTCAGATAAAACCACAGATATAGCCGCATCCTTGGAGACATGCAGTCACTTCCCGTCGTCGTCACGCCTTCAGTTTCACCTCTCTTCCCCAATTGGGCTGTCCAGCTTTTGGCCAGCGAAGTCATTGGAGGTTGGAGGTTAGCAAGATGGATCTGCGTGATTTCAAATAATAAGTCAGGCACATCCATCTGCACTGCAGGTTAAGAAAATACACCGCAGCATAACACAAACTAAAATATCACAGTAAGCTCTGAAGTGTCCAGAGAGTGGACAACGTGAGCATCATTAATCACTTGTACTTGAAAAACTGCTTTAAAATAAAGAGCATTAAAATTAATAAGGGATAACACCTTAAAGAAATGAATAACTTCATCAGTTCTCCTTGAAGCACTCAGAAAAGTGTTTCTGTATGTCTGTTAAAAAGAACAAGAAAGGTCAAATGATGCAGCTTCAGAGAAGACATGGGCTGTAGAGGAAAGTTTTATCTCACTTTGACCAACCTTTAAGGTGGTTTACTCACAACAGAACTGACTGACAGGATGTGAAGTGAGGGAGGACCTACACAAGGTTTTAGCAAGATAATTTTAGTGCTACAAAGTTTTGGGGTTTTCTTTGTTTTCCTGTCCTGGTACTTTGCTTATGAGTAGATCACTTTTCAATATTGAAGTTTGGTTTTGTCTCTTGTTCGTATTAAATGTTGTGGTTCCTCTGTTGATTTCTTTCAGGACTTGTACAACACATCTTCTAATGTGTAGCAGCTCTGGGTGCTTTCACACCACAGCTTCGTGATGCCTGTTGGTGTGGTTTCTGGTGTTTCAGACCCTATGGGTTTGGGGGGTTGTGTTGTTTTTTTCTGTTATTTTGTGTACGTTTGAGGTTTAGCGCAGACTTTTTCCATTAGGAGGCTTTTGACTTATGACTTATAAGCCTTCATTAGAAGTGAGGAGTAGAAACACGTACCCGCTGCTTGTCTTATTATTCTCTCAGTGGCCACTTAATTAGGTACACCTTTCTAGTTGCAACCCCCTTTGCCTTCAGGACTATTCTTTGAAGCATAGATTCAAAATTGTCTTGAAACATTTCTGAGCTTTTCTGTCCTTATTGACAAAACACACCACCCAGTTGTTGCAGATTTGTCTGCTGTACATCCATAATGCAAATCTTTTGATCCACCACATCTGAAAGATTGAGAACTGATCACCGTGAATGCCACTGTTGTACAGAGAATACAGTGTCTTTTTCTAAAAACAAGTTTGAGATGGTTTGACCTTTATGACATGGCATGTTAACCTGCAGGAAGTGACCATCAGCACATGGATGTGGTCACATAATGGACATGGTCATCAACAATACTCAGATAGGCTGTGGTGTTTAAAAAATGCTTAAATAGTACTTAAGTGTGCAAAGAAAGGAACCTTCCCACCATTACACCACCAACACCAGCCTGAACCACTGATACAAGGCAGCAAGAATCCATGCTTTCATATTTACACCATGAAGAAATTGAGACTCATCAGACTAGGCAACATTTTTGCAGTCTTCCATTGTGCAGTTCTGGTGAGCCTGTGTAAAATGTAGCTTCAGTTTTCTGTCCTTGTTTGTAGACACTTGAACTACTCTGGCTGTTCTCCTCTTACCTCTGGCATCAACAAGGCAATTCGGACCAAAGAACGATCACCTACAGGATTTTTTTTTTTTTTGACTATTCTCTGTAAACCCTGGAAATGGCTGCGCATGGAAATCTCAGTAGATCAGCAGTTCATGAAATACCCAGACCAACCTGTCTGGCATCAACAACCAAGCCACATTAAATTAACTTTTCACTTGGATCACATTCCTTCCCTGTTTTAATGCTTGGCTTAAACTTCAGTACTGTTTTCTGTGATCTACATTAAGTGAGATGATCTAAGACCACTTAACTAGATTAATAACCTTGCACCTGCTAAAGCTCCTAATGCAGAAAAACAGTTATCACACAGAGCATATTATTCATATTTTTTCCTCTTGCCCTTTTCAAACTGTGAAACTGCTGAGCATGCTGACGACCATGTACCATAAGCTGAGAATAAGGAAGTGAGAAAAGCCCCTCTGTGTTTACACCTCAGTCTGAAGCCTGAACCACAGCAGAGCTCAAGTTTCCATGCATCATTTGTTTGTCAGCCCTCAGCATAAATGCACGTCTGCTTTCATCCGTGTGTTTATGTGAAAAGCTTAGCAGCTAAAGACAAAGGCGGGAGTGCTTATAGCTTTGTTTTGACAGCGGTCTGAACGATGTGACCCTGGACAATGCCGCAGACCACATTGCACAGGTCTGCATAAACACTGCAGGTTTGAGTGTTAAAAGCAGAATAACATTTTACAAGGCTACTGACATGCTGGTTTGTGTGTTGTGTTTGTCAAGTGTGTTTTGAAACAAGAGGCATTTTCATCCATGTATCTGTACTGTTGTCATACTTTGTGTGTGGTGTCCTTTTGACATGTATCTTGTCACACTAAAAATTAAAATAAGTTATACATGTAGCGCTTTTCACTGATAATATGTACAAAGTGCTTCACAGTAAAGAAATAAGATAGCTCTAACAAGACATGGGTCCAAAACTGATTCAGTTATCCAAACTTGGTGTCTGTGACAATGTACTAATCAATAACACTTGGATACACACCACTCTGTTTTTAGGTAACCCTGCAGTGCACTTGGATCAGCCTGATTCAGTGTCTGTAACCGTGAAGCTCCATCTTACCAAAGTCAAACCAATGACAGTGAGCGTCCAAAGTAGAGCAGGAAGAGGTTAGAGGTGGGAGCAACGAATGAGACGATAGCAGGAAGTGACTGCTTGTAGAGAGATAAGCATAGATGCTACAGCTTTAGTAGCAGTTTTCTCACATCTGGACCATATTTCTTTATTAATTAAAAAAATCAAATAACACTGAAAGCATAGATTGATACAAAGGATATTTTAAATCCACTTTTAACATATTTTTGTAAAAGTTGGTTTTACAAAGTGACTTGCGTATTTTACCCTGCACCACAGAAGCTCCAGCCTACTACATCATCTGATTGGCCCATAACGAATGTTACTGACAGGATGATCGTCCAGTCACCTTTTTTTAGGTTTTTAGGCATTACATGTTCAAACTAATCTGACCCACCAGATGGACCACTCAAAATATTTCACTCGTCTATCTGGGAAAGAGCCCATAGAAATGTTTTGGAATGGGTAGAAACTTTCAACAGCATACCAAGTGATCTAATGATTGTTCTGTCAATCACATTCATTAAAAGCCAATCAGATAATCTAGCAGGTGAGCACTACTGCAGCGGTGTACATGAGCCACTTTGTAAAACAAACTCTTGGCAAAACTTGTCAAAGGTGGAGCAAAAGCATCCTTGTTGAGAAGTTTATGGTGTCTTTACTTGTTATTCATTTCATAAAGAAATGTGGTCCAGATCTGATGAAACTGCTTATGAAGCTGTTAGCAGCTTTCCCCATTCTTACTGCTCCAAAGCTGATTGGGCCGTAATACTTTGGGTCACACTCAATCGTTGAAGATTGGAGCTTGGTAAGATGGACCTGCCTGATTACAGACAATAAATCAGGTGGATCCATCTGCATGGCAAGGTTACGTTCAAACAGTTGAAAATAAGGAATATGCCTTAAGTGGGGTACATGCTACAAGATCATCAGCCCAAGTTTCAGCTCAGATCCCCGCTTCTGATCAAAGTCAACAAAGGTCTGATTATCAGGTGGCCCTAAGGATGATCTTACCTGGTAATCCTGTGGTGTGAGGTGTGTTAAGGGTCATTCAATCATCTCACATGAGGAACAGAGCCACAAGACTGGAAATGTGTTCAGTATTCAGTCACAAATCCTGATGTGGGCAAAGTGCGCCAAGGACGGCCGAGCCAATCAAGGATTGAGCTAAGGCAGGAAGCAAACACAGCCATGGCAACGAGAGTAAAGGGGAAGAACAAAGTTCAGGACATCAGGAACGGAGGCCAACTTGTTAGCCTCATTTAGCTTAGCATTTCCTCTTGATTTTGTCCACCAAGTTTGTTCACATTAAAGTTGAATTTAATTATTCAAAAGTACAATTTCATTGTTGAGTGAGTCAGTTGGTGTGTGTAGTGCCACTGTATATGTCTCTCTTTGCGGCACACCACACACTCCAAAAAAACCTGATAAATCTGACAGGAATTGCCTTCGTGTGTGGGCTCTCTCACAGTTTTGACATTAGAATTTAAAAACCATCACATTTTCCAGGCCTTAGAGACATGTATTGAAATAATTGTGGAGCTATTTCACTTGAAGAGCCCATGTTATGCTTTTTTGAGTTTTATATAACTTTCGGTTTTCTGTGTTTTTACATACCTCCTCCTCAGAAGAAACTGGACTTCTCCCTCTTCCTCCTCAACAGCACCAATAGCTGCCTAAAACCTACCAGTATGATGTCTGAACATTATTTGAGCCTAATTGTTCTAGACAGCAAGCTTAGTGCAGAGCATAGACTGTGAAATAAATACAGAATCACTGACAACATTGCACTGAGCAGCACTTAACAAACCAATTACCACAGATTAGATCAATCCAGACCGGGTTCTCGTGGAGATAGGAGCCTCAAAGTGGCAGGACCCTCTAAGACAGACTGAGAATATTGGTGGATCAGGAGTACAGCATCGGTGCATTTGATTTAGAATCATGAAAACCAAATATATGAAACTGAGTTAAGAAAAAATAGGGGCTCTTTATTTCTAAATGATAATTCCATGTACAAACCCCAATCCCAGTGAAGTTGGGACATTGTGTAAAACATAAAGAAAAACAGAGTACAATCATTTACAAATCCTTTTCGACCTGTAATCCAATGAATACACGACAAAGACAAGATGTTTAATGTTCCAACTGATACCATAGATTTTTATTTTGGCAAATATTCACTCAGTTTGAATTTGATGCTTGCAACACGCTCCAAAAAAGCCAAGACGGGGATGTTTATCACTGTGTTACATCGTTTTTCCTTTCAACAACACTCAATAAGTGTTTGGTAACTGAGG
This sequence comes from Cetoscarus ocellatus, assembly GCA_037902135.1. Classification (NCBI taxonomy): domain Eukaryota; kingdom Metazoa; phylum Chordata; class Actinopteri; order Labriformes; family Labridae; genus Cetoscarus; species Cetoscarus ocellatus. Next base: position 513,493 of record JBAMNC010000950.1, on the reverse strand, counting down.
ACACTAATTATGGAAGTTTGTAGGTGGAATTCTTTTCCATTGTTGTTTCATAAAGACTTCAATTGCTCAAGAGTCGGGGTCTCTATTGTTGAATTTTGTGTTCATAATTTTGTTTTCAAAATCTTTACAGAATGATGTTGGTTTTAATGCAGTGCCCCCTGAGAGGTCAAAGGACACGAGCATTCGAAGCTGGTTTTTAGGCCTTGCTGCAAACATACAGAGATTTCTCAGGATTCTCTTATGATGATATTATGGACTGTAGATGATGAAATCCCTAAATTCCTTGCAGTGTTATGTCGAGAAAGATTCTGAAACTGTCACTTTATGCTCACACAGTTGTTCACAAAATGGTGAACCTCGCCTTATTCTTGCTTTGGAATGACTGAGCCTTGCTGAATGGTGTTCATTATGTCTACAGTTTCTTAGAAATAGTTTTGTTTTTTCCTTTATCTCAGACATGTATACTTTCCACGAGGAAAAAGGAATGTGAGAAGGAGACAGGGATAAGACAAACAAGATCAATAAAAGAAAAGGCAACACAGGAAAACTACAAATCTGCCATAACGGACAACTGCAAGAGGGAAAACCATCTTATGGACTGGGATAAGGCCAGAGTCATCTGCACCGAAGACAATAAGCGCTGGATTAGGGAAGCGATCGAAATAAGGAAACGGGGCCCAGGGACGATGAACAGGGACGAGGGGGCATACATGCTCTCACACACTTGGAGCAGCGTCCTGCAGAGGTGAACAGACAGTGGGAGGCATGATCGTCCTGTCAAAAAACAAATTGACAGGAGGGTCACACCTCCGTAACACCAGCTGATGTGACACGTCACACCTACCACCAAGTGACACTTCTGAGGAAGGCGGAAGTTTCCCCCGAAACTGTCTAGGTACGTGAAAAGTATACATGTCTGAGATAAAGGAAAAAAAGAAAACTATGACTGAGCCTGTGAATTTTTCCATACAGGTGTTTTTTTTAGCATTCCTCAACTTTCCGAGTCTTTTGTTGCCCCTGTCCCAGTTTTTTTGGAGCATATTCTGGGCATCAAATTGAAAACAAGAAAATATTTGTATTTAAAAAACAATGAAGTTTATCAATTTGAACATTAAATATTTTGTATTTGCAGCATATGTAAAGGAATATGGGTTGAAAAAGGACTTGCAAATCATTGTATTCTGTTATTAATTACATTTTACCCAACGTGCCGACTTCATTGGAATTGGGGTTCACAAGGTTGTAAAGAAAAATCTAGCCACTGCTTAATAAATGGCAGATAAACCCCGAGGTAAATAATGCAAAAATACTTTGCTTTTTGGTGAGATTAGATTTCTTTTAAAGCTCATTAATTTAATGTATAAGTGATTTAAGTTTAAGGAAAAATAACTTTTGACTCAGTCACACCAGCACAGGCAATCACACACAAATGTATCAGTCATTTACAAAGCCATTGAAATTGTGCTCATATTTGTATTTGTAGTTTTCTCAGTGTCTTAAACATTTTTTTCATTGTTGTTATTTATTTTATTATTCAGATTAGTTGGCAGTGCATAAGCACCAAAGGCAAAATTACCCATAAAATCTTAAATGATTGTTAACTTGATTAGTTAAGGAAGAAATAGGGAAGGCCATGAAAATGATGGAAGCCTATTCTGTGTACTTGCCAACTCTTACATTCTTGTATAATACTCTCTGAAAATAACTTTTTATTTGACATGGTCCTGTGGGACCAAGGCCACCTCCAGGTAAAATAGGGTCATGAGTGTTTCTTTAAATAAGGCCCTTTTCTATCCCCCCACGCCCCACATGTGACTACATACAGTTCAGTCACTAAATGTAACTAGTACTAATAAAAATGCAAATATGCACATCTGCAGCTTCCATCTCAAAATGATGACTCCTATGGCACCTTTAGTTTATAGATCACATAATGGTAGGAAGAAAACTGAAATAATCTCAGGGCCTCTGATAGTTTGGGTTCATAGTTGAACTGTTTTATAAGACAGAGAGGATGTAGGTTTTCAGATCACTAACTTATTGCTAACCCCAGTCACTAGAGTTTAGTCTGTTTTGAGCCTGTGTTTTTGCCTCATTGTTGCTAGTAGCTATGCACTTTATCAGATAAATGCAAGAAGTTTATTTACTGTTTTTTCCCCTCTTTGGGTAATCCTTTAAAAATATGATCAAAGCACGGAAAAACTATTAAGTAAGGATTTTGATTATGTCCTAAAAAGCTCTATACTTTCAGTATGAGCTAAAAACAAGTCATTAAAATACAATAACACTGCACTGCACTACATTTGGCATCTAACATCTTGTGTGTTTTCAGCTTCTAAAACTCCACAATGAAACACGAAACCAAATATTGTTTTGGTTTGGTTTCATGTCTTTAAGTGTGACAGACCATGAATGTTTCCACTGTTGGTGGGTGCACCTAAGCGTAATCATAAGCCAATCAGACTGCTCGGAAAACAATCCCTCCCACTTGAAATGATTTCTTTGTTTTATAGTGTATCATTGTATTATGAGCTCTAAACAGCAGCAGCCTCAAGCTGAATAAACAGAAAATGATGATTGTACCGTGTTTTCTCATGATGCTCAGTGTGGGTGGTGAGTATTTGCTCAATTAATCAAGGACAGATTTAAAGAACTGAGCTGAGATTATTTGGACCACATGCAGGGTTTTTCTTGTTCATTTATGTAAAATTATGTCTTTTCAGACTGCATTAATCCTCAGTTACCTCGCAAAGTGACAGTCGATGAAGGTGCTGAAGTGGAACTGACGTGTAAACAGGAGGCTTCGGGGAGCTTGTTTTGGATCCGTAACAGATCTGGAGGCTTCCTTGAATATTTGGGAAACACATTTAGTGCAACAGTCGTGGTTCCTTACATTAAAGCTACACAGAGGCCTGGGGTGTTTGTACTAAGCATTGAAAGAGCAAAGTTGACAGATACAGGAGTCTATTACTGCATGAAAATATTTCAAAGCAACCTGATATTTCTGAACACAACACTCCTGACAGTAAAGGGTAAGTTTTCTTTATTTTTAAATTTTCATGATTCAAAAATGTCAGTTATTGAAATAATTTAATTAAAAATACAAAGTAAATTAAAAATTTTAATGTGAAACACCAGCATTTCTTTTAAATCAATCAATCAATCTTTATTTGTATAGCTCCAAATCCTAACAAATAATGCTTCAAGAGTCTTTCCAAACAAGTGAGTCACTGCCATAATCTTTTTCTTTTAGAAGTATTCTGTTTATCTTATTTCATTTGTGTTAATTAAAGTATATATTCTTTTTATCCCATTATTGTTAAGACATGTTTAAATGGGTACTAGCAGGACATAACAAACCAGAGGAAGTAAAAACTGAGAGTTTTGAGTGCCTGCGTGACTCCGTGTGCTCTATCCTGCATCAACCATCAACAGAAATTACATCATTTAATAAAAATTCATACTTTCAGACCAGTCAAACCCAATTTAAAAGCAGCTCAGCTAGATGCTGCTCTGTTAATCAGCATCATTCCTCTCCAGATTAAATTAATTATAGATATCAACTTTAATATTGCGGTTGTATTGATTATACATCCATGGTAACCATCTTTACAACCACACTGACATAAACTCTCTCTTGTTAATGAGATGCCACTTCTCAAGGGGCTAACCTTTAACCCTTTAAAGCCTGAAGACACAAATTATAGCCAGAAAATTTTTTTTTTTTTTTTTTTTGGAGCTGAAATGTTTATTTCACTTTCTACTGAAATCCAAAAAAAGCTAAATTTCCATAAAATCTAACCTAATTATTTTCTGTATCTCATTTGATACACTTGGTGTTTTTGGCAATTGTTAATCCACTTGAGGACATTTTAATCATTTATCAGATCGTATTTAGATTACTTTTTTGGTAATTCGTTGACCATATTGATTAGATAGAGGTATCATAAAAGTATGTATCAAATAAGACACAACAGGCTTTAAGAGGTTAAGAAATGTATTTTCAACAAAGACAAATATGGGGCTAGACAAATAAACATTGATGAATTGGATCTATGTTCAGCAGAGACAAATGTGATGAGGACAGATTTATGATCTGGGTGTCCATGGGTTTGTTGTTATCATAAATATTATTTTTTGACTGGATGGAAACATCTGCGGATGTGTGTGTATCTATATCTATCTATCTATCTATCTATCTATATAAATATATATATGTGTGTGTGTGTGTGCATATGTATAGAAAGATAGATAGATAGATATAGATATAGATATGTATGTATATATGTATATAAAAAGAGAGTATGGCCTCAGCCTATTCTATTGTAGAGTGCCTTCAAATAACATTTCTTATGAACTGGCGTTATACAAGTAAAGATGGTTTAATTGATTGATTGACTGATTGATTTTCTCTTAAGAGGCACAGCTCCTCTCTCCCTGAACTGAGAGTTTAGTAAAAAGTGTCATGTTCTGCTCCCAAAGCCCCTTTTAAAAACATTAAAAGCAAAGAAAATTGATTTTTCAGGACCTGGAAAATCTGTGAATGTGTCGTTCTTTGGTTATTCCATTTCAAAACCAAATCGAAAAAACAAATAAATGTTGTGATTATTTTGTTTTTCTGATTTAAAACTAAAATGGAAATGCAGAAAAAAAAAAACAGATAAGCAGCGTTTTTTGTTTTAAAATTAAAATCGCAAAATTGCAAAATCTTGTTTTGTTTTGTTTGTTTTGTTTAATTGCTTTTAGAAGCAGCAGCTGATTGTTTTTTTTTTCCCCATACCAGAAATCAACAAAAGCAGAAGCAGTGAAGAAGAATGCTTGGGGTTTTTTAACTGCCAAAGAGGAGAAGAGAGGAATCTGAGGATAAAAGAAGGGGAGGACGTTTAAACAAAAAAATCTGTGTCAACTATGTCCGTATTTGAGCCGTATGCAGACTACATTAGGAACTTTTCACGAGTGGAAAAACACACGCTGACATCAGGCTGCTCTTTGGTGTGTTGGAGCTCCACAGTGCTCTGTTATGACTGTGAGGAGGTTCTGCGTGGAGAACCTTCACAGAAGGAACTGTGTCTCCGACACTGAATCAGAAATGGTGCTGATTTCATAAATCTACAGGGTATGTGTATATGCTGAAATGTTTAATAAGCCTGTACCATTTATCCGTCAGAGAATATTAATCCCTGACTGAGCTTATGCTTTAATAGATGGGCCCATCCTATGGCCGAAAATGTATGACAGGATACCTGTCTTCAGTTGGTGTTTTATTTCTAAGTCAGTGACGGAGACACAGTTCCTTCTGTGTAGGTTGTTCTCCATGCTGAACCCTCTCATGGTCCTCTATTATCCCCAGATTATCTAAAGATTCCTCTCTTCTCCTCTTTGGCAGTTAAAAAACCCAAAGCATGCTTCTTCTGCTTTTGTTGGTCTCTGGTATGGAAAAAAAACAATCAGCTGCTGCTTTTAAAACACAAACAAAACAAAACAAGATTTCAAAATGTTCTCACTTTAATTTTAAAACAAAAAAATATTCATTATTTTGTTATTTTCTGCATTTCCATTCTAGTTTTAAAATCAGAAAAACAAAATGACCACACTATTTATTTGTTTTGTTGATTTGGTTTTGAAACGAAATAACCAAGGAACGAACCATAAGCGAATTATGGAACCTTTAAGTCTTAGTCATTTTTTTTAATTCATTTCAAACCAAATTATCATATTTTCAACCTTCATAGCTGTCGCTAAATGTGACAATCCAGGTGTTGTAGTTTCCAAATAGTCTGCAGTGTTCTGTACGCATCTTCCCTCAATCTTGTCAATCTGTTGTTCAGTCCATCTCCAGTGTGGGCCAGCACTCCTTTGTTGGAAATATTTTGAACTGATTTTACTCAAGAATACAGTGTTCACAGACATGGCAGGTCCTCTGCTGGACGCTCAACAAAGACATGCATCTGTGATTTCCTTCAGAACATCAGCCGTACTGATCCTGGCACATATTTCTGTGCTGTGGACACATGTGAGGGGCAGACCTCCACAAACAGATCAAACCCAGAGAACAATGGCAATATCATTCTTTTTGCATGTAATATGTTGTGGCTCTAGTCAGGGTGATGCAGATTTATAGGTGTATTATTCAGGTGTAAATTAGTATTTCAGCCAGACACAATTCTCTTACTGCTTTTGAGTGAAATAATAGCACCTTGCAAAGCACCTAAAATGTGTGCACAAAGGGACAGCTTAAATTGGTAAAAATATATATTTAAACAAATTTAACTTTTAAACAAAGGCTGTTTTCTGCTTTCAGCCTCCATCACTTTATAAAGGTGTGAAAATATGCATGAAGGTTAAGATTTTGTATTAAATGATAAACAGTTTTTCTCATGTGCTATGTGTGCAGTATTTGCCAACCATCTCATCATCTTCTTTTATTTTTACAGAAAGGGGAAGGAAACAGACAACTGTACAAAAATGTAAGAGCCTTCAGTAAATCAATCTAAAATCAAAAGGCTTTTAAAGTCAAATGTCTAACACCCTCTCGTACCTAAAAATGTCTCAATAACTGATGCTGGCCTTACACCAAACTATGTTTCCAGCAGTTTTAAAGTCACAAACAAATACCCGGAGCTAGAGTAAAATTTTAAAGGGATAGTTCCATTTTTTAATTGGGGTTGCCTTAGGTCCGCGGCACTAGTAAATAAAGCAACTTACCAGTTTTGTCCCTGAAGGGGGATAGTGGGAACTGACGCTAAGTGATTTATAGCAGTGAATGGTGCCACCCAAAGCCTCGTAATTAACCAACTTTTAGATTAAAACTACACAAAAAAACAATACTGGCCTGACCAGTTACCACAGTAAGATCCTAAACACTGTGTTACTTTTGCTGGACAAAGCCTTTGTGTTTGGAACAATTTTGAGATGCAACATAAAGGATACGTATCCCTCCACCATTAGTGCACTGGTTTCTTCTCCCCAGCTGCTCAGGACATGGTCTTCAGAAAAAACTACAAACGCAAACTTCACTTAAACTGAACTCGACATCAGCAATTTTGATGTGAGTGACGATTACATGCTATTAGCCGTGAGTGCGGACTCACAGGAAAAAAGAGGGATGGGAAATTGTTGCCAGAGCTGAGGTGCAGATCACAAGTTACCTGGTCGTACAGGTTCATGAGTTGTGAGCCCACGCCCTTGAACCTGCAGGCCTTGGCTATCACACATGGGACTTAGTAACAACCCCTTCTCCTGGGCCTTTCAGCTGAACTCTTTACATTCAATAATCCTTTGAAACTGCTGTTTTGTGTCCTAGTCCTGATCCATAAAATGGGCTCTGCAAACACAATGTTTTGTGGTTGCAGAGGTGTGAGTTCTGATGTCCATATTTAAAAACAAGTGAAAGTTGGCCTGCTCCATTGCTGGTGAAGGAACAAGTAACCCAAATGTTGCATCACAAAATGCTTCCAAACACAGGGGCTTTGTCTGGAAAATGCTGTGAAAAAAATCTAACCGTAGCCAACACAGATTTTTGTGTAGTTTTAACCTTAAAGTGAGGTTATTACGATTTTCTTGATGGGACCATTGGCTGCTTAGTGTCACCTATGGCACTTTTCCACCAGCCCGCCTTAGCCCTACTCTACTCTACTCTACTCGGCTCTAACCGGATGCGTTGCATTTCCACCGGCACAGTACCTCCTAAAACAAACCAGTTTTAGTACCTACTCTGCTCTGGTTCTAAGCGAGCTGAGTCGACACTAAAAGGTGACGTCGACCGACTTCCGGCTACTGATTGGTCAGAGAATGTTGTCATAGATGGGTTATGAGCGCGATGCCCAAAACAGGACTGCAGTACATACGCTTTGTTACTTTATGGCAATAACTTGCTGCCATCACAATGTTAAATGCGGGACTTTATCATTATGAGCTAGCTAACAAGCTAGCGGTAGCTTCCATTAGCTTACCCTCATACGTCTTTTCTTTGCAGCCCGATTGCTCTCGTCCTCGGTTTCAAACTGTTGTATAGCTTCCAAAACTCTCCTGTACTTCTCAAGGGTATTTCTTCTCGCTGCCTGCAGCCTTCTTCTGCTTTCCTCTTTGTAACAAAAAGCCACAACCGAGCAGCAAGTATACTGTTGCCTCTAATGTCCTCCACTGTTTTGGTTGTTGTGTCGCACTCAAAATGACATGAACGTATTGTCGCCCAGCTGTTTCATGGCGACCCCGCCCCCGCTGGGTAGGGGACCAGGCTTGTGGAAAAGCAGCCCAAAGCGAGTAGAGTAGAGCCGGGTAGAGTTGGGGAAAGCTGAGCCGAGCAGAGTGGGGCTAATGGAAAAGGGCCACTAGTGTCTGTACCCGACTATCTCCCCTCAGGAACAAAGCTGGCCATGTGCTTTAGTGGCAATCATATTTACTTGTGCCATGGGCCATGAGGAACCCCACTTTAAAAAACTCAAACTATACCTTTAAGAGTCTTGCTAGGATTGGGATGTGCTCCAGTACAGTACAAAATAGTTGTATGACTCGATTTTTTGCAGTCTTAGTCTTTAGTTATGCTATTGTGCGATTCGATGACCTAACCACTGAAAAAAACAATAGCAGACTTGCAAGTACCAAACATGAAGCTACCAGTGAACATGGAACAGGGTGAATGAGCACACAGCTACTCACATCTGTCCAAAATCAGCAATTGTTGGCTCTGTGGAGGGAGCGAGAATCCTTTTTTTACATATCTCCTCTTTGAGCAATGAGAGTGAAGAATGGGGAAAACCCTTGTTCATAATTACTTAGGGCAGGGGATATCCAATAGTTATCTAGCTTGACCACAGGCTCAAACAACATGCACCTATCAGGCACAGATTGCTAATTCAGTATAAATCCCACTGCCATGTTTCCTGAATCTGCTCATACACTCACTGGTGTGTGTAGATGGAGATTTACTTAAAAAAAAAAAACAGTTTAACAGCAATCTTTGGCCACAAGATCATACCGACTCACATGCTAAACAGTAACCACAGCCCTGCTCAGGAGTGGTTAGCAGAAATAGGGCACTGGTTTGAGACATGAACTCAAGTCAAACTTCAGTCACACCCAAAGCTGACTCAGACTTGCTCCTCACAGATCTTAAACTCAAGTTCGACTCAAAGTTTGAGACTCACTACCAACTTTTGTATTTAGTATTTCTGGCTCACTAAGGAAATGTGTAACCAAGAGCTGTCATAACATTCTCAAAACCCCCTTTTAGTAAACTTATGTGATCACAGCAAGTCTGCACATGCTCCATAGTGTACTTACTGTGTTTTAATATAAAATATGGCAAGTGTGTGTTTAAAGATATCCTAGAGTCATCCAGGTAAATGTGACTGCCTGTCAGTCCAAAACGTTTGCCACCAACATTATTACAAACAGAAATACCCAACAGCTAATAATGCAGAGATTATCAAAAGTGGACTTGGACTTGCCTTTAAAGACTTTTAACTTGACTTGGACTTGCAAGAAGTGACTCATGCCCATCTCTGGTGTTAGCTCTTTGGCTAGCTAGCTGTTGCATTCTTAACAGGGATTTGGAAGTAACAAAGATCTATGTCCTTTTATTTTACCACTCAACACTACAGAGAGGACAAAGCATATCCACTACTTTAACTGATGAACAGCCTCTTCAGAAAAAAGCATCTTTTGTTGTTGTTGTTGTTGTTGTTTTTAGGAAATAAGGCCCTTAACTTAAAACACAGAGACCCAACATGTTGCTGTCGGGGACAAATAGCCTATCTCCAAAATTGGTACTTTTCAGGACATGAGAAAAACATTCTTATACTGAATAAATATTGTAGTGTGCTGTTTTCATTTGATTTATTTTTTCCAAAACTTGAAGTTCTCATGAGCACATTCTGCCAAGGCATTTCATTGTTCGGCAAGTTATTGACAAGAATGTGGAAAACTGCCTTATCTCTACCTGTTATAATATCCTTGAAACAATTCCTATATTCCGATCTTGATTTGGATCACCACCAAAATCTTACCTCTTTCTCCTCACGTCATGACTAACGTTCCCTGAAAATGTCATGAAAATTTATCTAAAACTTTTTGAGTTGTTGGTGAAAATGTGTTCAAGTCTTTATCTTGCAATGTTAACAAATATTATGATAAAAAATCTTGATTTGGATTCACCACCAAATTGTTGTCACTTATTTTTTTCTACCATGACCAATATTCCTTATAAATTTCATCAAAATCTGTTCATAACTTCTTAAGTTATACTGTTCACAATAAAATAAACTAACAACCAACACTGGCAAAAACATAAGCTCTTTAGCAGAGGTAATAAATAAACAAAAGTTCTCATGCAGTAGATATGCACACACTGTTATCAGAAGCATACTACACCAAAACAATGTAAATGTGAACTTTATACCATAGACATGACCATTGAATTCAGTAAAAGTCGTGGTAAGGCCTTAAAATGAGGGACAAGGAGACAACCATAAATGCATTAAACTTAGTTGCAATCTTGTATTTATTGACCCAGTTCTCTAGTCCTTGTTTAATCTCAATCTGAGACCAAAACTCTCAGAGTTACTGACAAACCATTTTTAAGTGTTACAAACTGTTGGGCTACAGTCTTTGAGCAGTCTTTTCAAGGTTCTTGTCAAGTCCAGTAGTGGATGATGGGCATAAAAGTTTTTTTATTATAAACTAAGATTTTGCCCAGGCCAAGGGTCTTGAAGAGTGACTAAATGCAAGACTCCCTCTGAAATATTTTAAGTTCAACTTTTGAGCAGATAATAAAAAGTCTGGCAGCCAAAGGTTCAAGTCTGATTCTGCTGCGTAAATGGTTATGGAAAAGCTTGGGTGTGTCAGCTGATACTTGTGGAAAAATATAACAGAAATTCAACTTCCAGTGAGAAATCGAGACAATGAATGGGCGTATATGTGTGGGTGTGGTCTGCAATGAAAAGCACTTGGAATCGTCAGAAAGATTAGGGCACACGTTATGAACTGAAGTTCATGGACCATTTAATCATCCTGTAACAATTAATTCCTGTTAATTTGTGATGTAGCAGAAATACATTTTTCCTGTTTTCTATTGTGACAATTTCTGTGAAGTTGTGAAAAGAAAAATTTATAAAGCACCATAAATGACATGAAGCAGATAAACCAGGCATTATTTCATTGAAATCTTGAAGTAAAGAATGTTTCTTCACCCAAACAACTGTGAATGACAAAGTGTGATGTGAGCTCAGCATCATGAATGAGATGTATTTTGAGTTTCTTCACTGTTATTTGTTTTTGTTTTGCAGTAAACCAAAATCCACAGCTGATCATCAGTCTGTTATGTGCTGCTTTGGCTGTTTGCTTCATTATTATAGCATTTCTAATTTATGCGATGAGAGATCTGAAGAAACAATCCTGTGGTTGTTGCTATGGTAAGCAAAGTTTGTGGATCCATCTAACTTGTAAAGAAAAAAACTCACTGAAAATGAATAATGTTGTTTTTATTTCATAATATAGCTGACCCTCTGCAGGGAAACGTAGAAACAGTCGATGATCAGCAAACTCTGCAGGTAAATCTTAATGTTGGTATTACGTGCAGTCAGAGCTGCTGGGATCTCCAAACTCTGATCATAGTGTCCTCAGAATTTTTTCCCATGTCCCCCCAACCTGAATATTTGAATGAACTTTCATATCAGTACATTGTTGTGCCTCATAGATTGTGCATAAGTTGTCTAATGTAACTATGGAAAGGGCAGCGGCAGAAAAGCGCAGCGGACATGAGAGCAGAGAAAAGGAGAAAAAAAAAGGCAGCCAGTCATGCAACAAAATCACCTGAATGGCATATTGATTGTTCATGGTCGGCTACACCAGTGATTTCCAAACAGGGGTATGCAAGCACATTGTAGGGGGTACGTGGAAACATTTAATAATTTATTTCCAACTTGGAAGTACTGAGATAAGCCTGTCAATAAAATGGTAAATGTGCACTACCACTAGATTCCCCAGGGAGAAACTAGTTTTGTCTTTTAAAGACACTTCCTGAGTGTTTGGTGTCACTGTCAGTGGGCTGGCTTCATTGAGTTATTTGCCAGGATTTCACTGCGAAAGAAGCACTGAGGCTGCGGTAGGTCCGCAGACTTAGAAGTGAATCCACATTAACCTTTTGAAAAGTCATCAATACATATGAATGAGGGGGGGCTCATGGTATGACAAAAAGATTCAGGGGGTACACCAGACAAAAAAGGTTGGAAACCACAAGCCTACACAGTCAAACAATCAAACAAACTTTATTTGTATAGCACTTTTCATACAAAGTTTTGTAGCAGAAAGTGCTTCACATAGAAATGAAGAAACAAAATAAATTAAAATAAATAATTGAATATAATGAAAAATACAACCCCCACCCTCGCAATCCACATACAGCACACGCACTCACTTACACACACACATACAAAGACATGAGGAAGAGATTCTAACAGAAAACAGAATTAGAGGACTGAGGAAATGCCATATTGAATTAAAAATGAGGAAACACTTGAGCTAAGACTAAAATGACAATAAAAAATAAAATAAAATAAAAATCCTGACAAGAAATTAGATTAAAATAAATAAACATACTATAGGAAAATAAATAAAAAGGTGAATAAAATACAGTTTTAAATGACAACATGGTAAAATGAGATAAAATGTACTGAAGTAAGATAGTGGAAAAAAATCAATGAACAGAGAATCAAATTCTGGACAATAAATCTGAGCTGAAATTGAGGAATAAAACATATTAAGAGGGTTAATATGAATACATAAATAGGATTAAATAATAGTAATAAATATAATCAGCTACAAGTCAGACTAAAAAAGATGGGTCTTGAGTTTGCATTTAAAAACATAAACAGTAGATGCTGCTTTCAGGTCTTCAGGTAGACTGTTCCACAGCCCAGGGCCATAAAATAGAAATAATGATTCACCGTATGTTTTAGTTTGAACTCTGGGTACAATCATATGTCCCAGTGGTTTCCACCTCCACCCCCAAACACTTGCGTCAACACATCAGTAACCAAGAGTTCTCCAAATGCGCAAACCTCCCCCAAGGCAATTCCACTGATGAGCAAAATATTGACAAAATGTGAGAAAAAAACGTTCTAGTTTGAAATGTGAACAAATCATTAAAACAATTCCTGGATCTACATCCTGATTCAGATCACCACTAAAATCTATTAATTTCTCCCTTGTGTCATGAATAACATTCCCTGAAAATGTCACGAAAATCCATAGAGAATAAATTTAGTTTTTAGCAACAATGTAGAAAACTGCAAACCTCAAAATTGTGAACAAAACCTTAAAAAAAATCCTGGATCCACATCCATGTTTAGATCACCTCCTAAATATTATTAGTTCTTTTTCGTGCGGAAAATGTGATCAAAACCTTTTGAGAACTCAATGAGTTATTAGAAAACTAGAAAAGCACTCCGAGAGCGCAGACCTCTGCCAAGCAGCTCAGTCATGCCGATCAACCAGGCTTTTGTTAGCCGTTGTGTTAGCAGGACTCCTCCGCTGGCATTGCAAGTGAAGCTGGGAAATGTAGTTACATAGGCTTGAAAAATGTCAGTTTGCAAATAAACTACCATTCCCATAATGATGTAAAGGGATGGGATTTGCCAATGGTTTGTTTTTTTTTTTTTGTGATGTCAATCTGGATCGGATCAGCACCAAATTGTAATGGCTTCTTTCTTGGACCAAACCACACCTCTGGTAAAATTTTCATGTAAATCCATCCAGTAGTTTTTGCGTAATCTTGCTAATAGACAAACAAACAGACAGACCCTGGTGAAAACATAACCTCCTTGGCAGAGGTAAAAATGGGAAATGGCCCTAACTTGTAATGTTAAAAAAAATCCTTGAGACAGTTCCTGGATCCACATCCTGATTCAGATCACCGCTGTCACAGTTCAGAAGAGACCCAAAAGCAGAATAAAACAGCCAAAGCAGATATCGGCAAAAACAGATTTTAATGGGAGAATCCAAGAGAAAAATACAGTCTGCTCCAAAAATCCAAAAACCAGAAAATCAATTCTATCAGCAGAGGTCCAACAGGCAAAAATCAAGAACAAGATAAACAGGCAGAGGTCAAAATCCAAAAAGGTAAACTCACTGAGGGCTGGAAGTTAAGCAGACAGGTGCACAAATTACAATCTCGCAACTGACAAACTGACTGGCTTATATACTGTGGGTGGTTACAAACAGGAAGCAGGTGTGAGTGTCCAAGCAGAGGAGGGGGGTGGCCTGAGCAGGGAGGGAGCTGGAGGGTGGGACTAGGACCAGGCAGCTCCAGCAGTGTCCATGACTACCACCTACATCTTATCACCTCCGCCAAGGAGGTAATGTTTTCACCAGGGTCTGTCTGTCTGTTTGATTGTCTGTTAGCAAGATTACTCAAAAACTACTGGATGGATTTACATGAAATTTTTACCAGAGGTGTGGTTTGGTTCAAGGAAGTAGCCAATACATTTTGGTTCTGATCAGATCCAAATTGACTTCACAAAAAAATTGAAGTTTTTAACAGCAAATCCCATTTATTTGCGGCATTATGGGAATCATAGTTTATTTGCAAACTGACGTCAACATTTTTCAAGCCTATGTCACTAAATTTCCCAGCTTCCCTTGCAATGCCAACAGAGGAGTTATGCTAACACAACGGCTAACAATAGCCTGTTTTAGCAAGTTTTTCTGACTTTGTAACTAGAACGCTGATAACGCAGCATTCTCCACATGGACAGACATGAGCGGATACTCGGCTGTCCATGTGGAGCGGAAAAGCCACTGCCGTAACTGACCCGGTTGGCGGAGGTCTGCGCTCTTGGGATGATTTTCTAGTTACTACTGCAATGTGGCATGACAACATTACCTGAAAATGTAATCAAAATCCATTGGAAACTTATTCATGAGAAGTTATTTTGAGAACTAATGTAAGGAAATCTTTTAGAAAATCCCTGGATGTGACACCAGTCAGGTGCTTTCAAACCTGACTTCATGAAGAACACCATGTAGGAGGCGTGATTCAGACAGACAGCCGCCATTGTGGAAAGACAGATGGGCAGCTGCCTGCTCTCTGTGATGATGATATGAAAGTAGATCTGGTATTTTCTAGTGTTACAGATTCCCGGTCCAACTCAGTGGTGAGATATGGCTCCTCTCAATTAAATCTCCTTGTTTATGTAGTTGTGATGTCCAATGTAGATTTATGGTTAGCTTGATATTGTTTTATTTTACTTTTTTATTTGAACTCATTTCAACAAGAGAACAACTCCTTGAGATGAAAAATAGTTGCAGGGGTGTCCTAGCAAAGACAAGCAGCAGCACATTTACAAAGTTACAGGCTTGACCCAACTACAAACACAGAAACATAGACCATGCCTAACTACCACTGAGAACAGACCCTCTGTTTTTTTTCTCTTTCAGACGGATGAAGACTTGATTTATTCTACAACAGTTTTTACAAGGTTGAAGTCTGGCAAAGCTGGAATGAATGATAGAAAAACAGGGGAAGAGAGCATATATGCACACGTAAGGGTTTCTGAGGGGAACTGATTCTCTTAAGAAAGCATTAAACGACAGCTGCTGATGTTTCTGCCAAAACTTAAAGGAAAGTATATCTTGAAGCATGTAGTTTGTAAATATATTTTTACTCTGAGTACTGTGAATAAAATGTGCTATATTTCACTATTTATATTATCAAAATGACTCGGAGAAAATAAGTTTTAATTTCAAAAGAGTCTCCCTTTTAGCAATAAGCCACCGTTGTTGGGAGCTCATAAGAACAGCTGTTTCACCGTGAGCTGTTTTCCCTTCTTTTGTTTCATGTTGTTAACTTCCTCCATCGCCCATGTCAGTGCTTTTGAAAGAATTAACAGCTTTTTTCCTGCTTGGAAATATTTATGTAGCGGATGAGCCTGTGATGAATAAAAAACACAGTGTTAAACCTCGACTGCATTATTGTTTAGTATGACTTCATTATCAAATGTTTGTTGAAGTGGAGTAGAAAGTCTAAACCACAACCTCAGTATTCATACAAATACTGCTACTCCAGTTTCCATTTCTATAGAAGCAGAAACAAACACTGAAGTGAACTCAGAGGTTATGTGGCGTGGGATGATTTCAGACAGCTTTCTTCTTGTCAAAATGTAAGTTTCATATGAATATTTGAATACATGTGTCTAAAATAAAGTGGAAAAAATATAACAAATAATTAGTAATATTATAAAAGGATAGATTAAAGAAAAAATAAAGATATATATTACATATTCATACATATACACACACACACATAGATATATAAAATGTGCTCAAGAAATCTGTTAGACCACCCATTTTATAAACCAGAAATCTAGAATATTTGAGAAACCTTTCAGAAACTTGTAAAACAGAAAAGGTTATTGTTATTGGACACATATTTTGAACCAAAATGAGGAATTTCCCACTGAATTCACCTTTTTATATCTAAATCTGAAGTTGGTCACTGGGCTTCTCTGTGAAGTCAGAAATTAGTCAAGCATTACATTCAACAACTAAAAGTATTTTTTCCGTAGTTTGACATCTTAATCAAGAGATAATTAGGTGCTTTATTCTCATTTTTTTGTAAAACCCCACATTGAAAATTCTTGGATGAAAATTCTAATTATATTTTAGCATTAAAAATATCATTTTGTTTAAAGGCTTCAACGTACTCATGTATTAACCATTACAGAAACATAGGAACTGATATGGTAATTACCAATGCTTATATTTTAGGACAGCTGTAGCAGAAACCTCACATTGGGTGGTAGTCCAATAAATTTGTTAAAGGTGTAGTGTGTAGAAATTGGCAGCATTTTGCAGAACAGAAATCGTAAATATAGGATATAATGTTTCTATTTGTATGTAAAGTCTACCCAAATAGGTGTACAATCATCCCCATAAAACTTTTGCTTTATTACCTCCGCCAAGGATGTTATGTTTTTGCCGGCGTTTATCTGTCTGTCTGTCTGTTTGTCTGTTTGTTTGTTTGTTTGTGTTCAAAATAACTTGAAAAGTTCTGAACGGATTTAGATGAAATTTACAGGAATTGTTGGAAATGGGATATGGAAGAACTGATTAAATTTTGGGACTGATCCGGATCACCTTGGCGGAGGTCTGCGCTCTCTGAGTGCTTTTCTAGTTTTTATTAAGTTACAAAAAGCTTTTGTAATTATGTACCGTGGGTCTCCCCTTTGTGAAGGCTGATATAACAATCTGCCATGTGTGAGGATTCCTCCTCCTCTGTCCTCACTCTCCCTCCCCCCTCCCTTCCTGCTCTCCTGCTGCATGTGAGGAGGCTCTCTTCCCTGGAGCCTGCTGAACACACCTGCAGCCACTTCAAGCTAATCAGCGCTCCCTACTTAAGACATACCGTGGCTCTCTTCAGTCGCCGGTGGATTCCACTTCCTGTGTGGTTTGTTCAGGCCGTTTCTCCTGATTGCTGACAGTGCTAACAGGTTTTAAGTTATAGTCAGTTAGGATTCCGAACTAGTCATTCTACGTCAATGGCACTTATGGAACTAACTGGAGAAATATCTACTGCAATTGACAGGAAACACTATTTAGTTAGTATTTTTGTTGATCTCAAAAAGGCCTTTGATACCATCCATCACACCATACTTCTTCGTAAACTTAGTAAAAATGGGATTAGAGGGGTGGCACATCAGTGGGTTTCAAGTTATTTAGAAAATAGAAAGCAGTTTGTGCAGATGAATGATGTAAAATCAGAATTATATGATATCAAGTGTGGAGTACCTCAAGGGTCGGTCCTTGGGCCAAAAATGTTTATTTTGTACATTAATGATTTTGTTCATGTATCCAAACTGCTTAAATGTATTTTGTTCGCGGATGATACAACCTTATTTTACTCTGGGGAAGATCTGACACAGGTGCTGAATGTGGTTAAAAAAGAATTTAAAAGACTAAAAATATGGTTTGATGTAAACAAATTGTCACTTAATCTGGAAAAAACAAATTGTATGATATTTAGTAAAAGAGGTAAAGACACTGATGCTTCGATTAGTATAGATGGTACTGAGCTTAAGAGAGTGAAGGAAACTAAGTTTCTAGGTGTCTTGTTGGATGAGAATTTGAGTTGGAAATCACATATAAATTATACTAAGGTAAAAATATCAAAAGTAATAGCGATGTTGCATAAGGTAAAGGATTCATTGGATAATGAAGCATTGTATATTTTATACAATACAATGATTGTTCCATATCTGACCTACTGTGTTGAAATTTGGGGAAATCATATACAAAGTCTATTTTTATTTTGCAAAAAAGAGTTATTCGATTAATTACTAGAAAACAATATAGAGATCCAACGAACTCATTATTTCTTCAGTTAAAAGTGTTGAAATTTTATGATTTAGTAGACTATTGTATCTTGCAATTTATGTTTAAAGCACATAAAAGATGGTTACCCATTAATCTTCAGAAAAGATTTGAAAAAAGAGAAAGTAATTATAATTTAAAAGGAATAGAGATTTAAAAAAAAAAAAAAAACAAAGTTTAGGACAAAAATTATGGGTTGTTGTGTTTCTGTTAAAGGGGTTAATTTGTGGAATAATCTAACCAAAGAAATTAAACAATCCATATCAAAATTTACATTTAAAAGAACATTAAAGGGCAGTATGTTAAGTAAGTACGATTACCATTTTTGTGATTGATGAAATCTCACAAACATTATAATTATTAATATTATTTTGGTTGTTGTTGCTTGTTGTTGTTGTCATGGAGAATCAAAAAGGATTTGAGACCAGCAGTGTTGATGACGGCTGTTTTATTTTATTATTATTGTTGTTGCGAATTATGTTGATCATTATGTTGTTGTTGTTTTGTTGTTTTTGAAATATTTTTTTATGTTTGTAAAAGGGGCAGATAATATAAGATTTTTCTTCTTTCTGTTCCTTTTCGTTCAATTATATGCTTATATGCTTGTATGAAAATGTTTTATTTCAGATATATGAATGAAATAAATCACTAACTAACTAACTAACTAACTGAATAAATCATTGTCAACTTTTACCTGCCTCCTCCTTGAAATCCAACAATAAAAACTCTGGTATAATTCCTTAACACCATGTTGTCTCCTGGGGTGGGTTTTGGGGACAAAAAGAGCGAAACGTCTGGCCACCGGTCCTGAAATCTACCTGGCATACTAAAAGTTAACAAAACCTATAATCATCATCTTAACTGACCTATAATCTATACAAATAATAGTTCCAAATATGAATGAAAAAACCCTCACCTCGTAACTGTTGTAAATGATGCCCTGTTCACAATCCTTTTTGGTCTTCAGCAGCTCTCGTCGCTTAGTGATGTGATGTTTTGGTAACGGACGGGCTCATTCCAAAATCTCAACATTAGATGTCGCCAAAATGCCAATTTCTACACACTGCACCTTTAAGCACAGTTTGTGACTCAGACTCAAGTCGCACCCAAAAATGGCTTGAGTCTGACTTGAGCTTTGAGACTCATTGGTCTTGTAGGTCTGTGTCATGATCACCTGTCTGTTGAAACAGATACTGGTGCAATGGTTACTGGATTGCATGTGCCAGGACAACAACACAGCGCCAAATCAACATTTTTTCCATCCCTCTTGAGGAGACAAGAAATACTCATCATACCTCATAAATCTTTAAATGAATAAAATATAAGAACCACCATTTGGCTGTTCTTACATTGTTCTTCCACTTTGGATGTGTTTCTACTCACATTAATAACAATCTTTTGTATGAATTTGTTTGTTGTTACTCCCCTTCCTCCATTTCCATGTTTTCTCTAATCCATCACATTTTATTTCTTCAATGTGTCCATGAATCGCCATAAATAAATTGACTCAGTGGGAGAAAGGAAATTGATCATACATTATTCCATCATTCCATGGCAGTCACCTCTCATTATTATTAATGTATTATGCTTATGTGAAAATGTGCAGACCCCTGATTTAAAACTCCCATTTTATTCTGCATTTGTCCCAACTGTTCTGATTCCTTTTTAAGTATTACACCAGTGTGCTTGTATGTGTATCTAGTATTGTCTTTAGTTATGCTTCAGTAGATGCTCTTGCTTGCATATGAGCATGAAATATTGGTTGGATCTCCAGAACTGATTGATGGACTTCTTTCTTGGTGTATTTGGTGGCACTACTATTACAATGAGAGTATTTAAAGAGCAACAATTCAGGGTTTTTTTGAATGGGACTGACAGCCTCCAATTTATTTAAAGGGATAAAACAGGATTTTTGGTGGGTTTGTTTTAGGGAGCCTCCATTAGCCTGAACATTAGCCACAGTGACAAAGATCAGCCCTGCACCTGTACAAAAATAGCTAGCAGGGAAGCTAGGGCTATATATTGATACACATATTGCCACCAGAATTTGAGGTAAAAACAAGCTACATAAACAGCATTTGGTGATTGCATGCTATATTCAGAACACTTACACCAACCTACATTTCTACTTGCAAGGCCCAAGAATACAGCAATACATGGCCCTAGCTTCTGTGCTGACTATTTCTATACAGATGTAGATCTGAACTCTGTCATGGTGGCTAATGTTTAGGCTACTGCTATGTACATAATACAACCCCACTTTAACTCTGGCATATCACTATAAAATTTAACAACTTGATCAAAGAAAACATTTAAGCTCAACAGTGAGAAGTATTAATTGCTTTTAAGTTCCTCAA
This sequence comes from Cetoscarus ocellatus, assembly GCA_037902135.1. Lineage (NCBI taxonomy): Eukaryota > Metazoa > Chordata > Actinopteri > Labriformes > Labridae > Cetoscarus > Cetoscarus ocellatus. The sequence continues at coordinate 492,770 of JBAMNC010000950.1, read as the reverse complement.
AGAAGTGAAAATATACACTCGCACGGCTAAAGCTGCCTCCCTCCTCTCTCTTCCCCCATACACTCCTTCCTGCATTGTGGGCCCTTCACCTGTCCCAAAGCACTCAGGCAGCCAACTGCTTGAAAGCAGAGGATGTTCATCTTGACATCCAGACTGCAAATGATAATGTGATGTCATGGCTCATGCACCACTCAGGTCTAACACTGATCAGCATATTTGAATTGAAGAGTCTTTCTCAGAAAAAAAAAAAAGCACTCTACAGTGTATATTTACATGCCAGCAACTCATCGTTCTAGTTTTAGGAATTAATATGGTTCATTAAAGGAGGAAAATGTTTTAATTTTTAGGATGCTCCCTGCTGCAAGCTACTAGCAAAACTGAAAGGGGCAACTGCCGCTTTCAAAGCACTTTTACTGTTCAATATGACAATATTATCCACGGATGATAATGGTTTGTTGATCAATAAATACATCAAATAAAGTGCTGCTTGAAAAAGGCTTCTTAATTCAAATAAAGCAGTTGGCATCAGGAAATTGGGCCTGAGCAGTGCGGTGTGTCCACAGAGAAGTGTATTGTGTGTGCACCCGCAGTCAGAGAGAGAGAGAGCAAGAGCTACATAGCTGACAATATGAGCAAGAATTCATTCTCACAAATTTAGCTGTATTCCCCAAAGTACTCTTTATTGACTCTTTTGGTAACTTTTGGCTTCATCCAGCAGAGAGAGGGTCAGTTGGTCCCAGCCCCCGTCATTCATCTCCCTAACCCTGGGTTCAAAGATCTGATTCTTCATCTGTTTTCTTTGATATTTTCTGATACTATTGAATAGAAAATGGTTTTGTATTGGTCCATTAAAAATATGGTTTTGAAAAATTAAAACAGAATTATTTTTGGACAACCTTATCTCTGACTGACAACATGGAAGCTGCAGAGACTGTTCACACTTCTCTTGTTGTGTTAACACCAGATTTAACCTCCTTGTTTGTTCACAGGAATAAATCAGAGAACTTCAAACCTGACTGTAGTTCAGCAGCTGTCGGTCTCTGGTTCTGTTCGCCCTGGAGACTCAGTGACTCTGCAGTGTTCTGTCCTCTCTGTCTCTGAGACAAAAACCTGTCCAGGAAGTCACAGTGTGTTCTGGTTCAGAGCTGGATCAGATCAGACTCATCCTGACGTCATCTACACTGATGGAAACAGACGTGATGAATGTGAGCCCTCAGTCTCTTTGTCATAGCCGTCCTCATCTGTGCAATCAAAGACAGAAACAATGACCATTGCAATGGTAAGTGAGGATACTGTTACTTCAGACACTGAAATCAGATTCACCTCTTTGTTTAATCCCCACACTAAGTTTTCTTTCTCATAATTTTAACCTGTGCTGTTCCTAAGATTTGCCACAATTGGAGAAGTCAGCTGCAAAGGAACTTAACGGTGAGATTATTCTTTTCAGAATAGGAATAGTGCTTCAGTTACAACTAAGGCATGTTTATTTGTCATGTATTATACATCTTTTCTACTGAGAGATAGGGTTTACTCTGCTGCTGTCTCCACCATGATGACGCCAAAAGGAGCCGTGAAGGATGTAAGATCAGCGGAGAAGGAGAGGATCTAAGGTGCTATGAAGGCCTTTGGATTGGACCAGTGATTTTATTAGTCTGTCATTAGGAAAACACGGACGATCTATACAAGTTTGTCCTGTCTGATTTTAAGGGTTTAGAATGACTTTTTTTTTACACTTTTGTACATGTACCTAGTACTATAATATCTATTATCAACCCCTCTGCAGGGAAACCAGCTGTTTGGGCCCAAGTGTGAACAAGAAGATCAGGGTACCTTCTGAGTGGGTTATGACAATATCAGGGTTACATCTGTGAAAATGGCCTTTATCTGACTTGCTAAGAAAGGTGTTTGATAGTATTTTTACTGAGGTCATGTTTGGGCTGTGAGTAAGATGAGTCACAATAAGATGAAGTTCCCGGCTGATTTTAATGAAATTTTCAGAGAATGTCTGTCATGGCACAAGGTAGAAGTGATTTGATTTTAGGTGGTGGCCTGAATCAGGAAGCTGATCCACTTTGAGAAATAGGGCACTCATTTGGTATTTTTGCTAATAACTTGACTAAGAAAGTCAGAAATGTGTTTAGACCAGCCCAAGTGTGGTGGGAACTCTGAGGCCTGTATGCATTTGCAGAAGACTGAGTTGTGGTACTTTGAAGGGCAAATAGGACGAAGGAACACAGCGTCAGAACTCTAGCAGGCTTTGCAGCAGGTCACACCTACATGTGAACAATGGAGGTGGACATCCCTGTACCAGCTTTCCTGGAACTGAATGAATATTTGCACACAAAAAAAAAGTTTTTCATTGCTGAACATTAAATATCTCATCTAATGTTGCATTTGAATAGAGGTCAAATATTTATTTTATGCTGCTTTTTTTTGCTTGTTTACACATTGTCCTAATTTGATTGTAATTGGCGTTTGTATTATTGATGTTTAATAATTATTTAATGAAACTGATTTATTGGCAGATTTGGTTGTTATTGCCTATTTCTTGGCTGTTGCCCAAAGGTGACCTAAAGAGCAAGCAATTGAAAGATTGCTGGTTGGCACTCCCAGATTGCAGTGGTGACGGTTATCTTCTGCAGCAGCAGATGTTGCTAAATTTCTGCTTGTTTACGTGATGCTGACTGAACTATTTAAATGATTACACATACATTTAGTTGCTCCTCACCATGATGCTGCTTCAAATGAACTCTAATGAAACAATGGCTACATTTACATGCAGTCCTTAAACCTTTCATAACCAGAATATTAGCAATAACCTGGTTGTGTGCAGCCATGTAAACACAAAAAAAACCTGTACTGCGCATGTTCTTTTCGCAAGGAATCTTGATCTTTTGAGTACAGGAAGTACTTGTTGTAACATGCCACAGCTCCGGCTCGATTTCCTAATTCTTCATGTTCTCGTCTTCCATTAATGAAGAAACTGACAAAGAATAATGTCAAGTACTGGTGATGGGTCAGTACCTGCACCAAACCGCACTGTTAGATGTCTGGGCCGTTCATTATCCGCCGTGCTGCTGCTGCTGTTTCCGTTGCTATTGGATACAGGAAGAAGAAGTGGTGACGCGCACTGCGTCATGACTTTCTCCGTGCATGATGACGTTCTCCATGCGTCGCTGTTTTGTTCGGGATATTATGTATAGAGGAATAACCCTGTTTGCCCACGCATGTAAACTGGGTTATTCCAATGTTTCAGAAACCGGAATATTGATCTTAAGCCAAATATTGACTGCATATTAACGTAGCCATTGTTGCCACTTCGGACAAGACCTGGTGTGAACCATGTTAACTTGACATCCTTAGCTTCCTTTTTCTGTGTTTTAAATTCAAAAATATAGGATATAAGAAACATTTTCTTGAACTGCTGCCAACATCAGTAGAGATAGTCACAAGTTAAACTGTCACACCAGTCAATCATGTGGTTGGAATAGGTTTGAAAATGAAGCCATTTTTGCCTTAAAACTGAAAATAATGCGTGTCATAGATATTGTTAAAACCACCGAGCAACATTTATCAGTGCATTTGTGTGTTTTAATGTGGCCAGATATGGTGTCTTTTATCCCCGGTGTACAGTGTGTATGTTTTTTTTAGACTTTCCGGGTCTTACTGGAATTTCTTTTTAATCTTTAAAAATGAAAATGGTCTGAAGTGGTTTATGGGGTGAAAACAAATAACGTAAAGCAAACTTAGGTCCACCATAAACTCAGTGACAACATCACCCTCTTACATATTGAGGGCTCACGTGCTGTGTCTGTGTATCAAATATGCAGGTTAGAGGTGGGCTCCTCTTCCTGTTGTGGCTTATGTAACAACTAGTTCTTGGAAATAAGAATTGTCAAGTGTGAAAAAAACAAACACTCTCAAATGTCAGGCCATGGTTAAAGAGAGTAGCCACACTGTGGTTACACAGCCTTTCTCTTCACCTCTCGTCCACTTCTGTAGAGGAGTGAAAAAATCTGTTCCTTTCTGGGGCTTTAAGTGTTATTTTACAAGAACAGCAAGGCATTATTAAGGAGAAAATGATATTTTTTCCTCAGCAATGTATTCCTCTAAAGATCTCTAATCAAAAAAAAATTGGAGGTCAGTTTTTTTTATTTTTTTGTAGAAAAATTGACTTGATTTTATGATATATTGTTTTTAGTTTAGGGCATCATTACCTTAGATACGAGGGCTGATTGATAAGTTGTGAGCCTCATATTTAAGGGTTTGACTTTTGCCAGACATATTGCATTATTTTTCAACATAATCCCCTTCAGGATCTATATACTTTTGCCAGCGATGTTTGGGGGCCTCAATGCCACTTTTAAAGAAGTCCTTTTCTTGACCGTTCTGAAAGTCCTCCACTGCATGTATGACGTTATCATCTGACCGGAAGTGGGTACCGGAAATGGCCTTTTTCAATTTTGGAAATAAATGAAAGTCTGATGGAGCGAGATCAGGCGAATAAGGCGGATGCTCAATCATTTAAAAGCCACTAATCTTTAATGGCAGCCATGGCAATGACAGACTTATGAACAGGGGCATTTTGTCCATTTTGCAAAAGTCACTTGCCTTGTTTACTTTAGAGTGTTATCTCGTCGACATAAACTGAGCAAATGACACCAGTCTTCGGGTGCACAATCTTAAACAGTCAGAGAATAGTAGAGCTGAAAAAGGACATCCCTGCTTATCTTCTTCAATACAAGGCTCACAACTTATCAGTCAGCCATTGTATTTCCCTCAGTTTTTAAAGACAAAGAAATTCTTTATTTCTTGGAAACAAAATTAAAAGTAATTGGCCATGCCTTTCATGGCATCTGCTGCCATGACAGACATGGTTTGTTAGTTATTGCCACGGGAACATACAGTCATGCATATAAGACTGTTTGACAGGTAAGCTGGACCTGCTGCTGCTTCCGCTCGGTTTGTGTATATCCATCACATTTTGTGCTGCTTACCTATAATGGACCTCCATTGTTCTGTACTTGCTGTCCACTTCTGGAACCTAACCTTTTTCCTTTAACTCCATCCCCTGACCTCATAAAATAACAGCCAAAAAATATTACAGATGGATGGAGCTGTCTCCTTCATCCGCCCTCACAGTTACGTCTTTTGAATTGAGGACTCAGGTCACTTCATAAAGTGTATTCACTGCACAGCAACTCAACCTTTCCTTTTTAAAAATCAATTTCAGGGAGGAAAAAAGCACCTCTGAAAGTGGACTTTCTGATTTATGCTTTAAACAATAAGTAATGTTAAAAACAAAAAAAAATGATATTGCTGTTTTCTTTGTGTCTGAGACGTTCTGTTTGAGATGCTGCCCCTTTAAGGCTCCCTTCCCCACATTGGCCCAGTCCACTCTGATTGGTTTACAGGTCATATCTGTGGTGACTTATCAGTTCAACACTGTTCGGCACCATGTTTTCAACAACCCTGCATTTATGTTAACATCTATGCTCTGAACTGGGTTTAGTACTTCAAGCCAATGGGCTGAAGCTGCTGACTAAACAATGAAAGGACTTCACACTGGTAGGTCTGTTCTGGGGGTTGGGATATGGGCCATTTTAGGCAGCTGCTGGAGCCGCAAAGAGGGGGAGAGGGAGAAGTTTTAATGATGCAAACTTTTTGTTTTGTACACAAAGGTGCTTTATGATGCAAAAGAGACGTGTTAAACAAACCAAACAGTTTATTAAACTTTAAAAAGCAAATGAGCTCTTTCGATTAAAAAAAAAAAACTTTCATGCTTGTCATGGTTATTTTCAAGCAGATATTTTTTGCCTTCTGCAGAAGCCAGAGTGCCACAACAAACTCACCCAAGGTGTGATATTTTTATTAAGTTACATTACTATTGTTGAGTCACTAAACTCCAATGTAGCTTACTTGTTTTCTTACTTTGTTGCCACTCTTAGCCCACAGATTTCATCCTTGCATATGTGTTATAGAGCAAATCATGCACCCCCCCTAATGTGTGTGGTTGTTTTGTAGCTAGCTAGAGATTATGCTACCATGTCATAATATTATGTCTCTGTTTAAGAATAGGGGAAGACTAATAGGAGTGAAGGAGAAGGGAAAAAATAGGAAGACTGATGGAAAGAAGAGTGAAGCAAAGAGGAGGAAAAGAGCAGAAGAGTGTTCAAAGGAAAAAGGAGGCGAGGGAAGGAGACAGACAGGGCTGAATGTCAAGATGGCTCTTTCAAAGAAAAAGAAGTGTGATTTTACCGAGAAATTACAACAGAATTTCCATTTATATGTCCTTGTTGACCAGACCAAGACGACACAATGGTGCACTGCACCCTTTGCAAATCATCCGTTTCACATCCTGGGACACAGCAATGTCCGCCGGCTGTCCCTACTCCCTGCGCTGGAAAGAGAGCTGAAAATGTACGGGGCACTGAAATATTTTTTTCTCTATGACGAGAAATGCCCTGTTGTACTGCAAAGGATGTTCAGAAATCCACTGACTAAACTGTTGTAGACTTTTGCCCAGGGGATCCTCACCATATGACACAATCAAGATGCTTGAAGACCAGGACCACTGTGCTGTGAAGTCAGCTGTGATTCTGAGAAACCTACAGACAAAAGTGACAGCAAGACGTGATGGCAACTTCATTGAAGAAAATGGATCTATGGCTAGAGAGACCTTTAATGCATCTCAGTCATATTTTACTGCAGCTGTGAAGCACAGGGAAGGCATGCAGATAGTTTAAACTTATGCTGTCTGCTTTTAAAGAAGACACCTCAGCACATTGAGATCCAGAAGGCAACAGCCACATTGCTGGAAAAATGTCACCATCAAAAAGGATGATTTATTTGACGAGGTTTTTGCCCAGCAAGAGTTCCTTAAAGGGGGATCACTTGATGAATGAAGAAAATTGGAGACACCACTCAGAGATGGAGCACAGTGTTAACCCACTTCAGAGAAAATGTCATCCCACACATTAACTGAGCTAGATTGGTGTCTGTTGTCATGTGCTTACCTTGTGGTAATGCACCAGTAGAGAAGGTGTTTTCCTTAATGAATAATGTATGGGCAGATACCAGAAAAAGGTTCACTGTCAGGACAGATGTCACAAGGCAGAAGGATGGTTTTATTGATTTGCATATTTTTATACTTTTTTTTATACAGGTTTTATTTCATTTAAGTGTGCTTTTACCTGGTTTTAATTTTTTGATTTAAGTGCATTTTTTTAACCATTCTGCCTTGCCAATGTTTAACTGCACACACCTGGAGCTGCACACAGGGGTAATCATAGCAGCTGTGAGGTGCAGCAGGGAGCCACCGCGGCAGCCAATCAGAGGCGATCAGAAGGACTCAGCATGGCCAGAAAAGCAGGTTAAGCCGGAGATGGAAGGGCAAGACGGAGACACACACCACCACCGAGGAGAAAGGGATGCCACAGAGCAGACAGGAGCAGACAGCAGGCATCAGAACCGGGGAAAATCCAGAGTGTTACGAAGCAGAATACACGCAGCAGCAGAGTGAGGAGCTCCGCCGGCGTGGTGAGTATCCTTGGGATATAGTAACACTCTGGTACTTAGAGCGCGGCTCCCCATCTCGTGGTAGTGTGTACACTGTTCTGGCGGCCCCTTTCCTTGTCCTCGCAGGTGACGAAGGAGCGGGTGGGAGCGGGTGAGAGCTGGTGGAAGAGGACGGTGGCGTCATGGCAGAACCTTTCAGGAGGAGCAGCCTCACCAGACCAGAGGCCATGTGCCCCCTGGAGCGATTGACTCATTCCCTGATATCCTTCACTTTTTAGCCCTTTTGCCCTTTTTTAAAGACTCTTGCCCTTGTGTTTTATGGACATTTTATAACTGTTTTAATACATTTTATTGATCTTTACCACTGGTTTTGTATAGAAAATAGTGTATTTAACTGCTGGGTTCCACCAAACCATTAGTCCCTTTCATCACTGTTTTCAAGCTGTCCTCACCCGATCGTAGAAGAACTGAGAGTTTTACTCCATTGGCCACATCACACAAACATCAACCTCCCTTGCCAGGAGCTCATGGAGATGCTGTGCAAAAACAGAGCCATCCCGAAGAAAATTCATTCTTCAGAAAAATATGTAGATTAGGGAAGGGGAGCCCAATCAGGAGCTGAGGCCTACTGGGTGGACAAGAGCTAGCATTGGGGGGAAGTGATCCACCATAAAAGGAGTATAACAACTTAAATCACCCACACACAAGCACGTAACCTTCAGTGAATTAACCCCCATCCCAGAGCATAGCACATGAAACAGGAGGGGGACACCACCACCAATCACTGGCAGCGCCACCACCACTGACCTTCAGCCCTGAGAGGCGGGGGACAAATTAGCAAGGTTGCAACCACAAAACAAAAAATGAACAAAGTAGCAGCTAACAAACATATACCATAAAATACCAAATAATAGCTGGGGCATTTATTTGTTTCAATCACTGAGCAGACCAGGCATTTATTTGGGACCAGGCGTTTATTTGGAAGAGGCGTTTAATTCCTTTCTCACAAAAATCTTGCTTAGCAAAAGAAAAAATATGGCAAATGTAATCATATTTTTTTATTTACACCAGTATGAATATCACCTTTACATTTTCAAGGCAAGATTACTTTTTTTTTTTTAATTATTATGAACTTTATTTAACCAGAAGAGCCTCATTGAGATTAAAAATGTCATTTACAAGAGTGTCCTAGCCAAGACAGGCAGTACCATAGTTATACTTTTGTCTTCTTCTTTCAACTCAGCACTCTCTAAACACTCTTAATACTGGTGGGTATTAAGGAACTAGTTAAGTTAAGGTCTTACTTTTTTTCCGCTGTACCGGGGCAATGGCGATAATCAGCAATGTACTGGTAACTGATGTGACTGGCCTCCTGACGTTAGTTAAGGGCAAATAACATGCAGCGGCAGTGACAACATCTTCTTTTTTGAATTTTAAAAGCCCTAGTATTGAAGATTCCGGCTTTCTGCTCTCTGGTGCCCTACACGTAGTGGTCGTTGAGTGTAACTGCACTGTTGTAAAACAGAGCGCCTCACAGCGACGTGCACTTGTTGACATACAGAGGAAGGCGAAACGATCTGACAGGACGTCCCGAGAGACAAATAAACCATGTGGACTGATAAGGTACAGTCTGATCATGTTTCTTTTCCAATAAATCATCATGTACTTACAAGTCCAAGCAGTACCAGCGCAAAATCAGCATTAGTCGGACATCCCGCCTCGTCTTTCAGCTCACACCAGCAAGTGATCGCCGGGCCAATGTTTATCCCTGTCCGGGCATTTAGCTTGTTGCTCTCCCACTTTCTTTTTTTCGTCTCCTCCAATAAAACTTGGCTTTCTTCTTCTTCTTCTTCTTCTTTTTTAACGGCGGGTGGCATCTAACATCAGAGGAGCATTACCGCCACCTACAGGAGTGCAGGAGTGTGAACCAGTGGTCCCTATTTCCATTAGGAAAATAAGTGCATATTTACTTTAAACTAAATTCTGTTCATTAAATCTGTTTTAAAAATTCATAAACTGCTTTATATTCTCCATTTCCCAATGTTTAGCTTTCGAATCAAGGGGGAAGTGGCGTATGCCGTAAAGCAGTCAAAGCAGTAAAAATTTGTAGTTTTTTAATGTGGAAGTGTTCCTACCATCCACATCAAAGTTACTTAGTGCCAGTGAAGGCCATACAGACCCCCTCAGACCATGACAGAGGTGTCATTCAACCTGTTGTAAGGTGATGTACCATCACAGTGATTCTAGAAATATTATACTAGGGTGGAAAATCTGCGTAGTGTTGGTTTAAATGCTTATGTGAGTCTTTAAAGGGAACCTTTTGGCTGTGGTAATTATTAGCAGTCCATATTTTTTCATCATACATTTTTTATTGGCTTGACAGATGCTTGGTTTGAGAAATCTTGCACAGCTGCCTTGGGAATAAATAGAGATGCGTGGTAATACCTTGTGATCCGTTGATGACACCAAAGCAATACTTGCCAAACCCAAGCACACTACCTCTTGTGCTTTTTAAGGACAAGTTTAACACCACTTTCAGAATCACTATCACAAGCTACTGAAACCTAATTTTCTGACACTGGTTATGTTCCACCCACAAAATACATCGCCTGTGGGCACAAATGAAAATGTTTGCTGGGATAGGCTCAAGCCCCTGGGATCCCGAAAGGGACAAGTGATATAATGGATGGATGAAATAACATGGAAATGTGTTTGTAAAAAATTCAAATAAAGTAATTCTGGAAGCAATTGAAATCTTGTTCAGTGCTTTAACACATGTAATAATATGACTGCATAAATATAGAGATCAGCTACAGTAATGACACAATGATCTAAACTCCTGGTTGCACTGATTATAAGTAGATTCTAACATAACACTCGGAAATATTTTTTAGTTTCTGTTTTGTCGTAAATGTATAAAGTCTATTTTGTTGTCATTTAACTTCATTATGGCAGGTAACCTTTGCCTTCATCTGTTTTTTTTTTTTTTTTTTGGTTGTAAAAAAGGCAGCCTACAATTTTTTGATAATCGAAATTCCCCTGAATGTTTTATTTAAGGTTAATTTGTTACTCATTTGAGATGCTATTGTACTGTTTGTGTTTGTTTATGGATAAAAATGTAAGTACTGGTCAGATAAATTAAAGTAGAAACAAAGCAATATTAACTTGTAGTAATACTTGATCAGATGTATCTTTACTTAAGTTCTGAAGTTGTGCTTTTTGTCTACCTCTATTGATTTTACTTTTATGACGAACAAAGACAGAATGTGACTTTTAGTGGTTTCCTCCACTTCCTGATAAACAAAAAGGTTCTTAATGTAGGTCTGTGGTTTGTCAGTTAACATCCCTCTGTGGAAAAAAGGTTTATAAATAGGGCCTTTGTCAGCATAATACCAGCAGTTTCTTTACATTAAGTCTTACTCTTGTGACGATAAAGTGAATGAATTTTGATCACATTTGTCGTACTTTGTGTCCTCAGGTTCAGTCTAGTTTTGAATAGTTTGACATTATTAAAAGTTCTTGCATTTCAGTCACTGAGTTTGACTGAAGCATTTTTTTCTTGTGGGGGATCTTTTGTAACCAGACACAGCAGATGGACTTTTCAATATATTTTACTACTCCATGGGGTAAAGCCCATAGAAAGTGTCTGGGGAGGGCAGAACCTTTCAAAAGAGCATCCAGCAGGTGATTGGATAAGTGCTCTGTCAATCACATTCTTACAGGCCAAGATACTTTACTATAGAGAAGTTTGTAGTGTTTTTGTTTTTCATTTAATGAAAAAAAGTGGTCCAGATCTGATAAAACTGCAACTGAAGCTATTAGCATCAATGCTAATATCTGTAGGAGTAGTCACTTCCTTCTGTCGTCTCGCTCGTCACTCCCACCTCCTTCTGCATGTATGTTTTCAACACTTGATTTGTGATGTTACACACAAATATATATATTGAGGTCATCAGTCCTCTCAGTCTGAATTGTATTTCTTAAATCTTAAGTTGGCTCTTTGAGTGACTTTGTGTGGGTGGGTGAGGGAGCTGGAAAAAAAATTGTTTTCCAAATGTGACAGGAAAAAAAAGACAGACTTTGCTTTATTGCAAAGAAAACAGTGTGGTAGGAAATGCACTTTGATTGCATATTGAGGGAGCCAATCATGAACATCTGAAGGAGTGACTTTGACAATTGTGTCACCATCTACACTCAAAACTGTGAAGTTACCCAACATGACACAGAGTGAAGATGATGGTGGTCTGGATTACTCTGCTTTTCCTTCATCACGCATGTGAGTTCTACATTATCATGACTTTATACTTTCTTGTTCATTGTTCTAGCTCTTTGTAACATTGTAATGCTAATCATACATGACTGCTGCCTTTATCTTCTAATGTCATAGATACACTGGCTCCAGTGACAACAGTAAAACACGGTGAACCTGCAACTCTAACATGTGTTTCACCTGGAATTAAAAACAAAAAACTCTATTGGTACAAGCAGCGTGCCGGGGAAACTCTGAAGTTAATTGTGATGCAACAAAGTGCAAAAACAACATTTGAAGAAGGGTTTCCTGCCTCAAAGTTCAAAGTGGTCGTTCACCAGAATATGAGCAACCTTAACATTTTAAACACCAGGGAAGAAGATGAGGGGATCTATCACTGTGCAGTCATAGAGTGGATTAAGATTGCATGGAGCACAACATATTTGTCAATTACAGGTAAATATGTGGACATTGTTTTTAAACTGTATTCACTAAGAAGAAACTTTCTTGATGTCTCTGAGAAACGGCCATTTTATTTGCTTTAATACCTCCACCAGGAGATTATAATGTTTTGTAGTCAGTCTGTTTGTTGGCAAGATAAGTCAAAAAATTATGAACAGATTTTGATGACATTTTCAGGGAATGTTGGTCAGACATGACTACATGCTGACAGTGATCCAAATACAGATTTGGATCCAGAATTTTTTTAAAGGATTTGTTAACATGCCTAGACAGGGCAGTTTTCCACATTTTCAGTAATAACTCAGTAAGTTAGTCCATGAGCTTGCTCAAAGATTTGTGAAATGTGCGAGATGTGCCAGTTTTCCACAACTTCTAGTCTTAAGTAATTTTACGCTGGAACTACCAGATGTCTATAACTAGGACAACCATCGTGGATATTTTGACTGTTCATGCATTATCATGTTAAGTCTGTGAAATGCAACAACTGATATGATAACTTAAAAGCAAATGTTTTGATACTAAATACAAAAATACTTCACATCAACAGAAAATTGTTAAATTTAGCTGTTTTTTAAGTTAAGTTACATGGACAATTATGGTCTACTTTTGTAACTATACACAGTCATTGTAGGTCAACAGGACGGCCTAATCACCAACCAAAAAATAATTTATTGTTCCTTAAATCTTGGGATACAATAACACTTGATGGCCTCTTTTTTAACTGTTTGTTAATGCAAGTAGTTAATCAGCCATCGCATTTAGGGATGTGAACATGGACAAGGTGACCTGGTGAAGTTCAAACTGAGCATCAGAATGAGAGATTTAAGTGCTTTTGAAAGTGGAGTTTTTCATGCACAAACATCTCCAGGGTTTGTAGGATATGGTTAAAAAAGAAAAAAAATATCCAGCAAGTAAAAGTTCTTTGGTGAAAATGCCTTGTTGATGCCAGAGGTCAGAATAGCTTGAGGTGTGCAAGGCAATAAATATGCAGTTAACTTATATAAACTCAAATTACCACTCATCAAAACCAGGAGGAAGACCATTTCTGAATGCACCACATGACAAATAATCAGGCAGAAGACCACACAGGTCCCTGTTATCTAAGAACAAAAAACCAAGCGTACAGTTCGCACAGGCTCACCAAATCAGACTCAGAAGAATCATATATTTGACTCAACTTAGTTCTGTGGCTTGTTATAGCGTATAACTCACACAATTTAATAACTTAATCTGCTGATAGTAGGATACCTCTACAGTGGCCTCAGGTTATTCTATTTTAAGTAGCAGCACCATTTAAGCCACTTCACTGACTGTTGTCAAGTACTTGATGCAACTCAACTTCGAAAATACTGAACTAGTCCTTTAACCCCTTCAGTAGTTTCACATGTATTAAGTATGGAAAATAAATCAGCAATTTTCCTTAAAAATGAATGAATAGATAAATAAATTAAATAACTAAATGAAGATGCTTTGGACTAGGCTAACAATTAAGGGCCCCATCTAAAAAAAAAAGCCTCTGCTCAGCTCAGAGCCACTCCTTTTGTCCTGTTTCTACTGAAGCTTGATGAAAAAGAAATTTCTTTTAAAACTTAAATAAAACCAGTTTATCTGTTATAATCCTCTGGTCTGTTTGATTTATAGGACACTCTGATAGAGCATCAAACCTGACTGTAGTTCAGCAGTCGTCCGTCTCTGATCCAGTCCGCCCTGGAGACTTGCTGACTCTGCAATGTTCAGTCCTCTCTGACTCGGCGAAAACATGTCCAGGAGGTCAAAGTGTCTTCTGGTTCAGAGCTGGATCAAATAGATCTCATCCAGATGTCATCTACACTGGAAAAAAACTAGATAAATGTGAGAACAGACCTGATTCTGTGAAAAGCTGTGATTATCACTTCTCCAAGAACTTCAGCTCCTCTGATGCAGGAACTTACTACTGTGCTGTGGACACATGTGGACACATTTTATTTGGGAGTGGAACCACAGTGACAAGCGGTATGATGAAGCATCTATTAAAAGTAGAAACATAAAAAAAAGTCAATAAAATCATGACTAATGAGTCACTCTGCTTGTTTTCTAGCTCAAACATCATATCTGGAGCTTATCACCATGGTGATATTAACAGGCTGTCTGGTCATTTCTGTCACTGGAAACGTTTTTCTCCTCCTCAAACAAAAACAACAAAACGGTAAGTGTGGGGACAAACACAAGTCCTAGAATCTAGGGCGATCCTTTTGTTGCATTGAAGGACTTGAATAGATTGTAATGGGGAAATACTTAAGCCTCCAATGTCAGGATAGTAAAGCTGCATTCACGCTGATGTTTAGGCCAACTTTTGCAGATAAAGAGGGGAACATCGAGCCACTCGGAGCTGAGTTAAGCCACACAGATCTAAAGTAGCGTCAGTAGAGCATCAGTGATGTCCTTGGATTTGTCCACAAATTTTATGCATTTGTGAAAATTTGAACCAACACACTTGTAAACGGCAGCAAAGGTTGACCTCTGCTTATCTTTGCCAGCCTCAGGAACAGCTGCATTCTTCTCAGTTGGCCTGCCCACCCGTGTCCCCCTGTTGCATGACATGAGGTGCTCTTTTGGGGACAGCTATCTTTCATTCAGCAAACATGGTGTTGGAATACTGAGACTAGCTGCAGGGGACGTGGTGAAATGGCATATACACTGCCTGGCCAAAAAAAAAGTCACCACCAAAAGAAAAGGTCACAAACTCTAATATTTCATTGAACCACCTTTAGCTTCGATTACAGCATGCGGTCGCTGTGGCATTGTTTTGATAAGCTTCTGCAATGTCACAAGATCTGTCACCGATCATAGCACTGCCCCTACAGGCTTATACAGTAGGCACAAGGCATGATGGGTGCATCACTTCACCTGCCTCTCTTCTTACCCTGATGCACCCATCACTCTGGAACAGGGTAATCTGGACTCATGAGACCACATGACCTTCTTCCAGTCCTCCAGAGTCCAATCTTTATGCTCCCTCGCAAACTATCCTGTTAGCCTTCCTGATTAGTGGTTTTCTTGAGACTACACAGCTGTTCAGTCCAAATCCCTTGAGTTCTCTTCACATTGAGCATGTGGAAATTCTCTTATTTTTACTATTGCAGATACCACTGAGTTCTACTGTTGTTTTTCTTCAATTTGATTTGGCCAACCGTTTAGGTGATTCGCCCATCACGATCATTCAGCATTTCTTTTCGACCGCATTTCTTCCGTGAAGACCATGGTTCCCCACCATCCTTCTAGTTTTTAATAATGCATTGGACATTTCCTTACCCAATTTCAGTAGTTTCTGCAGTCTCCTTGGATATTTTCTCTGCATGATGCATGAAAATGATTTGACCCTTCTTAAACAGACAAAAATCTTTTTCCACGAACACAGGATGTGTCTTCCAAAATGGTTGTTTAAGAAATAAGAAGCTACTCACTGCATCAGCTGGGGTTAAATAACTTGTTGCCAGCTGAAAGATAATCGCCCATGCAGTAATTATCCAATAGGAGGCTCGTACCTATTTGCTAGTTAAATCCAAGTGATGACTTTTTTTTTGGCCAGGCAGTGTATGTCTTTTTCATATGACGTGAGATACAAAGTTCACGTTAGTTCTACGTTAGGCCAGGGTTCCACTTTGTTGAGTGCGCCACTCACGTGTTAAACTCATGTTCTTGGATGTTTACAATCTCTCAAGTAGTCTTTTCTCTCCAATATTGACACACTGACATGCAGTGAACTCAACAAAATTGACCCAGAGAAAGTACTTTTGATAATTTCTCAACGTTTGTCAATGTCAGCTGCTGTACCTTGATGCCTAAATGCAGAGTAACAAAGTATTCTGTATCTTAAAACAATTCTAAATGAAAGACAACTGCAAAACACATTAAAAAATGGCCCAAACACTTTTAACCTTATTTGCCTTTCACACATGCCACCCTGACGTTTCCCTCCCAAAAAATGTTTTGGTATCCTACCAAGAAAATACAGTGACTTGCTTGTCCACACTTGTCCCTCGTAGAAAGAAGCTACCCTGCAGTTTTCCTGACTTTCAGTTCAAGGAGAGTGAAATAATTTTTTTCATTCATTCATTCAACCTTTATTTAATCTCGAAAAATCATTGAGGTTGTTCCCTCATTTTCAATGATGTCGAGAGTACAAAGAACAACAACACAACAACACAATTAAAAACAGTTACATTCAAAATCAGCGTAATTCATTACCTCCACCAAGGAGGTTATGTTTTTGGGAGAGTTTGTTTGTCTGTCTGTCTGTTAGTTAGCAACATTAATCAAAAAGTTATGGACGGATATTGATGAAATTTTCAGGGGATGTCCGGATTGGGATAAGGAACAAATGATTAGATTTTGGAAGCGATCTGGATCTCTGTCTGGATCCAGGAATTTTTTAAAGGATTCATTAACATAGGGCCATTTTCGACATTTCTGCATATAACTCCACAAATAATGGTTAGGGCACTTGGGAAAAAAATACAGGACAAGTTTCTAACATGCTCTACAGTATATCAAAGACTTCGGATTCTGGATATTATGATCAAGAATACGAAAAAATAGGGGACCTTTGGGATTTTCATCATAGGAAGAGAACAAATGAAGCTATAAAAAAACAACAAACACCATTACATAGCCAAGAAACTGTGGAATCTGGAAGGTGCCAACGGATTTGCTGTATCTTCAAAAGCTGTGGAACTAGATCCAGAAGAAAACCGCCATTAGGGAAAATGCAATTTTCGTGAATAACTGGTGTACTAATGTTGATATCATTATGAATTCAGTTGCCAATGGTATGTTTTCATGGTCAAGGAATCTAAAAATGTAGTCAAAATAAATGTGGGACTAATAATTCTGGTGCAAATGACAAATAGGGGGAACTGTGGCGCTTGGTGGAGGTCTGCACTCTCCGAGCGCTTTCTAGTTATCATTGTTCTAAACTGACCAACAGTCACAAGTGCTTGCACTTTAAATGTTTGTTGTAAAATGTTCCAAGTGAACGCAGCGGATAAGCTGAAAGCAGTTCTTCAAAATAAAGCGTTTACCCATGGAACTTCAAGCATCAGGAGGTTTCTGGATCTTGTTGAGTATTGATTTTAAGATTGATTTAACAGAGATGTGATGTATGATGGCATTTTACCAAGTAAGGCTTTATAAATGAATAAGAACCATTGCCTGTCACGTCTTACATTCAGCGGTGCCCAGCCCACTTTTCTCATATAAAGTGCAATGGGGAGTGGAGTAACCTTCCCCAGTAATGATCTGAGGGCTGAGTGATAAATGGAGTCCAGGGGTTTAAGGGTAGAGGCAGAGGAGTTTCTATAAACAACATCACCATAATCTAAAACAGATAAAAAGACAGCTTCAGTAACATGTTTCCTACTTCGCAATGGGAAGTCAGTTTTGCTCCTGTTGAAAAATCCAATTTTTTGTCTTGATTTGCTGGTCAGGGAATCAATATGAAAATTGAAGGTGAGTTTTTGATCTAACCAAATAATGAAATGAAATAATGAAATAATAATGAAAAGGGCAAGGAATAAAATCTAGGTTTTAAAAAAAAACGCTGTTTGGTCCATGCATACAGCTCACCTAGGTAACCAAAATATTTTCAGTTTTGTGTGCATGTGTAAATGAGGGTTTTTATTCCCACCCCATCTGATTACCTAAAAAACTGAAGCTTTGAATGAATAAAATTTAAAATATCTAAAAAAACAAAAAGAGGACCAATCTCAATTCACTTTAATAGCGTGATTCTGATGAACAAGACCGAGTACATGTGTTTGATATCTAATTTTTATTTTCATGATTTGACTCATTAACAGGATTGGAAAGTGCTGTTGTAGAAGCTCCAAGAAACAACACATGCCAAGAAGAACATGATACGGTAAAAGATTTAACCTATAGAGTTCGATGTATGTTACAGGTGTTTCGTGCTCTTGAAACTATAAGGCTTTTTCTGTGCAGGACAACGCCGTGGAGGAAGTGAACTACGCTGCTCTAAATTTTTCTGCCAAGGCAGCAAGAGGAAGAAAGAGGAGAGAGTTTGCTGAGGACAGTGTGTACGCTCAAGTCAGATGCTGATGTTTATTTTGTTCAGGAGATTAAATGTATTATTTTGAAGATTTTGTAATTATCATTATTGTTGAATATTCTTTATTTTTATAATAATAATTAGTAGTAGTCGTAGTAGTTGTAGTATAAGTAGGTTTAGATATTCAAGATTATCATTATTATTATTTAGAAAATAATTACAGATATTTATTGTTGTTTTTATTATTATTATTATTATTATTACTATTATTATTGTTATTATTATTGGTGCCGTAACTACTAGCACTGTTACAACTACTTTGATAGGCTAACATTTCTTTTTTCTTTTTCAGTTACACTATTAAATGAGTTATCATAATCATAATCAAGCCTATAACAGAGTGTTGCAAGGATGGCATATTGCCAAAGCAGACTTAATAAAACTTACTTATATTATAAAACTTACGTATTTCTTCTTAATCTGAAAAAACAAACCTACTTTTCAAGCTACTGAAATGCAACATGGTGGTCCGAGGCAATTACAATATTTTCTATTTATAAAATGTTGTGACGTCTTTAATTTCCTCTCAGTCGATTGACCTGTTTAGGTTGGTCCTCGTGGCTGTGTAAGAATTAGTGATTTTTAAAAATATTAAAAATGTATGTATGCGGGTCTCTTGCCTTTTTTGTAGTCCTTGATAGCATTGTTGAGTTTACAAACACAATAATGCTTTAAAATTAAAGAGCGGGCAGCATCAGATGCATTTTTAATTTAAATGAAATGTTAAAATCTTGCATAGCATACGTGTGTTCATCATGGACTTTATTTCAGGTATTAATATGAAACAGCTAATTTGCAATCCCATGTAGTTTTGGACTTGGAAATTGGGAAGTGCTTAATGCGAAATACTGTCTCAACTCTCAGTTTGGGACTTGCTGCTGCACTACTCAATTACACATTTACTTATCAGAATACTTTAATATGATTAAATGATGTTGTTTTGTCAAGTTCTTTGTGTCTTTATCTGCAATTATAATTATGTTCTTTGAATTTTCTTAATAAAAAAAACTTTATTTCTAATAAATCAAGAGTTAAATGATTCTGATTGGGTAACAGTTACCAGGTGAATGCCGCCATCAAGAAGAATTGAGAAAAGCAGACTGAAGGCCTTAGGATTATTATTTTGTTCATTTCACTTTATAAACATAGGTAAGCTTTCTGTACCCCTTACTATTTTATATAATTCTACATTATACTTATGCAATGCTAAATTATACTATACTATCTACACTATACTTGTGCTGTGCTAAATTACACTATACCATACTACACTATACTTTTGCTGTGGTAAATTATGCTACAATATACTACACTATCATTGTGCTGTGCTATTCTATGCTATACTAAATTATACTACACTTATACTATAGGTGTACCTGACTCTTCTGTACTATACTGTAAAAAATTATACTGTCCTTTCCTAAATTAAACTATGCTGTTTTTTGCTTTACTTTACTTTAATATGTCATATTTAACTACATTTGTCTGTTTTATAATACATTATACTCCATCATAAAACACTGTTTCACACTGCATATTGCTTTGCCACACCATATCATTCTTTACTCTGGTTCTTGACTGTATTTAACCATAATACACTAAACTTTGCCATATATTTTAGCTATTCTTATAATGTACTGTACAAAAACATACTATACCATTCTATACTATTCTATAATATATTATACCTACTACTGAACTATTATTTACTAAACTATTTAAAATTATTGTTGATGGTTGTGGGCCAGCGCAGATGGAGCAGGACAGCATCCAGGTCGAGGCAGGACATGCAGCCTGGTGAATGCAGCACAGACGCAGAGGAGGAGGGAGTGACAGCCCGCTATCTCCCTCCGTGTCGTGGCGTGGATGAGCAGGCTGACTCCCCAGCTGCAGGGGAGGCTATGCCGTCAGACTATTTGGAAATTTGGGATTACACTCAGGCACTCTGTCCTTGTCACCGCTGTGATAAATGATAAACTCACTGTTAGACCTTTTGCTCATGCACTCTTTCACCTGTGCTCTGACATAAGATGTAAAAATGTTTTTTCTAACTAGAGGACAGTAAGACATTCAAGAGCGCTCAGCTTCCTGATTCAATCCAGAGGTAAGAACTGATAAAACACCCATCAGTGATCAAAACAAACATCAGCTCAGACTGATGATCAATAGATGAGACACATTCAGCAACGTATGTACACTGTTTTGACAGCATTTTAATCTGTGCTCGAAAGGTGCAGAAGTTTCATTAGTTATTGTGTCAAATGGTGACTTTCAGTCAACTGAGTACCTAAATGTCATTTCTAAGCAGCTTATAAAAACAGATTGAGTCTTCGTGCATGTCTTTTTATTTGGATTTAGAAACAAGACCATGGCTCCTTCTGAACCTGCATTTTGGTGAGTTAAATTATGCACAAGTGTGCATTTGTATGGCAACCTCTTTTCTTCGTAGGCCTGTCTGTGGCAATATTATCTAACATAAAACTGGGTTGTGGTACAAATGAGGTTGTGCACCACTGATTCAAATAGCTTGTGGTTTACCTTCAAATATTGCAAATTTAACCACAAAGTCAAAACCAAAGAAAATTCATTAGAAAAAAGGAAAATTTATTTCTTTATTCATCTATTCAGACCCCATTCAAACCTTAAGTGATAATTTAAGACTTTTTGTCTGGAAAGGAACAACAAAAATGAAGCTGATAAAAAGTAAGATTAAAATAAATATATTGTCTTGGCTAAAGCATTGGTCATTACAAATTATTCCCCTTGATATGGCAAATATATTACTGTCATTTATTTTGCATATTTACAGTCACCATGAATCACAGACATTCTCCAACACCAGCATATGTGCAGTCCTGCTGTGACTCCCTGGTACTCTTCCATCTTTTTGCTTTTCTTGATGCAAAATTCAGCGCTACATAGTTCAGGGAGGCCTCCTCACCGTCCTGTCAAAAATGATGAGATGTCAAAGGTGAAACACACCAAACCAATATTTTAAAACATTGTTTGAATGTCACATGTCAAAGTCATTGATATCAAATGAGCTACAAAAGATCCTTTATTAACATAATTGGATATGAATCATTGATTCTTTGACAAGGTTTCAAACAGTTAGTTTTTTCACCAAAGACACAAGGTACTAATTGAGATTTAATTATGAATCAGGCACTCTGCTGCTGATACCAATCATAAGTGACCTAAAAGTGAGATCACCTGATACTGATCAAGCTTTGTGTTTTGTTATAACTGGTGGAGTTTCTGTTCAATAGAGCAATACAGAAACATAAATGCAAAATTCATTTGTGTCAATTAACACATTTTCAAAAGCCCGAAAATGGCATAAGTCTGAGTGCTTTGGGTGGTTTTCATATCTGCAGCTTGGTTCCTTTGTTTTAATTCAGTTGAAAAGAATGCCACAAATTTGCATATTTCTCTTGGATCGTTTCATGTACGCACAACAGTGTTTTGAAAAGTGCAGGCCGAGTCGCACCAGCACCACATTGTGAGGAAAGGTCGTCCCACATCATTACGTCACAGCCAGCGTTGCTTTGACTGCGAGTTACGTGTGCATAAGACCAACAAACAATAATAGAATGTCGATAATAATGGAGATCAGATGTCCTAAATTAGAAAATACAGATAAGCATAGTGAGTGACCCACTATGTAAAATAAGTGCAAACAACTCTGAACGAAGAAGAGGGACTTTTAATGCTCAAAGGTGTCCACACAAGACCATAGATAGATCTTCATTGCCATTACAAAACTCCATTGCAGCAACATATTAATAAAAAAACAAGTGAGAGCTCTGAGTAGCTGCGACTGTGTGTGCCACCATCATTGTTTGGGGACTCCAGATAGCATGGTAACTTACTACAACGTGACATCTGTGGAAGTGCCTACAGAGAAACTGTCAGCAAGACAGAAGCTAGACAAGACCTACTACTTGTTCTGATCAGTGGAAGACCCTCAGCAGTGTGTTGATGCAGAAGGGGAGCATAGTGAAAGATATTTAAAAATATTTATATTCAATTGATTGTATGACAGCATTAGTCTCATTTTTGATAGCCATGCCTTATATTTATAACCAAACATAGAGATGAGAAGCTGAGGGGTTTGATTTTTGGTAAGGCAACGTTACTCTGATGGATTTCTTCTATCAGTTTGTGTCACCGTGACATAACATGTGACTTGAATAATAGTTTTGATGTCACAGGGTTGCTCTCTGTCCTCAGGCACTACATACCTTGAAACAATGTAGACAGAAGAGTGTTGCTTGCTGTTTTGTCAGTGTGGGACTCAATCACATTGACACTGACTCTTTTGTCTCTTGGACCTCCATTTTTTTCAAAGCTGTTCTCTACTTTTTCATTTCACTGTCAGTTTCTCTGCCGACTACAGATGAAAAAAGTCAGCATGTAATCTGATGTCCTCTAGTTCACTGTAGACATGGGCAAGTCTGGAAGCCCCTCTATTTTATTTTCCAACAGAGTTTGTTCACTATTATGTTGGTGGCTCAGGCTGCACGTTTGAGCCCAGCTCTGGCTGTCAAATGACAAGTTGTCCTTGGGCAAGACAGTTAACCCCAAAATTACTCCCAGTGCTGTGTCAGTGGCATGAAAACAGGCATAGAAGAGCATGTATATGTTACCTGGTAGTGATGGATAACTTACATAGAAACTCTGAACCATCAGTGAGTGACTGGGTGTGAATGGGTGAATAAATGTGACCTTCAGTGTAAAGCGTATTGACCACTCAGAGAGACTACCATTTCTCATCAAACCAGGAACCATGTCAAACAGAAACACAAATTTGCTCTTCTGAGCAAGGCT
The DNA here is from genome assembly GCA_037902135.1 of Cetoscarus ocellatus. Classification (NCBI taxonomy): domain Eukaryota; kingdom Metazoa; phylum Chordata; class Actinopteri; order Labriformes; family Labridae; genus Cetoscarus; species Cetoscarus ocellatus. Next base: position 469,605 of record JBAMNC010000950.1, on the reverse strand, counting down.
GCACATAAGGGGGGACAAGTGGAAATGATTTCTGGGATCCAAAGTCCTGTAGCTGCCCATGCAGGTCAGAGACATCGTCTCTTCTAATTGCAGACAATGTTTTCCTTTTATTTTTAACCTAAATACCCTCCATTTTTTATTTAAGAAGAGCAAATCAGTGTATTTGTTGTAGCCTGTTTCAAGTGTAAACCTTTTCCACCTAAAATGCTATGATCCTTATATTTGCTTTATTAATGTTGTTGATGGGAAAACTGAATTTCACCTGAAGCAAAATCATGTTGGGTGTGTTCAGCGATGCTTAGACCTGCAACATTAATTTTGGGCCCAGTTGGCCAGATAGGCAATGTTTCCATTTACTGGTCTTGTCAGGGGCCCAGCCTGTTCTGTGGGGCAGGGGTCTTTATGTTTGCTCTGGCTTGTTTAATAAATCAGCAGAGAGAACATGAAATAACCAAAAGAAAATTTGTCTTTTTTCTTCATGTTTTACAACAAAGCAAACAAGCTACAGATGTGAAAACAACCACAGTCCCTTTTTGGGCATGAGTCTAGCAGGAAGTCATGATTGTGAAAACTGCTTTACAAGTGTTGATTTCCTGTTTACCACCAACGTTGACACTGTTTAACCTAAGCTATTGTTTGTCATGGAAAATCTGACTACTTCTTTTCATTCAAACCACCATGTTTTTATAGCCATGACCAGCTTTTGCAGTGCTTACCCAATCATTTACCACAGGTGTATGAGGTAACAGAGAAAACTGCTCTTGAGATGTGATGCTGTCCTTTTCATGAGCCCGTCAGCTCTAGATTTATGTCTCACTCACAGAAGGGCGTAGACTGCAAAACTGTTTTCAGTTGACCATAATTTGTTTTGCTGGTTCTTCTTGGCCTTTCTGTTTCTCAGAGACATAGCCAGACTTCATTGACTGGGTGGCCAAACTGGACCATTAACATAACCACCAATACCTAAAGTTATCGATTTTTAGACTAAGATTAGAACTTTTTGTAATTTTGAAGAAATACATACAAAACTAAACCACAGGGCACATGTGCAAACCACTGTGGATGTGTTTTGTTTTGTTGACCAACTTACAAGCATGTCCACAGTGGTTTGCTCATGTGCCCCGTTGTTTGCATTTCTCTAGGAAATTACATAAAATGCTAATTTTAGTCTGAAAATATTTAACTATACATAACAGTGTAAAAACGAGTCACAAAAAGGACACAGGACCGTTTAGAGTTGTTGAGTTTATCTGATGACTGTAGGCAGGCTACCATTAACTCCCAGAGTTTGAGCAAAGCTAATCGTGGTGAGCGAGCTCAGCCCATCCCTTCCTTGTTACGGTGCACAGTGGAAAGAATACTGTCTATCTGATGACTTTTTGTCTTGTTCATAGAAGTACTCTATGCCATGAAGGAGACATGTTTACCATAATTAAAGGAATAGAAATCTAAAAATCCTATTTTCTAAAAATTGTTTTAAATTAAACATTAACATTTTCAAAGTTAGGAACAAAGATGCTTTTGATCAATAAAACAAAGAAGCAAAATTAATTCCTTAAATTAGATTGAATTACCTCATTACTTGGTTGATTCTCAGCTAATCTGTCATGTTCAGCTTGACTTAAGGCAGTTTTTTCTCCTGTTGACAGAAGTAAAAAAAAAAAGAAATTATCATTTGAAAAACCTCATTATCGCCAAATAAAAAAATAATGTACACAATAATTTAAATTCACCTTTGCACTGTTTACAAACCAGACTCTGGTTTCTGTAGAAAATCAGAGCAGCAGACACAAATACAGAGTATGGCAGCAGAATCCCAAGCACAATGTAAAGAGGGCAAAATTCTTGCTCTGAAATGAGAGAACAAGTGAAATCCTTAAGAGACATGGCTAACACTTTCAACTCATCCTAAACATTTTTTTTGCTGTAGTCAGCTGTCTAGATGGAACTGTTGTTAATTCTAAAAGATTAATGCAGATTGAGATTATTTACTGCACCAACATTATAAAAATCCGCAGTGATACCATGCCACTGATATCAGCGGGAAATATTTCTCGTAGAAGTACAGACTGCTGTTCCCGTGGGTTCCAAGAAGAAAACTTTGAGGAAAAAGCTGCTGATGACCCTCTACTACTCATCTATCAATTTTTGTCTAATAAACAAACTATTGGTTTAAAATGTTGCTTTTTAATTCAAATTAAATGTATCTGTGCCCTTAAAAATGGAAACAGTCCTTGTCACCTGCACAGCTGCCAGTATGACGCCTAGTGAAACATCTGGCAACTTAATTCTGGGGCTGTCATGTTTCCATTGCTGGGATTAACTCGAAAGCAGAGGTCCCCAGCCACCAGGCCAAAAATCATCTAGTGCCAGGTCCCCCTCTCCCCTTCCAGCCAACTTCAAGCCACTGGAAGTTCCCTCCCCATCCAATTATTACTTCAATCTTTTTATTTTTTGTTTTTCAGTTTATATTGTCAACTTAAAAAGATCAGTAACCTTGTGCAGAATGTTGACCGCCTGATTCATTGTCTGTAATCAGGTAGATCCATCTTGTCAAGCTCCAGTCTACAATGATTGTGGGCAGCCCAAAGCGGGACGGCCCAATCAGAGTCTTTTACAGCAATGGCTCTCAACTGGTCTGGCCTCAGGACCCACCATCGCCCCTTGATGATAAGCTGTGACCCAAATCAAGGACAATGTTCAACCTCTCTAATTTATTTGATAAAAAGATTGTGCACTTTGAATAGGATATCACAGTATGCCAACACAGAAAGAAAGTTTAATCATCAACTTAAATGACCAGCACTCAATAAGCCATTGATCACGAGGCTATCACAACATACAATTAAGTAACTTCAACCTTTTTTAACAAACCCAACAGAGCCTTCATGCCCAAACATGAAATTAAAAAGTCCATCTACTGAGAAGTTGTTTCCAAGATCTTACATTTTGTAGCTTTAGCTGAGTACCTACTTTTTGAATAACAAACACTTTTCTGTTAATACATGTGACAATTAACTTTACAGGGTATTGTCAACACCAGTTGAGAATCACTGCTTTAGAGCAGGATGAGGGGGATGAACAAGTGAGACAACAGCAGGAAGTGGCTGAATGTACAGAGATTAGCATAGATGCTAACAGCTTCAGTAGCAGTTTTATCAGATCTTAGTTTTATCAGAAAAACAAAAAGAAACAACTCTAATTGTGCTCGAACACTGGCATGTTTTGGTGAGAGTTTGTTCTACAAAGTGACTTATGTTCTGTCCTATACACCACACCGTAGCACCTGTCTGCCACATTATCTGATTGGCCAGAAAGGTTCTGCCCATTCCCAAACACTTTCTGAATACATTAAATGGTCCATCTGGTGTGCAAGATTAAATAATCAGGCCATATCAACCATACTGCTGCCAGCCATATTGGGCAATAAAGATATTTTGCCTTCTGCTTTCTGGGGCTGTCATATTTTCCTGTCACTGGATTTGACTCTTAATTTACTTGTTAACCTGGTCAAATAATAGCTAAGAGTGGCTATCTCGTGTCAGATTGAACATGAAGTCATTCCTGATAAAACTGTTTTAATTGCAGTTGTTTTGGGGGTAATATTCCAAGCTCACAATAATAAAGATTGATTGAATTGTAGGGATGAAACAACGAAGAGATACCCTCAAAACCAAAACATATTTTTCTACCTTACATTTTCAGAATTTGATCATTTGAAGCTAGATGGGAAGATGTCGGGGACCTGATGTGGCCCCCAGGGTCACCTGTTGATGATCAAAGAAACAAAAATAATTAATTACCTCCACCAATGAGGTTATGTTCTGCCATTGTTTCATACCTTAGTCTGTTTATTTGTTTGTTCTGTGAAAAGGATAACTCAAAAAGCCATGAACAGATTTTGATTGAATTTTCAGGGAATGTTGGTCATGGCACAAGGAAGAAGTGAGAGAATTTTAGGGATTGGAAACCAGATATGGCTCAAGGAATTGTTTAAAGGATCTGTTGACAGTGCAAGAAAGGGCAGGTTTCCATATTTTTTTACAATAACTGCCTGACAACACTGTGCTCTCAGATCACTTCTAGTTACCTCTGCTTAGGAGGTAATGTATTTGCTGGCATTTGCTGTGGAGTTATGAAGCTTCAATAACTAAATTACAGATAAAACTATTTGGCTAATTCGTTAGCCCCATTCCAGTTCATAATCATTATAGTTGTTAATGTAGACATTAGCATGTCCTCCCTATCCATGGTTGACTATACATTCATAGTAACTATCTTTAGAACCATATAGAGATGAGTTTCCTCTTGAAAATGAGATGCTACATCTCAAGAGGCTTACCTTTAATGAATTTATACCTAACGGAGACAAATAGAGTGGGGACAGTTTTATGGTCTGGGCATCCATAGGTTTGTCACTATCAAAAATTCTTAATTTCAGTCAGCACAGACAAATATGATGAAGACAGGTCTATGATTGGTCCATGGATCTGTTACTAGCGTTATTTCTTACTTTAGCCCACTTGTCTGCCCACCTCCCTTCCTTCGTCCACACACCCAACACAGCTTTTTGTGGATGGCTGTTCATCATGAGACTGGGATCCACATTCAAGATTTCCTGCTGCTAAACAGAGTTTTTTTTTTAGTGCCATGATAGATTCATGTTGGGAGTTGGATGTATGTATGTGTATATATAATGTATATGTGTATATCTTTATATGTAGCTATGCATATATGTGTGTGTATCTATGCTACGCAAATGCACGCTATGCAAATAAAGACTGATTGATTGATTGATGGATGGATTTGCTTGTAGTTAGTTTGTTAGTATGAAAACAGGATAACACAAAAGGTTACAAGAGAAATTTAAGGAAATTTTCAGAATAGGTTAGAAATGGGCCAAGGACCAATTTATCAGATTTTGGTGGTGGTCTGAATGTGAATGCGTATCCAGGAAGTTTTTTTAAGGATTTGTTGACATTGTTAAATTTTCATGCACAACCATCTTAAGGGTTCGCAAACAATAGTCTAGAAGAGAAAATATCCAGTGAGTAACTGTTCTCTGGGTGAAAATGTTACAAATCAAATCCAGGTTGTATTAACTGAGGTGCAGAGTCCTCAGTGTGTTTTTGAGTCAAAGTCAGTTCATCTTACAAATTACAGGTAAATAGATTTCTTTCACAATAAGATTCACAAGTATAAGATGACATGAAAACTCCCTTGACCTTTGACCTGCAAAATTTAGTCTGCTCGTGTGGGTCATGTTAGAAGTTTGAAGGAAATCTCTTGAAGAATTTTTGTGACAGCTGGTTTTTTATAAGTTGACTGTCATAAGCAAAGGTTGACCATGAAAGTCCATGACCTTGTCCTTTGAGCCATTTAACTACAGAATCACTATGATACAAAGCATGTTTTATTTTGTCATATAGCTAAAGCTGGAGAAAAGCCTTAAATCTGCAAAAATCAGGTTGTAAGCCCGCCTTAATACTAACAACTATGATGGGAGCCCCTGACTCCAGCAAGACTCTCAGGATTTTTCTATGATTCAGAAAATTTGACTTTAACCTAACAGGAAATACCATGAGGTGTAAGACCAACATATGCATCAAACATTTAAAGGCGCCACTTCTGAAGCCTTTGAACACTGAAACAGCTCTGAAACTCTGTGGGCTGTGAGTCTTTGAAATGTCAAGTCAAACACTGCCCACATCAACAGGTTAAATACAGTATTTACAGCTCGAGGTTTGAAGAGATTTCACAGAACAAGAGCAACAATATTAACCTCAATTCTAATGACGTTGGGGCATTGTGTAAAAAGTAAATAGAAAACAGGATACAATTATTTTCAAATTAATACACTACAAAGACAAGCTATTTAATGTCTAATAAACTTGCCATCATTCACTTATTTTCAATTTGATGTATGCAGTATGTTCCAAAACAGGGCTAGGGTTAGCAGCTGGGACAGGGGCAGCAAAGACTTGCAAACTTAAGGGATGCTCAAAAAACACCTGTTCAAAAAGTGAATTGTAAACAGGTGAGTGTCACTACTTGGTATAAAAGGAGAATCCCCAAAAGGCTCAGTCCTTCACCTGCAAGGATAGTGCGAGGTCCAACACTTTCTGAACAATTGAGTGAGCAAAAAGTCCAACAGTTTAAGAGCGTTTCTCAATGTACAGCTACAAGGACTTTAAGGGTTTCATCATCTACTGTACACAAAATCTACAAATGATTCAGAAAATCTGGGGAAATCTTGGCGTGTAAGTGGCAAGCCTAAAATCAACATCGAATGCTTTTGACCTTTGATCCGTCAGGCAGCATTGGACTATAAACCAACATCATTCTGCAAAGGATATTACCACATAAGCCGAGGAACAATTCTCAAAACCAGTCTCAGTTAACACCGTTCAATGCTAAAACTCAAAGTTAAAACTCTACCATACAGAGCCGGGAGAGGTGCCCATGGCATGGATTACTTGCACATCTGTGATGGCACCATTAATGCTGAAGGGTGCATTCAGGTTTTGGAGCAACATATGCTGCCATCTAAGTGATGTGGTTTCAGGGATATCCCTGCTTATTTCAGCAAGACAATCCCAAGCCGCCTTCTACATGTGTTACAGCGTGGTCTCATTGTAAAAGAGGGAGGGTACTAGACTTATCTGCCTGCAGTCCTGACCAGTCTCCCATTGAAAATGTGTGGTGCATTGTGAAGTGCAAAATACTACAACGGAGACTCCGGACTGTTGAACGATTAATGCCATGTCAGGTAAGAGAGAGACAATTTCACCAACAGGGCTTCAACAACTTCCCAAATGCTCAAGTGTTTAAAAAAGTAAAGGTGATGTAAAGAAGTGGTGAAGATGTTCCTGTCTCAGCTTTCTTGAAACATGTTGGAGGCATCAAATTCAAAATGACTGCACATTTGAAAAAAACTAATATTAATCAGTCTCAACATTACATATCTTGTCTTTGTAGTGTATTCAAATGAATATAGGTCTCAAAGAGTTTGAAAATCATTGTCTTAGTACATGCTCTTTGAGTCCATTAGGGTAATTTTTTCTTTTTATTTCTTACCCTTAACAACATACCAGGAAGTAAATATTAATGTAGTAGTTCAAATCATACTTGTCTTCAGTGTCGTTCCTTCACCAAACAGGATTTCTCCACATGTCATCACAGCACAGTAGTAGGTCCCAGCGTCAGACGAGTTGTGGATCGTTTTGGACAGACTGTAGGCACAGCTTCTCCTGTCTTCTCCATCTCTTCTGTGACTTTGAGAGTAAATAACAGCTGGATGTGAGTCTCCTCTTACGGCTCTGAACCAGTACACACTGTGCTCACCGGGACACTGCTCTCTGCTTTCTTTGTACGTGGAGAGAAGAGAGCACTGCAGACTCACTGTGTCGCCCTCCGTGACCAGCTGGCTCTCTGGTCTTTGCTCCACGTAGACAGATTTCTGCTGATTTTTATGATCTGCGTAAATAACAGAAAAGAAGGCTGAAGATTATGCTGTTTTCTGGTGCTTATGTAGAGAAGAACAACAGTGAAATGAGCATACTTTACCATTTACAGCCAGGAGAGTGCCATTAAGGACTCTCATTTCATATGCCGTACCAGCCTGACAGAAGTACGTTGCTTCATCCTCTTTGCTCACATTTCTTATGTGGAGAAAGTTCAGAGTTTTCATCCGTGTGATTGTGAATCGAGAGCTTTGAAATTCTCTTTCAAGTTTCACGCTTTGAAAACTTCCAGCTGCCACAGTTTGGACCATGTATCCAAATTTCAGCTTAAACCAGTAAAACAGTCCAACTTTGTGCTCAGCAAAAGGCAGACAGGTCATAGAAACATCCTCACCAGGCTCAACCACAGTCATAGAGAGCTGCTGAGGCAAATCTACAGTTTGAGCTGAAAGAAAAAAAGACAAAGCAAAATAAAGATAAGATCATGAAGCGCTAACCATGAATCTTCTGTTTGAGTTCAAATAAAACAGCTGACAGAAGTGGCACTTACACAAAGTACAGAGGAGAATCAAAGCAGCAAGTCTTCGGATCATTGTGGTTGACACAGCACTCGTCTCTTGTAAAACTGAAGTGTCCCACTCACAGGGGAGTCACAACATGATCAAGGTTTCCAAATAGCAAATCATACTGATTGGCTGAAACATAGCAAATGCACTTCCTGTTTAATTTTTTAAGTAAGTGACCCATTTTCATTGAAGCTACTGGAAAGAGAAAGTGATCTTACCTGACAGAGAGGGAAATATTTCTACAGCTGTATCCTGGCAGCTGAAAAAAAACACATAATTATCATTTAGTTTATAACCAAGTTTGATGGGTTAAGGACCAGAAAAGTTTTAAATCAGACAGTTTTCTGTTCAAAGCTTGGGTTACAGTGTGTACTATTTGTCACACTGTAACACATCAGACATACTATAACACCTATAAACATACAGTTCATGTTAAACTCAAACTGTTGAAAACATTCAACAATAAATGACAACAAATGATACTGAAGCAATTAAAAAAACACAAAAATAAGAACTCTCAATGCCAATTAAGAAATGAGATAAAAATTGATTCTGTATTTATCATTAACTTTCAATTAGTTGGTGTGTTTCTTGGGAAACTGTTTTTTTTTTTCATTATTAGAAATGTGCTTTTGAATTGTTATTTTAATTTGTTGTTTTGTTATAAATCATTGTTTTGTTACTTGCCCATTAATTTTTATTATTTTTTTTGTGATTTTTTTTGTTGTGTTTTTTGACTTGTTTTGTCTATTCTGTTTTGTTGTGTGTTGGTGTTTTATGTGTTTATGTTGTACTTTATATGTTTTTTGCATTTATGATTAATGTGTTTTTTTATGTTTGTTGATTTGTTGCTGTGCATTTTGATTTGTTGTCAGCCTTTTTTCTTTTCTGGTCTTTCCTTTATAATTACTCTATTTTTTCAATGTGCATCTTTTAATTGTTCTGTCTTTTCATTTTTATTTCATTTTTTTGGTAAAACTTTGTTCCTTTTCTTAATTCGTTGTAGAATTTTTCATATTGTTGTTGATTTGTTTGTTTTTTAATTAAATATTTTAGTTTCCATATATGTCTGCTGAGCATTTTTTATTAATTGTTGAATTTTTACTCTTGTTGCTGTTTTTTTATTTATTGATGATGTCATCTTTACTAGACATTGTGTTATTAATTTGTTGTTGTTTATTCATATTTGTTGCTTTTTTGGGGGGGGGGTTAAAGGTTTTGTTGTTATTTTTACTGATCGTTCTTACCGTGTATTTCATGTCAGGCAGTTTTGTATTTTTGCAGTGTTTGTGATTAACCAGTTTTGGACTTGTAGTTTTCTTTTTACATTTTTATTTTTGTTTTGCTTTTTGATTTGTTTTTATCTTTTGCTGTTGTTATTGTGTCTTCTGTCCTGTTATTGTGTGTTTCTTGATGTTTCTTTGTTTTCCAATATGCTGTGTTTTTATTGTTGTTCATCTTTTTCAGATTGTTGTTTGTTTGTTATATCAATGTTGCTGTCCTTATTTGTTGTGTCTTGTTATTATTATATTGTGTTTTGCCATTTTTCCTTGTGTTTCATTATTTATAATTACATTTTACTGTTTGTTTTTTTGTTCGATGTTTGATCCATTTTTGTTTGTTGCTGTTGTTCTGTGTTGCTGTGTTTTTATTTGAAGAACCCATATTGGCATTAACTCTGGCATATATTGAAGAGTATGTCCAGGATCACCATCTTGCATTTAGATACTGAGTACCGCAGATCCACCTGTATTCTCACTTTGTCTGGGACTCTCTATTGAAACTCCCGCCTCTTTAAGGCTTCCTACCCCATGCAGGGTCAGTCTGTTTTGATTAGTTTACAAGTCAACTCCAAGCATCCATTACATGGTTTTGCTCTGCATTGGGCTTGCCATTGGCTTAATATAAGTTTGAAAATCATGTCTTTTTGTTTTTTTATTTGACTTTGTGTTTTCTTTTCGAGATTATATATTATTATTCATTGCGATGTTTCTAATTACTGATTTAAAGCTGCATTTTGATTTCTGTAGTTGAATTAAATAAATAAATAGTGTTTTTCTCGATGAAATGGGTTTTTTTTGTCACATATAACAGGGGTTTTCCTGTTATATTCAATCACGAAACTCACCTGTTTCCTATTGTTCACGTGTGGAATGTTCTAAACAGGTGTTTTTAAAGTATTGCGCAACTTTCCCAATCATTTGTTGTCCCTGTCTGAGCTTTTTTGGAACTTGTTGCAGGTATCAAATTCAAAATGTGTGAATATTTGTTTTAAAAAAAAATGAAGTTTTGGACATTTAGGGCCTGATCTATCTGTATAAAAACACGTGCAAACTCAATAACGCATAAAGCTGATCTACTAACAGGGTGCACTGAGGATTGTGTCTGTCAAATGAGAAAAATAGCACGAGCAATCTATTTAGCGTCTTTGCCTTCATGAATATGCAGAATACATGCAGATGATCAAAATACTGGGAGGAGGAGATGCAAATGTAATCATTTAGCACGCGTGATGCGATTTATCAAACCTGCAACTGATTGCGCTCAGTGTTTTTGCATCTAAATTTAGCACGTTTGAAAGGCAGGTGCAAAACAGGCACAGTGTTACGCACAGAGGGCTGTGGTCATTGTGGCGAGAAACAGGGGTCGCATTAACTGAATATTTTCTGTCATTGACTGAATTTTTTGATGAATAGACGTAAAGATTATGAGGCTGTCAGTCATTATGATGGACTGGAAAAAGAGAGACGATCGACTGTGGCTTCATACTCATGCAGACACATGCGTAAAGTAAACCCTCTCTGTTTTACACTCTACATCGCGGAGGAGGTCATTTAGACTATGTTTAACAAAATAAATAAATAAATAAATTCATAGCCATAATCACTCCATTTTCACTCAGAGCTGACAGCATCACACTCTCCATGCAGTGACAGCGAGTTTAGGAGCTGTCAGTGTGTGGAGAGTGTGACGCGGTCAGTGCGTAAAAAGGCAAAAGTACCCACGTGGTCTGTTTGTGCGTAACTGTGAGACTGTTCTTCACATGCAAGGTTATTGATGATGAATGTGTGCATGCTGTCATTTAGATTATGTTTAATTAAAATCAGAAGAGGAACATTAAAAATGACGGATAAAAATGTGGTATGAGGGAATAGTGACGACCTTGTCCGTCAAAATGACAGACAGCAAAAAAGGTTACTGCCAGTGTGTTCATTTGCCTCCAAATCAATGGCTTCAAACTTCATTTTTCGATTACAGCCACTCTGCTCTCCCAAACTCTCCATGGTGACAGCTGGTAGCACATGAAAAATTCTCCCTTAAAGGGGGCGGCCCACACCACTTTTGCGCCTCTTATCAATTGCACTCACAGTGAATTGCACACGCAGTGATAGTAGATCACTCGCAACACGCCCACTAATAGCACGTCCAACTTTTTAGTTTGCATGCTCAATTTAGTACTCGTTATTTTGTATCTCGGTAGATCTGGCTTTAAATATCTTGTCTTTGTTGTTTACTCAATTGAATATAGTTCAACAAAGATTTTCTGTTCTGTTTTCATTTACGTATTTCACAATGTCCAAACTTTGTTGGAATTGGGGTTTGTAGTTACTGACATGATAGCATATAAGTAAGTAGTTACTGAGCTTCTACTCACTTGCTTTGTCTTGCCATCCTTGTTTCAAGGTAAAAAAAAAAAAATCAAACAGTGTACAACAGTCAGTCACAAACATCTGACACATTCTTTTGAACTGTGTTCAGAGCTTAGCTTTATCAGAAGAGTGCACAATGTGCTCTCTGATTTACGGGTCTTTTACCTCTGCAGTCGAGCTCTTACAGTAAGTCAAATACTCAAAGGAAGCCACATGTTTCTGAAGACTTCCTTGAAGGTAAGAAAGGTGTTGGAGGGGGGCGAAATCAGCCCACCATCGTGTAACTGCCTTCAAGAGAACTTTGCTTCAAACAATCCGATGTAGCAATTCAGAAGAAAGTGTAACCCTGTGACGACTGTGTAGTTCTGGTGAGGGACAAACAATGCTGCGGTCTGGTCCCCACATAAGAGTGACTATGATCATCTGATTCACTGTGAAATGTAAGTGCCGCTAATCAGCTAGAATCTGAGTTATATCAAAATTTACTAAATAAAATTTGTTCTGCTCATCAAGTTTAGACATACAAAGCTAAACAGCTGATGGACTGTACCAATGCTGTAGTGTCCTGTAAGTGTCTAACATTCAAGCTGTGTTCACACCAAACATGCATTAAACTTTGTCACGCAGTAGAAAACATTCAAATGGAATGGGAAAACACAAAATTTGCACTTTTCGTTCTCCCTTTTCATTAGGCAACAGTGTCAAAAGCCGAAAATTATTCATTCATTCATCCGGTCTGCAAAACGATGCTGTCCCTTTGCAGAACTTAAACCTACATATCAGACCATAGTTATGTAGAGTTGTGTAGTGGATTATTCTAACAAGGCTTTAAATGTCAGTTTTATATATCTATGAGTCATTTTATGAAGCTGAAACAAGACGCTATGTGGGCTAACACTAATGCTAGCTATTGTCAAGTAAACCTATCATTAAAAATATGTCTGTATACAATATACAATTAGTGTGAGCTGAATACTTACTTTGAAGATAAACTGTTTAGTATTAATGATACTCTGTTACTTTATAGGCTGAAAAATGGATCTCTGCAGTAATCATTGGCTAAAATACATTATAGTCTATTGACAACAGTTGTACTTCCGCCGTTCATGAAACTGAGTGGTGTCATGTTTATCATGTGTCTGCAAATGGTCAATAAATGAAGCACTTTGTGTCTCCCCCTTGGAATAATTTATGTTTGTGCTCGGATAGGTCGTCATTTCCAAGAAATAGTCAGGCAAATACTTTAAATTGATCAATGATCATAATAACTGTTGTTATGACTTAAGTGGACTGGCACAAAAGGTAGGGGGCTTCATCCCTCATAAAAAAGGCCTAAAATTACACTAGAGCCTGTCAGATTTCATCATATTCTCCCTGCATACATGCCTCATTTTGACCACATGGGAGTATTCTCAGCTTTCTGGTGAATCTGATAATTGTACAAAGACGTGTCTGTTATTATTTCATGTGTGTTAAGAAGATTGGATTGGTTTGGCTCTGAAATGCTAAAAAATCATTTTTCCACTTGTTTGCACTTATATATGTGACTCTACTCAACTTCTTTTGTTTCATTTCCTCAGAACTGTGGTGTCTGCTTGTCAAAGCTTATGAAAAACAAGCAAACCCACAGGTAGCAGCCTAGTCTTCAGATGTAGGTTGTGGCTGGCCATTTCTTTGCTTTTCAAAGACCACTGAGAGTGTTTACTCAGAATGAGCGAGAAACTGGTCATAAACAGGATATGTAGCACGGATACAAAATGGCCTGAGGATGCTAAATTTAGAAAAGACAGTTAACCTTGGCACCATTGTACCCCTCTTGGGCTACAGAGCTTTGTAAACTTTTTTTCCCACAAACAAAGTCCTTTTAAAAAAAGGTAGGGGCCTATATTGAGAGTTTTATATCCCACTTATGTGTTTTATATGTCTCCTGCATGTATTAGAGTACTTCTGCAAAAGACAAAAGGTCCCCAGTATGGGGACGTCTCCCTCTCCTCTTCTTTAGAGCCTCCGTAGCTGCCTAAAATGACTCGTTCCCCTGGCCCCTTAAACAGATCTATCATAGTGATGTCCTACCATTGTTACCTCCGCCAAGGAGGTTATGTTTTTGCCGGCATTTATCTGTCTGTCTGTCTGTTTGTTTGTATGTTTATGTTCAAAATAACATGAAAAGTTATGGACGGATTTGGATGAAATTTTCAGGAATTGTTGGAAATGGGATATGGAAGAAATTATTAGATTTTGGGACTGATCCAGATCACCATCAGGATCCAAGAATTTTTTTAAAGGATTCTTTAACACTGCCAGATAGGACCATTTTCGCCAAAGTGGACTGAAGCTGCTTGGCGGGGTCTGCGCTCTCTGAGGGTTGTTGATTTTCCCTTCTATCAATAACACTGAATAACAGAGCTAGCTTAGAGAGAGGGTACATCCTGGACTGGTTGCTTATCAATCAAGGGGTGTCAGACAACTTACCATCAACACAATTACACCAATGTATGGGGTATTTAGAGTCACTAATTAACCTAATGAGCTGGAGCACCCTAAGGATACACATGCATGCACTGGGAAGACATGCAAACTCCACACCGCAAGGCCCTGCTCGACCTGGGAAACAAACTGGCAACCTTCTTGCTGTGAGGCACGTGTACCACCTGCTGCACCACCGTGCCACTTAGTATTTTGATCATGTATGGGAAAACATTTTGTTAAGCAGTGGCCTCCTGCTCTGAAGCGTAAAGCCTGCATACTTGCAGCAAGTGACCGCACTGTGGACTGACACCTCATTGTGACCACACGACCACACTGCTGCAGAATTTTTCCATCACTGTTGATCTGTAACTGTGCAGCGTGTGGTAAAGCATCTCATACTACCTCTGCTCATACGTGACACTTGCAGACAAATGAACCTCTGCAAATGTAGTTTTTGTTCTTTGTGACAAAGTGGGTGAGACCCTTATTTTATTACACCCACTTGTCCCTTAGCTCATTAAATATTTGATCAAATTATTTTGCACATTTGTTAATTTGGCCTTACTTTATTTTTGCTTGTGTAACATTGCAGCACTTACTATCCTGGGTTTGTTTGTGTTAGCAGTAAGTTACATTTTACATCACAGTATAAAGTAATTTAAAGCAATCACACAGTCTTTAGTTGATCAAGTTACTTTATTTAATTTCAAGTGCACAAATATTCATTAGTTTACTTCTTTGTTCATACTGACCTTTGTTTGTTCCTTTGTTTAGTGCACCACATGGGTCTGCAGACAGAAAGGGGCTGCACTTCCTGCTTTTTTATAGTGTTGGTGATGTCATTGGTCACATCCCAGGGCCAAACCATCTGCAGGGGTTTTCTTGTTTGGAGATTCGTTTCTTTTGGGTTTAATTCATGCATTTTGATTCATTAAAAGTATGTGATTACTTTGCTTATGTTTTATTTAGTTGAGTAAATGAGTTAATGGTAAATTTAAGAGTTTGTTTGTTTGTTCATGTTAAAGGACTTTAAAATAGTCCCCTGTGAGTCATGGCACCCACTCAGCTGCAGCTCATCTGGTGATTGAGCAGTCTATATAGCTGTGAGAGGTTTGCAGTTTGGGGGGAGAGCAGGAGGCCTGCTGCCTCAAACATGTGCCTTAGTTTGATTTGAATTATGAGTTAATTAGCCTTATTTCATTTTCATTTGTTGGTGTTTTTGTTAAGTTAACACGTTATTTTCAAATGCACTGTTAAATAAGGACACATCTGGTTGGAAAAGAACTCTTCTGTGATCGCCTTCCTACCACCTTCCTCGACACTCAGGCCTAACTTCACTACGTTCTCTTATATGGGCAAAAAAAACAAACGTAACATTTTCTTCCTTTTTAAAATGCAGATTCAGGGTTAAAATATATTATGAGAGCTTAAAAAACATTAAATGAACCTAACTCTGCTCTGCAACTGGTTCAAAAATTAAACATATTTTTCAGTGAGAGTGAGCTTGGTTGTTTGTCTCTATATGTCTGTCTTATGATTGATCAGTAACCAGTTCATGGTGGTCCCTGCCTTTTACCCAGTGACAGGTGATATAGGCTTAAGTCCCATGGGACCCTAAAATGTATAAGAAGTTAAGTAAATATGGGACAGGATGAAATGCAGAACACATTCACGTGTGCTGTATTTTATTTTAGTCTGAACAAGCAGATTTCATGTAGTGAAGAAGGTAAGTTCAAATTTTAAATTTCTGGGGAGGGGGTTGATAATAGATAAAACAGAACTAGGTGCATGTACAAAAGTATAAAAAGTCTTTCCAAACCCTGGCAATCAAACAGGACAAACTCGTGTAGATCATCTATGTTTTCCTATTGACAAAAATACTAATAAAATCACTAGTCCAATCCAAAGGCCTTCTTAGCACCTTAGATCCTCTCCTTCTCTGCTGATCTTACATCCTTCACTGCTCCTTTTGACGTCATCATGGTGAAGACGACAGCAGAGTAAACCCCATCTCTCTGTAGAAAAGATGTATAAGACATGACAATTAAACATGCCTTAGTTGTAACAAAAGCACTATTCCCATTCTGAAAAGAATAATCTTACCGTTTAGTTCCTTTGCAGCTGACTGGCAAATCTTAGGAACAGCACAGGTTAAAATTATGAGAAAGAAAACTTAGTGTGGGGATTAAACAAAGAGGGGAATCTGATTTTAGTGTCTGAAGTAACAGTATCCTTGCTTACGATTGCAAAGGTCATGGTTTCTGTCTTTGATTGCACAGATGAGGATGGCTATGACAAAGAGACTGAGAGCCAAGAGCCAAAGCAGTAAAATCCCTGCATAGGCCATCTGTGAACATTTCCCTGCAAAACATAGCCATAGAAGTGTCATATTATATATACCAAAGTCCAATAGGACAGTTCTTCATCAAAATTGTGCAGGAATATAATCTTAACCACACAATTTTGCACTTACTGCCAATTCTTAAGGGAAAATAATGAGTACTGTAAATTTCTGGCTATTAAGTTCACCTGAAGATAAGCTGCACCCTCTAAAATTAAGAAGAACTCCACACATACAGGCCGCACTTCTCTATATCGTCTCTTTAGGCCGCAGGCGTCCAGTAAGCGCAGCTGAGCTGGAGTGAGGGGGAGCGTGAGTGGAGGGACTTCGGCCAGAGGGCGGAGCGTTTTTTTCTAAAAAGCCAGAGCATCATCTTATCTTTCGCTCCTTTCAGCTCCAGTTTCGCTCTGGTACCGCTCACACCATGCGTCTGAAGCTGGTGGAAGTTTTAGTGAAAGGTGGAAGGATATTAGGGGGGGCTCCTCTGAGGACGAGCAGGCGCAAGGAACAGCTCTGTGCGCAAGGAGCTGGAAATTTCATCGCTCCACTCCGCTGAAATGCTCTGTCACTGTCCACATTGTAACATGACATATTTACACACATATATGTTACACAGACAGATTTTTTAACCCTTAATTAAATTTGATGTGACTAGGCTAGATGTAATGTAAAAAAAAATCTTTAAATTAGCCGCATCACAGGGTTCAAAGCGTGGGAAAAAAGTAGCGGCTTATAGTCCGGAAACTACAGTATATTTACCTTCAATTTCCACTGTGGTTCCCCTCCCAAATAAAATGTGTCCACATGTGTCCACAGCACAGTAGTAGATCCCAGCATCAGATGAGCTGACCCTCATGGAGAAGTGATACACGCAGCTTTTCTCAGAGTCAGATCTCTCCTCACATTCATCACGTCTGTTTCCATCAGTGTAGATGACGTCAGGATGAGTCTGATCTGATCCAGCTCTGAACCAGAACACACTGTGACTTCCTGGACAGGTTTTTGTGTCAGAGACAGAGAGGACAGAATACTGCAGAGTCACCGAGTCTCCGGGGCGAACAGAACCAGAGACCGACAGCTGCTGAACTACAGTCAGGTTTGAAGTTCTCTGATTTATTCCTGTGAACAAACAAGGAGGTTAAATCTGGTGTTAACACAACAAGAGAAGTGTGAACAGTCTCTGCAGCTTCCATGTAGTCGGTCAGAGATAAGGTTGTCCAAAAATAATTCTGTTTTAATTTTTCAAAACCATATTTTTAATGGAACGATACAAAACCATTTTCTATTCAATAGTATCAGAAAATATCAAAGAAAACAGATGAAGAATCAGATCTTTGAACCCAGGGTTAGAGAGATGAATGGCGGGGGGTGGGACCAACTGACCCTCTCCCTGCTGGATGAAGCCAAAAGTTACCAAAAGAGTCAATAAAGAGTACTTTGGGGAATATGGCTAAATATGTGCTTGATGGCCTGAGGATGAATTCTGGCTCATATTGTCAGCTATGTAGCTCTCGCTCTCTCTCTCTCTGACTGCAGGTGCATACACAGTACACTTCTCTGTGGACACACCGCACTGCTCAGGCCCAATTTCCTGATGCCAACTGCTTTATTTGAATTAAGAAGCCTTTTTCGAACACGAGCCCGAGAGAGACAGGAGGTGGAGAGAGGCAGAGAGGGGAAACTGACTGAATAAAATATTTAATCGGCCAAATTCCAAAAGAAAGAGGCACAATGTAAACTCAGGATACTGAGGCTGTCAGAATATGTGGGGCTTTACAAGTTGATGATTGGTGTATTTCCAAGGTCAGAATCATAAGTATAACATAATTAAGTTTTAATTAGCAAATATGACTGTATTACCTCAAACTCATAATGTCCTGTTTTATAAATATGACTTCCCTAAGATTTTTTCAAATCAATATCAGTTTTTCACAAAAATGTAGTGGTTTAAAAGGGCTTTAACAGACTTGAGCAACAACAATCTAAAAATCAAAACTCCTTTTTTTGATAGCAGCTCTGAAAGGACCCAGCAAGGTCAGCAGTTTTTCCACAAAGTATGAATAATAACACATGATCACTCTTTGTTCCAGTACCATCAATTCATCCATTATCTATACCGCATATTCCTTTCAGGGACGCAGGGGGCTGGAGCCTGTCACAGCTGACATTTGGAGCGAGGCGAGGTACACCATGTACTGGCTGACAGTCAATCGAGGGCCACAAGGGGGGAAAGACAACCATTCATGCTCACACTCAGTACTAAAGGCAATTCGAAGTCACCAATCAAACTAACGGGCATGTTGTTGGTCTGTGGGAGGAAGCTGGAGAGCCCAGAGAGAACCCACACCTGCACGAGGAGAACCTGCAAACTCCACCTAGAAAGGACCTGATCGAATTAGAACCAGTAACTTTCTACCTGCTGTGAGGCATTTGCACTACCTGCTGCATCACCGAGCTGCCTGTTCCAGAACCAGCAGTTTTTATATCCAGAAACTGAGAGTGGCCTCTAACGCATTTTAATCCCAGAAACAGAAGAACAGTTTTATCATTTGAAACAGCCAATTCAGAACTGTAAGGGGATAGGATGAGACGAATTTAAAATAATACAACATATTTTGATATTACATTTTTTTATTGCTTTAATCCAAACAAGTTTCCATGATAGACAGATAGATAATAGACAGACAAATAGATACTTTATCTATGTTACTGCATTTTATAATTTCATCCATCTATCTATATATCTATCTATCTATCTATCTATCTATCTATCTATCTATCTATCCTTGTAATGCTGAAATTATACCTACAAGTTACAAGCCGACTTGGGCTGCTGTACCATCAAACTCCAGGGCTGAAATAGAGTCCCACTCCGGTCCTGATGTGAATCCTCAATTTGTAAATGTTTGCCTTCCCCTTAGGCAAAGATTTAAACATTGGAGAATAATTTTCACTAACAGGAGTTACCAGAGTTTTTATTTTTTACTATTTTACTCAAACTGACAGCCAAAGGGGAGGGCATTTTGGCTTAATTTGATGAATGGTGCTGGTATACTGGGAGCTTGTTTTCCCCTGCAAGAACTGGAAACGTTTTACACCCATGAAATGATCAAATGATTCTACGTCCTAGGACTAACGAGACTCGATAGCAGCATGAAAAAGCTTGAACATAATTGATTTTCATGTTTAAAAAAATTAAGAACGGGGTCTTTTTCATTTTGTCAATCTCCTTATTCTATTAACTGCAAAATCCTAAAATGTTTTACAGGATTTTTTCAAGTTACCAATATTGCAGTTGTATATAACATGCTATATAATGATAGTATTAAATGATTGTAAAAAATCCTAAGGCACAGCTGGACTGGCATCAAGGCACACCAGTGTGCCCTGCCACACCATTTGGGAACCACTAGTTCAGAGAAAAAAAGCCACTTCACGGTTGAGAATATCTGTAAAAGAGGCATGATGCAGGTCTTTCCCAAGAGTTCACAACCATATCCTCTGTTGACAAATACTCTGGTGCCCCCTGGTGAGCAGTGTGTTTTCACATTTTCATTTTCATACATTCCTCCCTCTCATCATAACTTATACTTCATGATTCATTGTGAATTAAACAGCTTAGTCAATGCTTTAATTCATAGATGAAATTAATACGTGTGTATAACTAGAAATTCAACCAACCAATTATATGGATGAATTAATGATAATTTCAATCACATATTCATGCATCACTCATGATAAGCCATTTATCATACGCTGAAGCATTATCACAAAAATGATCACACATTAACAGGTGAGAAAGTTTCTACACACTTAAACATCCACACAAACAAATCGTACTGGTGGACAAAGAACAAGTACATAAAAAAGCCACTCAATTACGGCAGCTTGATTTAATACTATAAATGTTATTAGCTACTTTCCACCCCTGTGTGCAGCAGTGCATTCCTTTCCCAGAATTAGTTAGACTGTTTGACCACTAGGTGGCGATGTGAGGACACAAATGTTGTTCACCCCGATGACTGCGGAGAGGATGGATCATCCTCAACTCTGCTCTGTGCGGCTGCAGCCTGCAGTCTTTTTTTTTTTTTTTTTTTTTTTTACAAATGTAAACTCGACATATTTACCAACGTCACTTAATTGGCACACATTGTTGGAGAATCAATTAAGTATGTCTGGCATACAAAGCTTATACTTTGACAATTCAATAATATCAACAAAAAGTTAAAAATGTAGACTTTTTTTTCATGCCAGAATTTTTTAAATACATAAAAGCATTATCTTTTGATCTATTTATAAATCAACATTGTAAATATGTACGTATATATATATATGTACACACACACACACACACATATATATAGCCTATATACACACACACACATATATATATACATACTTATATATGTATATATATGTATATATGTATATGTATACATATATTGTGGCATATTTCAGTGCAATGAATGGAAGCATACAAACAACACTGAAGATCATCATTATAAACTGTATTATATATACAGAATTAAGGTAAATTTGTAAACATAGCACATTAGGAGGCATGATCATTAAGTAAATTTAGAATAATTGACAAGAATTATAAAAAAAATGAACAAAATAGCAAACAACTAGACATAGTTTTCAAACAAAACGTTTTGAAAATAATTTTGAATCTGGTATCGTTTTTGTAATTCAGTAAATCACTGTTTTTTATTGAATAACAACCTCCCATACAGTTAAAGTTCTCAGCCTCTAGTCATTTTTACAATAGGAGACTCTGTATATTTTTTACATCACTTAAATGGCATACACTGTTATAGGCTAGCATTAATTTGATAGTCTTAAACTATAATATGAAACACAAGGTTCAACCCTTGTTACAGTAAAAAACAGTTAAAAAATAGACAACAATTTAATGTCAGTGGTGATAAATTGTGGTACACTATGTTAAAAGTTACAACCTTTGAAGCTTTTGTACTCTAATGAAAGACTAAGCCCTGTTCCTGGTTTAAACGGAAACTGATTAGCCTAATATTCTAATTACACAAATGAAAATTTAAATAGCAAACAATTGAACGGAGCTTTCACACGTTTTACAACAATTAACAAATGGGTAATATTTTTGTGATTCTGTGGAGGTGACCCAGCTACAGAGTTTTCGTCACGAAGAATTACTGCGAATTAATGAGGAGATCCCATATTTTTTTTTTAATTGAATAATAATCTTCAGTATCATCTTAGTAACTAACATTGTCTTTGGACAGAAAGAGTGGGCACAGTTGGTACAATGAAAAACAGAATGAAGACCCCACAGAACATCAGCGTAACAGTTTCGTCTGAAGGACAGTATCAGCACGGCAGCAGCTCCATAACACAGTGTTTGTTTACAGGTCAGGCTGTGACGAAGCACAAATTCAGAGCAGACACACTGTCCACTCCCTGTTTGTCCGACTTTTTACTTTTACTTTCGCTGCCTCCATTTTGAGAAGGGACTCTCCCTGACGCATTTCTTTCTGAGCTTTTCGTAAAGCGGAAATACAGATGTATTTTTTTCACAAGGTTCAGTCGTTTGTGTTAAAGACTAAAAACTCTAGCGTTTAGCCCCCGTGTCAACCGTTAACTGTGCCAACGGTCGTCACCATGTCCCTCAACAACAGGTGAGATCATTCAGCTTTACTCACTTTATTTATTTTAGTTCAGACAACACTGACAATTATTGCTGCGTTCCAGGCAACTCGTGTTTTTCCCACCTGTAACTCGTACAAGTGCACTGGAACGGCAGTCGAACTCGTAACTTCCCACTCGGGAACTCGTACTAGATCGATGTACTCAGAGTTACGACTTGTGACGTCACATCACTGCCTAAACGACATGGCAGCCTCTAAATAACAACAAATACCGTAAAATTTAAAGTATAAGCTTCCGTTACCTTCTGCACCGTTTCCCCTCCTCCGTTTCACTCAAATGATCAAGTTACAGGCTTCTTTGGTGATTGAAATGATTAAGCATAACTCTTATAATGTCTGCCATGTTGGTTTGTTTACATACCACAATTCCTTGCACTCAAACCGAAGTTTTGAATTAATTTTGTTTATTAATTAATTTAATTTATAATTAATTTAGTTTAATTTGCCTGGAACGCTTTCAGGTCGGATTTCGGAGATTTCAACTGGGAAATTTCCAAGTTACGGGTTGCCTGGAACGCAGCATATGTTTCAGAGGAAAATGTTAGAAATGGGTAGGGGTAAAAACAATAGGATGAGGAATATATTCGTCACACAAGTCGAGAGAGAAAAGGTGAAAAACTAAAGATATAATTCTTGAACTCCAACTTAATCCTCGATTTTTTACAAGCATTTTGACTGTAGCCTAGAAACAAATTTTTGGTTTTTCATCTTTTCTTGCATGAGTGAGTCCACCAGAGCAGTTCACTGTTCAGTCACACATTAATAACACACTCTCTATGATCAAGCAAAGAACGCGAAGAAGATGTAAATGTGCCACAGCAAAAGAAAATTAAATTAAAAACACTGTAATTTTGAGGGTCAATCAAAATTGTCTAACACTTTTTTCCCTCAAAGCATGGATGAGGGACGTGGACCTGGACCCAGCTGTCAGTCTATGATGAGTGAGAGATCAGCTGACCGCTTTATTTATTTTAAAGATCAACAGCCTCATGCTGCACAGGGGTAAGCTTGGGAACTTCATGTGTGTGATAAATATAGCAGTGAAAAACACTAAAAACACTCACTGGAAAAAACACACAACTAATCTACTGATTTATTTAAAAGTATACAAATCTAAGAAGTGTAAAAATGTGTTTTTTTCTGTGTAGTTTGTGCAGGAATTCAGACAGAGTTAACCCTGGCAGAGTGAAGACATGCACATGAGGGTGGTGTCATATTTTTTTATTGAAATCTGACTTTACTTTGTCACCGTAGAAGCTGTTTGTCTAATATTATGAAACTGATAAAAGTGTAAATGTTAGACTGACATAGAATACATGAAAGATATGGGAAATGGGAACAGCTTCCAAAGACAGAGACTCATCTTTATTACAGTTTAATTAGATAATGTGAAATGAAGCTTTTTTCTCTGAAACTAACTCGTGTAACATTTCAGATGAAAAATTTTAACCGAAAGATTTCTGTTTCTGTTTCTGTAGATGAGTTTTCTTTCATCCCACGAATTTATTCTTAGCTCTTAAGTAAAAACCAGCCCCTATGAAATACTTGTAAGTGTAAATATTGTAAGAATAAAATTATTTATGCATTTTACTATTTGTTCTCTATAACAAACTTTACTGAAAATAACAACAGAAAATTGAGCAGATACTTTTCAATACTGTAGTGCAATCTGAAATTTAAAGAAAAAACAATTATGACTGATATTTACTAGGGCACTACACTCACTATGTTTATTTTCATTCAGACAACACTGACAATAATGTTTCAGAGGAAAATGTTGGTAATGGATAGAAGAAAAAATAAGATGGGGACTATATTCGTCACACATACATGACGAGAAAGAAGAGGTGAAAAACCAAAGATTTAATTCTTGTACTCCAACTTTCCCCTCGATTTTTCAGAGCCTTTTGACTGTATCCTCTGAACTTTAGGGAAGTGGTGAGTACAACATATTTTGGATTTGGCTGAAGACTTCTGAAATCATTTTAAGTGAAATTCTTCATTACATAGCCAAGGTACACACCTCTGTTGCTACTTCACAGTTGAAAGGTAAACAGAGCGGTCTGGAGATCTGTTTTAATTACGTATCCTTTAATTACGTATAACTTGGTTGTCTGAAAACACAAGAACCTCAGCTAAAATGATTTCAGAAGTCTTCAGCCAGATCCAAAATATAGTGTGCTCCTTCCTTCCCTAAAGTTTAGAGGATAGGCTGCAGTCAGAATGCTTGTAAAAGTCAAGGGTAAAGTTGGAGTACAAAAATTAAATCTTTGGTTTTTCATCTTTTCTGGCTTGAGTGAGTCCACCAGAGGCAGTTCACTGTTCAGTCACACAAACAACACACTCTCTATGATCAAGAAAACTAAGATAACAAAGTACATAAATGTGACACAGCAGAAGAAAATATGAGACACACACTGTAATTTTTAAGGTCAATCACACTTGTGTAACTCTTTCTTTTCCTCAAAGCATGGATGAGGGACCTGGACCTGGACCTGGACCCAGCTGTCAGTCTACGATGAGTGAGAGATCAACTGACCGCTTTATTGATTTTAAAGATCAACAGCCTCATGCTGCACAGGGGTAAGCTTGGGAACTTCATGTGTGTGATAAATATAGCAGTGAAAAACACTAAAAACACTCACTGGAAAAAACACAACTAATACACTTGATTATTTAAAAGTATACAAATGTAAGAAGTGCAAAAACGTTTTTTTCTGTGTAGTTTATGCAGGAATTCAGACAGAGTTAACCCTGGCAGAGTGAAGACATGCACATGAGAGATTAGCAGAAGTTTTGTCTGAAAGAAAGTTAGAGATTATGATAACTGCACTGATCTTTGCACGCCGAGTCTGTTTCTTTCTAACATTATTTTTTTTGGATCAACATCCAATTTAAAACAGTCTGTCACACAAACCTTAGACACCCAGTCTGATGTGTTCATTTTTTTGTTCAGTGTAGAAGGTCTTAGAATGAGAAAAATACTATAAAAATACTTTTTCAAGCAGCATATGTCTCTGTCCATCCTTCCCTCACAGAGTAGATGAATCAGTGTCACAGTTTTGTGCCAAGTGCTAAAATATCTGAGGGGTCTTTCCCCTCAGATGGAAGAGCTGCTCAGTCTCAGCCCTTGACCAGATGAGCTCAGATTAATGCTGCAGAGAGTCCCAAAAGTGTTTTTGAACATTGTACATGTTTGACTTCAGATGTGATAGAACTCTATCTTAGGCCTCTGTTAATCCAAGTGGTGGACTGAACCAGAAAATTCACTCTGCACTCAAGTACCGTCCCAGTAAATGTTAATCACTTTGAAATAAGGCCAATGTGATGAACAAAAAGTATTTTACATTTTTACTTTAACAGATTTGATTAAAGCTTAACACTTTTTCCTGTAAACAATAGAAGTCAAATACTTAATTAAGATAAAAAAAAAAACAAAAATCAAATATACCAGTAATGAAATAATAGACTGTTTTTCTAGCTTCACATCTGATTCTGGCACAAATGGACTGTCACCATCAGAGGAACAGGTCAGTTTTAGTCAAGTGGAGGCTTTGTGTTCTTGTCAAAAAATATCAGTATAAGCCACAGTGAGTTTGGAAATATTGGCATTTCGGATATCAACAAAAATCCAATGTTTTGCATCCCTAAAGCACAATGAATTCACTGTCATGTTTCGAGAAAACAGTTTGCTTTGATTTGGCTACCTGTATCTTTTATAATAGATTTAAGGTTGTTTTATTGTTTTTTTAAGTCCCTTAATGGTCTTTGTCCTTCCTATTTATCTGATTTGCTTTAACCATATGAGCCCAGTCGAGCTCTCAGGTCTTCAGGTAGTGGTCTTTTAATTGTTGTCAAAGTAAAAACCAAAGCATACGGTGAGTCATCTTTTCATTATTATGGCCTCAATCTGTGGAGCAGTCAGACCTGAGAGCAGCACCTACTGTTCATATGTTTAAAAGCAAACTCAAGATTTAGCTGATTTTTCTTTTATTCTCTTAATCTGCTTTAAGTGTTTTTTGAGAGCTACAGATGTACTATTTTGTGTTTTATAACCTCTTTTATTTATTTGTTTTCTTGTGTTGTTTAGTTTGAAGACTTGTTTTATTTTAATTACCTTAAAAGCTTTATTATCTTAATGTCTTATCAGAGTTGTACCAACTTAGTCTTAGGTCCTGTGTTTCCTCATTTTTAATTCAAGTTAGCGTTTCCTCAGTCATCTGTGGCTGTTTGAAGAGTCCTCACTTCATGTCCTTGTGTGCGTGTGTGTGTTTGTGGTTGTGTGTGTTGAATGTGGGTGGAGTTTTGTGTTTTATTTTGTGTCCCCTGAGTCTTATCTGCTTGTGTTTTTGAATGTACAGCACTTTGTGCTACATTTTTTTGTATGACAAGTGCTTAATAAATAAAGTTTGATTGATTTAAGTTTGTAACATGGTGTGTCATCCTGCTGGAAGTCACCATCAGGAGATGTGACAAGAAAATATCCTCCACATCGTTTCACTACAACCAGCCTGAATCATTGATACAAGGCAGGATGGATCCATGCTGTCATTTTGTTTATGCCTGACCCCACAATCTGAACCTCACAGCAGAGATCTGTATTTATCAGAGCCGACAATTTTTTTTCCAGTATCCTGTCGTTGAATTTTGTTATATTACTGAATATTTGTGAGCCTGTGCAAGCTCTAGCTCCAGTTTCTTATTGCTGGGTGACAGGAGTGGCACCTGGTGTGATCTGCTTCAGTAGCCTGTCTGCTTCAAGATTTCATTTGTCATGCGTTGGGAGAAGGTCTTTCCATACAGCGGTTGTAACAAGTGGTTATTTAACCTGTTGCTTTTCTATAATCTCAAATCATCTTGGCCATTCTCGTCTGACCTCTGGCATCAACAAGGCATTTGGGCCCAGAGAACTGACAGTCAGTGGATATTTTCTCTTTCTCTGACCATTCTCTGGAAACTCTGGAAGATCATGTGTGAAAATCCTCATATATCAGCATTACCTGTAATACACAGACCAGCTCTCCTGACACCAAAGACCATGCTACACTCATAGTCACTTAAATTGTCTTTAACTCTGATGCTTGGTTGAACTTCAGCAGGTTGTCTTGACCATGTCTCGATGCTTAAATGAATTGATTTTCTGCCTCAGCTGAGTTTCTGCCATGTGATTTCAAAACCATTTATCTATAAATGAAACTTTCATCCCGTTGTTTGACTACAGGGACCCTGCAGGCTATTTGTATCACTTTGTTTCAAGTTGGACCAAGAATTGATGATTGACACTCATCAGAATTTGTAGTTTCACTATTTAGACATAGCTTGATATATATTCTTCTTTTTCTTGGACAGATTTGACCACCAGAGCGAAGACTTTGTAAAATATCACTCTGTCCTGCAGGATCGAGAACAACTCAGTGAAGTGTTCCAGGTCTGTACATGCACTGCAGTTTCAAGTCAAGCTCATCACAATATTTTCCCATTGAACTTTTAGACCTCTTCATGACTTAGTTTGACCATCAATGATCTAATATACCTGTTTTTTTTCGTTTAATTTTGGTTGTCATTAATGTTCTTTTGCAGCTGCTTGAAGGGAAACTCATCACCTTTGTAAAGGAGCAGCTGGAGAGATTTCAGGAGAGTCTGATCAACACAGAAATCTTTGCTGGTCAGAGGGATGGTGAGGAAGAGGAGCCTAACAGTGAGGCATTTCGAAAAATCACAGTGGACTTCCTGAGAAAAATGGATTGGAGTGTTCTGGCTGACTTTCTGCAAAGCAGTAAGTTTCTGTACTCTTCTCACATACAGGACAAACAGAAAATGAACCCTTTAAAGCCTGAAAACACAAATTATTACCAGAAAATTCTAGATTTTTGGAGCTGAAATATTTATTTCACTTTCTACTGAAATCCAGAAAAATCAAAATTTCCATAAAATTTAACACATAATTTTTGTATCTCATTTGAGACATTAGGTGTTTTTGGCAACTGATAATCCTCTTGAGACATTTTAATCATTTATCTGATTGTATTCAGATGTTTTTTAGTAATTTGTTGATCATATTGATTAGATAGAGGTATCATAAAAGTTTGATACAACAGGCTTTAAGAGGTTAAATCATGTTTACAGTGATGTTGGGGACAGTGTTAATGCATCCTTTCTTTGCAGTGATTTAAAGCTGGAACTTTTGTTCCTCAGTTTTTCCAACATCTTAAAAAATCAGAGAAATCTTCACTGTTATAGTTGTGTAGCACTGCTTGTCTTGATGACTTTGACATGGCTGTTCTTGAAAAGATACTGAAGTTAACCCATCTCCCAACCCCAAAGCACAGTGTGGAGAGGAGAGATGCTCAGCCCAGCTCTTCTCTCCTGTTGATTTTTATATTATCCATTTCCAATTTCCAATCTTTTTGGTCCTAACTGCCAATACCAACTTTGGACCCTACCAACTTCTTTCTCTATAAAGCTGTTATTGGCAGCAAAAAGCCTTTTTGGTAACACTTTGTATGAAGCCCTTCTTAATGATGAATCATTAACACACTGTAAGCATCTTTATAAGATATGAAGTACTCATAACATTATATAGTCATGATTCTAGCTAGGGCTGAACAATATATCGTTATCGTATCGATATCGAGATATGAACATTCAAGATATTAATATCGAAAAGCTACGATATAAATAATATAGATTTTCCCCACGCTAAAACTGCACTTTCCACATTCTTTTGTATTGTGATGTTTTTATTTTTCTGAAAAATGCTTGGTTTTCACCGAACTCATAGTCATATCGTAGTCGTATCGTATCGATATTGAGATATGAAATTTTGTCCATATCATTCAGCCCTAATTCTATCCACTTATATCATTAATAATGCTTTATGATAGAAATCGTACTTCATTATCATTAAAAAAAACTATCACTCATTTTGACAAGTAGTAAATTTCAGTACAATTTTGCTAACTCAGTGAGCCCCTAGCTAGTGTGCACTTTCAAACACACAGACCCAAGTGCCATTTAAGCATTTATGGAGGCCTGCAGGATGGATGGGTTGACTGATGGATGGATGATTTATTTTAATACACAAAAAAATTAATTAGCACATTGCAAAGTAGCTTCTTATAGATCATGCTTTAACTCAAACTTACATTATTGTATGCATCCTTGTATGCAAGGGGTGTCCGTGGCACAGTCTGATAGTGTAGTCTGTCAGTAATTGTAAGGCTGCAGGTTTGAGCCCAGCTCTGGCTGTGTCAGTGGCGTGTAAATAGGCATGAACAAACCCTGATGGACAACTGATGCACAAACTTTGTGGGCTTAACCATCAGTGAGTGAATGTGAGGCCCAATTCATACTGCTGTTTCAAGGCTGTTTTCATTTACCTCGCAGTGACGTTTTGCCTCCACTGTAAATGTCCTGGAGGCCGAGTTGCCCACCTCTTTGTTTTGTCTCCAGAGGTAGTAACTCAGCGGGAGACAGGAGCGCTGTGAGTGAGCGCCTCTGCCTTTGTGTGCACGCGCCGTGTTCCACTCAGCCAAGCCGTGTTGCAGCTTGAATTGATACAGATATTACAGCTTTGTGAAATTAATATGAATGTCTCTTGGTGTGATTATAGGAGAACCTTGTTGCAGTGCTTTTGCGTGAAAAGCACTGTGAATTGGGCTTGAGAGTGAATGTGTATGAATAGGTACTGTAGATGTGACCTGTGGTGAAAAACTACTTTAAATGGTCAAAGAGATAGAAAATTCAACTCCATCACCATTACCATCCATAGGGGAACATAGGAAATGAGAACCTCTCTTGAGGTTCCTGTTACATAAACATGAATTAATATATGACACAAATTAAACAGCCTGTCTTTGATTTCAAATAAGAAAAGTATTCACTGAATAAACTGAAATTGTCTCCTTTGGAAGCATCAGCACATTTCTTTCACTTTTTTTTCTCATAAACAACCGAGCCTTGGAAAAACAAGCAGATAAGTTTACTAAGGAAGCACGCTATGAAATATAACTAAAAATGTGCAATTAATCAAATAAACGAGACAAACAAACTCACTGGAGGTGCAGAGGCAGCATGAATGGAGACAAAGTGGCTGCAACACTAGACCCCTCCCTTCCCCTGTCAGCCAGATTTTGAAAGTCTTGTCTCATAAAATTCAACCTTAATTTTTAAAAATAATGCCATTTTTTTTATCATATGTTGTAAACATACTTATAGAAAGTTACATACACATTTTACCTTTTAAGAAATTATTAACAAACATGATGCTATAAAACAATAAAATTATAATCTTTTAAACTGAAACATTTCTGCTTCAGTTTAAAAGTTTAGATGAGCCCAGATTTTGTTTTTAGTAACTCAAAAATATATTTACGCAATATTCATTTCAGTATTTTGGGCAGAGCTTAATGCATTTTCCTTTGTTATTACACTGTTGTTGTTATACTATGCATTAAGCTTTCATATTTTAGATATAAATAAAAACTTACCGATGATATTGGTTGTGTTTTCTTTCAGGAAGCTCTCCTTCAATTTGCAAACAAAATGTCAAAAATAAGCTGAAGCAGAAGTTCCAGTGTGTGTTTGAAGGGATTCCTAAACCAGGACAGCCAACTCCTCTGGATGAGATCTTCACCACACTCTACATGACAGAGGGTGGGCCAGGAGGGGTCAATGATGAACATGAGGTCAGACAGATTGAAACAGTGTCCAGGAACCCACTCACACCAGAAACAACCATCAGACAAGAAGACATATTCATACCCACACCTGAGAGAAATCAGCCAATCAGAACAGTGATGACAAAAGGTGTGGCTGGGATCGGGAAAACCATCTTGACGCAGAAATTTACTCTGGACTGGGCAGAGGGCAGGACCAACAAGGACATTGAGTTCACATTTCCATTCACATTCAGAGAGCTGAATGTCCTGAAAGATAAAATGTTCAGCTTGGTGGAACTTGTTCATTATTTCTTTGTAGACACCAAGGAAGCAGGACTGTGTAGCTTTAAAGAGTTCTCAGTTGTGTTCATCTTTGACGGTCTAGATGAGTGTCGACTCCCTCTTGACTTCCACCGCACAAAACTCTTAACTGATGTTTGTCAGCCAACCACTGTGGATGTGCTTCTGATAAACCTGATCAGGGGAAACCTGCTGCCTTCTGCTCGCCTCTGGATCACCACAAGACCTGCAGCAGCCAGTCTGATCCCCTCGGGTTTTGTTGACATGGTGACAGAGGTCAGAGGGTTCACTGACCCACAAAAGGAAGTGTACTTCAGGAAGAGATTCAAAGATGAGACACAGGCAAGCAAAATCATTGACCACATCAAGAAATCACGAACACTCCTCATCATGTGCCACATCCCAGTCTTCTGCTGGATCACTGCTACGGTTCTGGAGGATTTTTTAAAGACTGGAAAAATGCAACAGTTGCCCAAGACCTTGACTGAGGTGTACATCTACTTTCTG
The DNA here is from genome assembly GCA_037902135.1 of Cetoscarus ocellatus. Classification (NCBI taxonomy): domain Eukaryota; kingdom Metazoa; phylum Chordata; class Actinopteri; order Labriformes; family Labridae; genus Cetoscarus; species Cetoscarus ocellatus. The sequence goes on along the minus strand of JBAMNC010000950.1, from coordinate 437,962 downwards.
GTGGTTCAGACCAAACTGAGGAACACCAAGTATGATGGAGGAGCTGAGGCTCATTCATTTTGTAAGAAGAGAGACAGCAGAGGTATGATTATGTCTCTGGGAAAACTGGCCTTTGAGCAGCTACAGACAGGAAACCTGATCTTCTATGAATCAGACCTAAAAAAGTGTAAGATTGATGTTACTTCTGCCTCAGTGTACTCAGGATTTTTCACACAGATCTTTAAGGAAGAAAGAGGACTGTACCAGGACAAAGTCTTCTGCTTTGTCCATTTGAGCATGCAGGAGTTTATGGCTGCTCTTCATGCCCATTGGACATTCTTCAAATCTGGAGTCAATTTACTGTCTGAAGAGTCCTCACCCTCCCAGAAGGTTAACACAATGCCAGAACTCTATCAGAGTGCTGTGGACAAGGCCCTAGAGAGTCCAAATGGCCACCTGGACTTGTTCCTTCGCTTCCTCTTGGGCCTTTCACTGCCAGCCAGTCAGTCTCTCTTGAAAGATCTTCTGCCAACAGCAGGAAGCTCACTGACCCATCAGAATGTGGTTGACTACATCAAGGAGAAGATTGCACAGAGCACATCTGGAGACAGAAGCATCAATCTTTTTCACTGTCTCAACGAACTGAACGATAGTTCCCTTGTTGAGAAGATCCAGCAGTCCCTTAGTTCAGGAAAACTCTCCACGCATGACCTGTCTCCTGCTCAGTGGTCTGCTCTGGTTTTCATCTTACTGTCGTCTGACAAAGATCTTGATGAATTCGACCTGAAGAAATACTCTGCTTCAGAGGAAGCTCTTCTGAGATTACTGCCGGTGGTCAAAGCCTCGAAGAAAGCCCTGTGAGTTTAGAATCATGTCTACCAACAGCATTTTCTGTGCAGGCAGGTCCTTGAACTCTAGTTTAAAGCACTAAGAGTAAGGGAACATAATAACAGTGGAAACATTAATGTCCTGAGAGTTGAATAATACGTTTCCTTTCTGTGGTTCTTGTTGACAAGGCACAGGGGTTTAAGTTCTCCTTCCCTATATTATATATTTGTCATTTTAATGCTCTCTGGTCACTACCAAGCTACAATTGAGTCAAGGTTTTTTACTAAAAAAAAATAAGATTTGGATATTGTGTCAGTTTATAGTATCCTTATTTTATGCTTAGAGAAATTGAAAGCCACCTTATAAAAGCAATTTTTAAAGTATAATGAATATTGTTCTTTGAACTCAATAGCGTGGAGTTAACCCATGGTCATTTTTTATTTTAGTGCAAAACTAGGCTTAGAAAGAGTATTTCTGAACTTGAGTATATACCTTTTCTGCTTACTTTTTATGTCCTTCATTGTATTAAACCAGGGTTTTCCTGTTTGGTGGTTTGACCTCAAAAGCTTCACTTTCATGTGGTAGTAAAACCCCTCTACCAGCATTTTCTCTTATTTTGTCACAGCTTTTACTTCTTCGTGATAGTTTGCTGTATTTACAAATACCTTTAACGAGTGAGAGCAGGTGAATTTGTTGGATATCTAATCCAATCTATTGTAGGCCACCTTTGTTGAAAAGTCCTGTCCCAGCACAGAAGCAAAATTGACTAGTGTGGTGGTAATCTAAATGTTGTCGTATTTTCCATGTAGCTGGTGATTTTATAGAATTTAGCTGAAGTCTTTTTGAGCACAGGATGCAAAGTGCTGAAAGCACTGAACTGCACAAAAGACACTCTCTGCTCAGAAAATGCTGGAAGTCGACTGTAAACCAAGGTTCTTGTGGATGAATTAATTTTTTTGCTGTCATGTATCAAGGTGGGAATCTTCATAACTCTTTCCATTCTGTTGTTTCCTCAGATTAAGTGGCTGTAACCTCTCTGAAAGAGCCTGTGAAGCTTTGTCCTCTGTCCTCAGCTCTAAGTCCTCCAGCCTGAGAGAGCTGGACCTGAGTAACAACAGTCTGCTGGATCCAGGAGTTGAACTGCTTTCTGTGGGACTGAAAAGTCCAAACTGCACACTGAAAACTCTGAGGTCAGACTATAGCAGAGGTCATGTAAGCCATTATTTTTCCTGACTGATAATTTATTCTTTGAACTCAATAGCGTGTAGTTTTCCCAAGGTTATTTTTACTCAACTGCAAAACTAGGCTTAGAATGGGTATTTCTTGACTTAATGATAAATGCTCTTACCTTTTGTGCTTACTTTTTATGTCCTTCATTATATTAAACCAGGGGTTTCCTGTTTGGTGGTTTGACCTCAAAAGCTTCACTTTCATGTGGTAGTAAAACCCCTCAACCAGCATTTTCTCTTATTTTGTCACAGGTTTTACTTCTTCTTGATTGTTTGCTGTATTTATAAATACCTTTAACGAGTGAGAGGTCATGTAAGACATAATTTTCCTTGACTGACCATGTATTTGAGAAATGATGAAACTTTCAAGGCTGTCTCTTGTTTTAATTGACTAGAATATTGAGAGCTAATCTGTGGGCATCAGGGATCTTATTAAATCTAACAAATAAAATCCCCAACATGGTTGGGTTGTGAGGTTATATCCCAGCTCATCAGCAGAGCTTCATCTACTGGTTTTAAACTCGTTATGTTCTTGGAATTTTGTCCAGCTCATTTAGCCTGGGGAATTTATCCTTTATACAGCTTTAACATTCGGTTTAGGTGTAAAGAGTCATTATGTTACCTGGTGGCCTCTGATTACTTCTGTGGACTTTTATTTCCTAAGATGTGTGAAACATTTGGCAGATAGATTTAACTGTTAAAATGTTGATGGGGCATTTGACTTTTTTAAACATCTCATCTTGTTGATAAATCAGCTTGCTTAACTGCTATCTATGAGAGCTTTTTGCTTTAAAAAAAAAAAAAAAAGATTATAATTGAGGGATTAAACAAACATCAGCGATGAATTTTTGCAGCCCTATCCCTCAGAACACAAAAAGGTAAAACACTGTTTCTGGGTTCTGGCTGTTTCAAATCATCACATGACCTGTTTTTGCCTTAAGAGAGGTCATATTATGTTTTTTTTTAGTTTTATAGACTCTTAAGTGTGTTTAACATGCCTCCCTCCCATGATAGAGTACTTCTACCCTAGAGACAAGAAATCTGCACCAACAGGACTCGACCCATACCCTCTATTTACAGCACCATTAGCTGCCTGAAATTATTTGTTCCTTCAGCTCCTCTGAATTGACCCACCACTGTTGTGTCCTTTTAGTTGTTTTGTCATCAGTTTTAGCCTGATGGACTGGAGTGGTACTCTCAACACAGAGTATAGATCATAGTCAGATGCAAAGCTGTTGAAAACACGACACTGAACAGTGTCAAACTGACCAGTTAACAGGATGGGAATGGGGCCTAAAAGTGGAGAGGACTCCAACAGAGCATGTCGGAGAAAATGAGAATACAGGTGGATCAGGGATACTCAGTATATCAAAGCTAGAAGGTTTTTCAAACATTAATGATTGTGAACAATCATTAAGTTCTCTGATTTAAGGTAAAATATGAGCTGTTTATGCTAACATACCTTTTGGTGTATCCTGTAAGGCTGAGTGGCTGTGACCTCTCTGAAAGAAGCTGTGAAGTCCTGTCATCAGTTCTCTGCTCTAAGTCCTCAAGTCTAACAGAGCTGGATCTGAGTAACAACGACCTGAAGGATTCAGGAGTGAATCAGTTATCTTCAGGACTTGGAAGTCCACACTGCAGTTTGGAAACTCTCAGGTCAGCAAATCCCTACAAATTAAGTGACACCTTTCTCACATTGACACTGGAATAACTGTTGCATTACTGTTGTTTCTAGTCACATGACCTTGTTAAGGCACTAATGTTAAATGTGGGCAGGGAAAACCTTTGAATCATTTGGAAAGAAAGAAAATTAAAAGAAAGATGTGTAATCTGAAAATGTTCTATATTCATAGAGAAACTATCGCATCTTTTCCCACAAATCTGCGACTACACTTTTAGCCAAAGACATGAGAATATAGGAAGCTGCCCCTCAAACAGACAGCTTAGGTTAAGCTCTCTGTTTGGGCTTCATAAATTATCTTTACTTCATCTTTACCAGATGGTATTAATTTAATGATTAACAAATTATGTAAAGCTGGTTTTCCATAACGGAGGAAAAACATCAGTGAGCAGAAACTTTCATTAAGTTTGATAATAAAAACACCAACAGAACTGAAGTTTATTTACATTTATGAGACGTGACTGTGGTTAAATGTTATTAAAATGTTATTTCATGTCGTTTTAATAGAACAAAAAAATTAGCTGATTAATTGATAATGCAAAGTTTATTTCCATTATCAATTTATCAGTGTTGATTTGAATGTCTTAATGTGGGAGCCCCACCCTCAGATGACCTTTGTTCACTGTTTGTGTGTCTGCAGGCTGTCTGGCTGTCTGATCACAAAGGTTGGCTGTGCGTCTCTGGCCAAAGCTCTGAGCTCTAACCCTCTCTATCTGAGAAAGCTGGACCTGAGCTACAATCATCCTGGAGCCTCAGGACTGAAGCAACTATCCACTCAAGTGAAGGATCCACAATCAAAGCTGCAGAGTCTCTGGTATGTTGAGATCTTTTCATGAACTCGGGATATTAGAGGATATTAATGTTGCATAAAGAGGAGGTGAAAAAGCACCTCTTATAATATTCAAAGGGAAAAGAGCAGATCCGTTCAGTTATAACTTTTCACCAGACTTAAACCTGATGTATCATCATTGATATTTTTGTTTGGATTAGGTCGACACTCATTGTTTAATATTGCAGCAATAATATGATATGAGTTGGTGGTGCAGCCTGATGCTGCTCTTGGTTAGTAATCAGAAAGTTGCAGGTTCAGGCCCAGCTCTGCCTGCCACATGGCGATGTGTCCTTGGGCAAGACACTTTACCCCAAGTTGCTCCCACTGCTGCGTCAGTGGTGATAAAATGGGTTTATACTGATGGACCACTGACATAGATACTCCAACCATCAGTGAGTGAATGTGAGAGTGAATGTGTGTGAGATGTGGCCTGTGCAGCTCTGAGAAGTCAAAAGAGACTAAAGTGCTATTTAAACTCAAGGCCATTTACCATTTAAAAAAGCTCATAAGCTTCTATCTCTGAGTTTTGATTAAAAAAAGATGAGACTGAATCTCAGTCATATGCTGGTGAAGCCCTAGTGTGCAGGGTCCCATCTCAGAAAGCTGGTTTAGTGCAGACCCTGAGTCTGTTTTTTAGAGTTGAGGACTTGAGCTGCATGACTTGGACTTGAGTCAGACCTGAAGTAGAATTTTGATGACTTTTGACTTTGACTCAGACTTGAACACCAGTGACTCTGTGCCTTTGCTCAAACTTGTGCTTTATGACTGGAAAGTACTTTGGATGTAAGAGTGTGTATTTGAGCCTTGTGTGATCAGTTTTTCTAATTCCAATTTGGTGTTAGTCTGACCATTAACACCCGCTCGCTGTATGTGCCATCTATTATCACCAGCACAAAGTCTGACCTTTGACATTAAGGGCTCTAATTTCCTGGCGCAACTCAGGGTGGCGCAGCCTGGCTACGATGCGTGGCCCGGTGGCCCCTGCACTCTCCCAGTTGCTGTAAAAGTGACAGCGGCTCTGACCTTCTTCTCCACTGAGGTGAAATTGTCACTGCGCCTCGCCCGCGGCGCATTTAAAGGCGAGGAGAGGCGTTCATTTGACTGGTGAAGATCACACTCGGCTGTGTTAGACCCACTCAAGCCTACTCTCCTCCCTCTCTGCCATTTGCGCCAATGGGAGATACGGAGGCGTGGGTGCGTCTCCCTGCGCCAGACTGCGCCATGCACGAAACTTGCAAAATGCCCTGGACACACCCTGTTGGCGTGGCGCAGGCGCGGCGCAGGGCAGGTGCGCCCCGCCTGCGCCTGGTCTAAGAAATTAGAGCCCCAGATGTTACATCAGCACACACTTCAGTTAAACTCAATACGTAATGAAGACATTTAGACTGTTTAAAACAAAGCTCTCACTGGCTCTGTGCGCTGGGGAGGAGGTGCGTTAAGATACACAGCGCAAAAACTGCTCAGTTAGAGCGTATGTAGCGATGCACTTTTCACACATTTGTTTTGTCCTGTCTCCTGATTCAAACATGTTTTATTTCATCGAAGGTCCAAACAGCACTGACACAGCTTCAGTGCCCCCCGCCCCCAACTCCCTGAGTCAGCTAATGCTAATATTATTATCTTAGCAAGAGGACGCCTTTTCTTCCAAACTCTTCCTTCTTTGATGTGTCTGCCAACACATTGCCAACTTTAAGTTGAAACAATACAACAACAGTTTTAGATCTTAAGTGAGAGTCAAATGTCTGCACTCACTGATAAAAAGTATTAATTCATTTTAAAATCCTTTCTGAGGTCGTCAGGTTGACCTTAAAAACAAACTTAACTAGAAAGCACTCAGAGAGCACAAACCTCTGCCATGGTAGCTCAGATATTGCTGTTACATCCATGATAAAGTTACCATCATAATATGATTCAATGACCCTGAAAACCCACACCTAGCACTCAGAATCATGTTGATATCAGTATAAGTTCGACAGTTATTGAGCAAAAACGATCTTTGCTAATGACAGTTATCTGGATCACCACCAAAATCTAATCATTTCTAAGTTGGGCCATTACCAACATCTCCTGGAAAGTTCTGAAAAATCAGTCCAGTAATTTTTACGTAATCTTGCTAACAAACAAACAAACAAATAGACAAACAAACAAACATACACCAGCAAAACCATAACCTTGATGTAATGATCCTGAATGTGCAGATGTTAATGTTTGCATTACAGTGTGTCCAGAGTCATCTCAGAAATAAATTAAATTTGGCAAATAATGAAATTCACCAGTTTGTGTCAGATGTAATTTTAAGACAAACAAAGTTTATATTTTGCATATCATCTTCACTTATTGATGTTTTTTGGACGTGAAGTTTTGTTGTTTTTCTAGCTTTAGAAAAAAGATACAATCAGTCAATATTTATTTGAATAGCACCAATTTATAATCAATCACAAAAATCCAAATGACAAATCAGTTCACAAACCTATGGATGCCTGGACCAAAAATCTGTCCTCATCATATCTGTCTCTATATGGTTGTAAAGGTATTCATTGTGGACGTATAATCTATAATAACCATGGATAGAGAGGTTCTAGAAGATTAACACACAGACTCCACATTAATTTTATTGACTTCCAACTGACAAAACCAGGAGTCATGAGTGCAGACATGAATGATAATCTTAAAAAATTGATGCTTATTTCTTCTCATCAACTTTAGATTTTATTGGATGTGACCGGCTGTGACCCCAGGGAAACACTGAACTATGACCGCTGACTTTGCCACCGTCACATTTCTCACTATAGAGTCACCAATAATCAGAGTTTGATCCTCGGCTTGTGTGTCGCCGAGTGGGTTAAATTTATTTGAAACATGTTTCAATTGTTTGGGTACAGAGTGGTTCGACTTACGGCTATGCTTGCCTCTGACAGTGACCCAGCCATTGCCTCCTGGCTGTTTGGGAGCTGCTGGGGGAGAAGCTGAGCTAACTCGGCCCACACCAGCTACAGCTCGCTGACTAACTACAACACAGATGTGGGTTTAGTCTCAGAGGTGCAGAGCCACTTCACCAGATCAGCTCTGCACAGCTGGGATTACAAAGCACTTAATGCTGTCATTTTTATTTAATTCATTTTTTAAACATTTTTAATAAAACTGCATCCAGGATGATTCTGAAAAGCACTCTGTTTACTTGAATATATAGGGATGCATGATCTTGGATTTTTGTTGGCTTTGAATACGTTGATGTTTCTCCACTGATCTTCTCTGACACTGATGTTTCCTGGTGGAAAGTACGCAGGTCACTAAAGCTGAGCTGTTCTTTACTGCATGACCTGTTTGTGTTAGAAACAGAAGTGAGACAAGAAAAAACAGCACTTAATTCTCTTAAATTGATGCTGTTGGTGTTTTTTATGTAGACCCTGAGTGAAATCAAGGTGAAGCATAATGACACAATCATATATATTCTGCTGATGTTGATATGTATGACCAATGTGTATGGCTGATATATTGACTGTAGATATTGGCAGAAATTCTCTTGTTTGTAATATTTACTTTTTAAGCTACTATCTGCTGACACCAATACTAGCAATAGTATTGTGTATTCTTAATTAAAAGTAATGAAAATGAATTTTTAGAAATAAATCCAGTCTTGTACTTCTCAGTAAACCCTTGCTGTTCTTGTAAAATTTCCTTCAAAGTCCTCAGAATGAAATAACATGTTAAATAAAGTATTCAAAAGCCAAGGCTGTCAGAAGAAAAACTGAAAACAGTGAACATAAAAATTGCTGTTAGTAGAGTGGTGGAGGTGAAGAGCCATGGGACATCAAGCTTATTGTACATGTTTCTAAATATAGATGAGAGTGCAATAATGCCAAAGATAAATGAATGAATAAATATAGAGTTAACTAATCCTTTTTCTTCTTTTAGTGTGGAGCCACAGGGGAAACAATGGCTGAGACCAGGTTTGCAGAAATGTAAGTTTTTGTTTTTTTTACTTGTTTTTTTAAATCTTATCATCACTCATTTAAACCACCCATAAACTGAGACAGCACTCACACTGACCATCTGACGTAAATGATCAACTCATTTTGTCTTGTTTCCTCCAGATTCCTGTGAACTAACTATTGACACAAACACAGTAAACAGAAAAATCAGACTGTTGAACAACAACAGGACAGCGAGGTATGAGGGGGAGAATCAGCCATATGATGCACACCCAGACAGATTTGACACCCCCCAGCTTCTGTGTTCAAATGGTCTGACTGGTCGCTGTTACTGGGAGGTCGAGTTAAGAGGAAGAGGAGGAGCTGAAATATCTGTGAGTTACAGAGGAATCAGCAGGAGAAATGCAGATAGCATGTTTGGAGAAAATAAGCAGTCCTGGAGTCTGGGGTGGTCCCGTCGTGATGGTTACTCTGTTCATCACAATGAGAAGAGGACAACCATTACTTTTCATTCCTCTTTTTTCCGCCTCATTGGCGACATCAGAAGAATAATGAATGCGCCTCATTACGACAGGGTAGCAGTGTATCTGGACCACACTGAAGGCGTTCTGTCATTCTACAGGGTTGAGTCTGACAAGTTGTCTCACCTCTACACCTTCAACACCACATTTACTGAGCCTCTCTATCCTGGGTTTGGGTTCAGGAATGTGTTTGATTCTGTAACTCTGTGTTCTTTGTAGAAGAAGTCAGTGGCGTTCTGTCTGAGGAAGTCTCTGCTGAACACATCAGATGAATGTGTCGAACATCTAAGTGACAAACATCCTCCTGTTACAAACTAACTATGAAATGATTCCTTTAAGCTAAATAACCTGATACTTTAGTGCTACAGTGAGGAACAGGGAGAATTATACAAGAACGAAAGCTGGTGAAGCTTCTCTCATAAAAATACACACACACTCTCTTCTGTCTCTCATGTACATCATACTTTCTACAGTTTCTGACAAACTCAATTTCTCTCACAAATAATACACACAAGTACACAATCAACTCCTCTCATACAAGCAGACACATACACAGGCTCTCAAACATGTTTCTACAATCTGTGATGCACACGTGTTTTCTCACACTAAAACACACACAGGAACACTCAATAATAAACGCACTCTGTTTTCATCATAACTGCTCACTCACATGGATCTTATATTCAAACTCAGCACTGTTCATTCACTCACTTTGTCGTGTTTTCTTCATCATTGGTGATGATGATGTTTTCTGATGCATTAACTGACGTTTTGCCTCAGAATCATTTTGGAAGATCAGAGTTTCCTCGCATGGAATCACTTCCTCTTAAAATTGGAGTTTCTTTCAATTTGATTCACAAATTTGCTTGTGATTCTTCTTTTGATCAGAAATCAGAAGTTTTGTGACAACTATGGCACAGACACATGAGCATGTGACCTGTAGTGTTCCCCACTCACCTCAGTTATTGTACAGAAAGATTCAGCTGCTGTTTTGTTCAGTTACACCAAAATGTCAAGTATATATATCAAGTTATGTGCTGTTCAGCTAATAATTATCAGATGCCTCAGCAAAAGCACATGCACCTCAGTAGCTTGTAGTGAACTAAAGATGTCATTTATTAGAAACTTACAGCAGTTGTGCGTAAATACCGGACCTTTAATATGTAACAGTCAGAGTGACTGACTAAGATTCATCCTCATCAGTGCAGTCTTATGATTTAATAAGACTGCCTTGTTAACTAACAGAACTAAAGCTCTGTAAAAACAAATAACTGTTAAAACACTACTTTAAATAAAGACATATAATGAAGTCAAATAAGTTTAATGTTTAGTTGGTAAAATTACTGATATTTTTGAAATGGCTTGGAAAATGGCTGTTCGACAAAAGTGAGTACATCATGTGTCAACATTAAATTTAAAGAGAAAGTGTCAAGGGACTTGAACAAATAATGTTTTTTAGGGGGAACTTTGTTTTCTGAGTACAGTGAAATAATTGAATCATTTGTATAATGTAACCAGCTAATGTTCTTTGATTTTGTACATTTTCTTTATCAGATATTTGCACTGTTTAGACTGTTGAATCTTTTTTTGTCTGATGAATTTTGTTAATTCACATAAATGAACAAATCAAATGAGGGAATCATCACAGTGTGTAATTAAATTATGCTGATTGTAAAAATACTTGTTGCATTGCTACTTTAGAGGGTTTTGTACTTTTCTGTGCAAAGACAAAACTCATTAGTATCATTTTTGTTTTTCTCACTTATGGGTGATTGGTATCAGCACCCAAATGCTGGCCAGTACCCTTCTGTCTTATTTTATAGTGTGTTGTTTTATCATAAATGACCACTTGAGACCAGTGACATTCACTATCATATGGATTTACAGTTGTTTTACTGAGCAACATAATTTTACATTTGACTTTGTAAAGCTGCTGTCAGTCTTGACTTTGGATTGAAAATAAAAACAGAAGTGACCTTCAGTCAAGAGTGATGTCAATAATTACAGTTTACGTGTGTTGTCATAAAGTAGCTTTTTTATGTTTGTACACTTTGATTACGCTCTTTTGTTTCACTTTATGTATTTATTATCTCTAAGGATATATTTTGGGCTTTGCTGCTTTTATTTTGAGAGGAGAGGACAGGACAGGGGATAGACTCAGAAAGTGGAGACAGAGATTGGGAAATGACCTGCAGGAAAGAGGCTCCAGGCCGGATTTGATCCCAGCCTGCTGCAGTGAGGAGGTGGCAAAGGTTTAACTTCCACACCATCAACACTCTGGTCCTTTACTTTACTTTAACTGACGCGTGTTGTGTTTAAGTAAAGAAAAAATCCAGTTCACCTTGTAGTAATTTTTTTATTATTGAAGCAGAAAATATCACTCGTCCAAACCAAAAACAATCACAACAACATTAAAAATGTTGTGCTGTACTTTCACAAAGAGGGAATGTGTGAGTGATGGTAATATATGCGTTTGTACTGGAGAACAGTTCTTGCCATTCAGTGGAAATACTGCAGCAACACAAACAAATCATCAGAGTACATAATATTACCGACCGCTGCTTTGATACAGTTTACTTTTCTCTGTGCAGTATAATAGTGTTTGTGATAAACTGTTTAAAATCACCCAAAAACTTGCAAGTGTTTCGATTTCAAAAATGTGATATAACAAGAAAGTATCGAAAACATTGTCAGCATGAACTGCTTTGAACATGAACACCCAACACGTTCAAGGGAGAATTATTAAAGGTCCAAAATGTACTTCTCAATGAAGTTTGGAAACATTATTTTGGTTGATTATTTCCCTCCTTTAATAACACCTGTTGGCATTGTACTATATGTCATTGGAAAGCCTGATTAACCAGTCAGCTTTACAAAGAGGTACCACTTGTAAGGATTACACTGGGGAACATGCAACAATGCTTTTTGAGCTGATTTAGACTAAATTTGGCATGCTGATTCCAAAATTGTAGTCAGTTTTTTTTCTAGCACGTCAAGTTTTTTCTCCACAGCTAACCCTCCAGATAAGCAAAATTCCACTGATTAGCTGTAATAAGATTTGCCCGCTGATTACGATTGGACTCATCAACAGCCACGTGGCAACTTGTTTGTGCAGTCACAATTTAGACAGTGAGGTGAGAGGTGTGTGCAGCTCTCAATAGGTCAGTACTATCAATATCTGCAAACAGAAAGCTAGCATAGTAGGAGTTGAGAGGATTTGTGCTGGCTTTTCTCTTAACCTTGTAACTATGGGCATACCGTTTTACGTTCTATTGATTTTTTTAGCTTTCAAAGCTTGTAAGTATTCCATATTAGTGTGTTATTTACATAAGTATATTTCCTTTGTTTCAGATCATGTCTGCTCCTGCTACTTCTCGTCGTAAATGCCTTAAAAACCCAGACTCCTTTTGCTATATTTGTGGTAGTTTCTCCATTCCAAGTCAGAGGGCAAACATCAGTGCATTTGTCAAACAAGCATATTTTGCATATTTTAAAATAAAACTCGGTGATCAAGACAAGCCCCACAAAGTGTGCAAGCAGTGTGTTGAGAGTTTACGGATGTCGACCAAAGGAACACGTGAAAAGTTGGCATTATATCCCCATGGTTTGGTGAGAGCAAAAAGATCATTGCACAGACTGTTACTTTTGTTCAGTAAAACATCAGGATTTAACAAGAAAAATAAAAGTAAAATAGAATATCCTAATCTACTGTCAGCTACGAGACCAATGCCTCATTCAGCTGAATTTCCAGTGCCAGTTTTCGAACAACTACCTCCTCTAGAAGATCTGGGTGATGCTGAAGAACGCAGTGACAGCAATGATGCAAATTTTGAGATTCACTCGGATTCAGTTCATAGGGGATTTGATCAGCACGAGTTGAATGATTTGGAACGTGATTGTGGCCTATCAAAAAAAGCTTCAGAAATCCTAGCATCAAGACTGAATGAGAAAAACTTACTTGAACAAGGAGTGAAGGTATCATGCTTTCAAACCAGAGAAAGTACATTTCTGCAGTACTTTCGAAGTGACAGCGGCTTTGTGTTTTGCTATAACATTCTTGGTTTACTGAAGGAATTAGGGCTTTCAATCTACAATCCTATAGTTCAAAAACTTGACGTGATAGAGAAAAACTGAGATCAGTCTTGGATTCAGCACCCAAAAATTAGTTAGAAACAGCTGTAAGACCTAACTCAACAAAAATTGTGTTCCCTAGCATTATCCATTCATGGAATGAGCAACACAGCTAAACGTGTGGGAAGAACCAATTTTTTATTTTATATTTTGCCAAAATCCCCTTGTCTGCTGGAAAAAAGGAGCCCGTGGAACTTGTAAGAGCCTACAGAAAGTGTTTGGGTATGTCCAGAACCATTCAAAGCATATCCTGCAAGTGACTGGAGAATCATTTTGTCTGTCACATCCATTTCGGGCCAATCAGATAATGTAGTAGGCGGGTGCTGCTGCGCTACAGAAGGTGGGCCTTTTTCTAAAACACTCTCAGAAAGCAAAAATATCCTTATTTTAGAGAAGTTTGTAGTGTTATTTCTTTTTCATTTAGTAAAGAAATGCAGTCAAGAGCTGATAATTATTTGTCCTGCGTTTGGAAGTGTTACCAGGGCTGACACCAAATAATGTGACCACTCTGCTCTCTGAACACCAGCTTCCAGTTGTAGGAGATTTTGACTCTTATTTTTGGCGCTACCCACCTGTTTAGCGGTGTTGCTCATTCCACAAATACACAACTAACAAGTCGAATCTCAACTTTCTCATACGAATACGAAAGAAACAATTTTGTGAAGACTTTGACATTAAAACAGTGATTTATTTTTTCAAAGATGCAGCGGGCTAGTTGATCGGACTTGAAGTGTTTTTTGTTACCAAAACCCTTAAAAGTGAAAAGTGGCCCTGAAGTTTTCTAGAATATGACCTCCTTCACAGACGCAGAAAAGAAATGAAAAATTCCAGAATTGCTTTTGAGCTCCATGTTACCCCATTCACACATGCAGGACAGAAATCCTGAGTTTAACATGGGTGTGAATCATTCAGTATGTCAATGAGTATGTTTAAGGAGAACATGCTCTGACTCTGGCTTCCTGCTGTGCACGTAACATGTCATGAGGGGAGGTGGATACTCGAGGGCCAGCAGGGTGAAGTCAGGATAAAAGAAAACCCTGCTGCAAGCATTCACACATGCAGCTCGTAAAAGTAAATTCAGGGTGATTTCAGGTTTTTTCTGCATGAATAAAGGCCTTTTTCACACAGGGGTCCAGTCTTTACTAGCAACTACTACTGTTTCTAATAAAGTGAATGGTGAGTGAATAGAAGTGGTATTAATTTTGTCAGGCAAGGAAATGAAAAACTATTCCACAAACATGTAAATTTCTCCTTTGTTCTCACTCATCTTCTATCAGGGATGACCCCTGTGATTCAGTCCAGGTTATTCTTTGACCTCATGTTTGTCTAAACACATTCAATAGATGAAAATGATGAGCCACTGTCTCACAGTCTGTTCATTTTTTCATCAACATTCAGTCCAGTTTCACGTCACACTATGAGCTCACCCACTGTCTTCACCAACATTCTTCTTTTAGGAAAAATAAGTAGAAAAGCGCAGTTTTAGGAAAACATACCTGCATTTTATCAACATGACTTTAACACCTTAAAACAAGGACATTCAATCATTACACAAACACATTTTCACTTCCATCACTCATTAACAAACTCTGGTTCAGATTAAACACTTCAGAGCAAAACTACAGCGAATACTGTGGCCTGGTATTTGATAGTGAATTTGATTGTTTTCACTTTTGTTCTGTTTGAACTCCAGAGTATGTTCAGGTCAAATGCTTCATTTAAAAAGAATACAGTCAATCTGTTCCTTAAAAATCATATTTAACATTAAGAACAAAGAAATATTATACAAATAAATAAAAAAGCATTAATATATATTATAATAAACAACTGCTTGTCTATTTAAGTAACTGTAAAGTTATTTTAGCAGTTATTTACATTCAAAGGATGCCTCATGTTTTAATTCAGAATCTTGAAACTGAAATACTGACGTTTCTGTAAATGTAAAATAAAACGAATTACAGGGATTTGTCAATCATTTCAAACTAACCTTGAAAATTGTTTGGACATTATTTCTGTTTATTATTTTTGTCCCCTAATAAAACCAATTTGTAATGTTTTATATATTGTTTTAAAGCCTGATGAGTCACCTTTACAATGAGGTACAACTTGTAAGGATCGTGCATTCATGTTCAAAAGAAGTTTTAATACTGCAATATTCTTGTGATATTAATCACTCTTGTCTTCTGCTTCAAGTGCTGCAGGTGTGTAATTGATTGGCACCTAATTGACAGCACCAGTGTGCATGGATGCTGCAGCTTTGTTGAGTTTCTGTGTGCTCCAAGCATCAACATGCCAAGTTTGTCCCTTTAGGATAAGGCCTGCGCAACAGGGCTGCTGCAAGCTGGTGTTCTGGCACAGTGGCAGCATTACCTGTTGTCAGCCCTGGTACCTTTTCCAAACTTTGGTTTCGTTAAACTGATGAAGTCAAAGACGGATCGAAAGTAGGCGTCCAAGTCAGACAACACTCGAAGAAGACCAGTTCCTCATTCTTGTCTGATGTTTGCACCATTGTGCCAATCTTTCCTGTAAATCTTTTTAAGAAATTCTTCAGTCCCTCAGTGAAGCAAGGAAAAATGCTCAATGGACTTGAGCTTATACAATGTGTTTTTTTAGTCTTTTGGCTACTCAAAGCAGCTTTACACTGCTGTTCACCTCCACACATTCACACCCATCACTCTCACATTGTAGTTTCTTTGTCAGTTGTCCATCAGTATCCACTAAAACAGGGGTGTCCAAACTTTTTACATCAAGGGCCTCAAAAGAGGAATACATGGGCGACTGAGCCACTTGCTGCACCTCACTTTTAGTGTATTTAAGTTAAAGTTTTAGGTTTCAGGGGTGGGTTATCACCTGTCAAGGGGCTCTTGTAACCCCGGGCTATCACTGGATTTAAGCCTAGTCAGGGAGAGAATGACCTTCTGAGCAGCAGAGATGGGAGACACTGATGGCTTATCTTCACTGTCACACACAAAACAAGAGTGAAGTGCAAAGATGTTGGTGCTTGAAGATGAATATTGCAATTTACTCTGTAAATCAGACCTTTTGACAAAGTAAATATGGCAGAAAATGTTTGTGATTGATGGTATTTGCTGTCTTTATTCATTCAACTGTTTCATGGGCCAATTCAAAATGGGCAGCAGCCCACATTTGGCCATAGTTTGGACACCCCTGCACCAAAACATCCTCGCCCTTTCATACTAGTATACAAGCCACAGCAGTGACAGCAATGTCGGGTTAATTATGTCACCATGTGATAGTCAGAGCTGGGCTTGAACCTGCTCAGACTGTCACATGGCAGTATAGACCAAGTGCACTATCAGACTGTGCCATCCATACCGTGTCTTTCTTTGGGTGTTGTCTTTCTGGGACGCCCACTTTGCTGTCTGTATTTTGACTTGACCAGTCTCATGCTGCCACTCTGTGTACTAGAACACCAGCATCCAGTTGCCCTATTGCTCAGGCCTTATCCTGAAGGGACAAACCTGGCTTGTTGTTGCTTGGAGCACACACAAACTCAACAAAGTTACAGGACTCACACAATAATGCTGTCAATCAGGGGCAGGTCACACACCTACAGCAGCTGAAGCTCAAGAGTGAATACCAACAGAATAATGTGGCAGGGGATTTGGGATTTTTTTTTTTTTACCAAACCCACATGTTTAGCTGTCTTGCTCATTCCACAAATGCATCATCCTTACAAGTTGAATCTCATTGAAAAGGTGACTAATCAAGCTTTCAAACAATATAAAATACAATCCCAATTGGTTTCATTAAAGGTGAAAATAATCAACAGAAATAACCTTCCAAACATTTTTTAAGGAGTAAATGTTTGACTGAATACAGCACAAATGCAAGACAACTCATGCTTAAACTAAAAAACTATATACTGTTTTTTTCCTTTGTTTTTTATGTTTTTTAATAAACATGTACTCTGAATCTGATGAATGCAGTATGGTTCATAACAGTTGGAGCAGGGTCAAGAGTAGACTGCAGAAGTTGTCGAAGTCTCAAAGACACATCTCTACCTTCCAAAGGTAAGTAGGCTTATGATGAAAAGAGATGGTGCTGTGATTGGGTATTGAAATGTTCATGTGGCATCAAACACTGATGGACTCGCCCTCTTGGAGGCAATGTATCTGCTGTAGGACATGGAGAAGTTGGCAGTTTCAGTTTCCACTTGCTTGTGTTTTAGCTGTCTGATCTCCATTTCATTAAGTGAACCGGCCAAGAACATACGGCAGCAGAGCCCTACCTCGAAATGAGACCCCAAGAAGGAGCAAATTGTGGATCAGTGTTGTCAGATGCTCCCACAGAATGCTCCACAATCACAGTAAAGAAATGCTAACAATGAATGCCTGTGACCTTTGATCCTTCGGTTGGCAATGCTTTTAACCCTTTTTCATTCTGCAGTGAATATCACAATGGTGGAAAAGTTAGACAACCATTGTTAGTTAAAACCCCATTCACGGTGCCGTTTCAAGCCAGAAAATGCCTCTGTGACATTAAGGGATGCCTTTTGTCTTATCAATTCCTTTACCAATTGCTTTCACTTTGGAAATCAAGGATGCCATGCTCTGGTCAGAGGCAGTCAGCAGAAATGATAACAAAGAGGTCAAAAGTCATGGACGACAGTGGGCAGAAAGTGGTCAATAACATTTCTTAGTTTTCTACAAAAAGGTTCTAACTGCACAACTTTCAGTCGTAACAACACCAGCAACTTGCAAAAGCATTTATCTGTGCTGCACAGCACTGAATATCTGGAGTGTCATGTGTCTGACACTGAAAACCTGTGTAGGCCGACTTTATTCCACACAACAAAATCCACAAGAATTGATAAGGGAATCGTTAAAGAATTTGATCCATAAGCAGAATCATAAATGGCGTTGGTTTCAATAAAATCTTATCAATTCCCACACCTAGTAACGTTTGCCTCCTCTCTGAACATCACAGACAAAATGGGGGGTTGATCCGCTCTTTGCTCCAGAGGAAGTATCAGTGATACTGGTGAGAGGGAGGCTTGCAGACCCAGCAGGAGTGCTGTGGGGGTTGCATGCATTCAGTCTGTATGGTACAGATGATACGTCCTCTTTGTTGTGGTGCGTTTGTGTAAACGCACTGTGAAAAGGGCTTGAGAGTGCTGCTGCATCTGTAAATGAAGAATAGACTACTACTTAAAGCTCAAGAAAGATTTAGCTGCAGACATCAAATTCAGAGTCTTGTGTAAATTCCAAAAATAAAAAGTTCATCAGATTACACATTCATTTCTTGACTTAGTGCTGCATTCAATCAAATATGTCTTTAAAATGATTAACAAATCACTCCATAACATTTGTAATGACATTTACACAATGTCTCAGGTGGAGTTAGTGATTAAGTTCTTTTCAGAAGATGAAGTGAGGCAATCAATCGCAAGCAGACTGAAACTAAGCCGACAGGATCATTTAAAATAAATAATAGACTGTGAGAAAAGGCAGCGAAATAACAATTAGTTAAATTAACTTAAGTTTTGAGATCATGAGTTAAAGAGCAACTTGCAGGTTTAATTGAATCATTTGAGAAATATATATTTAATGTAAGGTACAAATTGGTCCTCCAAAACTATGTTTGGAAACATTTTGGTATGTTTGCTTTTATTTCTGCATGAAAAACAGATATCATGATGTGACCTTTGTGACATGGGAGAGTTATGGATCTTTCTGCAGGTCTTGTCAATGAAACAGAAAAATAATACATAAACATACATAAACAAAAAACTATTATTTTGTCAAAGGGACAAGGAGAAACAGTACAGAAAATGGCAGTCGCAGAGAAATATATAAATAATCTGATTTCATAGGTATGGGTGTAGCTGCTGAGACTGGGCAGTGATTAAGTGTTACTGTGTCCCAGAACTGAATTTCTCCCATGAGGAATTGATTATGTATGTCTTCTATCTTTTTCTTCTTAAAAAACAAAAAAAACATCATCACAAAAAACTGCAGTGTGAAATGTAGCACAGGTGTCTTTCCTATTTTCTACCTGGCACAGCTATCAAGTGAGCTCATGTTTTTCTTTTTTAATTGCAAATAAACATTCACTCTGGTCCGTAACTGTATCATATGACTTTATTTCCAGTTACTGCAAGCTAACTCTCTGCCACTAGTTAGACTCCACCCACAAAATACACCACCATAGTGTAAAACTACAAAAGTGGTCTTAACTGTGGTCTTACAGTCCAAAGCGGAAAAAAAACCTATTGGAAACACTGCCATCCTCTAATCTTGTTTTCTGTTGAACGTGTGTGTGGTCTCAGGATAATGAAATATTTAACAGCCTTTTGGGACTAAAACTAAAGAGTCTGGATTTGATTTCAGATTGTGCCTTTTTTGTCTCTTTAACACATGAAATCAATGATTGTTTGGTCTTATTCAACCTGTTTTAGGATCATGAAATACAACAAACTTGCAAGTTGCTCTTTAAAATTCCAAGCATGCTGAATTCTTGTTTATTTGTAATGTAGTGCTTTTGTTCCACATTCACAATAACACTGAACGCTAATGTATCGGACAATATTCGGCATCTCCACTCCAATCAGTCCACTGTCTCATAAACGGCATTACAAAATTAAATTACTTGAAAAGTTTTGTTTCTTTTCATCAAAGCTTTAAAAAGCCTCTTAAGGGGTCAAGAAAAATATCAAATTTAACAACTTTGTGCTGTGTATGTTTTTTTAGTTATTGCTAATTTGGCCTGTTTTTCTGTCATTATTTTGCTGGTGTACCCAAATGGAATGACTTTAATTCATAATGTGCTTTAAAACCTCTACTGACACGCTCCACCACTCACAGGTTGTAATAACCAGCTATCTCCACATGAGGACGACATTGACCACAAAAGCTAAAGACAACAATTGAACCCTGGAGAAAGTGAGTTGGCAGGTGGCAGATCTGACCCGCCCATGGCCGTTGTTTCTGTTCCACTTGGACCCGTTTTTGTCTCGATTTCGAGGCGGCTTTGCAGGGCTGGAGGCGGGGTTTACAGGGGGTTTGTTGTTGTATGGGGGAGAGTAGGGCCCATAACCAGGCCAGTCATCATTGTACCTTTCACCGTGGTCACCACCTCCTGAGCCGCTGCCCTCCTCACCTGGAGCAAAGAGGAAAACCAAAGTAGTAGAATTAGAGTTTGATCAAATGTAGAGGATACTTCTATTAACAGTGACAAATGTTCAACTCTGCTACAGTGAAAACCCCTCAATTAACACTCCACCCAAAATCTGATTGTTCAAAAGTAATCGGATTTAATTAAAGCCAATCAGATCAAATCTTAAAATCAAACTTTATAGTGTTACCTAATCTTATCAGAGATACGGATTAATACCCTAAGAGTTGTTTAAAACTTTTTGTCTGGATTATTTTGCATCATACAGATGTAAGTGAAGAGGTGGATTGAGGCTAGAATACAGGAACGAAGGGTGATTAAACTTTCTGTTCAGTCAAACAAAACAGCACATCCATGTTATTTTAACCACTGTACTGTACATTTGCAAATCTTTCTTCTAGTTAAGCATCTTGTTTTTCATTATACACTTAGGTTCAGAAAATATTTAAACTCCTTAGTTTCGGCTTTAAAGTTTTAAATTATTTTACAATCATTTAGAACTAGGATTTGTACTATGTGCATTTACACGTATAAAAGGCTGAGGTCCAAAGGGTTCTTACAGCAGGACTGGAGTAGGACAAGAAAAGACAAATAAAAGAATATCAAATAAAAATTATAATATGGGCAGCATGGTGGCACAGCAGGTAGTGCGTGTGCCTCACAGCAAGAAGGTTGCTGGTTCAATCCTTGTGTTGGTCAGGGCCTCTCTGTGTGGAGTTTGCATGTTCTCCACGTGCTTCCTCCCACAGACCAAAAACATGCTCATTAGGTTAAGACTCTAAATTGCCCTTAGGTATGAGTGTGTGTGTGTTTTTGGTTGTCTGTCTCTCTATCTGGCCCTGCGATTGGCTTGCGACTAGTACAGGGTGTACCCTGTCTCTCACCCAATGTCAGCTGGGATAGACTCCAGCCATGACTGACCTACCATGATCCCATCTTCCATCTGGACCTATGTATTGATCAGCAATTTATTTACCAAACCATGCCATCCGTTTTTATTCCCATGTTTATTTCCATTCATACATCCATCAGTCTTTCTGCCATTGCCCTGCCTTCCCATCTGTGCATCACCTTATTATTATATAATACCAACCCTACCCTCCATCAGTACAATTCAGCTATTCATCAAGTCATCTATCCAAGCTTCTAATCATCCATTTGTCTTTTAATCTATCCATTTATCCATCCATTCATCCATCCATCATCAATAGAATCATCTATCTATTCATCCAGCCAAGCTTTTAACCATCCCTCTGAATCCCATCCATCCATCAGTCTATCCATCAAACCATAATTTCCACCATCCATCCATCTTTCTGTGTGTGAAACCTCTCCACCCATCATCCAAATCACCCATCCTAAGCATCACAACAGTGATAAAGCACACAATAATATCAACATTGTTTATATTTACTTAACTGCAAGTGGACACAGTTATTTTTGTCATTGATTTAATTTGATAATCTTTATTTCAAGCATAGAAATAATAAAATATTAAAGTTAAGAAACAAACAAACAATACAACAAAAAATTAAAACATTACTTACAGAAATTCTTTAAATATTCATACTGTTCGATGTTCGAAATGGAGTAGGAAGAAGCTAGGCTTATCTTGTCCTCCTCATTTTTTGTGTAATCACTAATCAATCAGCAACACAGTACGAAAAAAAAATGTTTTTCGAATAAATGAGCTATCATATCTAATCAAAAGCTGGTTTTCAAGTTTTTAAGTTTCAGGGGATTTGACCAACTCCTGAGGACAACTTGCGTTTGAATTTCCATTTAGTAATCTGACAGAGAATGGGCCTATCAGGACTTTCTATGGCTGAACTGGAAGTGAATACAGACTCACCAATATGAATCATTCTTATCTTTAAACCAGCACATAGATTTAAATACTGTCTGACACACTCACTGTCCATGAAGTCCATGTCCTGTCCACTCTGAGCGTGTCTCAGCTTATTGGTTGCCACCCTCAGCTCCATGATCAGCTGTCTGGTCCTTACATCCGGGCGGGCGATGTCCACCTCCACCTCAGGGTTGTTTATCTGACTCACCAGTCCATCACCTGTCACGTCTGGAAGGTACCTGAGTAAATACACGCAGAAGTGTTGATGCATAAGGCACACAATAAAATAGGGTTTCCTCTCTAGACATGTCATACTCATTCCTGGAGGATATATCATACTAGCTCTGATGATGATGTTTTTTAAGGCTTAAAATAATGTTTTCTATAGTTTTTAACCACCATGTTCGACATTTGCACTTCAAATCTTGATATAATGTGTTTATTATAGCTTATTGTGTTAACGCTTTTTAAAATAACTTCATAATTTAAACACTGAAACAAAGGAGGAAATAGCTGCCTTTCATTTAGTGGCTTTATCTTGCAACGAGCAGACTGTTTTTTCTTACAGAGATGGTTGTAAGCAGCGAAATAACATACTTTTGGGAGCAGAGGAGAGTTGCGGAGGTCCTACAACAGAGTTCATTGACTGGCAGTCCAGGGGCAACATCAGGCCCTACACAGCTTTCTATGACCAAGACAATTAG
The DNA here is from genome assembly GCA_037902135.1 of Cetoscarus ocellatus. Lineage (NCBI taxonomy): Eukaryota > Metazoa > Chordata > Actinopteri > Labriformes > Labridae > Cetoscarus > Cetoscarus ocellatus. Next base: position 415,139 of record JBAMNC010000950.1, on the reverse strand, counting down.
GACTGAAACATTTTTATCTGGAATGACTTCTTGTTTTATCTGCTTTACATAAATCTACCTGACGGAAATTTCAGCCAACATTTCCCCAGGAGAGTAAGTAGATCCAAAACAAACCCAGTGATGGAAAATATGATAGCCTCAGAAAATGTGATCAAGAAATCGCACAAGCTGGTAGTGGATGGTTGCAGTAGGCTATGGGTATGAGGGACTGATCTTCCTTTTAAAGTCTAAGTATAACTTACAGTTCGAAACAATAAACCAATATTATTAATAGACCTCTAGCAACTCCACTCCAAACTAACCTTTTTAAGGACAATGGCCAGAGTGGTTCAAGATGGTAGAAAGACAACAGTAACTCAAAGAAACCCCTGTTGCAACCTAGATATACAGAAGAATACATCTGAATGCATAACACCTTGAATCTTAACGCAGATGGGCAACACCAGCAGAAGAACACATCTGGTGCCACTACGGTCAACTAAGAACAGGAAACTAGGGCTATAAATCACACAGGCTCTAATAAATGGCACAATTGAAGAGTTGAAAAATGTTGCCTAGTCTGATTCTTCTTGATATCTGCAACAGCCTTCAGATAGGGCAAGAATTTGGCATAAACAAACATGAAAGCTTGGATCCATCCTGCCTTACATCAACACCTCAGGCTGCTGGTGGTGGTGTTTTGTTGAGTGGAATATTTTCTCTGAGCACTTTGGGCCCGTTGGTACCAACTGAGCAACATATAAACTGCGCAGCCTACCTGAGCATTGTTTCTGACTATGTTCATCCTTTTACGACCACATTGGACCCAGCTTCTGATGGCCACCTCCAGCAGGACAACACGTCATGTCTCAAAGCTCAAATGATCTCAAACTGCTTTCCTAAACATGACAATGAGGTCAGAGACTTCCACAGACACCAGATCACAATCCAAGAGAGCACCTTTGGGATGTGGTGGAACGGGAGATTTGCTCCATAGATGTAGGGCCGTCAAACCTGCAGCATCTGCACATTCTGTCAATAGAGACCAAAGTCTTCGAGGAATGTTTCCAGCAACTTGTTGAATCTATGCTATGGTGAATTAAGGCAGCTCTGAAGGCAAAGAGAGCCCAGCCCAACACTAGCAAGGTGTATCTAATAATGTTACAGTGAGTGTACATTAACTATAGCCACTGCAGACTAGGCTTTTAAACACATAGGGCCTGATCTACTAAGATCCCAAATAACGAGTGCTAAATTGCACGTGCAAAAAATAAATAAATAAATAAAAACAGCAATGGTTGTCCTTTTGTCGATTCACTTGTGTTTACAGGCATTTCTAAAGGCTTCATAACACATTTTACAAGCTTTTTATTTTACAGGTTCTATAAGCAGGTCAGTGCGTTCAGTAGGTTGTTTCAGTCTGTAAATTCATTAAGGCAACAATACAATAATGCATTGACAATAAAACAAAAATGTACTTTTAATACTTAAGTATTTTCAAAGGTAGGTACTCCAGTACTTTAACTTGCTTAAAAATTTGACTGAACAATTCTGCCCTACAAAGGCAAAGTGCAGTATCTGCAAAAATGCCAAACGGAGAAAGCTTTTTGTGTTTTTTTCACCAAGTGTAATTATGAAATCATATTTAACAACCAAGTGTATGATTTATTGGATTAAAAGGAAGGGAATTTAATGCATATTGTATATTGACATTCATGTTTTACTGCAGTATAATTACACGACCATACAATGGCGTACTGCAGTATGTGCAATAAGTAAGACCATTTCACTTAGTTGTGTTTTTAAATAATAGTTGGCATATTAATTTTCAATATTTCAAAATTTTGTCCTTAAACCAAGACAAACTGCAGTATCTGCTATTCTCCATGGTGAAACCAAGGCTGCATTATCCGATATTCTTAATGATGAAACCAAAGCTGCAGTATCTGTTTTCTTTATGGTGAAACCAAGGCAAACTGCAGTAAGTGCAGTTACTGCAGTTTGCCTTGGTTTTACAGTGCATTTTTGCAGTTACTGCAAAGTAACAAATGGCAATATCTCAGAGAAATTAAGCAGAAGCCCTATGAAACTTTAAGAGATTAAAGAGCAGATATTGCACTTTTGATTGGTGCAAAAAAAAATTTAAAAATGCAGATACTGCACTTTGCCTTTGTAGGGCAGAACTTTCACTTGTATTGTAGTAATATTTGACCAGGAGTATCTTTACTTTCACTCAAGTAATGGAGCTGAGTACTTTGTCCACCACTGGTTGCGGGTGATCTGCTATGACTGCGTGCGCAATTAATAACAGGTGCAAAAGTGGTGTGGACCTCCATCTTCAAAGGAGGATTTTGCATGTGCTACCAGCTGTCACCATTGGAGAGTTTGGGAGAGCAAAGTGGCCGTAAACAAAGCATGAAGTCTGAAGCCATGGAGTTGGAGGCAAATAAACACACTGGTGAACTACAGCAGAGACGTCTCATGGCATGACTCCTTTTTGTGACTTTCTCCAAATCAGCCCTTAGGTCATCCAGCAGCTCAAAAATGGCACTGCTGGATAGACAACATCTCTCTACTATTTTTATTACTCACGTGTCAAATATGCTGACATGAGTACACGTGGATTCTCTCTTTCCATCATCTGTCATTGCACCTATGCCTCCTTCTCGCCACAATGGTCACAGCCATTTGTGCGTAACTCTGTGCCAGTTTGCACCTGCCTCTCAAACGTGCTAATATAGGCGCAAAAACGCTGAGCAAAAGCAGTTTCAGTTTGATAAATCACATTGCGGGTGTTACAGTTGCATCTTCTCCTCCCAGTATTTTGCGTGTTCTGATAATCTGCATGTATTCTGCATATTCATGAAGGCCGACACGCTAAATGGATTGCGTTTGCTGTTTTGTTCATTTCACAGGCGCAATCCTTAGAAGATCAAGTTTTTGTACATGTTTTTATACTCGCAAACCTTAAGTAGATCAGACCCATAGTTTTATAAGTTGTTTTGGAATCTAAACCAGCGAATGTCTCTCTGCAGTGAAACTGATCTATACACAAATACATCAGAGACACTGTATGATCCATCAAGCCGAGTTTCTTCTCTGTATTTCCTTCTCTCTTGCTCACACAGACGACTGCACAGCGTCCAGATACAGGGTGTTTGGCTGTTTCTGTGTGCTTTAAGCTGCAGACCCACGCGCTGAGCATGTGGGTGACTGGTGAAGGAAAAATTAAATCAACTCACTCCCATCTGTTGCATCCGTCCACCGCTGCACTACCATTATCCCCTCTCTCCTCCACCTCTGCCGGACCCCTCCCTCACTGCTCCTGTCCACCCCTCCTCTCTGATCTCACTCACCTCCCGCGGGTCTGCCCGTTCCAGCAGCGGTCCTCGTTTGTGACGTCGGTGGCCATCTTCTCGTCGCTGCAGATGGTGTGTGGGAGGGACACCCAGAAGCCACGCATGGGCCGCAGTCGCTCCTTCAGCTCCGTAACCTGCGGGGAGGCAAGAGAGAAAATTGGTTATGACTCAGAGGTGGTATTAAAATATCCTTGTTTGGTATGGCTGGCTGGAGGAAGCATATTGACGTTGGTCAAAGCAAAGAGCTGACACGACTCTGTGTCAGGGTTGGTCTCTTCAACCACTCGTCTTTTAAGTTTTATAAATAGATATGAATGCCTACTATCCTTGTCCTCCCTCCTCTGCTGGTGGTTTCATTTTTTTTCCAACACTTTTATCACTCTGAGGTCGCAGGAGAGCGTCTGGGCTCTGACAGCTGCTCTCCTTATTATTACTTTCTTCTACCAAGCATAGACATCTCTTCCTGATCCTCCTCTCTTTGCCCTCGGCCTAGTTGCTATGAAAGCAGTGTGATTCACATTGATACAGTGAGGAAGCAGAAAAGTAAAATAATCCATCCATCCACCATCCGTAATGCTTATCCCTTTTGGGGTTATGAGGTCTGTAGCCTATCCCAGCTATCCACAAACACTTGGGGTATTTAGAGTCACCGATCAACCTGAGGAGCATGTTAGTGAACTTATGTTGTGTTAAAGGTAAAGGGAGGTCACACCAGCTATTCATATCCAACCCCATGTAGTGGAGCAGACCTACTGCAGTCCTATCAGGCAAGGGTACAGTTTGCTGTGGAAACACAACCAAGAATGGGGATTACTGTACCAAACTGAACAAACTACCAAACACTGGGGGAGATTGGTCAGGTGCTACTGTAATTTGAAGTAGCAGCTGATCAATCAATAGACTGTGCTAAATAAAGGTCCTGCTGATGAATGTTCACTTAAAGCTAACACAAAAAACATTACATCAGTGGCCTGGTGCAACAGCTATGCAGCTTTGCAAGTTCTGCTTTAATATTTGCTTTAAATGTCCCATGCTCTGGTGTGTTTGACCATTTACATCATGTCTTGGGAGTCTTTTCAGCAAGGATTTCATTTGAATAAACAAATGACAAATTTTGTCTCTGTGGAGGATCAGGCGCAGCTCTTTTTCCCTCCACTTTAGAAACGCTCAGACCTGAGGAGGCTACAGGAAGCTTTAATAATGAACTCTGCTCAATGATGTCTGATTGAAAAGGGGAGGAGGGGTTACAGGCCACAGAGCGGACTTTCAAAACAGTCATGGCATCTGCCTATCAAAAGCCAAAAAAAAAGGCGTGCTTCTTTACAGAGACATAGCACAGGTCATATTGAACTGAGAGTTTAGTTAAAGGTGTTGTGTTCTGCTGCTCCCTAAGCCCTTCTTACAGCATTAACATACATGATAACTGATTTTGCAGGACATGGGACCTTTACTATTCACCACATGGACTTAAGAAACAACATAAAAAAAAAGAAAAAAAAAATCCTCACCAGTCGGTCCAGGTTGGTGCCTGCAGCAGTGGTGGGTTTCTCCTCAGGGGTGTAGGTGCGGAAAGGCCTCCTACTGCCCCCAGACTCTTTGGGAGAGCGCTTGGACCTTCCTGGAGTGGGCCTGGGGTTTCCACAACCTTGAAATACCTAAAGTTTACAAATGTACAAAAATGTCACTAAAATACAAACAAGGCATACTGACATATATGATGGAGTTGATGAATAAAGCACCAACCATAGGCTGGAGTTCAGGAAAAAGCATAAAAAGCCAGACATTGAATTACAAAATAAATGAAACATAAGCCAATTAATTAATGATTTAACCACCCTTATATGGCTGAGTGCAAACAATACTCTTTGGCCGAGTATTTCCATATGTTTGCTGTAAAATATGTTGAATATTAAAACTGCCCTTTAAAGTAAACTTATCTAAGGAAGCTTTGTTATTTGATTATTTAGATATTAAATTCACAATAACTTTCAATGTTTTCAAGGACTATTCCACTGTCAGTTGGTAAATATTTAGATATTTGTAAGTTACAGTGACATGCATGTTTGCATTGAAACGTTGGAAATTAACATTTTAACACTCAAAGGTTCCTCAACTTGCCTTATAACAAGATCTGCACAATTCTGGATTTTTGCTAATATTCTCCAAATTCATTACATCTGATACCAATTTTGATACCAATATTTCATGCCAGAGCACAAAGTCTCCACTTATCAGTAATTGATAATGTCCAACTATGTAAAAAACAGACGTGGGTCAAGAAAAAAAAAACTTTCTATTCTTTAATAAGTGATATTTTTGATTTTTAGAAGTGCACATTGAGTGATGATGAGGTAAACCATCATGGTACAAGTGTACTTTTTGCCAATATTACAGTCAACATATGGGATATTTATGGCCAGTTTTATGGTCATAATATTGGCTTTGAATATCAGCAAAAAGTTTCATATCTTCCGATAGCGGTAATCAAAATTTAAGGCAAATATCTGTCGATACTGATCCCATAACATCCCCACTTATAACATTAAACAAGCAATAAATTAGATGACTAGGGTCTAGAATTTAGGTTGTTTACTCTAAACCAGTGGTTTTCAAACTTTTTTCACCCAAGACACACCAAAGGCCAAGCCAGAATCTCAGGGCACACCAGATTTATATCCATGTGGAAAGGAATTTTTATTACAAGCTTCAGTATGTGATTATTTTGTACATATTTACTTTTACCCACTGAAAAAATAAAGGAAAAAAGAAAAATCTGAATAGGTAATGACAATTCTTGATTTGAATGTATTAAGAATTCCCTCCAAAACTGTTCTTTTTGTTCTTTCTCTTGATGTTGCATTAAACACATCATGGTGGCAGTTTATTTAAATTCTGTCATTTTCCTGAGCGGGGTGTGAACATATAATCTAACTTTCTGCCAGCTTGTTTAGTTACACTTTACACTGTCTATTTCAACACTGTATTAACATTTTAAACAAACAGGGCTTGGAGTTACCTGAGTTTTTTTTATTTTGTTAATAGCAGAGGGTCGAAAGGTTTGGCATTTTGGTTTAATTTGGTGCTCACTGCTGATGCGCACAGGTTTTTCTTTCAAGTCACTGAATTTGCAGTTTAATGGTTTGGAGAAAAAATCTGAATTGTAACTTAGCTTATCGGTTTATGACATGCTGAAGCAGGCTCTTTCAGGGATCCACTGTACAGCACAGAAAACAGGGTCTCACCCACACAGCCGCTCAGACATTCACTGTGATTCACTTGTTGACAGAACAGTGTCTCTAGGCTCTGAACATGGCATCAACATGCCCCGTCATGTAAACACGGGCTCCACTCAACATGCACACACTATTACTCCACATGTGACGGACAGAAAAAGTAAACATGCCCTCAGAACATCCCCAGCATTCTTTTCGTCTAACATAACAGTCCAACCACTTCCTGTAGATCCTCACAACATTAAAAGAGATATTTAAAAGCCGAACCATCCATAGTAATAACACACGGCTGTACAAATCCTCAAGGCACACCAGTCTCTGAGAAGCACTGCTCATCATTTCAAGGACTCCGTTTGGTACACCTATCATATTCCAGCAGAGAGGACAACTGCAACTTTTAACTGAACTAAAAGTAGAGGATTTGGTGTTCAAAAGGTTTTCATAACTTCCACAATTACACTCTGAAAGCAAGAGGCAGGCAAACACTCAAAGCTTTTAAGAAAAGAACGGCCTGTTCCTGACAGCACTGCTGCCACAAACCTTTTCTGTTTGTACGGGATGTGGGTGTCTCTGGTGGATTATCTGCTGGGACGCCTGCCACATTTTAATCATACTGTCATGTTCTCTCTGTAAAAATCCATCATTCTTTCCGCCTTTTTCAGCTCACTCTTTTATTGAAAATGATCACTTATTAAATCAAAAGATAATAAGGAGTGTTGTTACTAAGCTGGTGTTTCCAAGACAAACATTGGAAGCATACTTCATTTTGAGGGAGTGAGAACAATAAGTCCGGGAGGCAAAGCATAATTTAACACATCAATGCATTTAGTTGTCTTGCCTTGGAGGAGATGCTAACGCTGTTTTCCTGCATGTGCATGATGGCCTCTGATACTTTCACAGAAATGGAGTCGGCTGCAAGCTCCATGTTGAACGGCCCCTCCAGCTTCTCTGACACCTGGTACAGAGCCTCTAATGGTGGACAGAGAAGAGAAATAAAGAAAAGAGGGTTTACAGGTGGGACATCATATCACTGTGTGAAGATAACATCATCCTGAATCATGTGATGCAATTGTTGCCACACGCTGATATTGTAATTAAAGAAATATTGACTGTTTTTCTGTGTTCTGTAGTCTTTTATCTGGACCTTAAGTCAGTGATCAAGGTTAAAATGAACTGAATTGCTGCCTATCACAGTCACAACACAATTACACCCTCAACACCAAGGAGATGGTCACTGACTTTGATGCCAACTCTAACAAGCTGTCACATCCTCTAAAAACTTGACACAGCATTCATATAAAGTTAAATAACTAAGTTATGATGAGGAAGATACATTACTAGATATGAAAGAACACAATCAGGTTGTTTTCTACACATTATAAAAGGCCAAACTATTAATGGCTGAAGTGTTATTCCATTTCGTTTTTCACCTGTTTGAATCTCCTTTTTTTTAGAAATTAATATAAACTTATAAATATAAACAGAAAGATACAGCAGATCAAGATAGGCACAAGATTTCACAATGAGTCCTCCTGTTTTTGTTTGAAAAGGGTGTAGGATGAACAAAGAAATTATCTAGTCCTACCCCTTATTTCCAAAAATGAACTTAAATAATTCAAGGCTCAGGCATTCAAAATATCACCAAATAATACAGCTTGATACAGTTTTTAAGAGACAATGTCATATTTTCTAAGATACCATGAATGATACTTAATTTAATAGGTGAATGTAACATTACAACATCTAAATGCATATCAGTGTTTTTTATTTCAATATGCATATTCCATATTAATAAAAACTTTTGCTGTATTTTATGCTAAAACGTTGTGCTTTTTAACTTTGTAGAGCACTTTGATTCATTGTATGTATGAATCATGTTATGACGTATGAAAATTATCCTGTTGGTATCATATATTAATATTCCATTACTGATTACAGTGGAAACAGGACTGGTTCAGATTCTAACGAGTTTACTAGTCCAGTTTCCACTTTGATCACTGTTAGATTACCATGAGGCGGATGATTGAGAATCTAGACAGACATTAGCATGCACTGTCTTATGTCCTCTGCCAAGGAGGTCATGTTTTTCCGATGTTTGTTGGTTTGTCTGTCAGAAAAAACTCCGAAAGTTATCGACAGAACTTCAGCAAATTTTGAGGAAATGTTGATCATGGCACAAGGAACAAATGATTGGATTGTGGTGATCCAGACTTGGATGGCTTGAGATTTTTTTTCAGGATTTGTTGACAGCGATAGATAGGGCAGTTTTCACTGTTTTCTATAATAACACAACAAGTCCTCAAATTAATTTAATGCAATTTTCAGAGGTAATTTGACTATGGCCCTAGATTGAAGTGATTCCATTTTGGTGGAGATACAAGTCTGGATGCAGACCCAGGACTTTTTTAGGCATTACCATTGGGCAATAGGGCAGCTTTCCACATTTTCAAAAAATAACAAAAAATAAAGGATTGATGAAATCTCTAGGGAATATTGGTCATGATACAAGAGAGAAGTGATAAGATTTTGGTGGTGATATGAATCCAGATGTGGATCCAGAAATTTCGAAGTGTTTGTTGAAAAAATGGGGCAGTTTTCCACATTTTCGATTAACTAGAAAAGCACTCAGAGAGCGCAGACCTCCGCCAAGTGCCCTGACCATTTTTTTGTGGAGTTATATGCACAAATGCCGAAAATGGTCCTATCTCACAATGTTAAAGAATCCTTTAAAAAAATTCCTGGATCCGGATGGTGACCTGGATCAGTCCCAAAATTTAATCATTTGTTCCTTAGCCCATTCCACACATTTCCTGAAAATTTCATCCAAATCCGTCCATAACTTTTCAAGTTATCTTAAACACAAACAAACAAACAGACAAACAAACCAACGCAGGCAAAAACATAATCTCCTTGGCGGAGGTTATTATTCCATTATCCCGGTCAGTCTTTGATATCTTGTAGAAACTGTTGGAAACTTGTCTTGTACTTTTTTTCCAAGTGCCCTGACCATTTTGTGTGAAGGTACATGGACAAATGATGAAAACGGTCCTATCTCGCAATGTTAAAGAATCCTTTAAAAAACTCCTGGATCCAGACAGTGATCCGGATCACCCCCAAAATTTTATCAGTTCTTCCATATCCCATTTCCGACAGTTCCTGAAAATTTCATCCAAATCCGTTCAGAACTTTTCAAGTTATTTTAAATGCAAACAGACTAACAGACAGAAAGACAGACAGATAAACGCCGGCAAAAACATAACCTCCTTGGCGGAGGTAACAATATCAGAAAAGCCTTGACCATGGTTTCTGCTCTCTGAGCACCTCTTGTCTTATCCTATGCACTTCCCACCCTTAAAGTAATGTCTCCTATCATATCATATTATACCTTATTGTACCATGACATGTTGTATCATAGTGCGTGTCAGTCTTGGACCAACCCTGATAGAAATGATGGGCCAACAAATTCTTCTGAACTTACATTTATCCAAATTCGTATTGTCTGTTCTTAAACACAAATACAAAACATGGCTCCCTCTCTATCTAGATATTTAAACAGCAAATCAGCCAAAAAATATCACATTTACACCTAAGGCAAAAAGGTGACAAGACTGAAAGATTAAAAAACTCCTCATATCATACCAGAAAGAACTGAAAAATCCGAAGTTAGAAGACAGAGTGAGAAGCAGCGACATGAGAGTAAAAAGTGGTTTGGGTGCAGTTCACTTGGATGGAGCAATGAAAGGTAAGAGGAAGCAGTGCACATGAAAAGGAGGTGAAAAAGAAAGGAAGGCACAGGTCTGATGAAAGGAGAGAGGAAACATTGAAAGACAGATCAATTGTGAAGGGGCAGAGGAGCATGAATGATTAATGGAGGAGGAATTCATTAGGGGAAAAGGAAGTGAAAGTATATGAGAGACGGGGAGCAATAAAAGGAAATCTCCTTTTAAGTATGCTCAGTCTCATTATGGTGATTAAAATTCATAACACTTTAAAATATCTCTGACTAGTGATCTTTATGCTTGAGAAACACTGATGAACAAGACATGTCTAATCCCACACTAGAAATGTTCACATGTAACCCACATAAATAAATAAAGCACATATGGATGTTTTGCTCATGCTACTCTCACCTACCAATGAAATTGTTCCACTCTGTGTCCAGGTCGGCCTGATTGGCTAAGCAGCCCTTCATCACGTTAAGGCAAAGGGAGTGGCAGGGCCGCAGGGAGGGCATGCCTCGACACAGAGGGCAGTACCACTGACGCATCAGGCCGCGCACGCACTCCGAGTCTGCAGTCAACTGAGAAACATGGAGAAGTGGGTCAAAAACTGAGGACAAGATGAATGAAAAAATAATTTTACAGCCCCTTAAATGGCACCAACCTGGTTACAGGCACCTCTTAACCATGATTCTCTATCTATGCTCATTGAAAGTTAAAATTCTTGAAGAATCCTGGTCATTTTCTATAAGCCTCAAATCCAATGACATTCAAACATTGTGTGAAATGTAAATAAAAGCAAAAAACAATGACTTTCAAACCCTATTTGATCTTTATTCAATTGAATACACTAAAAAGACAAGATATTTAATTTACTAAATTGTTTTTGGCAAATGTTTTCTCATTTTGACTTGGATGCCTGTAAAAACACACATTAAAATCCATCCTCAAAAGGCTCAGTTGTTCACAAACAAGGAGAAACGAATTTATTGTCATTACACATGCACAGGTACAGAGTAATGAAAAGTCGTTTTGCACACAATCCAGAAGTGCAATGTTATAGACTGTTATATACATAAAGCGAATGACTGTATATCTATATGTATTTACAGGAAAAAAATAAAACAAGAGATTATAGTTACGTTATTAACAGCCTAAAGACAATGGTTCGAAATATATTGTCAATATACAGATATACCAGGTATTGTGAATAGATATGGATTTCTATTAATCACTGGGGTGAGGTTCAGTTTGTGAACAACTGCATGAGCAGAAAGTTCAAAAGTTTAAGAAAAATGTTTTTTAATATACACTTGCATGGGATTTAGGGATTTCATCATCTACAGTCCATAATATTATCAAAAGATTCAGAGAATCCAGAGAAATCGCTGCACAGAAGCTTCAAGGCTGAAAATCAGCATTGAATGGCCATGACCTTTGATCCCTCAGGCAGCACTACATTAAAAACTATCATTCTTTAAAGGATATCAATATGTGGGCTCAGGAATACATCAGAAAACCATTGTTATATAACACAGTTCATCGCTACATCTACAAGTTCAAGTTGAGACTCTACCATGCAAAGCCAAAGCCATATATCAGCATCACAGAAATGCTGCCAGCTTCCCTGGGCTGGAGCTCATCTGAGATGGACTGATGCAAAGTGGAAAAGTGAGCTGTGGTCTGTCAAGTCCACATTTTAAAAAGCCAGCATCTGTGATGTTATCGGAGTGTGTCAGAGCCCATGGCACGGGGTAACTTGCAAATCTGTGAACGTACCATTTATTCTGTCAGGTACATACAGGTTTTGGAGTACCATATCCTGCCATCCACGCAAAATCTTTTTCAGGGACATCCCTTCTTTAGAGACAATGCCAACCCACATTCTGCACATGTTACAACAGCGTGGCTTCATCATAAATGAGTGAGGGTACTAGACTGCATTATGATGCACAAAATATGATGACAGAGACAACAGACTGTTGAGCAACTGAAGGTGAACAGGGAGAAAGAATGAAGAAGTATTCCACCAACAACGCTTCAACAATGAGTGTCCTCAGTTCCCAAACGCTTACTGAGTGTTGTTAAAAAAAAAAGCTAAAGTGATGTAACACAGCAGGTAACATGCCCCTGTCCCAGCATTTATGGAATGTGTTGCATTTGTCAAACGGCATCAAATTCAAAATGAGTGAATATTTGACAAAAAAAAAACAGTACAGTCGATCAGTCGATCGACTGTACTGTAACCAACTTGACTGTACAGTCGATCAATTTGAACATGAAACACCTTGTCTGTATAGAGTCTTCATTTGAATATAGGTGAAAGGATTTGAAAATCATTGCATTCTTTAGTTATTTAAGTTTATTTATTTAATGTCCATATTTCTTTGGAATAAGGGTCTGTACATTCTTTTCGTGGCCAGTGCTGATCAAAGATCACCTTTTAGTGAGATCGGCAGATACCGATACAGATACCGATAATGTTTTGTGTTTTGTCATAGCATTGGTTGAGGGTTTGCTGTAATGACAAATGAATTACACAATTTTGAAAATTACAAATTTGATGAGGAAAATTATTTTCACTCAAACTTCTTCATAACTTATTTTTTTGGTTGTAAATGCAACATTGAAATCAAGGTTTGTTAAAATAAAATTTTTAAATTGTAAATCAAGTGTTTATTTTTTTGACGCTTTGTGCAAAGACTGAGACCTGAGAGGTGAAGTTTCCTCCATTAAAATCTTCACAGTAAACTCTCTCACCTTTGTTGCTTTGTTAACAATATCCCGACCTGCAGCCAGAGCCTGGGACAGAGATCTGGCTGCTATAAAAGCCCTCGACACCTTAAATTAAAGAAAAAAACAGCATGGGACAAGTTAGGAGATCATGCAGATCTAGAGAGACAATTATACTGCGTCAAAGCTATTTCTCATCTTGATGCTTTTTCATCACAATAGCATACTTGTACGCGCAGTTTGCGGGGCACATCCCCAAACGGCTGCAGCTGCTCAGCGTGTTTGCTGACACACTCCAGGTAATCCTCACTGAACTGATACTGGGGATTAACCAGAGAGAAGACCCGCTCCACCAGTCTGGACCAGAAATCTGAGAGAACCTCAGAGAGACTTACGCTGCCCCCTGTGGACAAGAGAAGAACTGTGAGTGAATGCCTGCAAACACGAGCATCTATGGCCTGAAAAAGGAGGTTTCCAATTAAAAGATTTTAATCAACATCCTATGTTAGGCACATGGATTTTTCCTGAATAGAGAGGCAGTTTTAGCAGCACAAGAAGTAGTAGATCCTTCTTTGTTTGGTTGAAAGTGATCATAACGTATATGCAAAATATTTTAGGCCCCATCCACAGAAATGTACAATGTTTCCATGCCAAAGTATGACATTAATGAATTACAGTGGTCAATGCATGAACAATTGATCTGAAATTTATATAATCATCTTTAAAAAAAATACTGATATATCCCATTAACTCCTTTTTTTCAAACCACATTTCTTGTACAGATTAACCTTATTTAATTCCTCTAAATGTGTTTCAGGGCTTGTAAGTCTCTGTAAGTTACTCAACTAGAAGACTTAATCTGATTATGAAACTTTCCCTTCTGCAGTCTACTATAGGGCGTGAGTAATGGCCATACGTATAGTCTGTTTGGCAGAGACAGTCAGCCTGAGTACGCAGTGACAGCCTGCTGATACACTCACCAGAGAGCGTCTGTCATGCCAAAACACAGCCATGGTGGACAGAAATAGAAACAGTAAGCTGTGGGATTCCAGATCTTTCTATTTTTTTCTGCAATTGTTCCTGGCGTTTCAGTCTTCCTAGACAGGAAATTTTGCATCCTAGCTAATGTCCACAGAAGGGTTTGGTTTAACTACACAGAACCATCAACTGCAAAGAGAAATCATCACCAGACTCAAAGCAAGGTATCCCTGAATACATAAAGGGGTAGTTCAGTATTGCTGAAGCAGTTGTCTTAGTTTCTTGTCAGTAGTAGACACATAAGCCACAGTGATTCTGACCAGTTCTGCCTCTATTAGGATTCAGCATGGGAGTAAGGCTGTAAACTGTTGTAGACAGGGCCAAGAGCTCTGAGCGGATTTAAAGTAAAGACAAAAAAAAAAAATTATAATAATTTACTTATTAATCAGTTCTGCTGCATTAATCAGAATCAGTCCTCTTTACCTAGTAATCTTTATAGATGTTAATGTTAACATTGGAATGGTCACTCTATCCATGGCTGTTATTTATTACTCCACCATAATAACTACCTTTAAATCCATGTAGAGAAGAGGACCCTCTTGATCGGGAGATGTCGCATCTCAAGGGGATAACCTCAAATAATTTTGACACTCAATAAAGACAAACATGATGAGGACAAATTTATGTTTGAGGCATCCATAAATTTGTCGCTATCATGACTTTTTCATTTAGTGTCTTTGTCAATGATGAATAATTGTGATCCTAATATCGCAATAATTGTTACTGTACTGTATTTTTTTTCCCATAATGGAGCATCCCTAGCTTTGCATTTGCGCCAACAAGCTCCTTTGTTTTCGTACTGCTTTGCTTAAAGCAGTCATATTTAGCCTTGACTTAGGTTTAAACATTTGATTTTTATAACTGTTAGATTATTGGTTACAATCACTTATCCTTGTAGTTTTCACATACTGAGATCTACCTCTATTCTCATTTAGTCTGAGATGATCTTTTGGAACTCCTGTCACTCATTTGGCCATAGACCATCTAGTATGCTGAAGTAGAACCAAAACCAAGGGGTCTTCTAGAAGAAAAGTAAAGCATTGTAAGCATGTGTCTGCTAAAGCATACAATCACCCAGAGCTGGATTGGGACTCTTTTTTTAGCCCAGGAGTTTTATGGTTTAGACCAGCCCACTTAAAATCACAACCTATAAATGAAGAATGCAGAAGGGCAGCATTATTTGGTTTCAGCCCTCGTACCATTTCCAAACTTAGGATCAAGTTCCATTAGTGGCTATCTGTGGAGGACTACAGCCTTTCTCTAAAAAGAATGCAGTAAAAATGTATGACCCTGACTTGACTGATTTAGTTGTCAAGTCGACTAAAGAGGTGTCACTGTGCAGTTGCCACCTGAAAGAACCTCTCAGATGCAAAGGTGTGAAACACAAACCAGAGTAATATCTGCGCAGCTCCACAAACAGCTCCTGGAAGACGTGTGCATTCTGGGTAAAGAGTCGGCCGTAGGTTTTGGTAAACATCTGGTTCATGGACTTCTCCGACAAGTCTATAAGCTCCCTGAAGAACTCTGCAGAAGGACAGCAAAAGCAAAGATAAGATATTAATCCATCTCCCACCTTTTTTTTTTCCTCCAATATCTTGGCCGCTTCTCTACCTAAGTGGGCGCTCAGCCGGTCCCCCCCACCCCCCTTCCATCCTCGATTAACAGCTCATAGGGACAGTTACATCAGATCCTGCATGCTGGTAAATGAGTGTAACAACATGTACTCTATTTAGGTCTCCAGGACTCATATGCAGTCTCCCACTCCAT
Source organism: Cetoscarus ocellatus (assembly GCA_037902135.1). Taxonomy (NCBI): domain Eukaryota; kingdom Metazoa; phylum Chordata; class Actinopteri; order Labriformes; family Labridae; genus Cetoscarus; species Cetoscarus ocellatus. The sequence goes on along the minus strand of JBAMNC010000950.1, from coordinate 399,311 downwards.
CGACGTGTTTAAATGATTCATCGTGTACATTATATAAAAGGACGAGGAGGAAAAAAAAAGGTGAGAGCAGTCCGCGGCAGGTAAAGGGAGAAAGTGTAAAATCTGTGCTGCGGCTGCCATAAACCTGCAGCCATACATACAAAACTGAGACGGCGTGGGCTGACTTCCATGATACACTCTCTAATGATGTCTGGTCGAACTTCTTATGCTAATACATTGTTTTAAAGGAAAACTATTTTACCTGAAAAGGTATGTTACTTGACCAGCATTAACCCAATCACATTTTTAGACAATCTTGTAATATTTGGAGGCTCTAGAGGGAGTGCTTCAAGGTCTGAGATCATGCCCCATGATGATGTTACGTTGACATCAGCGGGGTTATATCAGCTTGGCTTGGTGACTAAACATGTTAAAATATTGCACATCGGAGTGTAATGAAAACTGGAAATTCTACTTGATTTTGAGGTTAGCAAAAACATGGATAAAAGTTAACTTGGTGACAGATATCAGTATTCACAGCTAAGCAACATTAAGTGTGATCTTTTTTAAGGCTGATTCTGGCGTCCATCAAGAGTTTGTGATAGGCCCCCTAACTCATACACTGTCCACTGCTCATAGTGTATATCAATTACACTATATTATACTCTTAACCAACTTGACTTACTAAATTATCTTGCATGACAGCCAGTAATTACAGATACTTGTCTGCCAGGATCGTAGCATATTATGTGAATATTTCATTAAATAGTCATATGAATAGCATGTCAACAGCGTAAAATTGTTTGTTAACTTACATTTTTTGCAATAAACGCTGTCTAATTCTTCAGTTAAATGGTGTTTTTACTTGAATAAACGCTATAAAAAGATACATATTTATGCTGGGCTTTAAATGCCAAAGATTAGAGACTGACCTTGCAGTGCAGATGGATCAGCCTGATTTAATGTCTGTACTCAGGCAGATCCATCTTGCTAAGCTCCAGTCTACAAATGTGAATGTGAGCAGGCCACAGCAGCACAAACCAATTAGAGTCCTTTAAAGAAGGAGGAGGTGGGAGCTACAAGTGAGACAACAGCAGGGAGTGACTGCTCTTACAGAGATTAGCATAGATGCTAACAGCTTCAGTAGCAGTTTTATATAGTTGAGCCACATTTCTTTATAAATGAAAAAAAAAACAACACTACAAACTTCTCTATAGAAAAGATATTTTCGCTCCTCTCCGACATGTTTTGGCGAAACTTTGTTCTACAAAAGTGTAGGCAGGCTTTACAAAGCCCACCTACAACATTTTCTGAATATGATTCTCAAACTTTAGGCTAACTTTCAACAAAAAGATGCTTACTGCACAACTTTCAGAGAGTGGAAACATTAATCTATGCAGCATGGCACTGAATATCAGAAATGTCATGTGTTTGACATTGTTACCTCTTACAGCCTCTTCAGGCTTACTTTTTCCCAAACAGAAAATTGATTAGGGAATAGTTAAAGAATCTGATTGATAATCAGAAAAGTTAATGGCATTGGTATCAACAAAATCTTATCACTTCCCACCCCTGTCCCTTTATGATACCATCAGGGGAAAATTCTTAAATGAACTTTGTGAGTACACATTTTCTGAAAGGTGGAACAACAGAGACAGGGGAGGGATTTTACTCATGTTGGGGGAGTTTGTAGGCAGGTCCTTGATTTTTTTTTTATAGGTTTTTGTACAAAAGCACTAAAATGTGTATTTTTCATAAAATGAGTTCTTTTTCAGCAAGTGATGCATGAGACACGACATTCATGCCAGCAGTATTGAAAGCAATGACTCCATATTATTCACCCTGAAATAACAAAGGAAATGTGCTGCAGCCGTGAGCAGCCAATCAGCATCCTGTCTTAAATGACCAGGCAAGGTTCAGATAGTATTTTCAGTGGTGACCGCCATCAATTTTTTTCAAAGCCCCCCTTCATTAAACCATCTGCTGACTAAACTCAGACTTAATACAGTCAAATGTTTGGATTTTAAATAGTGGGCTTTTTAATCAAATGGAGTCAGAACAAGACATTTTCAAGTTGTACTCTGAGAAACTTAAGATGAAATGTTTCAAGAGGTTGTCCTTAGTTGAGAACCAAAAGTGAGAATATTCTGATCTATGCTCATTAACTTGTGTCCATTAGTATTCGTGATCTCCTTCAAGTGAGCTCAATAACCTCATGTGAGTGCAATCCCCACACAGTGGCTCTTAAATTTCAGCAGTTCTTTTGGGCTGATTAAAAATAAATAAAATCATGCGAGGAGCTCTGCAGTGTGAACGCATCACTGCGCTTTTATCTGCCAATGTCAATTTTGTGGCTCAGATATCAGACCATCTGAGAGGAACTCTGCAGGCGGAGATCCTAAATAAGTTTTTAATCAGCTGTCACTCAAACTCAGAAGAGGGAGGGTGAGGCCAGGAGAAGCTGAGCGCAGTACGTGTTTCTTTAGATGCGCCCATTAAGGCTACAAGAAGGCTGCTTTTTAAAACTAATTACAGATCATGCAGCTAAACATGACTTGTAACTGTTAAAGCTTCAGTCAGCTTCTCACCATCAAACCTGCGATGTCTCTGGGTGAAGGTCGTCAGAAGAAATTGGCTGTTCTCCTCGACTGCTCTCAGGAAATCTCTCTCACTCTGAAGGGCCAGAGTCTCCTCCATCTGACTGGAGCAGCAGGTGTAGTCCTGAGGGCAGAGCCGTAGGTGCTCACCTACGGGGTGAACAATCGAGATGAATGAAAGTTAACATTTGTCAACCATTGGTGGAAAAGGGGGGGGGGGCTTTATAAATGAGACAACATTTCCAGAGAGGGTGTGCCATTATACCAAATATCTACACAACTGTGATTCAGTGATGTATGATCTCCTCCCGTCCAAACTACTGCAATTCACTTCTCTCTTGTATTACACAAAAATCTCTCTCCTGCCTCCACCTGGTCCAGAACACAGCAGCAGGGCTTTTAATTGGTTTTAACTGACGACATCACATAACTCAGATCCTTGATTCACTTGGCTGTCTGTTTTAGTATTTATTTTAAAGGTTTCATGTTCTGGTGTGTTTGACCATTTACACCCTGTCTTAAGTGTCATCAAGGATTTGATTTAAGTTGAATAAAAAATAAAAAATATAAAATCTCCTTAGAGGATCAGATCCAGCAACAAGCCCAATTTCTAATGAAGTTGGGATGTTGTGTAAAACATAAATTAAAACAAAATGAAATGATTTGCAAATCCTTTCTGAGCTATATTCAGTTGAACACACAACAAAGAAAAGATATTTAACGTTCAAACTGATAAACGCCATTGCTTCTTTGCAAATATCTGTTCATTTTGAATATAATTACTGTAACATTATTTTCAAAAATCTGGGACAGGGCAAAACAGACATGGAAAGTTGACAACAACAACATTTCACAGGTGAATAGGTTAAATGGAAACAGGTGAGTGCCATGATTGGGTATAAAAGGGCACCTCTGATAGGCTGAGTTGTTCACAAGCAAGGATGGGGCAAGGTTCACCACTTTGTGAACAACCGTGTGAGCAAATAGTCCAACATTTGACAACATTGTTTCTCAACGTACAACTGCAATGCATTTAGGGATTTCATCAACCACGGTTCATAATATCATCAAATGATTCTGGAGAAATCTCTGCACACAAGCATCAAATTCCAAAGCAGTCATTGAATGCCTGTGACCTGATCCCTAAGGCAGCACTGCATCAAAAATCGACATCCTTCTGTAAAGGGTATTACCATTCAGCTCAGGAACACTTCAGAAAACCATTATCAGTTCACACAGTTTGTCGTTAAATCTACAAGTGCAAGTTAAAACTCAACCACTCAAAGCCAAAGCCATTTATCAACAACATCATGAAAAACCTCCGGCTTCTCTGGACCTGAGCTCACCTGAGATGGACTGACCCAAAGTGGAAAAGTGTGCTGTGATCTGACGAGTCCACATTTAAAAATAATGTCAATCAATAATAAATAATGTCCACCAGTCTGAAGAGGGAAGGACCATCCAGATTGTTATCAGTGCAAAGTTCAAAGGCCAGCATCTGTAATGGTATGGGGATGTGTTTCTGCCCATGGCATGGGTAACTTGCACATCTGTGAAGGCGCCATTAATGCTGAAAAGTACATACAGGTTTTGGAATGACATATACTGCCATCCAAGTGACGTCTTTTGAGGGACATGCCCAGCCAAATTTTACACGTGTAACAACAGCGTGGCTTTGTGGTATAAAAGTGCTGGTGCAAGACTGGCCTGCCTGCAGTCCAGGACCGGTCTCACATTGAAAATGTGTGCAAAATATGACAATCTAAACCCAGGACTGATGTGCAACTAAAGTTGACCATCACCAAGAATAAGAAAGGCTTCCACCTACAAGGCTTTAACAATTAGAGTTTACAGTTCCCAAATGCTTCTTAAGTGTTTTTAAAAGGAAATGTTATGTCACACAGTGGGTAACATGCCCCTGTCCCAGCTTTTCTGTAATGTACTGCAGTCATTAAGTTCAAAATGAATGAAGATTTGCAAAAAAAAAAAAAAAACATCATGGAAGATTATCAGTTTGAACATTAAACATCTTGTCTTTGTTTTTTTTTTTATTAAATATAGGTTGTAAAGGATTTGAAAATCATAGTATTCTGTTTAAATTCACGATTTACACAATGTCCCAACTTCATTGGAATAGCAGTTCATATTATACACTGAATGTAGTTGCTTTTTTTTTTTAGTTATAGACAATTCCTACACACATCAGTCTGCTCTGCTTTTATGGGGAAATCCTTCCAAAGATAAGGGTGTGATAGAAAAATTGTAATTTCCCTGCATGAATTATTCAGCTTCAATCTGTCTTCCTTTGTCAGCTCAGGTTGGGTCTTTGATATGTCAGAGGTAATGATATGCAAACGACAACCAGGGGAGAAAGACAAAAAAATCACACACAGCAGAGGCAGCAGTAGCAACCTGAATGTGTGAGGGAGGAGGGGGGGGGAGGGTTAAATTACTTGTTTCTGTAATTTTACATCTAATATGAATATAACTGCTGATAACACAGTGAGGGAAAAGTGTCATTCCCAACTCCACCCTCACTGATGTTCCTCTCTGCCTCTTTTGTTCTTGCTGTGTGCGTCTCACTATTAGCCCCTCTCTCATCCCTCTATTTCCATTTCTAAACTGCCTCGCTTCATCCTTAGCTCTCCCGGCCATCTGCTCCCCCCTGCCCATGGGACAGCAAGCCAAGACTCAGGCCGTGATCGCCCAACACACACTCACACACAAAATCAATCAATACTGCAGTTGGGACCCACACACAGAGCTGAATTGCCACAAAATAAATCCTCAGAAATCTGCACACACACTGATCCTGCGCCTATATTTCATACTTTTTTTTTTGTAAGAAGCTGCAGGTCTGCTGGGTTCAAACACAGACACAGTCATTCTCCCTCTGATTTACATGCAAAGCTGAGCCTCCGCAAAGTAGGCTACATTTTCAGACACTAAAGTGCTCCAGAATTCACTCCCTCGCTGCGTCAGACATTTATTCTCACATTTAATCTCTCCGTCCTGCTCTCTTATCCAAACTTTACACTGCTAAAAAATCCAGGAGTCTGTAATACACTTTATATCTTTTAATTCTGCAGATAAGATTATCACCATGGTTCAGAGTCTATGGGTATATGCAGGGTTTTAACAGTGGGGCAGCAGCGGGCAAAGACTCATTAGGGGCGAGGTTCTTTGTTGCACCGGTGTTGGCAATTTGCTCATCCCCTTAATCATCCTATTTAAGGGAGGAGGGGGTGGAAATAATTTGCTTTAAAGCACCCTGCATTATTTCTCTTCAGGGGAAACACCATGATACTCCTCACAGTGTCCCCGCCTGGTGATATTTTGTGAGTTTTAAGCTATATTTTACATTTTGGTCATGAAATGGTTAGTTTTGAGGCAGTGATGACTGGACCTAAGATCACCTTTTCAAGAGAGACCACAATTTAAAGCAGGGGTAGCCAACAAGGTGCCCGCGAGTGCCTGGTAGCCCACAGGGAGCCAATGAGTTGCCCTCAGGGACATGTTAAAAATAGCATGTTCCTACCACAGAACTTGAAATAAATAGCCATCTTTTATTTTCAATGTCATGTTTTGCTAATAAAAAAATACTCTAAATAAATACAAAAATAACAATTGACCTTCAAGGGATCAAAGTTTACGCTACTGGTGACACCATACCAGAGCCCTTACATTTTCACTTGTACTAAAAAAAATCACAAAACTGTAACCGCTGTAGATAGAAGTGAAGTTTAACAGAGAAATAAATAGTTCAAGTTGCATGTAAGTATAAAGTTCTCCCATTATTTAATAATCTGTAGTAATAATTGTTAGAAATTATTAAGAGTAAATGGCAAAAATACAGCATGCATATGCATAATATTTATCATTTTAAGGTAAACTCTTAAATTTCTATAACTTAAGAACATTAAATCAAGAAGTAGTCCTCCATAATACTCTTCATCTTTAGGTTAGCTCTCAGGCTCAAAAGGGTTGGGGACCCCTGAATTAAAGCTTATTTAGAATTTTAAAGCAAGAGTCCAACATTTTTTTGTTGTTCTTGTGTCTTTCCTCACTCCCGAGTCCATGACAAGCTGTTAGACACCATTCTTTCAACTCTGCATGCAGAGATGGACAAAGGTCACCCACCGCTAACTAGCTTAGCTCAAGTAGCTGGAAGTCAAAGGGAAGTATTAGCCTGCCTCTGCCTACAGTCATCAGATGAACCCTTAAGCAACTCTAAACAGTCTTGTTTACTGTTGTGTTATGTTATCTGCTACTATCATCGTATAATCTTCAACTCCTTAACAGAGGCTTTGCTTTGTTGACCTACTTTGTATTAATTGTGGTCTCTCTTGAAAATCAGAGAGGGAAGACCATCTTAAAAATAAGAAAATCTTGTTTTTAACAGAGACTGTAAAAGAACTGGGCAAAGCCATGTGATGTCAGCAGTTTGATAGTCAAAGGAGCCCTTAGACCATTGAGGATGTGTCATAATGGACGCTGCCATACTGCATGTCATCTCAACCAAACTTTAGCTCAACCAACTCACAACTAATGGCGACACCGCATTTCCACAACCAAAAATCCTCAATAAATCCTCAACAAATACGGATGAAAAAATAAAAAAATAAAAAAATAATCTCTGTAGAGGCTCAGATGCAGCTCCTTTCCCCTCCGCTTTAGAAACGCTCAGATCTGAAGGGGCAGGTAGGCTATGGGAGGCTATAATAATGAACTCTGTGCTAATTGGCTGCTCAAACAATGTCTAATGGAAGTCAGGAGGACTTTAAAATCAGTTGCCAGTGAGGAGCAGAAATACGTGGAGGCTGTTTTGCTATAGAGTGGTGTAGGAATACGTTCAAAAAGCTGAGTGAGTTAGCATTAAGCACTTCCTGGTTCCCAATGCCGACAGTATATTGGATTTGAAATACCAGTATCAGATATATGCCTGAAATAAGGTCTGTGATAAACACACATACATGGGATTTTAATGTTTAATCTGAAATAATAAAATGCATCTGATGTTGCCCTGATTGGAAATGTAAAGTATGTGTTTAAAAGGATGGTTGCTAACAAGCTGCTAACAAGGACTACAAAAATGACCAGGGACCCAACTACAAGTACTTCTGATCTTTCTTTGATAGACAATAATTTATACACTATTGCTACAACCGAGAGGACCAACTGGATCAGGTGATTGGATTAGGAGAGAAGACATACTATAGTAACAAGACACTGGAAATATTGTAGATGCTTCTAAGGCAAGCTGCCATGTTGTAGTGCCATAGTAGCTTCGTAAAAACTTTCTACTGATTATGTTTCAGCTTAAAAAATCATGGAAGATGGGTTTATTTTAGATTCTCACAAGAACATGTAAGTTTCACGTGTTTATGTTCGCTACAGACCTTCAATTGTCCAAAACACAGTGAAAAATCCTTTACACTTTGAGTATGTCTAGAGAATGTGTGTCGAGAGAACCAGCAGGATGCTAACTTCTGCGTTAGCCTACAAAAATGCTCCATCCTTGCGTCAGTTTACACCCCAGGATGTAATGGAGTGTTTCATGAGCCATTTTCTTTAAAGAGGCAGAGCACATTTCTCCATGAACTGAGCGTTTAGTAAAAGCTGTCATGTTCTTCTGCTCCCCAAGCACTTTCAAACAACATTAAAAGTCAAGAAAACTGATTTGCAGGACATGGGACCTTTAATATATTTCAGAATCCTGTAATGTAGATGTAAATGAAAACACAGTAAGTATGCTGTTCTTGAAAAAAAATAGTATTTATGCTGTAAATGTATTGCAGTAATAATTCCATGAATAAAAATACAGAACGTATGCTCTTATTGAAAATGTAATAATTATTCTGCAAACTATAATACAAGAATAATACTGTAAATGAAAATACAGTAAGTATACTGTTATTCAAAATACGGATATTATGCTGTAAATTGAAACACAGATATACTACTGGTAAGCCCCCAACAGTAACTTACTGTCATACACTATCAAGGGTGCACTGTATGAAAGGTTTTGATAAATTTTACTGTAATTTTACAGTGTACTATATGATACATACATTTTGGTTCTTTTAGTCACCTTGCAAAGTTAACAAATCATAAAAGAAAAAAGGTTTCTTAATCAATAATAAGTCTAAAATGTCAAAGAACAAACTAGACTAATGTACTAACCCTTCATACTCTTCATAAAGACTGTGAACCTTAAACCTTCCAAGCACAATCAAGTGAGGGATATTTAAGGACAACCAGGGCTATCTCTTGTACCTGTGCTATAATATCTGATTAAAGAGTTAAAAGTTGCATGACCAAATGGACAAAAATAATTCTCTCATCTCTTATTGCCATTTGACTGCTCCTAATTGAAAGCTACCACCAAGAAAACAAGAGCAAAAGCAGTCTGAAGCATCTGATTCGTCAACGGACTGACAGGAAGTTTCTGTGTTTCAAGAGTAAATATGCATCCACTCAGGGCTCCACTTAAGGCATAATGTTATTATTGTGCTAAAATAAAAATTATGGGTTTATGACAGCTCTGGGCCTCGGTACAAAAATGTACTTGTTCATGCTAAAACAAAGTAAATGTAATCTTAGATGGATGTCTCCTTAAGGCCTCTATATTTGACATCCATCTGGGAAACATCCCATAGAAAGTGATTGATAAGGGCAGGGCTTTTTAAAAATAATTGGAGGACAATTGCATTCATGTTTTGTGTGTCACATTCTTTTCAACTACACAGAGGATCAGGGTCTACTAAACGCAACTAAACCAGGTCCATATTACTGACACTTTATCCATAAAAGTATGCTAAAAAAGCAGGTGAATTTCTGAGTGGGCACAATTGTTTCATCTAAAAGCCTTGCAAGATGGAGCTGCCTGATGACAGATATGGAATCTGACATATCCATCTGCACTGCAAAGTTAAAACAAAACAGGATAAAAAAATATATATACCTGAGGTACATATGTCTTTAATGGGCTTCTTTGCTAAAATTTACCTGATATCTTGGTGAAGTGGGGTTCATAAAAAGACACAAATTCATCACCTCTGGAGCCTCCAAACCAAAATTGGCTCATTATCAGGGGAAAATGGAGTGAAGTCGCTTACATGGATTTATGTCCTCTTGGGGCTTACCATACCATGGAGACTTATTTTTCCATTACGTTTAGGTACACATTTGTACCAAACTGAAAACAAGTAGTGTCCACCTGCAGCACTGGAGCCCTTTGCTGCACAGCCCCCTGGCTGCACTGGCCCCTGGCTGCACCCCATAGCTAGCTACTGTCCCCAAAGACTGCAGCCCCAGAGACCCATGCTGAGCCACTGATTTAAAGGTTAAATATTTTTTGTGTTGCTGCCCTTGTTGCTGTGTGGGTTGGTGACCTTACTGTACATCATGCTATTTTTATCCCTGATGAGTCAAGCTACAGTTGGCTGACTCGCATAAATAGTCCTCACTTCTTTTTAATCTTTTTTTTTTTAATTTAAAATCCTCATTAAGACATGTTTTTGCCTGATTAAGATAGGGCTAGTGTGTTGGTTTATCTGGTAATCGTGTTAACTGTGACTTCACCGTTTGAGTCTCTTGTAGAACAAGTGTATACTGAGGGAAATTGTTTTATTACAACCTGAAAATCAGTAAATACACTTTGCGTCTTCCACTGTTACAAACATGCTTTATACGGACTAGTTTGCACAAGTCCCCATGGCTGTGTTATTTTTGCAGTAACTCCCACAGAAAGCTTCGTGCAGAGTCTTACCGGAGATCTGAGTCATCGGTGCGGTGCTGGTGCCGTACCCCTTCTCTGCGTACACCTGCCGGGTGTCAGCGCAGCTCCTGCCCGCTGAAGCCACGGGGCTCCGGATCCCCGTCAGAGCACACACCGAGCAGAGCAGCACCAGCAGCGGGGACCTGGAGACACACACCCGGGCATCCATCCTCAGCAGCGGGACTCAGAGACAGACAGGAGAGGATAAAGGTGGGGGAGTAGCCGATTAAAGCAGACTGAGGGTGCAGCACCTCTATAAATAAATGAAGGAGTAAGTGGCCGGTTCAGACGCACGCAAAAGTGAAGAGAGTATCCCAGATCCTCAGTCGAATAAAACAGTCATGGTTTTCTGTGAGGAGGACAATGAAGAGATGCATCTGGGGTGGTCTTCTTCACATATGTTTCCATCAGCAGTGTCCACTTGATTTGTCCTCTGGGGGGGGGATCCGCTGTTGTACGCAGATGTAAAGTGAGTGAATGAATGGGGCACTCCCGTCCCTCCTCATCCCGAAGACTGTCCGTCAGGTTTACATCAGGCTGGAGGGAAACACCGGGGGAGAGGCTGATTTCAAAATAAAAGAGACTGAGCCCCGTACATAGGCTATTTATTATCATTATTATTATTATTATTATTATCAAAAATATTACATGTTTTTACATCCACACATATTTCTTGTAATTATGATTATCAATTTATTATTTTATTGACTCTATTATTATCATTATAGATTAACTATTTATTATTTTATTAATTCCTCACTAGAGGGGAGGAGGAGTAACAGGAGGACTGAGGACGGCAAGGAGCAGTAGCCAGCCAGTTGTCATGTTTCTATTTATATTTATTTAAATTTTTTTATATCTATCTTTTTTATATATATTTTTTATCAGCTATAAATGTTGCTACTCGAATCTAATCTATACTAATCTAATCTAATCTCATCTATTTTCCTTTTAGACAAGATATTTTTTCCTCTCATCTACACGGCTCCGCTTCACCCTTTCGGTGCTGTGGCATTGAATGAGAAGCAATTGATCCCTTTACAGCTCAGCTGGCCACCTTGAACCTGTTGCTAGCCAATCACTGGGCCATATAGAGAGAAACACAACCATTCATGCTTTCACTCATACAGTTTAGACTCACCAGTTAACCTAACAAGCATGCATATGGTCTCTGGGAGGACGCCCCAGTGTTTGGAGAAAACAAACGCAGGCACAGGCAGAACATTCAACAAACCCCAGTCCCAATCAAGTTAGGATGTTGTGTAAAAGGTTAGTAAAAACAGAATACTGTGATTTGTAATTCTTTCCCACCTATATTCACTTATATACACTACAAAAACAAAATATCTAATGCTCAGACAAACTGAATTGTTTCATTGCAAAAAGTCACTAATTTTGAATTTGATGCTTGCAACAAAAAACTGGGCAAGTTATGGAATGGTCAAAAAACACCAGTTTCAACTTTTTAATGGTGAAGAGGTTAATTGAAAACAGGTGTCATGATTGGGCTCACCTTCCCTCTATTGTGCAGTTCAGGGTCAACTGGCCTCCTTGAACAGAACGAGCATGTTGGTCTATGAGAGGAATCAGAGTGTGTAGAGAAAACCAATGTATGCACAGGGAGACCATGCAAGCTCAGCACAGAATGACCATGATTGATACAGAGGGAGTCGAATCAGCAGTCTTCTTACTGTTTAGCAAGCATCCCACCCAGATGTTTGCTAAACAATATCAGAGATATGCGTCCAGAAGAACGCAGTCTTAGGAACAGCTATGATACTCTGCAGAACAGCCAAGCTGGGGGATTTTTCTTTTTAATCTTGAACAGGGCTTTATAATGCAGTGAAATACAAAATGATTATACACACATTCTTATAGCACTCCTCAAATGTGTTCACTTATGCAATATTTCCTGTGCTACTGTCTTTTAATGTTACATGATGTTAATATTCAGTTAATGTATTTTATTAGGAAAAAGTTGGTTGCTGCATTATATTGAAAGGAAAATCAGGTTTTACTGGAAATTTTTGCCATTCAGAACAAAACCAAGGCAACCTACAAACATGATTGATTAGGGGTCCGAACTCATTAAAGAGTGACAATCACAGAAGCACAGAATACACAAATCCTGTCTATCACAAGATTTTTTTAATTTAGTTATTATTTACTTATTATTAACAATTGAAATTTTTTAATTCATTATTTTTCCTTGTCAATAAGTTTTTTAGCACCCGAAGTGTGACGGAGAGGTATCCCAGGTCTTCCTTCCTGCAGGTGTTAGACTTTACAACTTTACAACATGACAAACCATATTTATATTTATAATACTTGAAATTTTCCATCCGTAAAATATCAAACATGTACAAAACCACTGTAAATACCACTTATATATTTATTTTTTATTTTAGTTTTCATTTGTAGTTTCTTTCTCATATTTCTTCTTTGTATTCTGCAGGTGCTGCAAATATGGAATTTCCCGCTGTGGGACTAATAAAGGAATCCTATCTTATCTTATCTTGTCCAATTTAATCTATTCTTATCTTATCTTATCCAGTTCAATCTTATCTTATCTTATCTTATCTTATCCAATTTAATCTTATCTTATCTTATCTTATTTTATCTTATCTTATCTTATCTTATCTTATCTTATCTTATCTTATCTTATCTTATCTTATCTTATCTTATCTTATCTTGTCCAATTTAATCTTATCTTATCCAATTTAATCTTATCTTATCTTATCTTATTTAATCTTATCTTATCTTATCTTACCTTATTATATCTAGCAGTGTTTCTAACACACTGCTGTCCTATCCATCCAACCCCTTTTTGGTTGAATGTGGCCTGATTAAATAAAGTCAATAATAAACCAAAGACTTTTTTAATTGCTATTGATTGTGTGCATCCCCTTCAAGCTTACATCAAACATTTGAACTCACTGCTTCACAACCCAGAAAACCAAGGGCTCCTGTATGTCTGCTTAAGGCTTACACACCAAATGTATTCTGGCAAAACTGACTAAAAAGAAATGTATGAATTTGTGTCACCTAGTGGATTCCTATATCAAATATTTTAGTGCCAGTTTCTTTTCCCATATAAACTCTCCCATCCCGCTGAAAACATCTTTGCAATCCACCTTAGAGTGTCAACGAACCAGCTGGGAACAAGAGTTTTATGGAGTTTGAGAACTGGTCTCTGCCATTGTTCCAAAGTATAACAACAATGCCCTTTAGCCTGGTTTAAGCGTCAGTCAAGTGACATGTTTTATTTTGTAGGCATAGACCGGAAGTTGTATGATGTTTCTCTAGCTTGACCGATCTGGTCATCATTGCCCATCATCAAATACAGAACAATGGACCAACCGGGACCAACAGGCATGTGAGGGGTGATGAGCCTGCGGTGAGGGGGCGGGGACCAGCTGAGCCCACCACCTCGGGGTCCAGGGTCTGGACAGACAGACAGACAAGAAGCTGATAGACTGAGGGTTTATAGGGAAACATTAGTTTGTATGAACCTCAAGGACAGAATGAAAAGACGGGCAGGGAAATAATCAGCGAGGCTGCAAAACTGTAAAGGTGACGTCTAAGGTATTTAATAACAGGATGAAGCAGTTCAAATGGGTTTTAATGGTTGGAAAACAAAGCATTGCTCCTTTAAGAGCATTAAAAACATGACCAGTGACCACAAATGACACATTCAAAAGGAAAATTACAACCGATAAATCGTACAATCTGAACAAACTGGTTTGTTTTGTTGACATACATGTTCATATATGTGTTCAAATATTTGATGCACATGTTGTTTGGTTTACATATTTATGTATTTATTTATTTATAAAGTTTGAAATGAATAAAGAAAGAAAGCATTACCCTCGTATATAGGAGTTTTTGGACAAAATAAAATAAAATAAAACATTAGAAAAAATGTGTCTCCACCCTTCAAAAAGGACGCCTGACTACTCAAATACATTAACGATGATAATGATAAGAATACTAAAAAAATAATAATGATAACAATAATAGGATAATAATAATGATTATATTTTATTATAATACTGTTGTTATTAATATTATCATACTAATGTAACTATTATTAATATAATAATAATAATAATAACTAAATAAATAATAATAATAATGCTATTATTATAATAATAATTATTATTATTGTTATTAATTTAATACTTTTATTATTATTATACATGTACATGTCTGCTGACTTGTCATTACATACAGTAATAAACATAATGAAATAAGTCAAATCTTTACAATAATAGCCAATAATAGACTATTCCATTTTCTCAATAATCATTTCTGAAATCAACATGAATCATTAGTCAATAAAATTGTGTAAAACTGCACAAAATTGCAGAAATTAACGATCTGCTCAGGTATAACATTTCTTGGAGAGGACCCCCAGATCCTCCCATTAAATCGTCCAATCTACAATTTTGTCACTGATTCACAGTTCTTCATGGACCCAATTTAAGACAGTTTTGTGGCTGTAAGGACAGTTGTTTCAAAATCTAAGTGTACATACAGATTACAGTCCTTGATCTATGTTCATAGACTGTATCACAAATAATATTTTAAAACCTGCTCTGTTTTATTTATTGATAATTTCAATTTAATTGATTTTTTAAAATGCATTTGGGCCCATAATTTTTAACAGACACAAGCAGTGACCACAAAATTAAAAAAAAAAACATAAATGTAGTGTCAAAAGAAATACTGAATATTGCATTCAACTTAAGATACATTAAAATGTTGAAATTTGTTGGAATGTACCCAAACAATTTTGCCAAATAACCGTTCAAATTCGACGGAATTACCAGGTAGATTGAGCTATTGTTATCGCCATCGTTATTTAAATTTGCAAAGTTTTCTTCTTCATTTTTACATCTCCCACAGCAACAGGACCATTCGTCGAAGTTTTACTGACCAATCACCATCAAGTGACCCGTCAAAGGAACCAATCAGCATCCAGAATCACTTGACCTACAATCCCGCCCTTGAATGTCATCGCTATTTGGAAGGAAGACCTCAAAGAACCAGAACAGTGGTCTTTATTTTAAATTCAGGTAAATGGAAGTTATTATCTTTTTTTTTGCGAAGTAGGTTTATGAGTTATTTATAATAATAGTAGTTTTCTGTTCACTTGTCTGAATGGTTAAGTTTGCTTGTTCTTTTCATCAGAACAAAGCAGAATATTTTTGGTTGAATTAGTCCGCCACAAATCTTGATGCGTAGTACATTTGACTAATTGATGAACTTTCGTTCAGCTTGACGACATTCAGAAACCGTAAATTTCGGGAGAAGTGTCTAATATTTTGCTTAATGTTTATCGCCAAAATAACGTAGCTAGCCTAGCTAAGCTTGGTCTTAATTTTGTCTCCTCTCCCACACCGTAGGCCGCTGAAGCTCTGCCTCCCTCACCATGTCTGCTGCGGACTCACTCTCGGGGAGGTAACTTTTGTCTAACATTATTCTTTCATCAGTCAGTGTGTTTAAGCCAACACGGGAAAGCAAAGCAAAGTAATTAATGCTAACTTCATGAGTTATTTAATGTAGAGGATCAGTCATATTATCTTACATATATCGAGTGTTACTTTCCTCCTACTTATTGTACGCCACTTGATAAAAGAGCATTATTGTTATCTTAAAAATATATAAAATGTACATATTGTGTTTTTGGTTAGTTAAACAAAAACTTTAACAGTATCTACAGCGTTTACTGGTGGATCACCAGGTAGGGCAACACAGTATACCTTTTTTTTTATCTAACTTGTAATTTGACATAAACTATTTAAATAGAATAAACACGTGCAGAAGTTTTATATTATTACACTTAGTAGAAAGGTTGTTTTTAGGCAAACATGCTGTCTTACTCAGCATGGTAACATTTTCCACACTGAAATACCAATTTATTCTGTCTAATGATACTTATCTAAGCTATCGCTCACAAATTTAGAACTAAAAATGCTTCCTTTGTGTTTGATTCAGGAGAAAATTGCCAAAAAAATGGCTGAATAAATGCAGAATATTTTTCTCATTGTATTTCATTCAGATTTCATCATTATCAAAACTGTAAAAGATTGATTTGGGACATTATGCTTCCCCCATATAATGCTACCATATTATGCTAGGCTAAAACAAAGTCCAATATAAGTGAATGATGATTGCAAGATTTATGTGTAAGTTCCTCATATTTAATCCATTGAAATGAAATCACTGCATAATAGTTTCTTATTTTGCAACATACAACCTATAGAAAAAGACATGCTTAGTCACTTTATTCCCATATTTTTCAGTCCCAACATCAGGGAAGTCTTGTCAGCAAAGAAATGTCAGTGATCAAATGTAAGCTAAGTGATGAGAGGTAAAACAGACGGTTAAAGGAAACTGAAGAACAACCACAAACAACCCAGTGCATGTGCTAAAGATTAGCAGCTCACCATTAGGGGCTGTTGTATGCAGACATCTATAGCCCAGCTCATATCAATTTGAAACCAATGCGGTCAAGCTTTTTTGGTGCTTAAAGCTAATGCTGAGACATGATTCCCTTACATTGTTTTCATGTTTTTAGGGTGATATTTCCATAATAAAGTAAATCTTAAGTGCACAGTGCTATTAAAATGTATGTTGTTGATACTATGAAGAGAAATAGAGGGAGACTTTTAGATAAACCAGCAACATTAAGCGCTCTGAAACTGAGCTTGTGGACCCTGCCAGTGACAACAGTGGTGGCATTGAACAAAGGCCCTAAAAGATCCCTTTTGCTTACCATATATGTCCCATGGTGCAGTCTTGTCAGCCTTATCACAAAGTTATGTTACTTACATTTGTCCTTTACTTGTTTCCCTTCTTATCTGTTAGTCTTCAGGAGCTGGATGACTTTTCTGACTCTGGAAGTGACTATGAGGCCACAATGAAGCCCATGAAGCGAAGACACAAAGTTGTGCCAGCATTTAAGGTGAACATTTTGTTTTCTGGCAAAAGTTCTCTCTCGCTTAGGCACTTTAAAATATTGTTATTACGCATAAAATGGATGTATCAGGGTTATGATTTGTTTTTGTTGAAGTTAATACAGAAGATGTAATCATTACCAGCACTCCAATGCTGGTATCAAAATGAATTTTCAGGAAGATTGTGTGCAGTTAGAAGAAGTTGAATTTTTGTGTCTATTTTTCTGTCCACACGGAGACAAGTTTATGCGTATCTGCAAAAGTTTTTTATCGTACGGGTGTTTTGTCCGCGAAGAGCCGACGTTTTGGGAGATTACAGACGCACATTTTTGAAAATGGGTCCCAAGGTGAATAAAGGTCCTGCTCACTTGTCCAGCAGACTTTCAGTCATCACTACCAGTTGTCATGGAAACGATAAACAAGCAGTCTCCACTGTCCGTCCCATGTCATCTTTAAAATCAAGAACTTCTTTGTCTTTGATAATGTTGGGAAATGCAAGAGGTCAGCTTTCTACAAGAACATATATAACAAAGAATAAGTGAGTTTAGTCCTGAAAAAAGTATAATTTTACATTATGCACATTTAATATTATGGCTTGAATCAGGACTGTGAACCGGGTTCATATAAATCACCATATAGAGTTGTGTGTTGCTCTGCTTTATTGTGCATGTAAACATACACACTAGGATTAAAGCATCTTATCTATCTACATTTGCTAATTATACTGTTGACAACATCACTTCACTTTAGATCCCCCACTAAGCTGCCCTTGAATCTTTCTTCCATCTCTAGCCACCCAAGAAACCCCGGCGAAAAGCTGCTGTGAGGGTGTCAGCCAGCCCCTCTCCCCCAGATCCCTCCCCACAGCAGCAGCAGCAGTCCCGAGGGACCTCCAGGCGAGCCTCTCCTCGACCCGAAGAGAGAGAGAACGAGAAGAGCCAGAGCATCAGTGCAGAGGACATCTACAACGCTGTCTGCTCTGGAAAAAGTGCCATGGTGGTAAGCAAACCTGAGCTAAAGAACACAGGGGAAGGAGGTGTGGAGGAAAGCATGAGGGCAGGGAGGGAGGTGGTGAAGGAGGCATACGTAATGAGCAGAGGAACAAGCCTGTAAGGGCTGACAATGAGAGATTATCATCTGCTGTCAGTGGCTGACTGATGTGACCCTACAGAATTGCCTTTGATACGGGAATAAGGAGAAAGTGTTTTTTTACTGGGCTGTGTTGTCAATGATTGACAGCATGCGTCCATCCCAACCTTTGTTGTGCAGGGCCCAGTCTCCTCTGGTTAAAGACTAGAAAGAAGGAACTCATAACAAAAGGAAGGAAGACAAAAAGTGTGGCGAGAAGTAATGAAAAAAAGGGGTCTGTCACTACACTGGAGAGCAGCTACACAATACAGATGGTGATTCTGGATGAGGGCCCTTTTTTACAAAGCACATTCAGCAAATTCAGCAAGCTGCATTTCACAAATGTTTCCTCTGATATGCAGAAATGATTGCAGCCTCCACTCTTACTAACTACTCAGCAGCTGTTCTAGAGCAGATTTTCAATGGAGTCATGCTTGCCAAAAACAATTATGCAAAGATGTTGAAGAAAATTGTAATTGAAAACGAGTATAAAATAGGAGCGATGAGCTACAGATCTGAATGTTAATGAGTGCAACATTTAGTGCCACATAGACGATGAAAAGTGAAAGCCAAAATCAATAATGTTATTCAGATGCCATATTGTTAGTTAAACCTTTGATCTGAGTCTTGTCTTCTCATTGGCTGCTCTCTCCCTGTTGATCCTCAGACAGTGGTGGATGAGTGGCTAGACAGCTATAAGCAAAGCCGAGAGGCGGGGCTGCTGGTGCTCATCAACTTCATTGTGAGGTCCTGCGGATGCAAAGGTGAGAGGTCAACAGAGACCCAACGAGTCGAGGGGTGGGAGTCAAAGTTCAGGAGATTATCTTTCCAATTTCAGCTCAGGCGATGATCAGCCATCAGCTATTGATCTGCTGGGGTGCTAACAATGAAACACCTCGGTGCTGTGTTCATTGTTTGTGCATTGATGTCAGCATTTTGATATTTGTGGGAGTGGGTTTAACATGAAATGAACTCTCTCCATGTTATAAAACCTAACTCTGGACAGATGTTCAGTTCAGTTTAATGTTCATGTTAATTCCTCTGTGCAGGTGTAGTGAGCAGAGATATGTTTGACAGCATGCAGAACGCAGAGATAATCAGCACACTCACCAAAGAGTTCAATGAGGTAATTATACTAAACCATAGAGCAACGATTCCTCTCACAGTCCTGGAAGTTTGACTTTAATCCATGTGGAGAGTGCGTGTGACATCAAGAATCACTGCAGATCCAGCCTGTGAATGTCAGAAAGCACATTCTGGTGACAAGAATCAATAAACATCTTAAATTTGGTAACAAAACTTTGAGCAGGTTTGTGTGCAAGGAGACATTCTGGGTAAGCATTTAATATACACCCTGAATCAAAAGAAAAAGAGGTATAACAAACACTGAATGATCTTTTTACAGACCACCAAAAGCTCAGGATAACTAGATGAAGGCACATGCATCTCTGAAGTACAGAGAGACACTTGTTTTAAAGCTTTGTATTAAACACGATATCCCATGAATGATATGTGCTGTAAGTCGCTGCTCAAATTCAGGTATATATATGTGTGTATGTCAAGAGACCTATTTTGTGAACACATATCACTATTCACTGGCAACTCCGTCTTTTTTTAATTGTAAGGTTAACTGCAGAGTCCAGCTGTTTAGTTTAGTTTAGTTTAGTAGCTCAGTAGTGGTTTATTTCAAGACATGTTAAAAAAAAGTCATACAAAAGTGGACAAACACAACAATACAATACAAAACTGACTAAATATGAAAATGAAAACTATGATTTACATATCTGAAAAGGAGTGTGAAGAAGTAATACTGATTTAATCCTCCCTTTATCCATATTATATCATTTGGCTTCCTTATCAGTATAAATCTATACAATAATTAATTTACATTATAAGTACCGACGCTTATACAGACATAAACATATCCCCATTTGGACATATACTGAAAGTGACTCCACGAAAAAATTAAAAAGAGGATGAGATAGCCAAATACCGTAATGTCTCGATTATAACACGCACCCCATATTTTCACGATTTTCACCTGAAAAACACTGTACTCCAATATAACACTCACCCCAAATTTTGCCCAAACCTTACTCTCTCAGACAACTTTATTCAAAGTTTTAACCATTGAAACTTCATTATTTCACAACAACTCCTGATTCTCTCTCTCTCAAACGGATGCGGAAACATGTTTTGCTTCACACATGCGCAATTACTAGATTTCTGCCTGAGCGTGCTCAGTCGTAGTATCCGACCAATCAGAGAGCAGCTATCAACAGGTAGATTTCTTTGACCAATCACAGCGCAGGTATTTTGGTCCCCTTTGCTCACAAGATGGCAGTGCTCTGTGTTTGCTGGTGAGTGGTAACACTTGAGAATTAAACAGTAATTACACAAAGTTAAACTAATTAATACCCAAAGTATTTGATAGAACAGTTTAAAGGTCAGTTTAATAGGAATTACACAAGTTTGGTGGTAATGTTTTGCAGAGAAAGAGAATATTTCGGCTTTTTGTGTCAGATGTGTTGCAATCGCGATTTTGCCAAGACACAATATTTAAAGTTTTTTGCATGTACTCGTGTATAATGTGCTCTCGAAAATGAGAGCTTATTTAAAAGTAAAAAAGTGCGTGTTATTATCGAGAAGTTACAGTAATGAAATAAGCAGTAAACACCCTGTGACAGTCAAACACCTTCATTCCTTTATCTACTGAAAATCATGTCTTTATACTTCTTTTTAAAGTGCTTTATGTCCTTTACTGAAGCGGGTATGTGCTTGTTGTACTCCTGTTTTATTGTTCTGAAGGCAGCCATGTCTCCTCATGTATTAACACTCAGTCTGACTGAGGGGGCTGGTGAAAAAAGTGACACCAGTGAATTTCCTCTCAAGTCTTTGTCGTGTCTTCTCACTTCTAATCCTGCTGGATTTGCAGAAATCCGTCAGCCTCCATATCCCAGGTGATTATGATACAAGTGACTGAGTCTGGCGTGACAGTAAATTCTAATTAAAATCTAATGAAGATAAATTGATGCGTTGATGAGTTAATCACTTTGTTTTGTCGGTGGAGTAATTAGCAGAGCAAACCCTCTGCATTTAATAGCTACACCAAGTGTGTGATGCCTCCTCTTTGTCTTTTGTTTCCTCTCTGCCTGCAGGATTCAGTGAGCTACCCTCTGTGCACACCAGGCCCCCAGCTGAGGCGTTTCAAAAGCGGCCTGTGCGAGTTTGCTCAGGTTTTGGTGCGCTCCTGTCAGAACAGCCTCATTTATGACGAGCACCTCTTTCCCACTCTGCTGGCTCTGCTCACCGGCCTGTCTGACTCACAGGTCAGGGCCTTCAGACACACCAGCACACTGCTTGGTAAGCACTCTGGCAGGACACCAATACAAAAGTAACATTTTACATGAGGGCCAGTAGGCAGTATTAAAGGGATAGTTTGGTTTTTTTTTTATTTTGGTTGCTAGGGGCCCATGACACTGGTAAATATAACTCAAACGGATGCTAGGTGATGGATAGCAGCTAATAATGCCGCCAAAAGCCTTGTAATTCAGTTTTTTATGAGCACTTTTAATTTAGTTTTAGTTTTAGTCTTTTGCCTAAAATATCTTTTAGGTTTAGTCATCATTTAGTCATCAAAATTGTTTCAATTTTAGTCTAGTTTTAGTCGATGAAATTTCACAACATTTTAGTCAGCAAAATCTGTAAATTTAGTCAAATAAAATATGAAGTGTAAAGTGTAAGGCATTTTTTTCATGTTTCCTTAAATTTCTGAAGTCGTATTTTACACTTGGATAAAATGAAACATCTAATAACCCTTTACTGAATGATAGTAAAGATTGAACTTATAAATTAACAGAAACAAATAGAACTTTTGTGTGAAACGCAGTCACCTTTATTTGAACAACTTGGCAGAGCATCTCAGTTACAATACCAGAACTGACCACAAACAGTGAACCTGCTCTACATGAATATATCAATTTGTAAAGAGAGTAGCTCTGATTGGATCGCTCCCCAACTTATCCCACCACCATGAAGCTAAGGCAGCTGTGATTGGATGTCCCTCTTAACTCATCCAGCCTGTCCACACAACCAAAGTAGCTGTGATTGAATATATTCCTAACTTGTCCCCACTTTCTACATGATGAAATTAGGTCTGATTGGATTACGTCTCTGTCAAACATTTTAGTCTAGTTTTAAGCTGTTAAGGAAAATGTCAGTTAATTTCGTTTTAGTTTTTGTCCATGTGCGCTTGTTTTTATTAGTTACTGTCTTGCTTCGTCAGGGGAAAAAAGGTTGTTGACGAAAATAATTAGTCAGCAAAATTAATCACCCCAGTAACAGGGTGACATTTACTGCTCTGTATCTCCCAGCGTCCATACCGAGCTATCTTCTGACAGAGGCAGTTGCATTATTGGTAATTATATTTACTAGCCCCATGAGCCTCAAGCAACCCCACCTCAACAAAACTGAAGAACTCCTTTAAGGCTGGTTTTTGATTTGAGCCTCTCAGTTTTTGGTTTGTTTCTGGGATGTGATTTTTTTTAAGTGGCTGCATGCATACACAGTACAGAACATATCCATCATTACAACAATTTCTCGCTCTTCTCTTGGTGTTAGAACAAGCAGATCACTCATTTGTCATCTGTTTTTGTTGCTGGAATCTTCTGATGTTCAGATTGTTCTCCCTCCCCCATATCTGGCTTTTGATAGTAATCATTATCTTATTTTCTTCTTCTTTTTTGGAAAAAACTCCTTCTTATACTTGCAATTTTTTTCCTTCATAACAAAAGTTTGACAAAAAAACTTTGAAGTTTGTTCACGACTTGTTTATGCATTTTTATTCTGCAAGTTATTAGCAAGTATTTGATGTTTGTCCTGTTTGGAGTTTGAGAGCCTGTGTGTATTGACGGTGCTTTTGTCAGAGCAGCTCTTGCCAAAGTTTACTTCTGCCTCTTTCACCAGAAACAGCTCCTTAAGTTTATTATGGTTTTTATTCAAAGGGGTGTAGAGCTGGGAGATATGGCATTTTATTAATATCTCAGTATTTTCAGGCCATATCTTGAAACACGATATACATCTTGATATTTTGCCTTAGCCTTAAGATGACGCTTTGATGCATACAATTGAACCAGAATGGCAATACTCGATATACCGTATATTCTGTATATAAATCGCTCTGGAGTATAAGTTGCATCAGTCAAAAAGTGTAGAAAAATGAAAATGAAAAGGAAGAAAACATAAATAAATTACACTAGACTATAAGTCGCATCTAATTAGAGGTAGTTGCGCTGCATGAAGCACCAAGAAGGCCCGCCTGCAGTCATTTATATGCATCTCCTTGGCAACTACCAAAGGTAGGTGTAACTGCGCCGTTAACAAGCCTCTCCAGCAGCACATTGTTCAAGCACCCATCTGTGGGCTCGTTCCACCAGCTCTGGCCATCTTGCTTTTAGCCCGCGACTAGCTTTCTTTGTTTTCAGCTGCATATTTTACTACCTATAGTTTCTGTAGAATCTGTAGAATAGGAATTTCTTTTTGGGGGCATTTTGTTTGTGTTCAGTCTTTCTCAGTGGTCTTTAAGTTATTGTTTGAGTTAATATTTTCATTAGTACATTAGCAGCATATTTGTTGCAAGTTTAGAGGGCCCTCGTACGGCTGTAGATGTTAATGTTTACTCCTTGTTTCATGTCAGTCAGTATGAATTAACATTTAAAAACACGTTAAATTATATAGATTTTGATATATAAGTCGCATCTGACTTTAAGTCGCAGGACCAGCCAAACTATGGAAAAAAGAGCGACTTATAATCCGGAAAATACAGTATATTGATATATTTTCTGTGACATAGTTGGGGTTTCCCCCAGAGCATTATAGCATTGCTGTTAGTTTCTTTTTTTTTTCAGAGGCAAACCCTTAAAATAAAACAGTCAGTTATAAGTTGAAGCCACGTACCAAATGTCACTGAGGACAGTAGCTGCAGATCGATTCAAGCTTTCACAAGTCTCTAAAGTGCCAAAAAGGTAACCATTTCACCAGAAAAACATAGCTAGATTTGTTGGTAGTTGCTTTTGACAAAAAAAATCACCAAGAGGATATGATAAGTTGCTAGATTTAGTGAGAAAGTCGCAGAGTTAGCCACACTGGAGTGGAGGGGAAGGAGAGGTGGATGTCAGGCCACAGAGCGAGGGAGGCGAAGCAGAGAGGCTGTGTGTGTGAGACATGGACACAGGAAGAGGAGAAATAAGGGTGAACTTGTGTCCCATGGGTAGAAATACATTGCTATTTTAATGCAAAATGAACGATATCGATACAAACCACAGTGTCCTGTGTTACATCGCGTTTAGAAATATATCGATATTAATGAAAATCTCGAGATATCACCCAGGCCTAAGGGAATGCTACCAAGAAGTCCAGCTTTGTCTTCTTGATTTTGAGTTTTTGTTTGGACAGGTGTGACATTAAAATGTGTGGTACTGCATCTTTTTTAAAGCTGGGAGCATTTTGAGCACAGTGACAACGAAACAGCTGTTATTGAGAGGTTTTGTGCTTCGAGCCAAAGCACTTTATGTGGACACTGGCCCCAAATGCATAGTCCTTTGTCAAGAAAGAACAGTTTTGTGAAAGATGGACACACCTTGTGGTGTGAAAAGAAGTGTAAAAGAAGACTCTCGGTTCTTGCCTTTTAACTATAAAATCCCATTAAAGATGAATGAAACTTAGAAAAGACAGAGATATATCGTGTGTTTGGCCTTCTCATTCTGCATGTTTCTCTACCAGCCATGAAGCTAATGACCGGGCTGGTGGAAGTGGCTGTGAATGTGTCAGTGCAGCTTCAGACCACCCAGCGGCGCTACGACATGGAGAAGAGCAAGAGGGCGCATGACAGAGCCACAGACAGACTGGAAGAGCTGCAGACCTCCATCAGCGAGGTGACACATACACACTCACAGGCACACACATGTGTAAACACTAGTATAAGTGGAGCAGATACAACCACTGTCATGAACCTCATTCACACTTGCAAAAAAAACCCTGAAATTAGCCGGACATTATCCAAGTTTCCCCCCAGTATTTTATCCACGTAAAGTCCAAGTAGGCTCTGTAGGAGGACTGACGACATCGTCCTGTGCAACCAGCACGAACCAGGAAATGGATGACATGACAGGATGGAATAAAAACAACCGCTGCAGCAGGAGAGGTTCATCTGATTGTGAGGGCATTACACAAACTCAGATGCATCTGGAGCAGTGTTAACTTTGTAGACTAATTATTTTCGTCATAGTTTTCATTAACAACCTTTTTTCTCCAGAAGAAAACTATACAGTAACTAAACAAGTTCACATAGACAAAAAGTAAATTAACTGACATTTTAGTCAACAAATAAAAAACAGATAAAAATGTTTGACAGAGACGTAATCCAATCAGACCTAATTTGTTTATGTAGAAAGTAGGGACAAGTTTGGAATATATCCAATCACAGCTACTTTGGTTGTGTGGCAAGGTTGGATGAGTTAAGAGGGACATTCAGTCACAACTGCCTTAGCTTGGTGGTGGTGGATAAGTTGGGGAGCGATCCAATCAGAGCTACTCTCTTTATGAACTGATATATTCATGTAGAGCAGGTTCACTGTTTGTGGTCAATTCTGGTATTTGTAACTGAGATGCTCTGCCAGGTTGTTCAAATAAAGGTGATTGCATTTCACACAAAAGTTCAATTTGTTTCTGTTAATTTATACATACAAACTCTACTAGCATTCAGTAAAGGGTTATTAGAGTGTAAAACACGACTTCAGAAATTCAAGGAAACATAAAAAATGCCTTACACTTTACACCTCATATTTTAGTCGACTAAATTTACAGCAGATTTTTTTTGACTAAAATGTTGTGAAATTTCATCAACTAAAACTAGACTAAAATTTAAACAATTTGGATGACTAAATTATGACTACACCTAGAAGATATTTTAGGCAAAAGACTATGACTAAAACTACATTTAAAAGTGCTGTCAAAGTTAATATTGATCTGGACACTGGAAGAGTTGTTTCCTCTGCACATCATCAAAGTTCTGTTGTACATCTGCTCCAAAATGATCACCAGCAGGTCTCTCACGCATCCGAGGAGCCGTCTTGCACCGCTTGTTGAATATTGAGAGCAAACGCTGCAGCTTTGTTTCTCCGCTGTGATCATCATTCCTGTAGTGACGCTGCTTCATATTCACCTCTGTGTGCTTCAGTGCTCCCCTCAACTCTGTAATCGATGCTATTGAAATGCTTTTTCCACACATAACACTGAAGTTAGGATATTAATTGTTTGTCCGCTGTCATATTATGAACTCTGCCCCCCGCTGCATATGTTTGACTTCACCTTTGCTCAGTGTGCCTGTGATCACCAGTTAACATAGCCACAGGTTGAACCATAAAACCAGTCAGACTTGTGGTTGGAATAGATAAAAATTAAAACCGATTTTGCATAGAAACCACAAAAAGGAAGCAACAGAACAAAACAGAAAAATGCTGCATTAAGTGGACATTGTTTCATAGTTACAAACAGTGTTGAAGAGTGTGTTTTTATATGTTCGAGTGGAAAAAGATGTTTTTTAAAACTCCACCTGTGTGGATGGGATAATTTGTAAAAACAGTGGTGGAAAACCTGTTTTAAAAGATACCTGCCTATGTGTGGACATAAGCGATGATAAGGTATGAATTAGGGGTTCAGAGAGAGAATCAAATCTATCATACAACAGGCTGAAAGACTTTTAAAGCAGTGTTATATTTTGTTTAAGTTGGTATTCTACCTTGTGATGACAGTTGTGTGATGGCCATTCTTAATATAAGGAAAAGAGTTTGCTTTGAGGATTAGATTCCAAAATAATTTCCCTAAATGTACTGCACAAAAATGACTTATGCACGTGCCTACAGTCCAGCTTTTAGGCCCCTGATGTATTCTCCCTCCTCTCTCTGCATGTTCTTCTGTGTGTTTTACATGTTTGTTTTGCAGCTGCGGGAAAACCAGGAGGAGGTTTCCTCCATGATGAACGCCACGTTCCGCGGTGTGTTCGTGCACCGTTATCGAGACCGTCTTCCAGAGATCAGAGCAGCCTGTATCGAGGAGCTGGGTGTTTGGCTGAAAACAGATCCTGAGGACTTCCTGAATGATGGATGTCTAAAGTACCTGGGGTGGACGCTGCATGATAAGGTAAACATTACACAGGAGTGGACAGTTAAAGAGACATGAGACAAGTATCTGTCAGTAGGTCTGCATGCATTGTTAAGTCCAGCCACCCAGTCCTGTGAACCCTTGAAAACCCAAAATCTCGAGTAAGACTTGTTTATTTTTGCCTTATTTTCTGTAAAAAAGAAAATCTTGAGTAAAATATCCTAAATTCAAAGTCATACTGTTTCCTAGAAGGTCCTATTGTCACTCATAGGAGATCTTGATTTTCTTAGCCTGTTGTTTTAGACACATCTGATTAACTTTTTTTTATAAAGTTGATGCTCTCGTGGATTTGGTTGTTCACGTGACGAGTTGCAGCAACAAGGACCTGCATCCACAGACAGCATTTTCTTTCCATTGGAGGCACTCTCCACCTCAGTGTCTTCTCACTAGCACCTGATGTCCCCTCCTTATGAGAGTTGACAGTTTAAAATCACCCCGTTTGCTTCATATGTGCTTTTCGTCATCAGAATATCTCCCTGAAAGCATGGAAACATGCCTTGTAATCATTCCTACTAAAAGCAGCTGAAGGCGAGGAATAAGTTCTCTAAAGGAAGAGTCAGATTTTGTTCAGCAGACATCAGAAGTCCCGCCTTATCTTGATATTAAGTGTTTTGTTGTTGTTGTTTTATTTTAATATGTTACTAGAAATGACTTCAGCTTCTCTTGGTACTACCAGTTAAGCTGAGAAATTTGGACCGAACTGTATGTCTCAATATTTTTTAGCTGAATGGCAATAATTAATGTGTATTATTTTTCTGTAAAGAAATATTAAAAATATATTCAGTTTAAAGGTGTAGTGTGTAGAAGTTGGCAACATTTCGCCGAACAGAAACGATGAAAATGGGGTATAATGTTTCTATTTGTACGTAAAGTCTGTTGAAATAGGTGTACAATCATCCCCATAGAACTTTAATTTTCTTTTATTAAGTTAGAAAAAGCTTTTTCTATTTATGTACTGTGGGTCTCCCCTTTGTGGAGGCTGACATAACGTTCCGCTATGTTGTCTACTGCTGGGTTTTGGGGACAAAAAGAGCGAAACGCAATTTTTGAACATGAGTCTGGTGGCCGGTCCTGAAATCTACCTGGATGGCATGCGAAGAAGAAGAAGAGAGAGCAGGTTTTACAAGAGAGGGAGACAGCGCAATGTTTGTAACTGTTGTAAATGATGCTCTGTTTTAGTAACGGACGGGCTCATTCAAACATCTGAACGCTAGATGTCGCTAAAATGCCAATTTCTACACACTGCACCTTTAAGCCAAATCCACATTAACTCAATGTCAGGAAAACTCCCCTGCTCCTGACTGTCAGTCAGCCAGGAAGAACGACAGAAGAGTGGAGCTTGTCTTTAAAGATATAACTTACAGAGAGCGAACAGTCCTCAATCAACACAGGATGGCAACTTCCTCTCACTGAAGGTCTATAGCATATCTTCGGGCTTATATGCAGCACTACACAAGTGAGCGTTTGTCCAGAAACAAGCATCAACCAATAACATTGCAGTTCAGAGTCCATAAACGTGTCACAACAGCGGTCTTCTTTCTCACTCAGAAACTGTGAGTTCTCCTGCTGATGTGACGGCGTAGTCCTCACTTATCAGAGACAAGATATTCTGACTTGATTTCTCGTTTCCAGTTTCTAGTTTCAGCATGAAGGCATTTCACACAGGCATATAAAAGATCATAATAGGTTTATAATCATAATGCTAGATATATAATGACAGTTGTCACGCAGGCATATTATTGACAAAGTTGACATGTACATTAAAAGTGACTTGAAAAAAACAACCAGTTTAGAAATTACTAAAGACTGAATGAAAAAAGTAATAAAATTAACTAAAATATAATTAATGAATAAATAAGTACAATAAAATTAAAGTGATAAAAGAGATATCAATGGCAAGGACTGCAGTGACAAATGCAGCAAACCTTCACAATAAAAGCAAAGTTGTGTTTTCTGCCCATACTGTCTGCTCTGATGGTTGCAGGGGTTTTGTGAGATCGTGAAAACAGTACAAGAGTAACACCACTTTGTCAATGAGTTTGATTTACCATGTCATTTTGGAAATTTTAAGAGTCGACTTGTATTCTGGAGAGTAGAGTTGGAATCAGACTGGACACTTATCACCATGCTGGTGGCAGAGTAATTTTCAACCACATCTTATAAAGGTTTCATTTTCAAATACTTCAATTAACCACAGAACTTTGAGCCGCCTTACTTACTGTTTCTGCTTTGTTCTGTAGTTTCTCACATGTACAATCACACACTCACACAAAGTGAAATGTCCAGTGTGAGCAAACAGTCTGTATGGATGCTATAAATGTGTGTTTGTGTGAAATTAGACTTTTTCTTCATTCCCTCAGCTCAGTTCAGTGCGTCTGCAGTGTGTGCGAGCCCTGCAGGGGCTGTACCAGGAGAGGGAATTCATTGGCCGCCTGGAGCTTTTCACCAGCAGATTTAAAGTGAGGCATCCCTCTGGACTGGATCCACACCTCATTTAAAGCAGCTTTTTTTCCTCCTTTTCTCCCCTTGTCTGTCTGTCCTTTTGTTTCTCCGTCTGCTTAAGCCTCTCTTTAATCTATTGTTTCAGCTTATTGTATTGTTTCTATTTTGTTGCCTGTCAATGTCTCTGTTCACAGTTTTTGTGCTCCTTCCTTTATTTCCATTCCTTTTTTTTTCATTATGCCTGTTCGTGGTTTTGTCTCTTCCTTTGTCTGGGCGTGTGTCTGGATGTGCTAACTGTCATCAATTACTGACAGTTAATAAGCCCCCATCTAGCACATTAAAACCTTTCTAATCCACATGTGCTGCAGCAGATAAATCGTTTTCATGCCACGGCTTAGCTGTAATTAGTGGGTTTGTGTCCGTGCATGCATATCTCTGCCTGTAGGAATATGTTTTATTTCTGTGTGTGTCTTCTGTGCCTTTCTGTCTGCCGGTATGACCGAGCATTTGTCTGTGTGCCACTGCAAATTTGACTCCATGTGTGTTTGTGTTTGTCTGTGTTTAGGAAAGGGTGCTCAGCATGGTGTTGGACAGGGACCCGGACGTGGCGGTGGAAGTAGTCAATTTGTTGCTGCTGATCCATCAGTGAGAGTTTTTTCTTTCCCAAAGGGTTTCTCAGGTCTTTTTCTGCATCATAGAGCAATATGGCAACAATAAAAAAACAATAAAGCACAAGATTTCTTCTGTCTTCATCTAAATCTAAATGTGCTCCTAATGATAAGTACCGTATATATTAAAGGGATAGTTTGGGGCTCTTTGAAGTAGGGTTGCTAGAGGCCCATGGCACTAGTAAATACAGTTGCCAACTAGAAAGCTCTCGGACAGCTCAAACCTCCACCAAGGTAGCTCACATATTGCTGTTACATCTTATAAGCAATAGTTCCATTATGAAGTTATCATCATGATTCCTTGACCCTGAAAACCCACATCTTGCACTCTGAATCATGTTGATATCTTTATTAGTTAGACAGTTATTGACCAAAAACTTTCGTTCGCTAATGGCGGTTATGTGGATCACCACCAAAATCTAATCATTTCTAAGTTGGGCCATTACCTACATCTCCTGAACATTTCAGCAAAGTCCGTCCAGTAGTTTTTGTGTAATCTTGCAAAAAAAACAAACAGACAAACAAACATATGCCTGCAAAAACATAACCTCCTTGGCGGTGTTAATAAAGCAGCTGGCCATTTCTTCCCCTGTTGGGAGATAGCCAGGTACGGGTGCAAGGTGATTCACAACATTGTTCTAACACCATTAGAGGAGTGAGAAACTGTTATAATAATGAATATGTTCTGTATTTGCATGCAGCCACTTAAAATCAAAATCAAATCCCAGAAACGTACTAAAAACTGAATGTGTCAAGTCAAAAACCAGCCTTAAAGGGCTACTTTAGGTTTTTAAGGTGGGATAGCTCAAAGCCCACGGCAGTTCTGCAGTAAATATGATTGCCAATAAGCAACTGGCCAACTCTGCCCCCAGTGTCACCTAGCATCCTGGCCCAGGGGATGCTAGGTGACACATAGCAGTAAATGATGCCACTGAAAGCCTCATGATTACCCGACTTTTAGGGTAAAACTGCTCAAAAAACTACAGTAAGATTCTTCAGGTATTTCACTTTTCCTCGACAAAGCCCTTCTGTTAGGAACTATTTGGTAATGCAACATATGGGCTATGTATCCTTCCGCCATCCTGCGCAGTGACATCACACCCTCGTAGGCCTATTTGGAGGGAGGGTGTTATAGGCAGCTGCTGACGCCATAAAGAGGGGTAGAAGGAAAAGTGTGGACTTTTTTCTTTATTCTTTATTCATTCATGCTCTATCACATGGAGGAGACATGTCAAACACACTACAGGGGATTCGAAACTTATAATAGTATAACAACGGCTTTTTAAAATTCAGTCAGTGTGATTGGATAATTGACCTCAAACAACGATGTATCGTTACACCCCATGCTAACCGCAACATTAGTCAGTCTCCACTGTGCAGAACAACATTTAACCCCCTGGCGCTGTGATCCTGTGATAAATAAAGCATACTCAATTTTGACCATTTTCTGATTGCTTAATTATCTTTTTACTACTTAGTTCTTTATTTAAACGAGTGTTTAGCAGGATTTGAAATTATCTGCTAGGAAATACCTCTGTTCAGTGTACTCAATATGGACCAAAATCTTATTGAAGTATTTTTTAGCTAAATGGTGGTACGCAATATACAGTACTATTTCTTGATAGTAAAATGGCAAATGGTTGTCATAATACTGGAATAATAAGTTAATAAATAATGTCAAATACCAGATATTGGGTAATTTATTGTTTTCCATCATCCAGATTGTCCCTTTAATGCCTAAAAACACAAATTATAGCCAGAAAATTCAATTTTTTTGGAGCTGAAATGTTTGTTTCACTTTCTACTTAAATCCTAAAAAAATCCAAAATTTCCATAAAATTGAACATGTTTTTTGTATCTCATTTGATACATTAGGTGTTTTTGGAAACTGATAATCCATTTGAGGACATCTTTATCATTTATCTGATTGTATTCAGATGTTTTTTAGTAATTTGTTGATCATATTGATAAGATAGAGGTATCATAAAAGTATGTATCAAATATGATACTAAAGGCGTTAAAGAGTTATCGTCAAACTCCCTCACAGTCTACTCTGTGCAAAAACATTGTCAGTATTTCCATACATTGAGGTTTTCAAAACATCTGTACTCTTAGATACCATTTGTTTCAAAATGATTAAGTCTCCATTATCTGAATAATTGTTTCAAAGTGCTTTAACTGAAATATCTTTAGTTTTATTATTAAACAACAGAAAGAGAAACCGTGCTGTCTCATTTGCACAAATAAATTTGGGAACTTTCCATTTATTCTTCCTACATAAGTGTCAGTGCTTTTAACTGTTATCAATCTTTTTACTTTCTTTTAATTTCAGTTATTTGTGCATGCCAGTTCCAAGATGAATTTGGAAGAAAAACAAAAGATATATCATGTTATATACACAGTAAAAAAAACTGATTATATAACCGTTTTTCTACATAATTTCCACCTGTAATTTAAGGTGATTAAAATCAAACACTGAAAAAGAAAATCCCTCTTGTCCATAAATGAAATTGCAGTTTCTCAACAATAGAGGTGTCATGTTGACTCAGAAGTGTGATTTCAGTTTTTGTCATGCATTCTGATGATTCACAGAATGAGTCGTGATCTCACACGTTAGCCAACATTTCACACCACTGACTCAAATCCCATGTAAATTAGATGCTGAGAGAATTGATTACATGGAAATAACAGTTTGTTCATAATATTTAATACGAGTCTAACTGATTAAGAGAGTTTTTAAATTTTCTGAATAATGGGAAAACTGCAGGAAAAGTGGGTGAAATGTTCATACAAATCACTTGACAAGAGTAAATCATGCAGTATGTCCAATGTGGTCAGATAAAGTAGCTTTACTGTTCGGCTGACTACAAATATACCTAAAAATCTTTGCGAGCATGTCAGTCTGACAGAGATCTTACCAGATGTAATTTCTGAAGGTTGGACTTACAGACAGTGATACAGTTGGAGATCGTAATACTCTTGGTTGTACAGGCATCAGTCAGACTCACACCAGGACAGGCATTCTGCACATGCTCCACAGGGTAAATGCTTGAAATAGAGTGGTCCAGGAATTAGTCTGTGACGCTAAAGTGAGTTAGCATTTAACGCTTCCCAGTTCCCAAGACTGAAAGTATATTGTGTAGCAAAATATCTGTTAAAAATAGATACCTGAAATAAGGCCTGTGATGAACACATGCATACAAGATTCTAAGTTTTAATTTTAAAAACATGTGCATTTGATATTACCCTGCTTTTTAATTTTAAAGTGTTGTCGTGGGTTTAAAAGGAGTGTTGCTAATGAACTGCTAACAAAGACTGCAAAGACTGCTTGGCAACCTTTTGCAAGAACTTCTGATCACTTTTAATGATCAATAATTGCCACAGAGAAACAACTAATCCAGCCATTCAATTAAAATATTTCTTAACAAGAGGTCCCAAAAAGACGTTATAAATTGGAATACTGATGTGCTTCTAAGTCAAACCAACGTTTTGTAGTTCCATAGTAGCTGAAGTACAGCTTTTTGCTCTTGCTGATTACATATAAGCTTTAAAAAACCTTGAAAAGTAGGTTTGTTTGTTAAGAAACTTATTATTAGCAACGATACAAGACAACTTTAGTTGAGAGAACCAGCGCAGTGCTAACTTTTGTGTTGACCCACAAAAAAAATACCTTCCCTGTGCCACTCTATAGCTGATGCCTGTTTTCTGCTTTCAGACATCACAGTGAGCTAAATGGATAACTTGCTTTGCATTTGAACAAAAAGTATGAAAAGGCACAGAGCTGTAAATTTGTTCACATCCCAAGTTTTTGTCACATCACTGCTGCTTGCTAACGTACTATAAAGGTCACCAGAAAGAAGGTCCGTAGCATGTTGCCATCTAGCGTTGTGAAGAAAAACACGAGTTAAGAAATTGATTTTGCCCTTTCTGTTTCTAGAAAGGGCTAGAGACTTACTGTACATATAAACATCCTCATTGTTATCATAAAATAACCCATTATAACCTCTCTGTGATTACTTGTTGCTTTGCAGGACAACTGATGACGCCCTGAGAGAGGAGGAGTGCGGCCACATCTATCCCTTGGTTTATGCCTCACATAAGGGCCTGGCCTCTGCAGCCGGCGTCTTTCTCTACAACAAGTATGTTTTTGTCTTACATTTTTGTTTATGCAACCTGCTCTGCTGTGCTCAGCCTCTCTTCAACTTTTAGCTTCACTGCTCTGCAGAGCTTCAGTGCTGCTGTGTCAGTGAAATAACGCAGAGATGGAGGCACAAACCTGAGCTCCAAAATACATGTAACAGAAGCCACGGCTTTCCTTAACATGGACCAAAAGTGATAAGATTTGGGCGTAAGGCTTTTGACAAGGTTTAGGAGTGTTTATGGGAATTCTTGACCATTCTTCCAGAAGCGTGTTTGTGAGGTCAGACACTGATGTTGGATGAGAAGGCCTGGCTCTCAGTCTCTGCTCTAGTTCATCCTGAAGGTGTTCTTTCAGGCTGGGGTCAGGACTCTGTGCAGGGCAGTCAAGTTTTTCCTCACCAAACTGACTCATCCGTGATTTTATGGACCTGCACCTGCAGCCATGGAAGTGACTGGAACACCTGAATTCAATGATTTGGTTGGGTGACTGAATACTTCTGGCAAGATAGTGTATATGTGTATATAGGAATCTATAAAAATGAAGAGTATGGCTTCAGCCTGCTCTATTAAGTGCATTGAGATAACACTTGTTATAAATTGGGGCTGTACAAACATAGATTGAGTGATTGATATGGTTTATCAATCCCACCACATATGACTCTTTGAGGAGTAAATGTTGTAAAAATCATGGCAACTCCTGCCAGCTGTCTTTCTGTTTCCCTGCATTTCTAATGTGTCATCTTGGCGGCTTCATTTGAGGTCATGGCAGTGCATGTCTCCTGTATTTTATATTAGTATATTGTTGCATGTGTGTTTAAGCCACAGCCAACTTTTGGAATTAAAAATGGGGTTGCAGGTTTGGCCTTTACAGCAGATTTAATGACATTTTATTTTTATTGATGATAACTACCAATTGTTTATTCCTTGTCTGTTAGGCTGAAAAGTGTGATCTCAAGTGACGAGGGGAGTGATAAAAGTGACCATGCAGCCTTCTTTCAAATCCTCATTGCCTTCTACATCCAGAGTGAGGTAATGTCTCCTTATTTCACCTATGTCATTACTATCTCTACTCTGGTTTTTGCCTTTTGCACAATTACATTTTGGAAGAAGTTGCAGAAGTATACAACATGTAAGACGCAGCATTAATAACCTGTGGTCCACACATGACCAAAAACAGTTTACAGACATCTGGTGCAATCTTTTAATTTTCAGTGGTCACTAGCATATTCTTCTTATTTTGGTAATGTTATATATTTGTCAGACTTCAACAGACATGTATAGGAGTGACAAAAATCATCATCATAGTGTTGGTGTTAGGCTGGAGGTGTACTTCAAATTGGTGCTTGTGTTAGCGTCTCTTGGCTATATTGGCGATTTGGTCTTTATACTTTACTAAACGCTACACACTACTGGAGGATATAACTAGAGGGCCTAAAAAGACAAAGGCTGTATGCAAATACCTGCTGTGTGAGGAGTAAACTGTAAATATGGCTACGATTATGTCATTCCTGTGAGTAAAACTAACAAAACAAAAGAGCAATAATCCGTGTCATAATCAGACATGTGTTGGCAACTGATGACCAGTGGTCAAATCTCATCATCAGCAGCACTTGCACTCAGTTTCTAAAACATTTTTCTCTGTTCATTGCTGTAACATTTTCAGTGTCACTGTGTAATCAGTGGCCATGTTAACTGATGACTTTGAGCCGACTGCATTTATAGATGTCAAAGCAAAAACAGAGTGTGCCCTCCACTGCCTGCAGTTTGGAGGTACAACAGCACTTGCAAAGATCTGTTGTAAAACTTCATCAAAACTCTCCTCTGTCGTTCTAGTTTCATGAGCATGGTGCGTACCTGGTGGACAGTCTGTGGTCTGTGGCTGGATCTGAGCTCAGAGACTGGGACACCATGACGGCTCTCCTGCTTCATGAGTCTGGTGAGACGGAAGATTAGTCTGTGTATACAGACCAAGACATAAATAAAAGTTCAGGAGCCTTAGTAAACGTCATATTGTTGTTCAGTATTTTTTGTCCTTGTAACTTGATTTAAAAAGTGAAAATCACATATTATACATTCATTTTTTTGAGAACTGCCATTTTCATAAAGGGAAATATTTTGAGGTGTTTCTTTGTTTTGCTTCTTGTGGTTCCTTGCAGTAAAGATGCACAGTATTACTGGAACAATTTCAGTTTCTGCATTTAATTTTCTAAAAAGCTGATGATTGGTATCGACTGATGTGAAGATTTTTGTCTGTATTTAGCCACACAAATTGGCTATAAACTTCTAATATATTGGCCATAATAATAATAATAATAATGCACAAATGTTGCAGTATGGTTTACCTCATCATCACAAATTGTTCACTTTTATATTTGTTATATTATAAAAAGTGTCATTTTTTTAAAGAATAAGATGTTGATTTTTTTTGCTTCACATCTGTTTGGAACAGAAATTTACCGTCACCATGAAGGGAACAGGTCAGTTTAAGGATAGTGGAGGCTCTGAACAAAAAATATTGATATCATTGTAGGCAATGTTGATCTTGGAAATATCAGCATATCAGCTATCGATAAAAAAGAAAATCCAATATTGTGCATCCCTGCCTTGCAGCTTTAAATGCACTCATTACCACCAAAGATACGGTCAAAAGGATTCCCAACCGAGTACAGAGTAAAGAAATGAACATTTTTTCATACTATAAATCCTCATTTTTATTTGTCTTGTGTAGTATACTGATATTGTGAGATACTTAACTTTTTGTCATAAGATGTAATCTGTTATTAAGATTAAATCTGAGCAATTTGCTTGTTGCCTCCTTAGTTTAAGCATCACTCTCTCAGTTGTTCATCTGTCTGCTCGGCTGTGTTCAGGTCTGATGTACGAGGAGGAGGGGGCTCTCATAGAGCTGATGATGTGTGCGATCAAACAGGCTGCACAGGCGACCCCACCTGTTGGAAGAGCTCATGGCAAGAAGGTGATGACACATACGCACAAAGACACACAAAGACAGTGGAGCACTGAGGGTGAGAGGAATGTTGGTCTTTGCGTTTCTTACTTCAGATGTCCCTGTCTACAAAATCAGTTAAAAGACTTCAATGTGTGACTAGAAATATATTAATATATGATTCCTCATTTACCAGGTCTCTGTTAAGAGCCATTTAATCACATGTCGATGTTATGGTAATAAAATGGAAACATAAAAAGCTGAGTAATACAGAATTTTTCTTGATTTTATTGAATAGCATGGTTGTTTGCCTCTATGTTGGCTCTGTGATTGGCTTGTGAACAGTCCCACATCTGTGCCAAAGACAGCTGGGATATGTTTTAGCCACTGTGCAACCCCATAAGAGATAATGCAGTGTATATGTAATGGATGAAAGAATCTGAAATAGAGTTTGTTTTGAAAAGTGGATTGTGTTGATAGAAAGGATGTAAACAATATGGATAGGACATGATTTCCAGGCATTCAAATTGTGATAGATAAATGAAGAAAAAGTTAGAGTTTGATGTGACTTATTTTGTCTAAATATGAAATTGTTTGATTAAAAATGTACATGGTAACATAACAAAGCTGCTGACTGGTGTGTGACGTTCATGTGTGTTTAGATCCTGAGTATGAAAGACAAGAAGATCCAGGAACAGGACAGGAGACGGATCACCACTCACTTCATTCCATTACTGCCACAGCTGCTGGCTAAGGTACAACACCAAGGACTTTACAGCTCTAATGTTAAACATATAATTTAATAAAATACCCTTCTGTTAATGTAAAGAACATTATCAGGAAGGCTGCACTAAAGAGGCACATTTTGGACTTTTATTTTCCTAACTCATTTTTGAATAAAGCCAGAATTGTACAATATCATATATTTATACAAACAGGGTTATACACTTATAGTATTCATGAGACATTGATCAAAACTGCACCACTTTTTCTCCTCACTGGCCTGTAGTACTCAGCAGATGCATCGAAGGTGAGCCTCCTCCTCAAAGCTCCCCTCCACTTCGACCTCGAGATGTACAACTGTGCTCCCACACAGGAGAAGGTAGGAGTGGAAATGTACACCGCGTGATAAATCA
The DNA here is from genome assembly GCA_037902135.1 of Cetoscarus ocellatus. Classification (NCBI taxonomy): domain Eukaryota; kingdom Metazoa; phylum Chordata; class Actinopteri; order Labriformes; family Labridae; genus Cetoscarus; species Cetoscarus ocellatus. The sequence goes on along the minus strand of JBAMNC010000950.1, from coordinate 360,316 downwards.
TTATGAATTTAAGATAAAAATGGTATTCAGAAATCACAATGTTCCCTTGAATCATACTCTCTCTTCTGATGTTCCTCCTGTTACCACTTTGATATTTTTTTAATATGAAGATAAGCATAGGAAAAATCAAAGTAGAAAAACAAACTGGATGGATTCACCGCCAACAAGACACAGGGAGGCAAGAATAGAAGGTGGATAAACAGTTTTCAAATATAAGTCCATAAAATTGAGAACAGAAGTTACTCCAGGGAATTAAAGAAAGAAGAAAAGGACAGGCTGGATGTGGCGTTGCATTGTTATGTATCGCACAACTGCTGTCCACGCTGCATGTGTGAATTATTTAATTCTGTACTGTGTGTTTCCCCTTGTAAACACTACTCCAAGTGCTTTAATTGTCAAACTGGAGAAACAGACATCTAGTGCTGTGTAATGATGAGTGTTGGACTCTAAGGCTTGTCAATACTGAGCTCTCTGTGAGCCAAACACTTTCTCCCTCTGTGTTGAAAGTAAAAATAAATCAAGTCACCCACTGAAAAAGATGAATGCTTCACTCTCTCTGATACGTTAACCAGATTAACAAGCTCTGCTTATTGAGAAAAGTCAAAAACCCACCCCCCGAAAAAAATACCTTTAGCTAGGGGTGGGCAGAAATATCGATTCATCAATGCATTGCCCTTTTTCCCCTCCTAATTCAATATTGATTCAGCAGATCCTCTGAACCAATTCACCTCCTGGCCAGTGGGGGGCGCTGTGCACCTTTTCAGTGTTTATCCAGCTGTCGCCGTCACAGAAGAAGACAGGCTCGCTGAGTGATAGGATTGAGAGCCAAACATGCGGGTGATTTAACGGTGGTTTATCAGTATTTTCTGTGTAAATGATGTAAAATATTGTTAACAACAGCATTAGTATCATTCTTGAGGGTTTTCTTTATGTTCTTTTGCCTCATTTTCTCTGTTTTGCCGTATTTCCGACGTATTTTCCCCGTGTTTTATCGTCTTTTTTTGTCATTGATCTTCTTTTTCATCATATTTAATTTTTATGGATTCCATAAATAGTAATTTTAGAAATGCTGGAGGAAGAAATGTTGAGATATCTGTCTTCAGCTGGACAGGAACTGCTTAAGGGACTTCCACATGTAAAAAACACGCCTGGACATGGTCTAATATAACAGGCTGTAACATGGACAATAAATGCTGCAGTCTAACAAAAATGTTTGAGCTTATGTAAAATGGGATAAATTTATTTTTGGTCATCTCAGAAAATTTCAACATGTTCATTTACAGTTGTTTATGAGAGAATCCTGTTAAAAATTTAAATCCGTTTTTATTCTGTTCTTGTAATTACACACTGTTTTGAACATTTGTTATATAATATTGACAAGTACTTGACAGAATTGTTAACTTCCATTTCTCCTGAGAAAAGGGTGAAAAATGTATTCAAAAGACGATTCCTGACACATTTATCGACAAAAAAAAGACCAGGTGGACATATATAATTATCGTATTAACTGACATATTTTTTACTTTTTTACTCCATATGCACAAGTAAGTTATTACCGTGCAAATTTTTATTTTCAGATGTTTGATTGCTCAAAAATGTTAAGTGACATACCACATATGTGCACGTTGGCATGAAAATAGAAATTAAAAAATTGTCAACTCTATCGGTGTATCTCTGCTTCTTACTGAATCGATACTGAATCGAATCGCAACCTAAAGAATCGAAATCGAATCGTGAAGTTCATAACAATACCCAGCCCTACCTTCAGCACCTCTTCAGTATCCTTCTGTCCTCGCTCTATGTCTGCGTCGATGGAGAGGAAAATAGAAACGTGTCGCACAGCATCGTACTGCGCCACTCACAGGCAGTTAGGGCACTCAGATTTGATTCAGTGTAGTCACCCTTATTTTGATGCTTGCGCTTTTTGCGTTGAGTCAGAAAAAAGATGTCAGGAGAAAAATGCTTTAAACTGTCCTCTTTCGTGTGATTTCAGTTTTGTTCAGCAAAGCCCACCATATACAATACTTTATGATATAGCTTTGATAGTTTTATATGATTTTTTTTTATCAATTCATATGTTAATGTGACTGTTTAATTAAAACTTTTGAACAATATATGCAGTATTCATGGCAAGGTATTGTATCAAAATATCTATACTGCTTATAAAAGAGAGAGGGAAATACAAGTTTAGAAACTTGGATCCAAGATTTGAGAAAAAAACAAAAAAAAAGCTGGTTGATGGCCAAGGATATGGGCCAAGACGTGCTGAAAATCCTTTAGACTTGGCACAACAGGGATCAAATAAGTGATTTCCCATGATTACCAAAAAGTCAGAGGCAACACCGTAACTTTGCTTATTTAAAATGTCTGAAAAAGTCTGTGCAGCTGAAGTGGTTTATAGGTAACTTGACACACCAGACAGACAGTTTCATATACCCGCCATTGAAGTGTTTCTCTAGTCCATCTGGATAAGAGCCCATAGACAATGTTTTCAGGGGCAGAACCTTCAAAAACAACTGCAGCTGGTGATTGGACAATCGTTCTGCCAGTCACACTCATCACAGACCAATCATATCAAGCCACAGTATGACGTAGCAGCTAGACCCTGTTGTTAGCCGTTAGCTTAAACTATGTTTTCAGTCCTTAGACTATCATCTTACATCAAATTATACCACACAGATGTATCATTTACCACTTAATTGTGACATGAACCTTGTCAACAACTTGTGTACATTTTTTTAGTATCTGTAATTTACTTGAGTATTTTTTTTTTTGAAAACTTATGACTTTACTCCACTACATCTGAAAGACAAAAACTGTACTTTTAACTCCACTACATTTCTGTGAAGGGTCTTGTTACTTTTAAGTATAGCTCTGAAGTCAGCAGATGAAATATCTGTTCTCTTCTTAAATGTGTGTGGTGATGCCGTACATGTACCTCACACATGCACTACTCGGGTTGGGCAGGTAAACGTTGAGCTTACGTTGCTCAGATAACGGTTCTTCTTGACAGTAATGATGGCTACAGTACATACCCATGGCCATATCTGAAGTCCACGTTTGAGATTGTCAAAATAAAGAGTGATTCATTTCGTTTTAAATGTTTGCTGCATACAAACTTCATCACCACCTTCAAAAACTTGGGGTAGGGTTGGGGAGTTTAATGAAAAAATGAAAACAGCAAAGATTGTCTTTTTGTTGATTTAGTCGTGTTTCAGTAGGCATTTCTATAGGCTTCATAGCATATTTTACAAGCTTTTCAATCTACAGGTTCTATAAGCAGGTCAATGCATTCAGTAGGTTGTTTCAGTCATTAAGTTCTGTAAAATTATGGCAACAATACAATAATGTATTGACACCAAAATGAAAATGTACTTTTTATACTTAAGTATTTTCAAAAGTGGGTACTCCAGTACTTTAACGTAAGAAAAAATTGACTGAACAACTTTCATTTGTATCGGAGTAATATTTGACCAGGAGTATCAATACTTTCTCTCAAGTAATGGAGTTGAGGACTTCATCCACCACTGTGGCCCAGCCATCTATTAGATAAAATACAGATTTCTGCAGTGCATTGAATAGACCTGATTTATCGATAGTTATCCCACTGATCTGTTTTATGTCTTTTTTTTCTGCCCCTTCATCACTCGTCTGTCAGCATCTGGACCTTCTGCTGTCTCAGATCTGCAGTATCGTAGAGAAGCACACTGAAGTCACCGTGCTGGAGGCTTGTGCCCACCTGGCTAGCGCCCTGTGCTCTGACCGCTACACCTTCTCGTCCAGGGCACACCTTGCATTCGGCCAGCTGCTGGATGACCTGACGGAGTGTTTCAGCGCCTACTTAAATGACCTGCTTCGGGTGAGAGAGGAGAGTCTGTTAAACTTGTTTTCTTACAAGAGCCGGTACATGCTGTTTTGCAAAACCCATTTATTACAATATGGGAGGGTATCAAAGCACACTTCATTTCCTCAGAAGAAGGAGCAGGCTTGCTGAAGAGAGGAGGCAATGCATTTATGTTGAATTAGATCAAAATAGCTCTAACTAATAAACCAGCAAGGGGAAAGAAATGATAAAAACCATGCTCCACCTGGAGTCAAAGTGTGCTTTGTTGTGGTCTGTAGTTCAGGAAACAGTCTCCAAGGCACATTTTGGAGCTTTACTTGACTGTGCCATAATTTGAATTGTATGCAGTGTTAATTTTGTCGACTAATTATTTTCATCATAGTTTTCGTCAACAACCTTTTTTCCCCTGACGAAAACTAGACTACAACAAAAAAAAAAAAAAGTGTACATTGAGTAGTAAATTAACTGATATTTTCATCAACAAATAAAAACTAGACTAAAATGTTTGACAGAGACATAATCCAATCAGACCTAAATTTGTCATGTAGAAAGTAGAGACAAGTTAGGAATCACATCTATTTCTATTTCAGTTGACTAAATTTACAGTAGATTTCGTCGACTAAAATGTGAAATTTTATCAACTAAAACAAGACTAAAATTAAAACAATTTAGATGACTAAATTATGACTAAATCTAAAAGATATTTTTGGCAAAAGACTAAAACTAAATTAAAAAGTGCTGTCAAAATTAACACTGATTGTAAGATAGAAAGTGCCTTTTCTTTTGCTTTTGGTCTTTCAATAAGTTTGTGTCTGAATGTGTGCCAGGGAACTGCAGATGATGATGTCTACAGTGCAGCCATTGCTTTGAAAAGAATTGCTGCCCTGAGCAGGTAAAACTATATCATTTGTATGAAAATTAACTTTTGTGATCAGTGCATCAGTAAAAGTGTGTTTTGTTTGTATTGTCCAGTGCCAAGGATGTGACAGGCTGGAAGCTCTTCGACTCCTGTCTCGAGCTTCTGAAGAGCAGGATGGAGTCTGGAGAGCTCGACAAGGAGGTCTGTGGAGTCAAATGTTAAAGAGATTTAGGGAGGGTGCATCTTCTGATGCTAAAATCTTTGTGTAACTCACAGTGTGTAACTTTACAAACAGAAAGCACCAAAGTATGCATGTAGGTGCTCCATATATTTAACCTCCATGTAAATGATTTCAGTTGTGTCCAGTATATACTGTATGAGAAAGAATTAGGTACACTAAATATCTCTTTCTTATGTGTGAGCAGTATGATGTTTTTAATGGGTGTTTCTCAGCTGAAGGCAAAAATATCTTCATACGCAGTAGTCATTACCGGCTAGCAGGTTGTTTCTGGCTTGTTTTCAAAACTAGCAGAAGAAACACATACACCCCGGACAGGCAGACTTAATGAAATGCAGCTTCTAGCCATTACATGTAGCTCTTCTTTCTGGCATGCAAAAAACACAAGACAGCCTTTTCTGTGATGGCAGCCAGCCTGTGGAAATTCCTGTTTGCCCCCAATTTTGCTTTGTTTTTCCTCCAGTTGTTCTTGTGACTAAGGATAAAAACTTTCTTCTTTTTTTAGTTCTTGTCTCTGCCAAGGAGGTTATGCTTTTGCCATTGTTTGTTAGTTTGTTTGTGAACAGGATGACTCAAGAACCGATGAACACATGCAGGCCAGATTTTTAGGGAATGCCGGCTGCCACTTAAGAGATAGATCAATATAAGATAGGGCAGTTTTTCCACATTTTTGAGAGTAACTCACCCAACAATGTTGGAAATGCCTTGGTGGAGGATTGTGCTCTTGGAGCATGTGTAGTTCAGTCTATTTTCAAAGGTTTGATCTGTTTTTTATTGTTGTAGATGGTTTAAATTGTTCCATATTATTTCTTTTGCTTGTTCTTTTATTTCCTTGTAAAGTGTTTTGATTGAAATTGCTTCATAAAAAGGGATGGGAATGGATGCGATTTTAATGACAATGCCATTGTCAATTCTGTTTATCATTTCGGTTCTTAATTGATTCCCGTATTGGTTCCTGTGAATGTTTTTTTTGTGGTTAAAAGTTGGCCTACGCAGGTTTTCAGTGGCAGAAATGTCAAACACGTAACACTCCTAGTATTCAGTGTCATGCTGTTTAGATGAATGTGTCTCCATGTTGCTGATGTTTCCACTTCCTCAATGTTGTGCAGCAAATTTTTGATGAAAATTGATCCACAATTTTAAAAACTTCGGCTTTTTGTTTGCTATGATCTCATGTTTTACTTCGTTGTTATTGTTTCTGTTCGTCTTTTATAAACAAGGCGAGCAGAACAAAGTAGGAGTTGGAAAGGGAATTGATGAACAAATAGACCAATGATATTGATTCCTTGAGGGAGTTGTTATCCATTCTCAATTTGATTTTTTTCTCATCTTTATTTGTAAATATTACTATTTAACATGTTCTATATAATTTACTCAAAATGAAATTTGATATTGAATTTAATTGATGCCATTTCTTATACAGCATTTTTAAACTGTTTTATTTAGATATTGTAGATATATATATTGTTATATAGATATTGTATTGTATCATGTTGAAGCTATGGGTAAGGGGTGGTATTTTATTACCTCCGCCAAGGAGGTTATGTTTTTGCTGGCGTTTATCTGTCTGTCTGTCTGTTTGTTTGTTTGTTTGTGTTCAAAATAACTTGAAAAGTTCTGAACGGATTTGGATGAAATTTTCAGGAATTGTCGGAAATGGGATATGGAAGAACTAATTAAATTTTGGGGTGATCTGGATCACCGTCTGGATCCAGGAATTTTTTAAAGGATTCTTTAACATTGCCAGATAGGACCATTTTCGCCAAAGTGGACCGAAGCTGCTTGGCGGACGTCTGCACTCTCTGAGTGCTTTTCTAGTTTGTGTTTTTATCATTTAAATTTCTTTCCCGTCTGATTCCAGCTCATGGTGTCGGCTCTGAAGTATGCAGCCTTACACTTGATGTGGGCCAAAGTGAATGCCGTCAACTCCACTCCAGCTGAGGTGCTTATTTGGTATATATTCGGTAGATTACAGTTGATGATTGTATTGTAGTCAGTTGTTGATTTTGTTTTAATGTTAGCATGATCTCACATGGCTTCTGTCGTCACACATGTATAAATGAACATACGCAGGGTTTCCCTCCCTCATCTTCTTTGTTCCTTCCATCACCATCTGTTTCAGGCAGAGTTAAAGCGTCTTAAAAAGGAGGTGCGCTCGTTCTGCAGAGTCTGTCAGGCCTGTCTGTCTGTGAACCAGGCAGAGATGAGAGACCAGGTAGGAACAGTTTCCAATCATTCCCATCCTATTTGTTAAAAAACACCTAAAAGAAGCTTTTTCGCCTTTTATATCTTAATCAATATCTAATTAATCCTGTGAAATCCTTCCTATGACGTAAAAAAGGCAACTTAGATTAGACCACATTTTTGGTCCTTTTTGTTTACATAGAGGACGGCTAAGGAAGGGAATCCAAAACCAATTCTATATGAGAATTGATAACAATTCCCTCAAAGAATTGATATAGTTTTTTTTTTGCTTATCAGTTCCTTCCACTTTGTTCTGCATGCTTTGCAAATCAAGACCATGACACTCTAATCACAGGTAGTCATAATAAAAAAATAATTCAAAAATCACAGCAGACAAGGGGCAGAAGTGGTTAAAATTATGGATTAATTTTCACCAGAAAGACACACACTGCACAGTGAGTTCAGAGAGTGGAAACACCAGCAACTACCAGAAACTTTTATCCATGCAACATGGCATTGATTATTAGGAGTGCCTTGTGTTTGACATTGTTACATCTGAAAACCTAATGCAAGCCAACCAGAAAATTAGCAGGACTTGATAAGGGAATTTTTAAAGAATCATATCAATGAAAGCTTACCTTCCCTTAGGAAGGCACAATTAATCAAATAAAACTTTCTAACCAATAATCTGTCAACAAAGACAGTAACTTTGGCAACAGTTATTTTATGAATTATCGTCAAAGTTTAAGGTTCACAGTTTGCCCTGGGGCCTAGGGTATGTTTTCTTTTTTTAATATTTATCAAACAATAATAACACTTCTTCATGATGCAGTATCAGAGGAGCCGTGGGCTGGTTTCTAAGCCTCACAGAAATCAACATTCACGAGGACTTTGTTTTTGATGACATTTAGGAACACAGCTGGCCAAAAGTCATCTGTTGACTCAGTAACTAATTAAACCGCTACACCATCTTAGCTGTAGGTTAATGCTGTTTTTTTAGTTAAGACCCCTGAGTTGAATGCTTTCACTTGAGAAAGCTGAGCACTCAGCCTCCACCATCCTGCAGCTACACACATCAAGCAGAGTCAAATACGTTTACTTGTACGTCCATGGCACTGGTGGAAGAGTGCATGAGCAAAAAGATTTAACCACAAGTTTATCTCAGGTTGAACTTTTTTGTTCATCACAATAGTGACCGAGAGCACAGTCAAGCTCTTCAGGCGGATGTGCCAGCATCGGTTATCTTTTTAAAATAAAACACCCTTTGTCCTCCATTATCCCAACATTTTCATATTTCTGCACCAGATGTTCTATGGTCTGTTACTGGTCCACAGCTCGGTGGTTGGTGACCTCTGTGTTAAAGTATTTGTATGTTTTAAAGTTTGTGTTTTTATGCTTACAGGCATTCGAGCTGCTTTGTGACTTACTGCTCCTGTATAGCACAAGTGCAGCTCGGTCTGAGCCCGCTCTCCAAACACTTGTCTTCCTGCCGTCTGATTCCCTGCGCTCTGAGATGGCTTCCTTCCTCCTTGACTATGTCTTCTCTGACTCTGAAGATGATGAGCTCAATGGTACTCTTGCCCCAAATACAAATTTAATACTTTGTTTTAATGTTGGCATATATTTTGGTACCTATTGGGGCTTTTCCACTACATGGTAGCATCTCAACTCTGCTTGACTTTACTTTGTTGTTTTATTTTTCCATTTGAAGTCATGCCTGGTACCTGGCAGTTTTTCGTATCACCTCCAGTACAGCTTGCAGTGGAAACTCAAACAAGATCAGGGTTTACCTCCCCAAATCGTACCTAACTGTACTAAACCAGAGCAGACCAGCAGTGGAAATGCAGCTTATGATGGCGGTGCCTACCTTAAAAATGATCAGACAAAATCTGTAATGGTAAACAAAGTGAGTAGTATCAAAACCATGCAGGTGGAGCAGAGTTTAGCAGACACCACAAATGGAAAAGCACTATTAGATTAGCCCCTGCTGCATAAAGACATTCAGTCATCCTCTTCTGTATTAAACTATAATGAACTGATGGTGTTCCCCCTCGGATGTGTGGTGTTTATGAAACAAACTGCTCAGTTTTAACCGTGCCAGCACTCTCCCAGGGGAGCCTACCATCACTTATGCCCGCAGTCATAGCTTTTGATGTCTTGTTTTGAGAAACTCCAGCTGAAACAGATCGTTTTTTTTTCTGTATTTCACAATGTAGTGCCAATTCCCATGCGGTAAACCCATCTTTCATCACATTGTTGTGTTTTTCCAGTCTCTTATAAACACCTCCATATGTTCCCCCAGCTCTTCTCCAGTCCACACTTTTTACTTCAACCATCACCGCCAAGTCTGGTTGTCTTCTCTTCCTCCTCATTTCTCCGTCCTTCTTTCCGTGTGTAGGTGAGGGTGAGGAGGAGATGAAGTTCACTCTCCTCCAAAGGAAGCGCAACCAGCTGGCCGGCTATTGTAAGCTGGTCATCTACGGCGTGCTGGACCTCAGCGCTGCCACTGACGTCTTTAAGCACTACAGCAAGGTTTGAGATGGGGAGTCATACATTTATACGCCTGGCATGATAGTGCTATGAGCCCACATTTTCACATACACCGACTCTTTGTCTTTCACGCGTACCTTGTTAGCTGGAAGATTAAATGGGGTTAAAACTTAGGATATGTGTTAATACAAAATAAGACAGAGGGCGTGTAAGAGTGGAGGAGGGTGAGAGTCTGTTTTAGAAGCAGTGAGATGCTGAGGATGAGTCAGAGGAAACCGTGGTTGAACAAAGCTTAGATGACTTAAAATGGAGGAGGATCATCTTTTCAGTTTTATACTTTAAGTCAGGGCTGGGAAATATATCGATTAAATCAATTAATTCAAATTATTTTCTGCAGAAGATTTAAAAATGAAAATCAAGATTTTTTTTCTGAACTTACTCTAATCATAAGTTGTTGAAATGTTTGAACATATAATTACTGAAAATGTACAGTTTTCATGATGATAGGCCTTGTCAGGTTTTGCACAAGCATGTTCAGGCTTTTGTTTGTTTCTTAAATTAGATGAAATATTAATCAGATGTTTCTATGTTACTACACTGTGAAAATAGCTCATCCTTCAGTGCTTGTGAACACAAGCTTCCCTACAATTGAACTACATAATCAACATTTTACGACAAAATTACTGAGTGCATTTAAAGTGTAAGTGGAAAAGTCTGTTGAGTTTTGGAACATATTTTGATAACATAAAGGCAAAACTTGATTCATGTCATTTTTGTGTCACTTAGGCATTTTTTTTGTTTTTTTTTTGAGAGGGCAAAAAAATAGGTTACGATCGTAATCTGAGTTTTGTGGAAAAAAATCTGAAATTCTATTTTTAGGTCATATCGTCCAGCCCTACTTTGAGTCCATTAATCAAATGGATTTTTGACTCTACTGATGGAGGTCTTTTGTGGTTTTCTGCAGTATTTTAAAGACTTTGGAGACATCATTAAAGAGACAGTGAGCAAAAGCAAACTCATCAGTCCCATCCAGAGTGCCAAGACCGTGTGTCTGAGTCTGCAGCAGGTGAGTTAGAATAATATGATAATAATAATAATTTTCACACTAGAATAATCCACCTCTGAGTCTGACCACTCGTGTTTTTAAGTGTGAAAGCGTTGAACTCTGCTGACAAACTCTGTCGCATTGCTGCTTAACCAAGTTATTTTCAAAGGTCATTGGACATTTCATAAACAACGCACTTTTAATACATGTAGTGCAAAAGTTTGTATTATTTTTGTTGCAATGAGCACTGCACTTTAATCTTCTTGTGCAATAACTACTGATCATGCTTGTCACCGACCTCTTGCCTGTGTAACTGTTTTATGTTGTTCAGTGGTTTTTATGGGTATTGTGCCCTTAGCCAGTAGCACTGCTGTCTAAAACAAATCTCCCACAAGAGACAATAAAGTTTATCTATCTTATCTATCTATCTATCTATTCATTGTATCTATCCAATTCTTGAGATCTATTGGACGTCCATCCTAGGTCCACTATTTGGACGTCCAACCATGACCCAACTGGGAGTACTTCAGGGTAAATTTGTCTGAGCACCTCAAACATGCGCCACAGAGACATGAAGGTGGAGGATTCTCAATGCCCGGACAACGACCTGCCCGCAACTGAAGAATACTTTATAATTATGTTTGTTTATATTTGAATCAAAATTGAAATGGGGGTACTGAATTGTGGTTATTTTTATGTGTATAACTGTAGTCCCTTGTTTCCACAGGACATGTGTCTTACCAGATATTTTCCTTTAGTTTGGCTCGGTAGTGAGTTGGAACAGGAGTTGTATTGTATTCATCTCCAGTTAGACAATCAAATTGTGTTTTTGGAAAAGGATCATTTTCTCAGCAGCAGGTGATAACGACAAAAAAAGGAGTATTTGATTTCCTGCTGCTGATCCAAACTTCTGGAAAATTAACTGGTAGGAAATATGTCCTTCACCCTCTGGAAACAGTTGTAAAAATGACGTGTAAAAGAGTCGTAATAGATGTCCACAAACGACCACATTTGGACTATAAATGTCACGTTCGGAAGACGTCAATCCAACGTCACAATTTAATGTCGAAAATATGGTAGAAAAGACGTTGATCCGACATTAACCAGACCGAAATTGGACGTCCAAAAATGACATAGCTATGACGTCACTCCGATGTCGCATTGTGGGTTTCTGTCTTTCTTTCTATTCATCTAGCTCTCTTTCTATCATCAATCTTTCTGTCTATCCATCTGTCTATCTATATTTACCTTTCTATCTATTTATCTATCTATCTATCTAAATTTGTATTTTGGTTTACTGCCTAAGCCAGATGCAGTGCAATAGAATTGTGCTCTCTTGTGTTCATGTGTTTTATAGAGCTTGGCTCTGTCTGTTGGTTTTTATTTTAAAATATATTCCTTTTGTATTGAACAAGGACGGACCAACATACCAACATACAAATGAAACCGTCAGCTGCTACCTACAGAGATGTTTTGATTTCACACTTTGTGTGTATTACGATCATGTGAAGTCATGTTTGTGTGCTCAGCTGTTCTCAGAGATGCTGACGGAGGACCACAGCAGGAGGGATCTCAGTGAGATTAGAGAGTTGGCTAAGAAGCTTGCCATGAGCTTTGGCATCGACCTTCACCGTATCCGCAAACCACTGGTGGCCCTGCACATGTAAGTTACACACCTGTCTCTGACAAACAAATACAGATGGGCGCATTCAGTTCAGCTCCACTGCTTCACTTTGTCTCACCTCTGAAGACAGCCCTGGTTCAGCTTATGGTTTATGATGGAGTTTAATCTCTTAAATCATTTGTTTTTAGTGAGAGGGCTGCATTCTCTTTCAGGGATGGTGTTCGATTTGCATTTCGGGACGCACAGGAAGCAGAGGAGCAGCAGCACCCTAATGTGACCTTTCTGGAGATCCTCAGCGAGTTCAGTTTCAAGTTGCTGCCTCCAGATCGCGCCAAGCTGTGAGAAACTTAAATACACTGACAACGTGTTTTTTCAGATACAAATACTATGTTTGCCTGTAAGCAATGATTTCAGTGGCTCAATGGTAAAAAATAGGAATGCGCAGTTTTATTGAAACAGTATCAGTATTGGAAAATAATTGCCTAAAAGTTAATTATCCATATCTGCAGAAAGATGCCATTATTCCCAGTCAATATCTTGGCTGCACATATTGGACATAAATATCTCATATATTTGCTGTCATGTTGATTTAAAGAATAACAATCCAATATCGTGTATTCTTAATAAAAAAAAAGGTCTTTTTTAAATTCCAGCTGCCATAAGCCAGTCCTGTCACATGAAGCACATCAAAACACTTTGTGAAAAGCATAAAAACAACACAGTCACACTTTTAAGGCCAGTTCAAAGACGACAGCACAAAAATGCTAAGAAATAACACCACCTGGAAAGAAAAAAAGATATCAAAAGCAGCTCACATGCTTTTCAACAAAAGCTATCTCTCATACACAGAAGATAATGCTATTTTATGATATGCTTTTAATTCAAAAAGTCCTTTTCTTGTCCATTCATCAGTCGTATTTAGACTAAATTCTGTCCTGAATATTAACAAATGTTCTTCCTTTGTCCTCATCTCTGTTAATGTGCCGTCTCCTCTCAGGGCTGGGTTTCTGAAATCAGAGTGTCCCGATGCTGCCCTCTCCTGGCCGTCAGTCAGAATGTATCAGCGCTCTTTGGAGGGTCGCTCCTTCTCTAAAGCCACAGAGCAGGAGGGGGGAGCTGACGCCGTGTCCTCACATGATACTCCTGTGACTAAACGCAGAAAGACGACTGCTCAGGGTGAGAGACAATGGAATACAAAGTGTATACGAACAGTGATGACTTCAAGGATTTATACAAATGGTTTTGAAATGTAGGAAAATGATTTGATCTCTTATGATTGGATAAATGCATCTTACTTCATACTAAATGACAGAAGAGCAAGTACATAAACACAAACAGAGGCATTTAAAAGTGCTTTGCTTTTACAGAAGAACAGGAGATAAAAGCAGAGGATATTTTTTTAATTCTGTTTGTGTCTGACTCCTCCAGGTTCTGCTTCGAGCACAGTGAGAGGATCCTGGTTGGACAGCAGCAGCATCCGCAGCGGTCTGCACACCCCCGCCCTTACCTCCACCGCCCAAAGACAACCAGCCAAGCAGACCATTACTCAAAAGCCCGCAGCAGCAGAGCCTGACACTGGCGGGGCCTTAACTGAACCTGAGTCTGAGGAGGAGTTTTCTTCAGGGTTAGTTGTTGTTTTATCATCAGCACAGAGTCACCATCCTCATTTCAGTTACTGTTAGTAATGTGCTAAATGCTGGAAACTCCCATGGGTCAATAACTTCCTGTCCCTTCACCAGCTGAAAGTAAATGAAGAGTTTCAGCAGTGTTAATGCGGAAAGGGCTGCTCAGTTTGTTAGTAAGTCGAGGAAAGAACAGTCTGTGTAAAAGCCGCAGCTGCAGATACATTTATAACTTTAGGAGTGAAGTTTGTGCTAATAGTTTTTCTTTCTGTTGCTGGAATTGTGTCTTTGAAATTAACTCTCGTCAACTGGGTCAAGTTTCAATGACCTTGGATGGATTTAAAAGCAGTGTTTATTTTGGCAGCTACTCTATTTATCAGGGTCCCTGCAGATGCTTTAACACTCTCCAAAGTCTTCAATTTTATTTTTCATATTTAGTCATTGTACCAGTGAGAGATCCTGAATGTAAGATGGGCATCAACCTTGACCATCTTTATCAAAACTGTTGTGGGCTATTTATAGGTATGCCTCCAAAAACAAAAACTGTCCAAGCCAGCAATGTTTCTCTTGTTATTTTGTAGAAAAAGAAGACGGCATGTTTTAAATAGAACATGGTTATCTGTTTTATATTGCTTAAATATGATTATTTGGCCTCCCAACTACTTATTCAGTCAACAGTCATGCCAAAACCTGAATTGACATTTAAACACATCATGACTTTTGACTTACCTTCACTTAGTTATTTTACTGAGCCGACCTCAAAACTCAACATAATTTGATATTGTATTTCCTTGTTTTGTTAGCAAATAAACTTTTATCCTTCATCATGGATTTCAACATTGGGTTATCATATTATAACTCAATTTTTAAATCATAAACGCAAAAAATATAGATACTGTTAAATGCTGTTTGTTACACTGTAACAATGTCCATTATATGCACCTTTTTTTTCTATCTATTCAAACCACAAGTCTGACTGGTGTCTCAGTTTAAATTGTGACCTGTTGAGTAGATCTGTCTTTGTTCGTATCCCAATTTGAGATAATCTTGGTAAAATGCTGTTATCAAGAAGTGTTTTTAAGCAGCATCATAGTGAGGGAGGGACAGAAAGTATGTCCTAGCATGTAAATACTTCAGTAGGCGACACCTAAAACATGCCCGCTGCATCACATTAACAACTGTGACAATGTTGCATCGTGTGACATCACCCTGAGGAGAGGGCAGTGCAGGGTGTGACATTTTAGGCCAAAAACGCCATGTTCCTGGTCTACAGAGGGGCTTTTTGAAAAACTTCACCCTAGCAGGAGTTTCTCATAATATGCAATTTCAGTGACCTTAAATGTTGTTTACATGTAGACAGAAGGCCAAAGCCCATGGAAAAAGATACCTTTTCAAATATCAGTGCATAAGTGTGGACATAGACGAAGAAGAAGATACCACCTTTAGGTTCAATATGAGGCAAATTCTGATGCCCTTGTTCCCCTCAGACCCTTCCTTGCCGAACCTTTGTATTACAGATAAGTTTTTCTGAAAATTACTTGAACTAAACATCCTCTGTTGTTCCACAGGTCTTATATGAGAAAGGTGAAGCCCATGAAGCGACACCTGCGCTCGTCCAGCCAGACTGTCACCACTGGGAATACACAGGACCTGAACTCCCACCTCACCTTGTAAGACTGATCACAGGCTGAAAACTCTCACGACAGATATTGTTTTAGATCATTTTGTCTTGTTTTTTAACTTTTATATGAGAGAATAGGAGTTAGCTTCTGTTCACAGGGCACAGAGCCAAACCCCCAGACATTTGGAAACACCAAATGTTAAAAATGTATTTATACAGATATTCTTAATGAATGGACATTTCTTTCACCTGTTTCCTCACAGGCTCTCTCTGATTGAAGATGATGAAGATGAAGAGAGAGCAGAGATTGAGGACTGTGAAAGTGACTCAGACCATCATTCTGACTACATTCTGGTAAAAGAACAATCCCCACATGATATTTTAGACTAATTGAGCACAGTGTTATTAATGTGAATGAAAATGCAAAAAAAAGCTGAGTCAGCATTACACTTGAATTATATTTGAAATTCAACGTTGAATTATAAATATAATCCATCATGGTTTGTTTAAAGATTTCAGAAGGCATCTTTTAATGCACAGCTTAGTCACTACAGAGCAAAAGTTTGATTAAAGCTTGTGAGAGTTCATATCAGGGATGGTTTTTGGTTCAGGCAGTCTTAAAGAGTGCTATTTTCTTTCTATTTCAGTCTGAAGCACTTAATTCAATTTTCCAGGAACAGCAACAAGTTACTGAAAAAAAACGTTTTATGTATTCCTAAATACTTTTTTTTCTTTTACTTTCAATGAAGTTTATAATATGAAATAAAAATAATTAATAAATGCATGCAAAATAACACTTTCACATCCTTTTAACCCTGGCTTTTCAAAGCTGTTATATTTATTTATAATGCTGGGGGAAATGACAAGTCTCAACAAAAGAGCTAAACTTTTCCTTAAGAGTCTACCTCACAACACAATGATGTTTCATTAGTTCAGGTAATTTCCAGTTTTCTAAGGTGCCTTTGAACGCATCATACTTTTACCATTTGTAGCGGCCCTTGGCATCAATGATTACACGTAGAGTTCAACTGGTGCATATCCGTCTTTATTTAATCGAGCACCGTGAAACTATCAAACACATAAGGCACAATTTAGCATATTACACATTTCAGCTTAAACAAAATACATTTATCACAAATACAATAATAAATAAGAAAAGAAAAGGACACACACGCTCACAAACACCCACACATACGTGCTTCTTTAAAAATGCTAACTCACAATATGGACTCATTCACTCAAACATCACTAAAAATAATATTGTACCGCCCCAAGATACAAAATATTGCAACATCCCTTCACATATATAAACAAACACTTAAGGCTGACGTACCTCGCTTCACCTACCGAGGGTGCAAACTTGACCAGCGACAGGTACCGAACCCCGAACTGTCTCAACCCCGACATTACAAGCTGCTCCGTAACAAACAAGCATTAAACTGAGAGCTCTGCCTTTCCAACAGTCACAGAGTTACTCTTAATATAGATAACTTCCACATACTGTGTTGCTCTGCTCTCAAAACGAGAGTAAAGCCTAATTACGCCGAGGTAAACCCGGTGTGTGATGACGCACCTGCTTTTTTTAACCACAGGGACAGGATGTGCTGTTCATGTGTATTTTATGATGTTAGCGGGGGATGACAGTGTATACCTGAGGTCTTAGTTGTGGTATATTGGTTGCAGTGGTATACAGGACATAAACTTTTTTTGAAGAAATTTTTTATATGCATTAAAAGTACACCCATTACACTTGATTTTATGGTTTCTATTAGAGATGCACAATGTCTGATTTTGTTGCAGACACTTGGTGTCCTGATATTTTTGGAAGAACAGCAGTTTCCTTGATTAGACCTGCATTATATCTGCCAAAACTCCATATTGTTGTTATCTAAGGCTATAATTCCTGCAATTAGTATTATCATAAATAACCATGTCTGCCCATACAATCATAAATTTGAAGCAATGGCCTGGCTGTACCAACCCTACCAGTTATACTGGTATTAGCCTGTGTGAAAAAGATGTCTAATTTCTGTCAAGATCAAACTGTTTTTCCTGTTTTTCCTTTGCAGCCATCCACTCGTCACACATCGACGAGTATCCTTGATGAGCTCTTTGACTGAGGACCGTGAGGCCTGGACAGTTGCCATTTTTAAAACATCAGCTCCGCTAAGTTTGCTTGGTCTTCATCATTTGTTCACCTCAGTCTTTGTCAGTCACCAGTTTTGTTATGGTTGTATGGTTATGTTTGTAATGTCTTGGTAAAAAAGTTCTGCTCCAAAGTTTATGTTTAATTTCAGGTTCACACATCTGCACTTTTGGCTGTTTGTTTTGGAGCATCTGCTAATTTGATGTTCAATAAAAGATGATTAACTTTGCTCCAGTGTTTTTGAAACTAAGCAATTATTAATTATACATGTTTAAATTACAAACAAACTGATGTTCCAAATGACATTGTAATGTAATGTAATGTAATATTATTGGATGATGGCCTTAAGTGCTGATATGGCATTTTTATCCTTTGAAAACAACATGTCTGAGTTTCAAACACCCCAGAGACTCAGGAGATGATGAGGCAAGTAAATAATGCTGTATCCTTAATTACAATCTATGACAGCACAGTAGGGCATACTTTAAAAAATATTTTTAAATTTGACAGATTTTTTTTTTTTTTTTATGTAGCCGTAAAGTTACAAGAAACTAAACTAAGGACTTGTGAGCTTCAAAATTCAGAAATTTACACAAAATATCTTGAGATTTTTTGGCTTAAAGAGTTGCATATTTACATGGACAGAAAAATGAAAAGTTTTGTCATTGTAGAGTTAAATGCTAAAAGTATTTAAAGTTGACTGCATGGAGGAAAGTCATACTGAATAAAGCAGTATTCCTGCAGGCGAGACCCACTTTTTACTCTGACTAATGAGGAAGTACTGAACAGTATAGCCCAGGATAAGATCTCTCTAAAACAAAGGTAAAAAAAAAAACTTAAAATAGTGTAGCCTCCAGGACCGACCACATCCTCCCTAGTGAGATATATTAGGAAGTTGATGTCGTTTGACCTATGGACCTAAACTGTGAATGTTGATGGACACCAAACAAAACAAATGTTCAAAAAGCTCACAACGATGAATCTCTGAGAAAACATGCATTCATCTCATTTAACCATCCAGTGATATATGCTTAAATGAGATGAAATGACGATAATTTCCAATATAAACCAAAAATCAACAGACAAGAAATTTTAAAAAACTAAAAATACAAAAAAGCAGGTAAACAAGTTAAGAGGAAATGTAAAATTAAATACATAAAAAGATCACAACTATATAATCATGATAATAAATACAAATTAATTTAAAAAATAATATTAAACAGCAATATTTTAATTTAAACGTACAGCATGAGAAATTTTGACTTTATTTTTTAAATGAACAGACTATGGTGTATATACATATTTTTTGTAGAAAATTAACATTTCCTCCAATATTTCCTCAAGCTGCTTGGTATGTAAGCAGGACCTATCACTGCTGCAAACCAATGTTTCTGTTCTACCGTTAATTTCACATAATAATGGAAAAACGCCTCTGCAAATCGACTTTTTGAATCCTGCGAAGCCCGCCTCAGAACGTGGAGCTCATATTTGGACGTATTGGTGCGTTCCTTTTGAAAACAGAAGTCAGATTGTTTCAGTGCCCCCTTTGCTCGGAATTTTCTCTTGGAAGTCGGACGACGTTCAGCAACACAGACCTAACCAGCTTGTTACTGGAACACAGTGAAGTGGGATGTGGCATAATTTCCTTTCCTCTGAGTTCTGAGGTAAATTGAATGCACCATATGAGCCTGAAGCAGGAAGTCCTTTACAAATGCTTTTCTCTCCCGTTATACAAATTTTTTTTTTTTTTTTTTTTTTTTTTGTAAGTAACTGAAACACTGGTTGTCTGTCGTCCTCACTTTAAAGAACAGTGAAGGCAGGTGGGGATGACTGGGTCACTTCGTCTTGACTTATCCGTGGTTTTGTTAACTACAGAGACCCCTGCGGATGAAAAGTGATCCCTGTAAGTAATGGCCATTGGAATAATTAAGTTCTACATAAAGTCCAAACTGAATAAATGGGTCTTTAGATTGTGTTTATAAATTTCTATGTTCTCATCTCATTTCAAAATGGAGTCAAATATTTGCTCATTTGATATTTTATTATATGACAGTGTTAATTTTGTTTACTCATTATTTTGGTCATAGTTTTCATCAACAACCTTTTTTCTCCTAACGAACACTAGACAGTAACTAATAAGAACAAGTGCACATGGACAAAAACTAAATTAACTAACATTTTCTTCAACAAATAAAAACTAGACGGAAATGTTTGACAGAGACCTAACCCAATCGGACCTACTTTCGTCTTGTAGAAAGTAGGGACAAGTTTGGAATATATCCAGTCACAGCTATTTTGCCTTGTGGTGGCGGGATAAGTTGGGGAGCGATCCAATCAGAGCCACTCTCTTAATGAATTGATATGTTCATGTAGAGGAGGTTCACTGTTTGTTGTCAATTATGATATTGTTACTGAGATGCTCTGCCATGAAGCCTCAGTAAAGGTGACTGCATTTCTCACAAAAGTTAAATTTGTGTTAATTTATACATTCAAACTAGTAGCATTCAGTAACAGGCTATTAGATATGTCATTTTATCCAGGTGTAAAACTTTACTTCAGAAATTCAAGGAAAAATAAAAAATGCCACTTTACGCTTCATGTTTAAGTCGACTAAATTTACACTAGATTTTGTCGACTAAATTGTTGTGAAATTTCATCAATTAAAACTAGACCAAAATTAAAACAATTTAGATGGCTAAAACTGAAAGATATTTTAGGCAAAAGACTGTAACTAAAACTGAATAAAAAAGTGCTGTCAAAATTAGCACTGGTTCAATACAGGTTTCCTCCACATTTCTCACTTTTTCCCTCAAGCATTTGCGACCCATAAAAGCAGTTCTGTGACCCACTTTAGGGTACCAATCCACCTGTTGAGAACCACTGTTTTACTGTTTAAAATTGTGTCAGACTGTAAAGAAATATCTTTTGTACCTAAACCGATCATACTTGTACCAAAAAGTGTAAAAACGTTAATTAAAATCCTTAAATCAGCATTATTAGAGCTGCTCCGTCCATGTTGGAGCCCACACTGAGCTCGCTCACTCGTGTAAAATCCAATCACAGACTTTCGCGCCAATCCTGACTCACAGGGCGGAAGTTCCTCAAGTCACATGACCCACGGGAGCCCACAACTTTCGCGCCACCATAAAGTCCCGCCCCTTGGTTCCGGAGGAAGCGATCTGATTGGCCGGTGCAGACGTCAGACTCGCGCCACTTCTCGCAGCGCGATTTGAGAGCCGAAAGGAGCAGCTGAATGAACCCGGGACTCCTGAGCTTTTAAAGTGATTAAACGGAGAATTTAAGGCTGCGATTTGGCTGAAGGTGCGTCGGGAAGTTTCTAATAAGTGATTTTCACGTCTGCAGCCATGGCTCGTAAGGATTATGCGGCAGAGAAAGGTAAGGGT
This sequence comes from Cetoscarus ocellatus, assembly GCA_037902135.1. Classification (NCBI taxonomy): domain Eukaryota; kingdom Metazoa; phylum Chordata; class Actinopteri; order Labriformes; family Labridae; genus Cetoscarus; species Cetoscarus ocellatus. The sequence continues at coordinate 339,239 of JBAMNC010000950.1, read as the reverse complement.
CACCCTTTACTGCAACAGCATGGCAGCAACAGGTCGCCTTCTCTTTCCAACTTTACTTTATGAAACTCAGCCTGTGGACGATGCTCCCTCAGACAGAGCTTAACGCAGAAATATGGTCGCCTTCACCTTTTTGCTATTATAAAACTGAAATTTGTCTCTACTTTAGCTTTCAATCGTCACTCTTTCTTCGCCCTTTTGGCTCCACATGCACACTTATAACTCCACATACTGTCATTCACAGTAGTGTGCTTTCCTTTTTGACCTTCTGTAACCGACAGGACCCTCAAACCTGAACATTAAACTGTGTGAGTGTGTTGAAAAACTCCGGAGCGGTTCAGTCCTGAGCCTGTGACTGCCTGGTGACCCGGATGGATCCTCCTCAAACAAAGGAGCAGGCGCCACCGCTCAAAGCACATGTCAAGCCTGTGCGGAAAGTTTGCCACCGTTAAAGTGGAGTTTCTCTTACTTTGACGCTTTTAAAGAGGTGCAGCTTCATTAATTTGTTCGCCATACGGTGACTTAAAGAGCCAGGTCACGAAAATCCCTCAAACAGAGTAGTTAAAGTAGAGTTGTTTCCCTAAAATCCACCTTTCAGTACAAATCTGGTCTGTGTGATGGACGCCTCACTGGGGACGGAGTTATTTGTTGCAATCAGTTAGCATCATCTTTTGTGTAGGGGTGTACGAGATTGTTTAGTTTGCCAATATGCCGGTATTTCCAAACTCTATCACAAGTACTGATGTTTTGTGCCAAGAGCACAAACCCCCCTCTTAACAAAATGTACCTGTTTATTTTATGGTTCAGCTAGTTTGTGTTGGAAACACATCCGAGGCAAGAAAAACATTTTTTTATTTATATATTACCAGTGGACGTGAGTGCTGATTAGGTAAACCTTTATATTACATTTGTGTATTTTACATATCATCTGATAAATGGAATATTTGTTGGCAATGTTGGCACAAAAAAAAATTAAAATCTGGTGGTACTGATATTCAGATAATCACATCTGGTGCTATTTTGTGTTCGGTAATGATGAAAAAAATACCAGTATTATTCAGTACATACCTGTCAAAATAATAACAAACTTTTGACCAATAATATGTAGGGGTGCACAACAGTTTTGGTATGTTCTCAGTTATGGTTTAAAAGTTAAATATTGAGATCAGCTACTTAATTTTTGCCAAAATTTGCTGCAGCTTATGTCAGTATGGGCATATTTAAAGATCAAGAGTTTCATTTCTTTAAGGGGAAACTTTTTTTTGTTGTTGTTGTTTTACATACGAACCTTTTATAAATGGATGCTGGAAGCAAAAAATCAATTTTCTTAAAGTTGACTTTGTTCTCTTGACAAAGTATTGGTTTTGGCTATAATGAGTTCATATTTATTGGGATATCTGTGAAAATCTAACACCATTCACCCCTAATAATACAGGCTTATATGTAATTAGCTTTGTAAAAACCCCAATTTACTAAGGTTTCACTGGTTCCCTGCCTGTACTGCGTACATGCTAAATAACCTCATATGGTGCAGGAGTGGTGCAGGTCATTTAAGGCCCAAGGGAAAGGGTAATATGAGGCTCCAATTAACGATACATTCAGGTGTTATTGGGCTTAAAAAGCCATAAAACAGGACATCTAAATGTGGGTCTGGGCAAAATGATGTTTTTTGTTTGATACCACCATCAAAATCAGGTACCCAAAAGATTGCTGAACAAGAAAAAGAGCATATTAGTGTTAACTCTTTTGAGACTTTCATGGTGCTTCTGTTGCCTTTAATGTCCACTTCTCTTGAACTGGAGATTAATGTTGGACAATAAACTGGAAAGAATGTAGAGAAGGTTCTGCTATAAATTTGGTGAAAAGTAAAGAAATAAAGCACTGAAACCTGGTAATGATTTTGGGAATTTATCAGATGTTAAGACACTGGTACCACGCTTGTGTGGAGTGTTGTTTTACACTAGAGCGTGTTTGCAAGATGTAATTCACAACAGATCATGTATACATGTCATGCGTGTTGTGTCAGTCCTTCACTCTCAAAAAAATGCAGTTCATTAATTAACTAATTTAGGCCACTTTTGCCTGCTCACATTTTCATGGATCTGATTTTCTACATGAATTTACTCTAAAATAGTAAGATTGGTATGATGACTTTGGGCTTTCTGAGGACATTAGTAACAAGTTTCCACTGTTCCACTATTTTTACAGTAATAAACACATCTTCTATTACCAAAGATCAAAACCCTTTACCTTGTTTGCAATGTACCTAATAGGTAGTTTTTTCTCTAAGAAGAGAAAAGTGTAATTCCAGTTAAAATCAACATTAGTAATATTTTTTATATCCAAGCATTGGAAGCATGAGTTGAAAATGAACAATAGTGGGAAATATTTTATTTTTGTGCTGACAAATTCTTACCCATCTTAAATTGTGCTAATACACTGGCAACGTTCCTGCATTGTGTCAAAATTTTAAATGCTTTAGAGACCATATGATTCAAAATGAACTCATTATTTTAATAATTGGCATTGGGTTTTTGTTGTTATACATTTTTGCATATTAAGAAACCCAGGTTATATGCATAAAATGAAGTTTCAAATCAATTGTCATGATTTTTAAATAATTATTAGTCAATAAAATATCAATACTGAACTGTAAAAATGGATAATGAATCAGGCCAGCATTTTCATAAAACAAACTGTTTTTTAGTAGTTTCCCAAACCTCATTGGTAATTTTTTAAGACTTTGTTAAAATAAAAACACACATTCAGAGACAGGTCCTTCCTGCCAGTTCTTCCCCCTTTACTATCATGTTGCTGACATACTGGTTTGATTTGGTGTGCTGGAGTTTGCCTGTATTTTTGAAATGTTTGTTTTATTCATTTGATTATTATTTTTGCAAAAGGAGTCGACCAAGGATTTAAAAAAAAATGGATCACCCAAGTCGGATAAGATGTAAAATTGTCTAGTGGCTTATAATCAGGTAGCTGTTGTTTGCCTTGTATTTTTTTATTTCAAATGAGCCAGTTATATTAATATAAACAATACTTTTTCTAACTGCTTTTTTAAGAAGACGTTGTTGAATCGTAAGGTCACTTTATTTTGTAATGTAAGCAATAAACATGGGAATTCTGGGGGTCTAGAATTTTTGGTGTTTGTCAAACATTTATACTGATTGTTACTTTTGTTAATTATGCTGATCAATAAAATTATTTCACTTTAGGCTAAATAACATCTTGTAGTCATTAACCATCTAACTTTAAGTTTTGGTTTTATTTTTCATTTAAAATGAACAAACTGTACTGATTTTGATGTATGAAACCACCTTCTTTGAAAAGACATTATCAAATCCTAAAAACTGGACATGATGCCCAGCCCTACCTCTAACCGTAAACAGAAACTTTTTAAAGACGTGAGTGTTCCCTATATCCTATACATTAAAAACTGTTTCACATAAATAAACTTAGAGTGAATTAAATGATTTAATAGGGTCAAATAATAAAGTGAGCGTTTGAGGTATAAATATTGATACTTGTTAGCCCAGCTAAGCTAACCCAAGCTAACGTTAGAAGATGGCTGGCCGACGGTTGAAAACAACAGCAGGGACTATTTTAAACGGCGGATGTCTGGCGGAGGGATATCGCAGTGACGAGGCACAAAGCCATGTGCTGCTTTGTTTACAATAACATCCTCGAAGAGAGAAATATAAAGCAGAGGTGCGGATTTTCCCCTCAGCAGTGAAGTAAGTTCGCCTTTTAAACCGTCGTGCTGGGTGTTATTTTGTGTCTTTCGACGTAGAATGGTTTATTGTAAGTTGTTGTGGTTCTTTCGAGAAGTGAGGGATATTTCCTCCAAAAATGGACACTGTGAACTCTGCGCCTGTTGTTGTATTTACATTGTCACTGCGAGGCCAGGTGCTGCTCAGCGAGTCTCGTCTTTGCCCAAACTGAGGGAGTTTGTAGACGGAGGAGGTTTATTCAGGGTCGAGCATCATTATCACTTTGTGCTCCACGGCGAGCTCATAGTGACTCATCGAGATTACAGGATGCCATGTTACTCAACAAAGGGGGTCGTCGCAGGACAACAAATTAGCTCTCAGTCTGCAGGCCCACTTCTGGTTGGTTTTGTTTGGCACATATCTTCTGTAACGAACGACGTGGCCTCTATTTAAAGAAACAAACGAGAGGAATAAGGACAGGAAATGTGAGCTCTAAAGGTGTTTGGTATATATTTCGTAACAAGAACGTTTTGTTTGTTGGTTAGAGAACAAGGACAGTGTGTGTGTGCTCGGAGAAAGATTTTACAGTTAAGTAACAGCAGTAATTTTTGTAAAGACTACTGTTTTACCGGATTTAAAATGTTGTCAAACAGGCCGGTCTAATTTCAGTTGTTTTATTTTATTTTAACAACATATTCGATAGTTTTGACACCAATGCAACAAGAATAGAAGTCCTCAGTACGAAATGCACAGTATCTCCAGTGTCTTGGGAGCATTAAAGGTCTTAAAAGTTTGAATTTGAGAAATTATGCCCTAAAATTATAGTTTTCAGAAAGCAAACTGTAACTTACAGAGTTATAAGGTAATCAGATTATTTCGTTTTATGCCTGGTGTCTTCTGTTTGAAATAAGTTTGTCAAAAAGATTTATTTGTACTTTTTCAATACCATATTAAAGCTTACAAAACAGATCTGGACTAAAATTGTTCAACCCAGGCGTACACTTAATTAACACAACAGATGGTATTCCTTATCTGCAGGGACAAGTTCTTTAAATTATATTATGTATTAATATTTCAATTTATGTTTGTGTAATTGTCTTTTTTTTATGTGAGCAGTTATTTTAAAAATTGTAGTTTGTAACTATTTGAACCAATAATTTAGTCCTGTATTTATGCCAGTGTTAGTTTGAGCATTTATGAGAATATGTTACTTTTCAAAATAAAGTAATTTTCCTGTGTTCTGATATTCAGATATTTTCTGTGGGCCTGTAATTTTTTTTTGCACTGCCGGTTGTCAACAACAAGAGATCTTTATTCAGAGATTATTATTGTATATTAATTTTTGCCTTGGTATCAAAACCAATTGGGAATAGTTTTTTTTTTTTAACTTGTATCTTGGAATGTCCCTATCGTGCTTTTCTTGGCCAAAACTGATCGTGTTGTGAGATTAATCAATCCTGATAACTATAGTGTTATTTTTAAACAACTGCTCAACAAAAAAATAGAGAAGATCTCGCATAGCAATGCAATAAAATATCCTGTTGGAACATCTGAATTTCAAAAATTACCCTTTGTTTTTATATATGTAAATAAGCAGAATAATTGACAGACTAAATACTTTTATTTATTCTAACTGGCAAATGTTCAATAAATTAAAAGCAATAAGTAAAGAATTTATAACAATTAACACCTTTTTTATAAAACAAAACATTCGGCTGATTTTCATAAAAATATGCCCTTCAGCTGATCATATTTTTAAACAGTCATTTGATTCTTATCGCTGGCTGATATTTAATTGAATCAAAGTTTACAATTCTTGTTTCGTGACAACCCTGGTAGCAAATTGTCATGCAGTAATATTCAAAATCATGCATCTTTGGATACTGAGTTTTAAAAAGTAAGTTTTGACTTGTTCACCATGACAAATGAAGGCCAGTGGTTTGTGTTAACAGCAGCAGGTAGAACTGCATTTATTGTGTAACTGTTTAACAATTACCTGAAGATGCAGTGGGGTCTTAACATGTATTATAAGGGTTCTAGTTTTTCAGCAGTTATCCCTTGAACTTCTTAATTATGGCAGAAATCATAATTATTATTTTGATGGATGCAGAAATCACAAATGTATTACATGTTAATTAGGTAATTCTACAGCAACCTCATCACAGGGCTTTTTCTAACTGATGTGTTAGTAAAAGACTGAAAACAAGCAATGAATAACAATAAGGATAGGGAATTTCAAATTATACGCCGAACAAAGTGCACAATTTTGCATCGTCCAATAGTCTCTCAAACTAGATTATTTTGTTTTTATCATCATGGGAAACAAAAATTGCACAAGCTACATAAACTGTTTATTGCTCAGTCCAATTATAACCAGAGTTCAATAATGTTAGCAGTATAGTTGTGAAGAAAGGATAAAGGAGTTTATTTTCAGTTTATAGTAAAAAGGTTTTAAAATCTTTAACACTTTTGCTCTCTTAAACTGTAATGTGGCAAGTATTTTTGTGCAATGTATAAAAATAATTTCAAACAAGTCTAAAATCATCTGATATTGCAAACGTCAGAATATGACTGTGGTTTTACGAATTAAGTATTTATGTACAAAAACATCAGTAATACTTGGATCATAAAATACCAAAAAAAACTAAAATTTGGCTTGAGGTGATTCATAATTGAGGTTTCATCCTGTTTGATTTTGCAGCTTAAAGGAAAGTCACCCTCCCTGTTTAGTACATGGCTTGTGTGTTCCTGTTGTTAATCATCCTGGTTGTGTTTTGTTTGTTTTTTTTTAGAGAAATGCAAAAGGTTCCTGCAGGAGTTTTACACAGAGGATGAAAATGGAAAGAAAGTCTTCAAATATGGAGCCCAACTTGTAAGTACTGCCACACATCATATGTACAACTGTTGTCAGACAATTAATATTATAACGTAGAAAAGTAAAGCGTATTAATCATGGACAGATTTTGAATGTTTTTTCTTCTTTGAACATTTTTTCTTTGTATATTTTATTAAAAAAATTGGACAGTGAAGGAGAAAAGAGCTACATGTCAAAAACAAGGAGCATTATGTGCTAAACAGTTGGTATCAGTGTGTGTGTGTGTGTGTGTGTGTACATAGACAGATAGATATGTTTATATACATATCCCCAAGTCTGGGAATGAAGTAGGAATGCTTGAGTATTAAAAACTATAATCACACCATTATACTGTACTATACACTGTTATACTATATTGATGACTGTTAAGATAGCCATTAACATCCATCATGTTTGATCTGACAACATATTCATTATGTCATTTATTGAATATATGTAATAATTGCATCACCAAACATGATGCTTTAGAATAAAATTGCGTTTAACCATGTGAAATGTTTCCCTAGATAATTCTCCTTTGTTTTTTAAAAGTATTTGACAACTTCAGGTTTACCCCAGATATTTATCGAGTAAGAGGTAATCTTATAATTCATTTTGAACCACTCTTGGCGGGCCATTGTTTCTCTGTCCAACAAATGTATTGAAGTCTTTAGATGTCTCCCTTAAAAATGGCTCACACATCTTCCATGTTCTTTTATTTGTTAGATCTGGACAGAAGTCTAAGGGCTCGTTGTGTTCTTATGTTTATTAATTACTGTTTTGCAGAAGATGTCATGGTCAGTGTGGTGTTGTGTGGTATAAGCTCTTATCTAAATGCAGTCAAAACAGACTTCTTTTTAAACATGTGGAGGCCCCATTGTTGGTCTTTGCCCAGAACTTTGTCGTCACTCATGAAATGGTTTGTGTGCCTGTGCAGGTGGCGCTGGCCCACAGGGAGAAGGTGTCGCTCTACGTGGATCTGGATGATGTGGCGGAGGAAGACCCTGAGCTGGTCGAGAGTATCTGTGAGAATGCAAAGCGCTACACGGGTCTGTTCGCCGATGCCATCCACGAGCTGCTCCCAGACTACAAAGAACGAGATGTGAGCGTAAAGACTCGGCTTTATCCTGTCCATGTTGATCCTTGATTAGGATTTTATAATGAAAGATAATTATACACTTCAATTAAAGCATCATTTACAGCAACTGCCATTAGTAAAGAGAATTAATGAAATTTGAAGGCTATCTGGCTTCAAGATGAAAAAGTTAAATGTGAAGGAAGTAAGGGCAAGCAGCTGGAGTCAAAGCAGTTTAGCCTCCATGTAATCTGACTCATCTTTTACCACGAGGTTCAATCTTCTCTTTTTTTTTAGGACCAAAAACGTCTTCAAAATTCTGCTGTTTTAATAGAATACAGAAACCCTGGTATTAAGGGATGCACAATATATCTGCAAATTACACAAATTCACAATATTGATGCGCCTTCTCATCACTGCATGGGTACATTTAAAAATCAGGGGTATCATTTTTGCAAGAGATGAATGCTGTTTTTCTTTTACATCTGAAACTGGAGCTCATCATTCCAGTGCTTTCTTTCCTTCACTGGGTTCTTGTAAGGATCAGGATTGATTTTATGATTCTTTTATTTGTTTTTAAGTCTCTGAATGGGCTGGCCCCAGATTACCTGTCTGACCTTATTAAGGTACATCAGCCCTCGAGAGCACTTGGTCAGGAAATCAGGTGGTCCTGGACTTTCCTCGATCCTTTTTAAAAACTAGAGGAGATCAAGCTTTCAAAGTTGCAGCTCTCACTCTGTTGAACGCGTTACCTTTAAATGTGTCGACTGCAAATAGCCTCTCCACTTTCAAAACACGGCGAAAGACGCACTTGTTCACCTTGGCTTTTGGCAGAGTGTAGTCACTTTTATTGGGTTTTTATTGGTTTTACTGGTTATAAAACATTAAGACTGTATTGTTTTGTTTTATTGCTTTTGGTTTTTTTATTGCTCTTATAGGTTTTTATTTTAACTTTTTTTTTATTGTGTCTGCCTTTTTTACTGTAAAGCACTTTGGTAGGGCACTGGCTGTTTAAACGTGCTATATAAATAAAGCTTACATTGACATTGTTACTCGCAAAAATGTACCATAACGCTGGAAGAAACAAGTCCATTTTAGTTTAGTACAGAGCTTGTGCTTTTGACCAGAAATATAGGTATCTGTAATAATGTATTAAAAAATATCAGGTCTACATAAATCAAGAATGAATTGGGAATCAGTAACTTGCTTTATATTATGTTTATATGTTCTTTATGCAATTATGTAAGACTGAAAATATAATAATCAATTTCTACATATATATCACCAAAAATCTAATATCATGCATCCCTTCTGGTATTCATGAAAAATGTGCATCAGATTTCATGTTCAGGAAATGAAAAATGGTTGATCTGTCATGAATGCTGTTCCCTCCAGGTCGTGGCCAAAGATGCCTTGGACGTGTACATTGAGCACAGGCTGATGATGGAGCAGAGGGGCCGAGACCCTGCAGACACCAGAGACCCTCGGAACCAGTATCCACCAGAGCTCATGAGGAGATTGTAAGTGAAGTTAAAAAGACCCAAGTAACGATGACTCTGTAGGGCTCTGTTCTGTCATGTGGATATTTCTTTAATGAACGTCGTGGTCTGTCCACAGTGAGCTCTACTTCAAGCCTCCCAGCACCTCCAAGCCCAAAGTGGTGCGCGATGTCCGGGCGGACAGCATCGGCCATCTGGTGTCGGTTCGGGGAATCGTTACTCGTGCCACTGAGGTCAAGCCCATGATGGCTGTAGCTACCTACACCTGTGATCAGTGCGGCGCAGAGACGTATCAGCCGGTACGATCCATTTCAAGTCATTTACATCCAAGGACAACATAATCATTCATCATGTGCCACTCCTAAAATCCCCCCTGCTTGTCTTTCAGATCCAGTCTCCCTCTTTCATGCCCCTCATCATGTGTCCAAGCCAAGAGTGCGTCACCAACAAATCAGGAGGTCGACTCTACCTGCAGACCAGAGGCTCCAAGTTTATCAAGTTCCAGGAACTGCGGATCCAGGAACATGTAAGAGGCTGTTTCTTGTTTGGTGGGTAGTTTATCAAGTTTTGTCCAAGTAGCTTGTGGGTAAAATGGTGTTTATACTAATTTAGTTCATTCTCCATGAAAATTGGTTCCTTTTAACTTTTCTTCTTTAATTTAGTGCAGTCTTTAGTTGACAAATGGTCTAAATCTCTGAAAATATTCCTAAGAGCCATATAATCAATAAGGGTGCTTTCTCTTTGAGATATCTGCTTACATTGGCCTGGCTCTGCAGGATTTGGATGCTACCTTCTTCATCTTCCATTACAGTAAACAGTTTTAGTGCCTCTTTAAGGTGGACGGGCTCACTGTGCAGAACCACTTTGGCATCCTCACAGAAACAGAGGAAGCAGTGGCCAGTGTAGTTCTGCGACTGCAAAATTTTCTATTTCATGGGGATTTATTTTGTTGTCCTGCAGAGCGACCAAGTGCCAGTGGGGAATATCCCACGGAGCATGTCCGTGTTTGCCCGTGGAGAAAACACACGCCTCGCTCAGCCAGGAGACCACGTCGCTATCACAGGAACCTTCCTGCCCCTGCTGCGCACAGGGTACTCGCAAGCTGTCCAGGTATGAGGATACAGCTGTTGGAAAATGATTGTTTGTGAAGAAGGGTCACTGTCCAGGGGTCTCATCTTGATTTGGCACCGGTGGTTACAGGGTCTTCTGTCAGAGACATACCTGGAGGCTCACAGCATCACACTCATGAACAAGACGGAGGATGACGAGCTCGGGAATGAAGATCTGAGTGATGAGGAGCTGCGCAGCATCACAGGTTTGACTAAGTGATCACTCTGTCCTAGATCAAGATGTTAGATTTAAAATCTGATATCAGCGTCAATATTTAAGTCATGCTAGCCTATACTGATGTATGCACGTTCTTTTAATCTGAGGTGATAACTAAGGCTGTCCTGTGTCAGAATAACCCGTGAATCGTGTCATGAAGATCAACTTTATTTTGAAACCTTCATAAGACATTTGCTTCTAAAATTATATATTTGTTTAGGGCCCTATAAAATCAGTGTTATTGTTTTCCCCAATTCCATTTTAGTTTCTTCTGGATTCTGTTTTTTTTCTGTTTTAATTTTTTGAGTATTTGTTTTTTTAGTATTTTACGCACATTTTAACCCAGGGACCCTGTATAAAGTAATGAAATATAGATTCTCACTCTTCAGGTGGTCCTCACCAATGTCTTTACGGTCAGCAGTCAACCGTATGTTGGCAAAATTTGTAGAACTTCTGATCGCCTGACACATGAATATTGGGAAACTGCTCTGCCCTGTACTTCGGAGTTAGCCAGAGTTTCATGGCTTCTTTGCGAACTTAGCGGGTGTCTCAGGCTTCCACTTCGGCATGTTTGCATCATTAATGAGGAGGGAGAGGGGAAGTAAAGTGTGCATTGTTCCCATTATTTGTGATCACATCAGAGCATTTCCCCGAGAGATACGTTCCTTCTTATAACGGGAAAAAAAGGCTGTAGCGTAAAATGTGATATTCTGCGTTTATATTGAATTCTGCATTATACGTCCAATACTGTGATTGGGATGTTATGGGGCCCTATTTGTTCTTTCCAATATGTAATTCAGTAATGATTAACACTCAATTTTGTATGCAAATTATATGAGAACTGTTCTTGATAGTAAAACCAAGTTTCATCTGCTTTTTTAAAGCTGCAAACTCACTTTAACAACCTGTTAATGAACTCTGTAATGCCCAGAATACAATTGTACCAACTACTTCTTTTGTAATTTTTATACTTTCCAATTGAACTAGCTTCTCAATATTGAATTAACAAATTAAAGTGTCCCCTGAGTTGGTCCTAAAAATTGCCTGAAAAAGTATTTAACTATTAATAAGCGGTATATCAGACCTAACACTTAAATCAAGGGAACCACCTAAGAGTTTACAAGAGGTAAGTCTGTTGGTTCAAAGCCCTCTGTGTTAAAGCTCTTATCTGTTGATGTAGACATCTGATATATCTTCTGTAAATAGTGGCAGAAACTCTCAGATTAAAAGGACTTTCACTTTTCTAGCTGTGGCTCATGCCTATGTAAGTGCTTTTCCCTGAGCTGAATCTGGAAGCTCAGTGTCAGATTTTTATGGTTAACTCCTGTTTTCTGTTACAGATGAAGGATTTTATGAGAAGCTGGCTGGATCTATCGCACCAGAGATCTACGGGCATGAGGATGTGAAGAAGGCTCTGCTCTTGCTGCTGGTCGGGGGCGTAGAACAGGCCCCAAAGGGCATGAAAATCAGAGGTGAGCACCAACTTCCAACCTGAATCTCTAAATCGTTGTCCTACACATCCATGAAAACCTGAGAACTATACCACCTATACCTGCTGGTCAGTGTGGGCTTGAGACATTCATCTGACTCAGGTAGTTAAACCAGCAGCTTTCTGCACCACTGTGTAGTCCAGCCATAGAAAATAAGAGGAAATGATAATTGTCCGGGACAATATTGTTCTGTTGAAGCATTCACACAGTTAACTAGAGTGCACTCTGAGAGCGCAAACCTCCCCCAAGGTAGCTCACATATTGCTGTTACATACATAAGCAATAGTTCTATGATAAAGTTACCATCATAATATGATTCATGACCCTGAAAACCCACACCTACCAGTTAGAATCATGTTGATATCGTTATTAGTTACATGGCTATTGAGCAAAAATGATTGTGCACTAATGGTGGTTATCTGGATCACCAAAATCTGATCATTTTTAAGTTGGGCCATTACCAACATGTCCTGAAAAAAATATGTCCAGTAGCTTTTGCATAATCTTGCTGTCAAACGTACATCAGCAAGAACATAACCTCCTTGGTGGAGGTAATTATTGTTTTACAAAGAAAAGAAGAAACTACATTTTTGGATCGATGAAGGTAAGGGTCAAATTAAAGAGTCAAGTCAACTTTATTTATAGAGCACTTTAAATACAGAGTTGGAGCCAAAGTGCTGTACAGCAGGAAAAAATCCGATAAGAGCCAAGAACATTTGGAGCACACCAAAAGATGAGTTAAAAATGTTGCGGAAAAAATGAAGACAGATCAACAAAGCTAGAACACAATTGTGTCTGGACAGCACAAGCACGTTACACACAGACTTCCACAGCCATTGTTGGATGGAGTCATGGCTGGGAACCCAAACGACCACAGACAAACAGTCAACAACATGCACTCATAGACAGACAGACACAGATGCATACATACACACAAGTTCTTCCACAACCGACACGTTCGCAGAAAAAAAAAAGAAAAAAAGAAAAGGTGACAACTTCATGAGGTAAGAAATCACCTCATGAGAAAGCAAGAGAATAAAGTGAGTGGTGGTATCTCATCATTTAAAGGATTAAGGTACTTGCTCGAGGTAACTGAAGTCCTTTGAATCTGTACCATCTAACAAATCGTGTCTGATTCATGAGAAGTTGACTGAATTAATTTCACACTCTTGAAATTGTTATTTTGAGTAAAGCAAGTGCAAAATGTTGCTGTGGGCTTATGTTTTTTCACAAAGCCATGTCATAATCTTTAAGTGAAAAGGAAGAAGGATCTGCCTGACTTTACAGGAATGCAATAAAATGCATTCCTGTAAAGTCGGCTTACTTGTCATTTACAATGTCCAGGAAATGATCTTTTAAATAGAGATGACAGTCCTGTTTCCTTTTGCTTTTCCAAATTATGCCTTCAAAAATATCTTAAAAGCTGATTTCTTTGTTTCTTAATCTTTTCAAAGGGGGTTCCAAATCCATGATTTAGGAATTCAGTTTGATAGAAAAGCGGTTTAATCCTATCTTCTCTTTTTCGGTTTTGTTTTTATGAACTTAAGTATGTTTAGCATGTCTCCTGAGTGGTACAGCACTGACCGAGGGTCCGCAGCATGGGGCCCTAAAAAATCCATGATCACGTAATTGGACATTAGAAGCGTAATTCAATATCACAGAATATCACTGAAATGGCTGACATTTTACACAAGTTTTATTTCTGGGATAAAAAGGAACATATCTGTCAGAAAAATGCTCTGATAGGGTCACTAAGGCTGGGAACAATGCACGCTTCACTTCCCCTCCCCCTCCTCATCAATGATGCACACAGGTCGAAGTGGCCACCTGAGACGCCGACTAAGTTGCAAAAGAAGCTCAGAAACTCCTGGCTAATTCCAAAGTGCAGGGCAGAGCAGTTTCCCAACGATTATGTGTCAGGCAATCAAACGTAGTGAAATGTCAACATACTGTTGACTGGACCTGTAAAGATACATGTGAGGACCACCTGAAGAGTGAATGTCTATATTTCATTACTTTATACTGTGCCAAATTGTCAAAAAATTAAAACTGAAAAAAAAACGGAATATGGGAAAAACTAAAATGTAATTTGGGGAAAACAATAATGCGGATATTATTGGGCCCTAGCAGCATAAAGACCTCTTCCTCTCCTCCTTGTTGCATTGCCAGCTGCTTAAAATATCTTGTTCAACCGGCCCTTCTGAATAGACCTACAACTGTGACGTCCAACCATTGTTTTGTCTGTATTTTATTTATTTATTTTAACATTAGGGGTTGTAAACCCACCCCAGCAGTCATCAAAAATGAATTTCTTAACCTGATTTAAGGTAAAATATGACCTTAAAGTTTACACATTGCAAACGCCCGCATCTCATTAATTCATGTGTTGGTAATTCTTCAACAAATTGCCATAAAATCTGATTTCAAAACTCTAAATAACTCATCATCCTGCTTTTGTTCTTCTCTTAAAGGCAACATCAACATCTGCCTGATGGGAGACCCGGGAGTCGCCAAGTCCCAGCTGCTGTCCTACATCGACCGTCTGGCTCCTAGAAGTGAGTGTTGGAGTTTAAGCCTGGTGTTTCTGGTTTAATGCTTCTTTTAGTCAGAGTTTAATGGTGAAATATTAACTTTTGATGTGCTGCTCTGATAGGAGAAGAGCTCAGTTAAAGCAGTTGTAAGAAAAAGAGGAAAAAAATGAAACCTTTGTTTAATTTCAAAGTTTGACTCTGGTTTTAAGGGCTGTGTTTTTAAAGTGACCCCCTCTGTCTGCAGGTCAGTACACAACCGGTCGTGGCTCTTCCGGCGTTGGTCTGACCGCAGCAGTGATGCGCGACCCCCTCACTGGGGAAATGACCCTGGAAGGTGGCGCCTTGGTGCTCGCCGATCTTGGCATCTGCTGCATTGATGAGTTTGACAAGATGGCCGACGCCGACCGCACAGCCATCCACGAGGTGATGGAGCAGCAGACCATCTCCATCGCCAAGGTAAACAGAGCCGCTCCCGCGAGTCTCAACAGATGACTGAAACTCAAAGCTCACGCCAAAGTTCCACTCATGTTCTCCTCTCTTCTCCAGGCTGGCATCATGACCTCCCTGAACGCCCGCTGCTCCATCCTGGCAGCCGCCAACCCCGCATACGGTCGCTACAATCCCCGCAAGAGCATCGAGCAGAACATTCAGCTCCCCGCCGCTCTGCTGTCCCGTTTCGATCTGCTGTGGCTGATCCAGGACAAGCCGGACGCCGACGCTGACCTGCGCCTGGCTCAGCACATCACCTACGTCCACCAGCACTGCCGCCAGCCGCCCACTCACTTCACCCCCATCGACATGAAGCTGATGAGGTGATTTCAAGTGTTTGGGTCATTTAACTGAGAGAGCTAGTGATTTTCTGTTTTTGTATAAAACTTCTGCTCAATAGTTCTGCCAAATCTCAGTCACTGTGCAGAAGTCTGGGAAAATAGTCAAAGTTATTACAATGTCAAGGCCTTGTGGAATTTCAGACAGCACAAATCCTACATGAAGCTAAAAACTATTACCTGTAAATATCCAAAGGTCATTCACAGGAAGGGAAGGGGGACACAATTTAAGGGGTAAAGAGCTTATTTTTGATTTAAAATTTTTTATTTATTTTTATCATTCATCTCAAACTTAGAAATGAAAAAAAAAAACTAAAAACAAGTTGGTCAAGGCAGCATAATACATATGTACATTGGACAGTTGTGTATGTCCAACAACTAAACTTATACATGTGAATACATACACATATGTCACACGGGACAGGATGAAGCTAAGAGCTTATCTAGTCCTTCCCCTTCTTTACAAATCAGTTCCATTACAGAAACAATAACATGATAATAATTGTTATTATAATTATTAGGTAATAATTCGCAAGCAATTGCAATAAAAGAAACATGGGGGCATGTAGATATAGAGATGGATAGAAAGACGTGTGTATTTTCATTAGGCAAATATGACTGTTGATTATTTTGAGATTTAGTAACTGGGTACATATCAATCAGGAAACGAAATATCTGACTTTTGATGCCTAATGGAGAAAAGCTGGGATTTATTAAGTTTGTACTTCTTCCCACTTCTTTTTGAGCATGTAAATGAAATCAATTAGTCTTTTTTCTTTTAAGGTGATCTTTGTTTGTCGACTTTTGTTTTATTATTTTGCTACATTTGTATACATGTACATAATAAGGTTTATTTCTCCCATGTTTGAAATAAATTCTTCTACTTGTGAAATAAAGTGAGGTATGTTTTAAAATATTTAGTTCAGCTTTCTAATAATGTAATTTTGCTGAAATGCCCTTAATTTTCACCCCCGTGTTGAGTGTTGTGTCTTAACTGAGCTGTCTGTCACCCCAGGCGTTACATCGCTCTGTGTAAGAAGCGGCAGCCCGTGGTGCCCGAGGCGCTCGCTGATTACATCACAGCCGCTTACGTAGAGATGAGGAAGGAGGCCCGAGTCAGCAAAGACACCACCTTCACCTCTGCCCGTACCCTCCTGTCCATCCTCCGTCTCTCCACTGCCCTGGTGAGAGCTGCAACTCCATTTGTGTTGAATGTGTCACAAACTTTTCATGTGTGGTTAGATTTAAGGTTTGTGGAGGTTTTTTGTTGTTCTTGAATCCTCCTCAGTGATCCAGGGTGAGATAAAGTGCTTACAGTGCAGGTAGTGATGATAACCTGTTCTACTGCAGTGTGAGCACTTCTTTCTCAAGCTGGATAAAATACTGCCAAACTTTTGAAGTATTTTGTTTGAACAGGAGGACTTTCCACAAGCACCAGCGGCCAGCCAAACCGACTACTTGCACAGTTACAGCTGGCTGCTTCGCCCTGTTTTGACTGAACACTTGGGTCATTTTTACACCCAGACTGTTTGGGCACGTTGTCCTGATACATGTGGCCGTTCAGTTTTCAGCATTTGTTTGAATATATGTGAACACAACAATAAGGACAAAAAGTCTGAATTACCCATCCCTACAATCCACAGTGTTTATCTCCCTGCATGTTGCCATGTTAGGTTATACATTTCTACATTGTCATCCTTCTTCAAGTAACTGTTCACTAATTTTACAGTTGACCATTAACAGCTCAAAGAATAAATCATTTTGCTGATCAATTTCCTGATCAATTCCTTCTACTTTGTTCTGATGCCTTGCAAATAAAGGATGTCATGTTTGTATCAGAGGCAGTCGGCAAAAATGGTAACAGAGGTCAGAAATCACGGCAGACTGGGGCTTAAATTGTCAAAATTATGTCAGACTTTAGAGAAGACTGCAAACTTTCAGTTTTCACTTTGCCAAATGGTGGGACTCTGTCCAATGCATGTGTGTTATGATCAAGTTAATCAACTTTACCCGTGTGTTATACAGAAACTCTGCTGGACCCTCTGACCAATCCTGATGTTTCAAAAGTGATCAACAGAGTTTTTTTTTAATTTTAACATTACTCTCTCTTGAATGCCTCTGCATTGACTTGGTCCCTGGCTGCTAAAAGTGCTGTTTGTGCAGGTAGCAGTCATCAACCTACTGCAAAACCAGCACTTCAGGCAGACAGGGAGGACGTGTGCTGCACACAGGCGTCCACGAGAGGGCGAACCGGAAACATCCTTCTCTAAAATGTGCCATCTCTGTTTAAAGGGCCCATAAAATCCAGTTCTGCAGCAGGCGGGGGCTGTCAAAGTCAGCCACACAAATTTCCTGCAGTCCTGAGAACTACTTAAATTATAAACACCTCCGGGCGTCCAGGACCTCACACTTATGATTTGTACTTTTGTTCAAGTATTTGGATTTACTGTTCGTCAAAATACTACATACCCCAGGGAGGCCCTGTTTGCCTGCTTTTTCTGTTTGTTTTTGAGCAAAATAATCCAAGCAATACCATTTTACTAGATTTATCAATTAAGTAGTTTTAATATCGGTAAAAAGTAATTTAAATCAATACTTTAGCAAAACCACAGCCAAAAAATAGTTCCAAGTAATACTTCTTTATAATCACATTAAAAACAAATCTCAAAGTGCTACAGGAAAAGCAAGAGAATAATTTAAAAAATAGTAATCACAATAAAAGGGATATGGATAGACATCAGTTTCAAAAGACACCATTGAATAGTGAACAAGCAAGTTGTGACTGTCAGGCCAAAACCTCTTAGCAGTGTTTTTTGGGGAAAAAGAAAATCACGAAAATGGATATTAATCACCTTCGGTGTTGGTTCATGGGTTTATCCATTTTTAACCAATTAAAATAAAAAAAAAAAACATTTGTAAAGGGTACAGTACAGTATTTATTCATACAGTAAGAGTTTTTTTTCAATTCATTCCTAAAAAGTATAATTTGTTGGAGGTAAAAGGTTTGTGTCAGACAGCAACAAAGTCAAAGATCATTTGTTAGAGTAAAGTCAACTTATCTGGTGGACTGTTGGATCAAGGACAGGCCAGGTCTAAGAAATGCAATCAGCACCTGCTGGATTTGTTTTATCATTTAACTGTATTTAAAAAAACAAAACAAAAAAAAAAACTCATGTAGTATGATTTTTACAAACACTGGAACATGTCTGTATATTTAGAGTTTTGTCATTTTCTGTATTAAAATCCTTGACCCTCAGTTTCATTCTCTTTTGCAAACATTGACAATGTAGTTATGCAAGTAAGTCGGTGCTCTCTCTTCCTCTCACTTTTAAAAACCACCGTCCGTTAAAGTAATCGTTTAATCATTTCTAGAATTCAGTGTCTCGAGTGTAGATAACACTAAACTGTATGGAAATGTTTTTTTTTTTTGAAAATGATTTAGACAGTGAAGGAGTTTGTCTCTAATATCCATGACATAAAAAAATGAATATTTGCCAAGTCATCGACTTGGATATTCCACAGGTTATACACTTGGTATTAATGTCCGATTTTACTATCGTGACCAAAATGTGTTCTTTATTCTTTGTACCTGGTCCATAATCATTCAGCTTTGTCTGAACTGTGGTTGGCTCTGGTGCTGTCGATGTGGTGATTCGGTCTGGTCCTGGTCAGCTTTGCGGGGTGGGCAGTCAGCCTGTGTTTGTAAGGAGCAGCTGTGCAAACCCATGCAAAACTGAGCATGGCCAGAACAGCCGTCTTTTTGCTCTACATAGAAACAAAACTTGATCTTAAAAATGTTCCACAGAGTATGAATTATCTCAAACTGTGACCTGCTGAGAGACTAGCTGGTGTTGAGAGGCGGAGACTTGGGCAATTGCCGGCCATCCCAGAGGGCATTGCACTTGTCTCGGTCTGACAGTGCCGGCACAGCGCAGCCTTCGATACTCGGAGCGTTCTGCTTTTAAATCAACTCCACACTGTGATGCACTTTTACCTACACACTCCCAACCTCTGCCCTTCTGTGGCCCCTCTGCAGGCTCGTCTCCGCATGGTGGATTCGGTGGAGAAGGAAGATGTCAACGAGGCCATGAGGCTCATGGAGATGTCAAAGGACTCACTACAGGCAGACAAATCCAGCACCACGAGGTCAGTGTTAACCCAAAAAAACAAAAACTCCGACTTGTCCAAACTTCTGCATTCAGCTTCAGCTGCACGTAACAAGAGTGACCGGATGTCATCTGAGGATTTATGAGATTCTCGTATACCTGTGAGAGTACCTGCAGGAAGCTGTAAAAGCTCTCTGGATTTTTATGGAGCCCTGTTCACACGGCAGCGTGCTCAGAGGATCAGTGACGTGTACTCGACTCTGTGCTCAGGAGGTTTGAAAAATCCTTTAAGGGGCAGAAGCAAGAGTCGTGCTTATTTATGTTAAAAACTTCCTCACAATTCATCGACCGAGGTGATTGAAATTATTGGAAAGGCTTCAAGCAAATGACTTCTTTCTGAGGCTGAAAA
Source organism: Cetoscarus ocellatus (assembly GCA_037902135.1). Classification (NCBI taxonomy): domain Eukaryota; kingdom Metazoa; phylum Chordata; class Actinopteri; order Labriformes; family Labridae; genus Cetoscarus; species Cetoscarus ocellatus. Next base: position 319,409 of record JBAMNC010000950.1, on the reverse strand, counting down.
TGTGCTTTGATTTTTATTAAGAGCTTAAAATTAAGTTAGTGTGTCTTGACTGAACAGTTGGTTGATAAGACAAATTATTGGGAGGGTTGGCAAAGGTCTGATTACCGGGTGGTCCCTAAGGTTATCTTTTCTGATTATCCAGTGGTGTGAGGTGTGTTCAGAGTCAACCTGTTGTCCACAATCATCCAACAGGAGAATCGGGGCCACCCCGACTTGAAATCGTCATCATTAAACGTGCTCAGTATTTACAGTCAGAAATCCTGTGTGTGAGGGTGCTGGTTTGGTGGAGTGGTAAGCAACCAGGCATGACTCGTATACATGCTTCCCCCCTCTTTACAAGCCAGTAAAGGCTTTCACACCAGCACAGTTCTGGTTCTGAAACCAGTTACTCACTGGACTCTGAGAACCTTGGTGCTTTCTAGCAGACCAGGCCGTGTTCATACCAGTTTAAGCCGAATGAAAGTAGGAGGGTGATATTCCTTGTTACTCAGGCGGAAGTAAACGCTAACTGGCAAAAGGTGGATCGAAATGATATTCTAAAAGCGTTTATTGGTTTACTTCGGGTTTTTGTTTTAATCATGCAATCAAGCACACAACAACTGTTGATGAGGAGAAATAGAAGACATAGGTAGGAGGCATCTGATTTGTAAAAAGTGTGCGTGTTCCTCCACTTCCTCGACTTCCTGCTCGTTTTATCAACACAGAATACAACATGCCCACCTATGATGTCACAGTTCTTGAGCCTTAACCAACTTTTTTTGGTTCAAGCCGTGAACAAACTTTTCAGGTTCTGAACCAATGTCTTTTTCAGTCCGAACACACCGGCTGGTTCAACATTAGGTTCGGGGACTGGAACCAGCACAGAGCTGTGCCAGTGTGAAAGCCCTCTGTCTCTTTCTCTCTCCTATCAATAAAGGCACAAAATGCCCAAAAATAATCTTTGAAAGAAAAAAAGTGTGTCTAATTTGCCAAAACTTCAGTGAGAAAATACTCAGAAGAAACAGTACCTGTTCCTGTCTGCAGGTTTCTAAATAAACCATCATTGACTCTTAAAGCTTTAAAGTCAAAATAAGTCCCTTCACCCACTCCGTAAATTCTTAAACAGTCTCTCCACTTTGTTCTGTTTCCAGGACTCAGCGCCCAGCTGATGTCATCTTCTCCCTGGTACGCGAGCTCGCCACAGAGGGCGTGGCCGGCCGTGGTGGTGCAGGCGGAGTCGTCCGTATGGCGGAAGCGGAGCAGCGTTGCGTCTCTCGTGGCTTCACCCCCGCTCAGTTCCAGGAGGCCTTGGAGGAATACGAGGAGCTGAACGTGTGGCAGGTCAACCAGGCTCGCACCCGCATCACCTTCGTCTGAGAAACCTGCGACCTCGGAGAAGCCGCGATGGTCAAACTCCTCATCGTGGGCTTTCTACAGACTTGTCTGGGCTCTCGTGTTTTCCTTCTGTGGCGTTTTCTATCGAAGGCCAAGAACAACCAGGACAATTTTTAAGCACGACTGTTTTGCTCAAGCTCCTGCTTTTGGAACAACATTGCTGTTTTATTGCTGTTCATTAGTGAATTTTGTAAATATGTGTCACAGCGTGGTTATAGTGTAGCATCTAAAGATTAGAACTTAAAGCTCTCTTCCTCTTGAAGCAGCAATCCTGTATATTTTATAAGCTTTAATGCAGATCAATTGTATCAAGCAGAATTACTTAACATTGAGCCTTGTATTGTGACAAATGGTTATAATAAATTGGTGGTTCAGTACTCTGCTTCTTCTTGTTCATTTGGTCAGGAGAGGTCATGGTTAATGGGGTAAAGAAAGTGTTAACGTGTGCCACATTCAGGCCTGAACACCTGGTTTGTTAGTGGAGCAGCCTCGCTGACATAATGACTGCTTTCAGACACCCCATTTACACGTCTTTCTCATAAAACTATCTGGCAGAGCGACTGGCAGCTAATGATTATTTTCTAATCGTTTGCTCCATAAAATGGTGACAAGTGGTCATCACAGTTTCCAAAAGCCCGGAGGCAGTGTCCTGCTAAAGCTGCTCGACATAAAAGGATTCTACATTTATAGGTTTATTTACAACACGCTAAAATGTTGACAGATAACACGTTTTCTTACCAAGCACAAGCAGTTACATTTAAGTTTTAAATAATACAAAGTATAAATGAGTGCTCAATAACACTATGACAGTTCAAAAGAATTATGAAAGCCTTTCTTGTAAGTGGTCAGATGTGCCTCACCTCACAGTTTTAGCAGTGTATAGTCAATGTTCAGATTTTGTCATCATTTGTTTGACTTAAACTTCACCTACTCTCTCAAATCATGAGGCCAACATATAGAGTTGTAACACTTGTGGGATCTGTGCTGTTTTGAGTTCTTGGATTTGGTTCAAGCTCTGATTCTGATACTAGAATTGGCACTAGTATAGGGATGAGAAAAGAAAACCAATTCTAGTTAAATCAGTAACTCCCTGAAGGAATATATCAGTCGTTTTTTCTTATCAATCTTTCCACTTTGTTCTGAATGCCTTAAAAATCAGGATGTCATGCCCTCATCAGAGGCAGTCAGCAGAAATACAGGGTGGGCCATAAGTTTCCATACATAGGCAAAATAATCATTCATGTTGGACAACCGTTTTTTATTTATATAATGTGCTCTGTATGATTACCATTGTTTTTGAAAATGCAGATTAATACATGTTTTCCACTGTTGATGAACTTGCATGAGCACAGTTGAAGTTATGCTCGTAATGGTATTGGTGATGCGTTTCTTGAGATGATTTATGTCTCGTGTCTTCACCTGATGCACCATGGCCTTCAAGTGCCCCCAAAGATAGAAATCGAGGGGAGAGATCAGGGGGTCTGATGGCATTATATATATACATTATACATTTTCCTATGCATGGAAACTTATGGCCCACCCTGTATAACAAAGTAGTAGGAAATCATGACAGGTGGGGGTAAAATTTGTTGCATAATTGTCCACGCAGTTATGATTATTGCTTATCAATAAAGGGGTGGAAACAACATATGTACGTCATTCATCTGTGCAGCACAGTATTGGATATCAGTGCTGTGTTTGACGTTGGCAACTTTTTCTTCAGAGGATCAGCAGGCATTGGAAAGTGAATCATTAAAGAATCAGATCGATAAGCAGTATAGTTAAAGGCACTGGTATTAAAGTCTTATCAGTTCCCATCCTTACACCAGTGTAGGTATGGGAATCAAAAAAACAATCCCAGTTGAGAATCAAGGAAGAAATCAAAATCATTTGTTCCTATTCTTCTCAATGCCCTCATCAAATCCTTCCACTTTGTTGTTTCTGCTGACTGCCTCTGATCAGAGCTCAGTGAGGAACAAAGAAATCAAAGCTGTGATCATGGCAGACAGGAGATTGAAGTGGTCGAAACTGTGACCCAGTTTTACACAAAATTGTGGTAAGATAAGCATTCAAGCAACGTATTGGCCAACTTTTACAGACAAAGGAAAACATTGAGCGCCACGCAGAACAAAGTTAACATATTTGTCTTTTTTAGTTTTGAATACTCTTTACTGTGAAAGAACACTAATGGCACTTAATAAGAGGCATCTGGACTTCTCCCTTCACACAGCGCCAGTAGCTGCCTAAAACAGACCTACCAGTGTGATGTCATTCGGTACAGTGTTTTTCACTTTCACGTTGTTTCACTGATTGATGGTATTGGTATCGGTATCAACATAATAACAGTAAAAGTATTGGTATAGACTAGACTTGAATAAGTTCATTTACTAAATGGACTACATAAAGTGTTAAAGAATGAAATCTATAAAAAGTGACCAGAGCTGTAAAGTCAGGTGGGGATTTGCCTTGAAAACATGCATTAAGTTTATGATGTGTGCGTTAGTGTGGCATCAGCCTGAAAGAATGTAGCCTGGGCCCTCGTGTGAGGAGCTTCAGATGTGATCATGACACATAAAACAAGTCTCTTTGTGTCTCAGTGAGAAGACCACCAGCCTCCAGGCTCTGATCTGTCAGAAAAGCAGATGTTCTCAGAGTAAAAATAACCCCCTTTTGACTGAAATCTAAAAACACATCGCTGCTGCACACTAACGATGGTGCACGTTGTCAGATTTCTCCTCTCGGGCTGAGTTATTGTGTAGGTGGGCAGCATTTTTCCTGACAGTTGCAGTGGTCTCAGCAGGGGACCCTTTCCTCTCAGACTTTATGGGGACTTTCCATTTGAAGTCTACTCCGTTTACGGCCTCGCTGCTGAAAACACCGGGCTCTTTTATTCTTAATTGGCACCAAAGGCTCCTTATTAAACTCTATGAGGGGAGAGGAGGGGACTGGAGGTTGGGGTCTCAGGTTTGATGGAGTCTTATTGGTCAGGGGGTTTGGTTTCAGGAGGTCAGATGCTCAGATCTGTATTTAACCCGCTGGGGTCCTGCTGGAGCTGAAGAGACGGCCTCCTGAGGCAGGTGAGTACCACACCGACAGCTCATAGTCATGACAGGACGCTGAGGTCTTTGCTTTACACCCATTTTGTTATTTGTGAAACGTTTGAGGTCTGTGGAATAGAGTAAAAGAGTCAGGCAAGAAAATCATTTTGAATAAAGATATGTTTCTAATTATCTAGTTTATGAAGATATAAAATGTAAAGAAAATTATAAATGACAAGAAAAAGAGAAAAATATCAAAACTCCAGGACAAACATTTAAAAATCACATCTTTTCAAATCATTGCAATTCTAATCTTAATTTTCTACTTAAAGTTAAATATGTGACTTTTTCCTCAGTATTTTAACCATATTAACACAACCTTGGCTTAATGCAACTGCACTCTGAAAATGGTTTCTCTCAACATCTTGACCTTTTCTCAAAATTTCTGCCTCTTTAACCTTTATTCTTATCATTCTTAGCTTATTTTCAACATTTTCTTTTTATTCTCAAAACTGACAGCCTGTTTAATCATTTTCTGTGGAATTTTGACCTGTTTTGTTTTTGGTCATGGTAACAACTTAGTCAAGAAAATTGTGCTCATGGTACATCTGTGTTATGAGATTTTTCTTATTTTATCAAAATTTCAACAAAAATCATAAAACTGTCAATGTATTTAAACTTAATCCTTTAAATTCTGATTTCTTTTCTTCAACATTACTACTTACTATACTGCAAACTTTATTGTTTTCCACATATTTTTAATTAATTCACAAACTTGTCAGTCTATTTCAACTCAAATCTTCATATTTTTACTTCTATGCAACATCTCGGCTCATTTCCCAACATTTTACGACTTTTTTTTTTTTTTAACTTTTTCCAACTATTGAGTGTTTTATTCAATATTTCTGCTTTATTTTCAAAACTGTGTGGCCAGTCAAACCTCAATTCTTTCTGTTGATTTTCTCAACAGTGGTCTATTTCAACTCCATCCTTGTACATTTCCACTTTGTCCACCAAATTGCCTTCTTTTTGTAATTTTATTGGGGTTTTTTTTAATTTCTTAATATTTTACCTTTTTTTTTATGTCAGACTATTTTTTTACCTTATTCTAAAGTATAAACTTTTTTTCATTGATTTCCAAAACTCTGCAACGTTTTCATTTAATAAAAAAAATCTTTTAAACTTTATTCTTGAACTTTTGACTTCTCTCCCAACATTTGGGCATCTTTCAGGATTTTGTTGTGGGTGTTTGCTTTTTTCTTTGCTTTTGTTGATGTATGCATTTGTGTTTATGCTCGATATAAAGATGCAATCAATCAATCATTTTCACTTTACTCAACATTTTCTGCTGACTTCAACTGTGCTCTGAAGTGTTTCACCATTTTATTGTTCATTCAGTCAATAAATCTTTGTAAAGTGCAAATTCCCAACAAATATATTCTCAAGACACTTTACAAAATAGTCTAAATCGTACTCTTAATATGTTTTGTGTGGTAAAACATTTTCATGTTATTCATGATACTGTGAAACTTTTAAACTTGAAATTTTGACAGTTTTGTGCAACATTTCCACCTAATTCACACAATTATTAACCTGTTTTCACTTTAGCCATGAATTATTTGTTCAATGCAACATTTGTGCTTTACTCACAAAAATGTCTATTTTTTGTCTTTTTAACCTCAATCAAAATTTTAATTGTTTAATGCTTCATTCACTTATTTCACGAATTTCATTGTCTTCTTAACTTCACTAAATGAACTACTGACTTCTTCTCATTTTTTGTTAACGAAATGTTAGGTCCTTTCCAACTTTTTGGAAAAACAATTTCACTCTTTTCCTCAACATTTCTACAAGTTCCTCAAAACTCATTTAGAGTTTATGAATGAAATTTTTACTTACATCCTTATATTAGGTTTTCTGCCTACCTAAATTTAACCTTAAAATGTTTGCTTTTATCAAACAGTCACAGTCACAGTCATGGCCTTTTTCAACTCGAGTATCTTCATTTTGACTTTACCTTGTCGTTAACTCCTAATTATTCTTCCTCTCTCATGTTTGACCCTCCAGAGAAAACAATGACATTTTGATGCCTCAAGATGAACTTCTTCTTTATGTTTCTCTGATAAAATGTCAGCATCTTCCTCTTCTTTACTTTCTCTCTGTTTCAGTCCTGTTGAAAAGCCATAAAGCAATACAACAGGCTGATTGTGAAAGAGCTGAGACATTAAAAAGCTGAACTGTTGACAGTCTAAAATTTGTCCTATGTGGTGAAAAGCCTCATTTGTATTAGACAGCATAGTTAGGGCTGTGTCATCATTCTTATTTTGAGCTTTAAATATGTCTTCTCTGAATCTCAGGGGTTCAAGATGATTTCCTCATTATGTTTGTTGGGGGTGCTCTGCTGTCTGATGCTCCCAGGTCAGTCCTCATTTATTCACACTAACAACATTTATTTGATTCAAACACACGATCACCCCCCTCTGTATTGTGATCATTTATTTCTGTGATCATTTGTTGATTTATTTGCCTCTTCAGGCCTGCTGGAGGCCAAATCTTTGTTAAACGTCATCCAGCAGGAAGGTAAACTCAACTTTTATCACTTCAGCAACATTTTGAATAAAAAAATCAAGAAGTAAAGATATTCTTTCTCTTCTTTTAACAGAGATGGTTCCTGTCAGTGATTTAAGTATTAACTCTGAGAAGGCCAATGACTTCCTGACCCACTCCAGACCAAAGCGTAACGTGGACCCCAGATGGTACAGAGGAAACCCCGACTTCCAGGCGTATTATCGATACTACAGCAGCATCGGACACACTGAGGGGGTGAGACACGGCCACTTCATGTCTCTGAATAAGTATTAGTGAATGATGAGGAACCTAAATATTTTATCATGGGAGGCTGCAATGAGAGTAATGGTTTTGCTCTTACTCATAACGATCAAGAAAAACTCCAAAGAGTTCAGTTTTAAATACTTAACCAGTATCTTTAAGACAGAGATGGGCAACTATGAAAACCAAACAGGCCTCATAGATTTTATTCTTACTGCCAAAGGACCAAACTTGTTAACCTTGCAGTGCAGTTGAATCTGTCTGATTCAACATCTGTAATCAGGCAGATTCATTTTGCCAAGCTCCAATCTACAACGATTGTGAGCGGCCCAGAGCAGTACGGACCAATCGGTGTCCTTTAAAAGCAGAGAGAGGCGGGAGCTAGCAGCGAGATGACAGCAGGAAGAGACTGCTCGTACAGGGATTAGCATAGCATAATGTTTTTAGAAGCTAACTCAAGACTCAACTCCATAAAACTTTCGTTTTCTTTGTATTAAGTTAGAAAAAGCTTTTTATATTTATGTACCACGGGTCTGCCCTTTGTGGAGGCTGACGTAACGATCCTCCATGTTGTCTACTGGTGAGTTTTGGGGACAAAAAGAGCGAAACGCGATTTTTGAATACGAGTCTGGCCGCCGGTCCTGAAATCTACCTGAATGGCATGTGAAGAAGAAGAGAGAGAGAGAGCAGGTATTACAAGAGAAGAAGACAGCGCGGTGTTTGTAACAGTTGTAAATGATGCCCTGTTCACAATCCTTTTTGGTCTTCACCGGCTCTCGACGCTTAGTGTTGTGATGTTTTAGTAACGGACGGGTTCATTCCAAAATCTGAATGCTAGATGTCGCTAAAATGCCAGATTCTACTCACTGCACATTTAACAAGCAGTTTTATCTGATCTGGACCAAAGTTCTTCATTCAATCAAAAACTAACACCAACTCTTCAAACCTCTCTATAGAAAGTTTATTCACAAACTGGCTCACGTTCTGTCCTTAACTGTAAAATAAAATAATAGTTATTCAAATGTAAACTTAATTTTTATAAACATTTTCTTTCTCAGCTGTACGAGATCGACAAGCTGCGGATGCTCTACCAGCAGATGAGGTACCTGGAGAACGCCTACGGCCCCAACGCCTCCTACTACCAGAACAAACTGGGAATGCCGGTTTTCCCATGTGACCCGGCCACAGACAAGAAATGTAAAATACTACCCCCTCCTCCTCCCATGAAAGGGGTCCCCATCCCCACAGAGCCCCCAACACCTCCACCCCCTCCTGTTCCATCCATGTCTCAGGCTGATGTCCTCTACCTGTGCAACAAGAAAGACCCCCTCTGCAAGCCCCACATTGTCTACCTGCCCACTGGCGCCGTGCCCGTTCTCTGCGACCCCCGCTATCACCCCAAATGCATCCCCCAGAAAGCTCCAGAACCAGTCGCGGTGCCCCAACCTGCTCCACCTCCTCCCAAGAAATCTGCCCCACCTCCACCCCCTCCAGTCCTGGTGAAGAAGTCCCCACCAGCCCCCATCCGCACCTTCAAGGGCATGGAGTACGACTGCGACCCCTACTGGGACCCCGACTGCCTCATCGATCACCCACCCCGGCCCATAAAAGGGAAGGTGCTGGTGCTTCCCCCACCTCCTCCTGTAGTGGAGGAGGAAAAGGCAGAGGAACCTGTGGAGGAGCCAGCTCCACCACCTCCTGCTCCAAAGAAAGTGTCCCTCTATCCTTACCCGTACTACCACCCGATGCCCTATGACCCCAGAGATGATCTGTATGACCCAGCCCGCTTCCATTACCCTCAGCCTAGTACTTCTGCTGATGAGCCTGCAGAAGATGGTCAGTGAAACACCTTGGAGACGATGGAGGCAAATATTTCCAACTTTAAAATTCAAACAGACTCTCTTAGCTGAACATATTTGAGGGAATATGTGCTCTTGAGGAACACCGGCAATTGATCAAACCTAGCTAAACGTTTTATGTATTTACAGACAGTATTGCTTCGTTTTTAGCCAACTCAAGCGTGTAATGCAACTGGTTTTCGGGTAAATAAAACAATAAAGTGTCACAAAAAAATTAGAAGTAATATGACTTTTGGTTGTTTTTGATGGTTATTTTTTAATTTTTGCCTTCGTCAGTGTTTACCTAGACCCTTATGAGCAGTATTTAGGGTGTGGCGTTTACATGCACACAGAAACCTGGTTATTATGTTGCATTCCAGAAAAGTGGGAAGTCGGAGTTTTCCAACCTCCAACCAGGAAAAGTGCACTGGAACGCCACTCAAACTGAGAAAAAGGAGAAAAGATTTCTACCCTGACTTCACCGAGTTGTTTCAATCTGACGTCACTCGACAATGGCGACGCCCATGGAGACGCTGACTGTGAATGGTAAAACATAATTTACTAGATTATAAAAAATATTCACGTAACACAATGTGATTTGTACTGACTTTGCGCTGAAACGCGGACCTGGCAGCTGTGACTGGAGGTAACCATAGCAACGATAAACATGCAAAATCGGGACTGTCACGGTCAAATCTGGTCACCCAATAAGTCAGTTATTTCTCTTAAAATATTGATTTTAAATTAAGTTTATTTGCAATGCCATATAATTTATTCTCATACGGTGAATTAGCTTAATGAATTTTCAGATAATTTTTAGGTTGACTTTCAGCAAGAATGTAACTAAAGAAGGCCGTTTACAGCGTGTGTTATTTACCTCATCCTTTGTTTTACTTTCTTTATTTTATTGATCGCGAGAAGGCAGGTTTGCTGGAGGTCAAAATGTGTTTTGAGGAACAAAACGGAAAAACAGCTTATCGCGATCAGCCATCTTTGTTGTTTACGTTCGCCTGGAAAGCTTTGAGGTCGCAACTGGTACAATCCGAGCGGGATAAGTCCGACTTCCCACTTTTCTGGAATGCAGCATTAGTTCCCTGTATACATGATAAATGTTAGTATCCTGGTTTCTGATCACAGCATTGAATTTTCACAGATTCCTGTTTGGTTTTCAGACTGTTGAAGAAAGCCGTCTGAAGATGGGATATGTTGCATACTAGGGATGTCCCAATCAGCTTTTTCTGCTCTGGTTTTACTATTACTATTATTACTATATATATATATTACTATTGCTGTGTACATTTACATATTTCACACCGCTGAGCATCTTTACTTGTACCATCAATTCATTTCAATTCGATATCACAATGTAACACAGTGAATAGTATCTGTAATTTTCCATATTAGTGCACTAGGCTACTTTTTAGATAAAAATACAAGCAGTTAGATAAATATGAATTCTGCAAAAATGTATTTTCATTGTAAACCAAAATAACTTCTTTTTTTAGGTCTCATCTCCTAAAGAAACAAAACTTATACTGCAGTCTAGCAACAGCCTCTGCAAAATTAAATGATTACTGACTGTCTCTGCACTGATGCATCTTCACCTCACTTCATCTTCATGATATGACTGATATTAATACAAGTTGCTACTGCTCAAACAGACTTAAGTCCCCCCTCAGCTTGACCTCCATGTCTGTCAGTTCTGCGGGGACAGAAGTGACAACTGCTGGTCAGTCTGTTGACCAATGAGATGTTTTAAACTTCTGCTCGTTCTCTTGATGGTAGCGTCCAATTAGGAGCAGCCAGTGGTCAACAAGATTTGAGATAGTTACCTCCGCCAATAAGGTTATGTTTTTGCCTGTGTTTGTTTGTCTGTTAGCAAGATAACACCAAAACCACTGGACGGGTTTTGTTGAAATTTTCAGGAGGTGTTGGTAATGGCTCAACTTAAAAATGATTAGATTTTGGTGGTGATCCAGATAACCGCCATTAGCAGACAATCGTTTTTGCTCAATAACGACCTAACTATGAATATCAACATGATTCTGAGTGCTAGGTGTGGGTTTTTGGGGTCAAGGAATGATATTATGATGGTTACTTTATCATGGAACTATTGCTTATAGATGTAACAGCAATATGTGAGCTACCTGGGCAGAGGTTTGCGCTCTCAGACTGCCTTCTGGTTAGTTTTGTCTCAACAGTCACACAACTTCTAATATATTAATCAGGCATCATTGAGTCATTGTTATTCCAATAGTTATTTAAGTATTTAGGGTTATAATATGAGCAGGACTGTTGAGAAAAAAGTTGAATGTCAGAAATATAGATGGAATGCAATTTTGAAGAAATGTCTTAATATTAAGATATATGTTGAAAAACAATGATGATAATTGTTATGTATTTGACATTTATACCATTTTTTCTTGTTAACTCTTATGTCAAAGCTTTCTCTGTGATGTCCTTGGAACCAAAAATGACACCAGTAATTTAATACCTTAAAAACTGAGCATGAACAGTGGATCTTAGCACTGGTAGTATTGTTTACCATTCTTTTTAACCTTTAATGCCTTAAAACACAAATTATAGCAGAAAATTTTTTTGGAGTTGAAACGTCTTTTTCACTTTCTACTGAAAACCTAAAAAAAAATCAAAATTTCCATAAAATTTAACATGTATGTTTTGTATCTCAATTGATACATTAGGTGTTTTTGGCAACTGATAATCCATTTGAGGGCCTTTTTATCATTTATCTGATTGTATTCAGATGGGTTTTTTTTTTTAGTAATTTGTTGATCATATGGATTAGATAGCGGTATCATAAAAATATGTATCAAATATGATACAAAGGCGTTAAAGGGTGAAATACAAACGGTTATCAAAATTAACTTTAGTCTTTTTCTTAGCCTGCTTTTCCACACAGGAGCTTTAAAAAGGTACAAGAAACCTAAAAGGGAAGCTTTGCTCCCTTTCACGCCACATGGCAGGTACACGCAGACTGATTAAAGTAGAAGTGCTAGCTTGCAGGCTTGAGGTCATTACCTCTACATCCGCTGTACATTTAATACCCATAAAAATGCTGACTACCGTCAGACCCCCTACTCTGCAGCTACAACTCCCCCCTGCTCCCCCTCTCCTGTCGTTAATGCTCAAATCTCCAGAGGCAATTGAACAGCAGGGGCGCAACTTCAAAAGTCGAATAAATGCAAACACTCTTGACAATAAACCTGAACAAAGCTGACGTTCACAGGCTTTAAAGTGCAGCGCTTTACGTTTTCACAGCACGTGCATTTATTTGAGGAAGAAGAGTCAAAGTCCCATGAAAAAATCAGCAGATCATTTATTACATACAGAAACATGAAACAATAAAACAAAGGGGTCAAATAAAATAACGTTCATGTACAGTGGGTTCATCTCTGTGCATACTGGAGAAAGACTGTGTGTCCCTGTGGCTGACTGTTGTGTTTAAGTGCTTTCAGATACACTCGTGGTTGAAACTGGTAACCTGGTCTGAGAAGTTACTGCCACTTAAAGAATTTGTTTTAGCTGACCAAAATACAAACAAACCAAAAAAGGAACAAAAACAGAGAAAAAAGAAACTGCAGTGCTCGTTCGTCTCTCTGCTTTCAGCTTCAAAAGAAGAGTCCTCTCATCCTCCGGCCGATGCCCTGTCTGTCATACAGAACGTTGAACTTGTTGATGAACTGGTTCATACTGTTGCAGGTTTTGGTGATGGTGCCTAAGTACGCCATGAGGCCGACGTCATTACATTGCTGCAGGAGAAAAAAGAAGACATTAATTCTTCTCTTCTTTGTTTTCCATTTTAGAATAGTTTTCATTTGTTTTCAATGCTGGATTGTCAGTTTTGTTTCTTTGTGAAAATGATTCATTTTCATACTTTGTCAGTTTTAGGTCTTGTAATATAGTTCATGCTGAATCATTAAAAAATATAGCCTTATTTATATAACATCTGCTTTTACTTATTCTTACTTCATATTCTAATACAATTTGTGATCCAAAATAGCTTTATGTAAAGTCCAGACCAGGAGTGGGCAACTTTGATCACCAAGAGGGCCGCACTGTTACATTTTGTTGGTCACTCTTAATGAGGAAGAAAATGTATAAATAAACAAAAAATAGCAAATATAAAGCTTCAAAAAGAATTATTACAACATTCATATATTTTAACTCAAATTACATTAAAAAAAATCTTGATTTAAAGAGCATGACATAACAAAAGCCAATTTTACCTTCTTTTTAATCAAAGCATGAATGTTCACCAGTTTTAAAGTCACAAAAGTCACAATTACATTACTGTTACCACTGTTTCCAAATATAGTCTTTACTAATACTATGTATTATGTTTTAATGCCTCATAAAAGATATTTAGAGATACAATCACAGCAAAGTAAGTTCTTTAATGGCTTGTAAAAGCAGAAAATATTTCATCACCTCTCCTAATTTGTACATTATGTACTGTTTACTAATGATGAATCATATTTAACAGTTGTTGTTATGTTTTCTTCATATTTTCAATTTGTTTTTCTTTTGGAAATAATTGGTGGGCCACAAGGGCCGCATGTGGCCCCCTGGTCGCCAGTTGCCCGCCCTGGTCTAGACCAATATGTCAACCCCTTTTGCACTACCCTGGTTTGAGATGTCCTCTTTAATGCCAGAGGGCCGAGCTGGGAAATTCATCAAATTTAATTTTCAAATACAATTGTATTTTCCTCACTTATATTTTCATTATTGCTTGACTTTTAATGTTCAAAACTGTAATGTTAAGAGGATTAAACGTCACTGACTGCATGTGGTGCGTGTAGTAAAGTAAGCGAGTCTTTGTGTTCAGTAATTGTGATGTCAATATCAATTCAAATAATCAAGATTAAGATTTTAATCATAGTCGAGCAGCCCTACCAGAAGATCAGTACTTATTACAGATATGTTGTAGAGTCAATGTGTTCTTTCATTTATCTGTGTACAAAACTGAGAAAACTTCTCACAGCAGCCACAGTGAACAAATCACTTTAAATCCACAGCTTATTATTATTATTTTTTTTTTAAGATTATGTCTTTAGTCTTTTTATATCAGCCACTGTGCTGCTTCTCCGTGTAGCACAACTGACACCAAAAGTGCCTTTAATTATAATTTCTATGAAAAAGATTCAGGTTGAGTGAAAAGACTGATTATTAAAAGCTGGCAGATTTTTTTTTCTAAGATTGAAAACACTGGTTATACAGGGACAATATGTCAATAATGGATACTTCATTTTGTTCTACCTTGATCGCCAACACTAACAAACACTCACACTTCTGACAGTAGCTTGGAAAACTGCAGTGAGGTTTCAGTGAATCTTGATTACCATTTATCAAAATCTTTTTTCAAAAGTATAATTTAAATTAATCTGGAGCCCGTGCCTATTTTTTAACTCATTCAACCTGCAAAGAGTTTATCAGAGGGCCCCCTGTTGGCCCAAAGAAGTAGAAGTACTTCAGGGGACCACAAGAGGTCATTCTCAAAGAAAAAAAGCCATTATCATATTTTTTTATTATTCAATTAATCTATCAAATAATTGTAGAATATTTGATATCCTGCTTATATTCTTTTAAATTGCAGCATACTGGCAGAAACTGTCTCTGTGTGGTCCTACCGAGAAGACAACAGATTTTGAGTTGCTGTCAAATTCAGAACATGACAGAGAGTAATGATATACCATTATATGCCTTAAATGTAACATGGCAAATTCAGTAATAAATCTGCTGTGGTTTTATGCTGTTACTGCATATAAAGGCATTCCTGAAATGGATAGAGCCTCCAATTGTTTGAAACAACTACTTTTCATGTTGATATAGTTGGATATTTTTAGTTGTTGCCCATTTCATATATTTCAAGGCAGGCTTTTTACACTCTGAAAAATATTGCTGTGCAGCCAAAAATACTTTTTAATCTAACAAAACACAGATTCCTGTTTGACAGTGAAATGTCTACCAGGGCCCAGCTCAAGTTTTCAGCCATTTTGTAACACAAGATATTTACAATGCTCAACATAAATGAGTACACCCCTTCAGATTTGTCAGAAAACCTTTAGTTTCCTTTCAAAAATCAACACTTTCTATGGCATACTATACCACAAAATACTCCCCCAAATGTGGGCCATTGACTGCAAACAAGACTTTTTAAGTTGTACACAAAAAAGTGTTTTTCTCAATTTAAGATCAGGATGCAAAATGAGTACATCCCAATCAAAGGGGTGGGAGCAAATCTACACTTCAGTTATCACATTACCCTTATTTTCATCTTAAATTTAAGAAAACATGTTAACCTCAGCTTTTTCAAAACTTTGGAGACTTATTTTCTTCATTTAGATATTGATTAGTACATTACTTTAAATAGGGGGTGTACTCATTTATGCTGGGCACTGTATGTGGTTTTAAGTTTATGATGGACTTTATACCTTTATTAAAGTTAGTGAGTGTATCAAAAATACGAATTACTGACTTATTTTGACCTTTTCATTGTATTAATGAAATATAATGTGAATATGCATCTATATATAAATAGTAGTAAGTGAGTGAAGATAAAGTTGTCTTACATCATAGAAGTCAGTTTTGAACTTTGTGGTGCTGAGGACCGGCAGTCTGTGACACAGGGCGTTAGCTTCTCGGAGGATCTCGTGGTTAAATGGCACCTCTCCTGCAGTGCATAGAGACAGACAGCAAAAAAAACAACAACAATGAGGCCCTGAAGACCCAGTCAGACCATATCAAACACCAGGCTTGTAATTATGGGGGTGTGTCAGAGGGGGCCCCCTTTAACGGGGCAGAAGTGAGGAAAGGAAACATCTCATTTTGGACCAGCTGTTCTCGAGACTTATTTGCACATTCTTTGCGCTCACAGCCTCATTATAAAGACCCGGTCATCACTCACCTGCCTCTACTGCTTTGACGTACTCAAGAATGATCTTGACCCGGCTGTGGAGCATCTTTATCGCACTGTGCTGGGCTATGAGGTGTTCAGCAACTGCCAGAGGAGACAGAAAGAGGACTGGAGTTAAACTATGAAGGAAAAACACATAAACTTGACCCTTTTTTGATGATGTTGTTTATATTGGTGCATGCAGGTTGTTTACGTATATCACTATGTTTGAACCTTTACAAAGAAAGCTGCAATCAGGTACTTATCTTCATGAACAGCCCTGTGTTAAGTGGATTGTAGGGATGCCCTGATGGGGCTTTTCTTGGCTGATATAATCAACAATCACCTGTTTGTGAGATAGTCTGATACCGATATGGATTTCATGTATTTATTTTAACAGCAAAAATCTCCAACGCACACATCACGTTCTTAACTTTGTTGCATATCCATTATACCGATCCAACCTGAACACATCACAGTGTTTCTGACTGGACCTCAAATGCATCACTAAAGTTGCGTTTGTTTTGGAACAATTTAATCGCTGGTTCAGCTAAACAGCGCTTATGCAGTTGCTCTCAGCGTGAATTTCAGTGCAGACTTAGACACTGGGTTAATGTGTTGGACGTAATGGACTGAAGACAAAGTTTTGGAGACTCTGTTGGTGTTTATTTAACAGGATGACAGAGCATAAGGAGCCTCAAGTCCACAAGTTGATGTGATGTTAATCCACAGGTGATTGATGGCAGGTATCTGTGTTTACAGGCATTCATTCTGATAATCTGATCGTCCGATACCCATCAGTGCCAATGCAATCCAGGCACCTTTCTTAGTGGATAGTCCAGTAAACAAGGTGACTGGCAGTACTGGTTTCTATGAAACAACAAACAAATTCAGCAGTTTTCCTGTATCTTCTGAATTACTCTTGCTGTAATTTAAACATGCCAGTTTCCAATTTCATAAAAAATAATCTAACTGATAATGGCAAATGTGTAGTTGTATCAAACTACATATGTGTAAACTATTTTGCATGGAAACTCGATAACTCAAGCACTCAGTTTTACATCAGCCTCTCTCACCTGTTGAGTTTTCTCCTGTTCCAGTGGCCGTCATTCGAGCGACGTGGTCAACGCCGATTCTCTCTGCTTCCTCTGTCGCCAAAGTATACGTCAGCTCAGCAAACAGCATGGTTGCCTGAATTCATTGAAAAAACGTATTAGAATAATCGAACATTTTCTCAGCAGTGAAAAACAGTGACATGGAGATAAGTTAAAAAATAAGGATCACCTCGCCATTGATGATGTCGATCACAGATTCATAAACACTAACAGGAAGCTGGGGGAGGGAAGGACACACCAGGGGTTAGATGCAGTGGTTTGTGTAAACACAGCCACGATGCTTTCTGATTCTTAGATTGAACTCACATCAGTGTGTTTGGTCATCGGGTTGAGCTTGAGGAAGAGAGGGCTTTCAATTATCTCACACACCTGGATGGGAGAAGGCAGTGAGAGTGAAAAGGTTCAAAATATCGTTTTCGGTAAGAATGTCTGTGAAATGGGGTTAGAGTAAAACTTAACAGGGAGGAAGGGTGATGAGTGAAAATAATAAGACACACAGGACCATGTTTAAAAAAGGAGTTTTAGTGCAAATAATAACATCATTGTTGCAAATTGATTCAGCAATATGAAGGCATTTTTTTAAAGAAGATAATTTAATACTATATTGAAGCAGTTATCACTCTTCCACCTGATATTTCCCCAGATGTCTGCATTATCATTGACTGATGGGCATCACTGCATCATCATTTCTCTGAGATGTTCAATTTCTCACTCTCTAGATATGTCTTGGCTTTCTGCAAAAATCTTTGGATATTTATGGTGGTAATAGTTTTGAGGCTTTCGTTCTTTGAAGATTCAATCAGATCAGTCTGCCCATATAATGGCTTTAACGTTTGCCTACCTGCTTATGAATATGGATATCTGAAGGGTCTGGGGGGCCGCCTGTGGTGTACCAGCCTAAGAACTCCATGTCTTTGAAAACCTGTTTGACTGTGAGACAAAAGAATCATTAGACACTTGAATAAGTCATTTCAGCAGACATCTATTCTCACACCTTTTATTTCTTTGTAAAAAGCATTAAGTATCCTCAAGAATTTACCTGTAACTGTTAGTATTACAGTGTATTTGTTATAAAAACAGGCATAAAACTAGAGAAATATTGACCCCATAATAAATAATAGATGTTGCTTTTTCAACATTCAAAGGTTCCGAAATTAAAGCAATTACAACCAAAATATTTTTTAACCCAAATACTTACATTTCCTATCAAAGAAACAAAAATATACATTTATTTGTGAGCGCTTCAGCAAAATGTGGCCTCTTTAAAAATGTAAACCCCAAAACGTGACTGGACTTTTTTCACAATATCATTTTGTGAGGTCATTTGGACTTAACCTTAGGTTAACCTCATTGTTGGACTATGTATTAACATTTGAGGACCAAAGTAAAACTGGGAGCAAATACAGAAGAATAAAGAAGGGGAGCCAGTTAAAGGACGGGACTCCAAGAAGAAGCTGTTGGCAATGAGGGTAAATGTTAGGCAGAGACAGACACTAGGGCTTTACAGAACTGAAACACACCTGCAAAAGGCCCCTGCAGGGTCTTTCAGGGGCCCTACCACGTCTTTATGCAGCCCTGCCTTCAGCATTGAGATTTGTGTCTACAGCTTTAATTTTTCTAAAGCATAGATTCAGAGGATCAAAATGTTTCATGAAGTTACAACAAAGATGCTGGTTTTGTCAGTCTGAGTTTTTAAAGGCATGACATGGCCTAACAAGATGTCACTGAAGACCAAAAATCCTTTTACATACAGCTAAAAGAATCGACATGAACTAAAAACTTACACTGTTCCTCCTTGGTGTAGTAGTATTCTTTATCAATGTGCACTTGGTCGTCTATGGTGTGAGACAGCAACTCAAAAGAGTTCATCACCTCGATGTTTCTCCCTTCCTGCTTCCCAATCAGGGCTCCAATCACTGAGCAGGAAAAAAGTAGAAAAACATCTGCTTTAAAAACCTGATGTTTCATCACAAAACAGCATCACTCAAAATGACACAAATATGAGTGTAACACGCCAAGTTTCTTAAATAACGCTATCATACCAACCCTGCATTGGTCGTCCCTCTTGTGAACGGATGCGTATCCAGTGGTCAGATATGTTGAGGATGACCAGTGGGTGTAAGGCCACAGAAACGCTCCCGGTGACCCCTGATGCCATAACACTGGGGCTGGCTACAGTCACAAAAAGACACAAACAAGAGGACAAGCTTTAACACTTCTGACACAACTATTAGGCACTTCACACTTACTAATTTAGCCTTTTGGTTTTGCGTTATGACAGATACAAACAATAATAACTTGGACTTCGGAGAACTGGAGGCTGACGTCCTTCACACAGGGGGTGGGAGGTTATATCCAGCCTATGCTATGGCTCCTTTACTGCATGTTATTCTCTACTATCTCACATCATTTTCCAACTTCAGAAATAGTCTACAGGCTTATTTTAAAATGGAAAGCTTGGTTACCCTGAATGCTTCGAAACATTTGGTAAAAAAAGATGGTATCCAGGCTTCTAGGCTTTATGCATATCATTTGCCTTTGTGTTTATCAGTTCCCTTATCAATTCCTTCCACTGACAGGGGTCAGAATTGTGACTTAATTTTTGACAAAAATGGACTTACTGCACAACTTTGAGAAAGTGGAAACTCCTGTAACTTGCAAAAGAATGTATCTATGTAGCACAGCATTGAATATCAGACGTGTCATGTGTTTGATACTGTTGCCACTGAAAACTTATAGGTCAACTTTTTCCTATACAGTAAATCAGCAGGAATCGATAAGGGAATCATTGAAGAATCAGATCGATAAGCAGGATCGATGATGGCACTGGTACCAATAAAATCTTTAAAAATCCCATCCCTAGCTGCTGCCATTCTTGGTCAAGTCAACCTTGGAAAAGACATGTCTGATCTCAATGGAACTAACCGGGCTGAAAAAGAATTACATAAACTAACTAAATAAAAATCAGTAACGCCGTTTGTCTGTTTGTTATTCTTATAGTTACTATTATCATTGTCATCTTACAATGTCCCAATGACAAAAATCATGATTATGACTTTCTTGTCTTTTTGTCAAAATGGAGGAGCCCTGCTTTGCCTTTTCATGCGCTGGTCATGGGTGCCACCAGAAAATGTGGGCCCCATGAAAAGACATCAATGTGGACCTAACAGAGACATCCCATACTGAATCCATCATCTGTTTTAGTCCAGTGAAGGCATAAAATAAACAAATAAACTTAAACCTGAGGACAGTTTCAGTATTCTGTTAATCTCATCTGACCCAAACACTCTTGTGTCACTTTTTACATGTAATCAGTTTATCACAGCAATGTTCTTTTTCTGAAACTCACAAAATAGCTTTGGCATTAAAAAAAAAAAAACAATTTAAGGATATTGCATTTTCCACCAATAATCAACAGACTAAACTGTAAAGTGAGCACTTTTTTGGCTTTGGGACGTTTTAAAGCATCTGACAGGTTTTCAAAAAATCTCAGCAGTTCAGAGACCACCTGAAGGATGCCTGATTTACAATAAAAACAAATTAATTAGGCGCTTTAACCATTATGGTGTGTTAAACAGTCTCCACTGATGAGAATAAGTTTATACTCTGTGAACAGAGTACTGATGTCTTTATACTGTCAGGGCCCCTGTTGATCATGGGCCCTTAGTATTGTCCTAAGTTCCCCACCCCTTTATGGCACCCTGGCTATGTTAACTTAATGTTGTCAAAGGTCTCGTACACTGGTGCCAACTCCAATGGCTTATTACTCATTAATACTCATAATACGATTACAGGGAGTAATAAATGACTTTGTTTTCAATATCGTATTCCAAATTAACATTTAACACTATTTAACATATAAAGATTTAAACTTTCTGTCCCCAGGGCAGTAACGGTCGTAATTCTTAGTCAGTGTGGTTTATTTCACTGCAAAGCTATGACGATCCGGTTAGGCCGATATATCGGTCCATCTCTTCAGCAGCGGACCAGCCCTAACTCAGACAGGATTACTGTCATCCAGCAGTGAGGAGTGTTTTCTAAATACATGCTTATGTGGGCGGTTATATGCTTCATCTTCAGGGTAAACTGCAGCATGAGGTAGCAGCGACTCAAACATCCAGAGTGATAAATATGTTGACAGCTTCACAGCAGAGCCGTCAACAGAGCAGCGAGCTATTAACCCCTCTAACAGCACAGACTCATCACCAACAGGCTCCCACGACACCAGGGAAACAGGCATGCGGTGACCTGCACTCAGTTTTATTTAACTCTAGTTGAGAAAATAAAAGATAAGTAAGAAATACTCGCCTGCCCCATCCACTTCCATTCCTCCACCATTGCTGGTCGCCATCTTGTCCGGTAAGCCGCGCAGGCGCACTGCACTGTTCACATAACAAACGGTTGGCGCGATGTTGCCTAGTCCTCTTATTGTAAGCGAACTTAGGTTTGTTTCATTTCATTTCATTTTCATTTTTTATTTTTACCATTATTTATTTAGTTAGAAGGTGCTAAATACTTTCATTTGCAGCTTTGATTTTATTCCTAGCCGCTTGTGAAACATAAACAAATAAATGACTGACTGGCTGACTCATCATTCTGCAGCTTAACATGATAGTTCAAAGAGGGACAATTTTGACCACCAAGAGGGCCATATAAACCTTTTTGCCCTGCCCGAGGCCACGGTGTTACAAACTCTTGGATAGTCTTGATATGAATTATAAAGTTGTTTATAAAAAAATATAATGCCACAATTCATTAATAATAATCCCAACACAAATAATACTGCATAATTAAAAGAGCTTGACACAGAGTCAAAACCAGTAAAGTCAATTTACAAAGAATTAAAACCAATTTAAGCCTCTTTTTAAATGCAACGAACAATCTATATTAACCATTATCCAAGTACAACTACTTTACCTTTACCATTTTCTAAATGTGTTATTAACTACTAAATATTACATTGCTTCATAGTGAAAACCAAGCACATAACATAAACAAAACATCTACCAATAACCTAGATCATATAAAAATATTAAATCCTAATTTAAGCATGGCATCATATTGGTATCTGAGGTTAAGTCATATTTTGTAGATTCTGTCATGTTTCATTAATGTTTTCAATTTTTTGATTTTTGGAAATGGTTGTCAGGCCGCAATTAGGCCCTGTCTACACAGAGATTAAAATGTTTTAGGTCTTAAAATGTTCTCTGTAAACACGGCAATGTTTCAAGATATGTGTCCATCCACATGAACACACTGAAACGCTACAGTATGTCAGGCCTGTGGCGCTGTGTTCACTATTGTTTTGTTGTTGTCAGGGTTCACTCATGCCGTTTAAGGGAGAAATGGGGCTAGGACAACAATTTTTAAAAATATATCTGTATTTGTTATGCACATGGAAACACAAGGCCTGTATTTTCAGATTCATCCACTTTGGGATCTGTTTTCAAAATGTGCGTTTACCAAAACCATGCCTCTGTGTGGTCGGCCCCTTAGTGTGGCAGAAGGCTGATTTTGGCCCCCAGGCTGCCAGTTGCTCATCCCTAATATAGCTAGATAAGTGTACTCACTATACTCACTACCTAAAGTACATTTCAAATAAAGAACCATTCATTGCGATTTAGACATGTTTTAACCTCTAATGTATGCAAACACTTAAATTATTGGTAAGGTCACTTCCAATTCTTCTGAGCTTGTTTTTGCAGCTCTACTTACGTGTTTCTCTCACATTATCTGGCAACACATGTTCGTCGGCAGTGCCGTTTCACCAGCCTGTTTAAAATAACATCTATCGCACCTTTGCTGTCATAAACTGGTTGGGTGTTCAAAGGAAGTGGAATGAGTTTTAGCTGAGACACAGAATAGTTAGGTTAAAGTTGAATCAGGAAAATATCACTAGGTCCTAAAGCCAAGCGGTACATGTTTCCTGGGGGTCGTTGATGCCGGGGCAACCTGTGTCCGTCGAGATATTAGTCCGTGTCCGAGGTTGAAAAGAGTTTTGTTTACAAAATGGACGAATACAAAGCTTGTAATCTAGACTATTTTCCCGAGAACATTTTAATCGATGTGTTGTCGTATTTAAGCGTACGAGAGCTCGTCCGAGCCGGAAGGTAAGAGAAGCTGCTGGAAAACATTTGGGCTGATATTCTGGTGAAGCAAAAGTCTGTGTCAGCTCTGTCTTTGTTGTGACTCATGACAAAAGATTCAATCACCCGTCTTACTTTGTTTTAGAGTTTGTAAGAGGTGGAGACGCCTTGTGAAGGACCAGAGGCTGTGGAGACATGTCGATCTGACAGCCTGGAAAGGGGTAAGATGTCATCAGAAGGTGGCTCTGTCTGGATCTCAAAGTAAAGGAGCATTTATCATAACATATTACAAGGCAATTCAGAGTGTCACATAATACAACAAACTATAACTAAAGGAGGTAAGACACATCGTAGTGGATCAGAATCAGCTTTACTGGCCAGACGGGTATTTCACAAAGCCTGGATTGAGGATTAAGCCAGGATTTTCTAGTTATCCTGGATGAATTTAGCTGTGATTTGGTTTCACGAAAGCGGAGGCACCATGGAGATTTATTCTGTGCAGCTAGCCTGCTCAAACCAGGCTAACAGGCAGGCTTAGTTAATCCTGCTGTTCAGTCAGCAGCTCTCTCATCTAAAACCAGCATGTTTCTCACAGTTATCATAATGATAATGGCTTTAAGAGTTACAGGAATGTTAATAATACATTTCATTTTAAAAGTGCTTTTCAAAGAACTCAGAGACAATTTAAAATGAGGATGAATAAGAAAAATAGGATTAAACCAAAAGCAAACACAAATCACATGAGTAACTTAAGCAAATTATTAAAATATCCCATATTTTCTAGTATTTTGTTGAAGTTTTTTTTTCTAATTAATACAAATTAGTTTTGTTAAGATTTTTAACAAGGATAAATGTTCTGAAGACTGACTCATACTATAATTAGAACAGGAATATTTCACAATAGTTAACAAAGTACATTATCAAACGTCCTCACGTCCCTCTGTAAGAAAATGAGATTTAATTTACACTTTAACAAAGAATACTACATTAAAATAAGCCTGACACTGGTATACAAAACAGAAAAAAACCATGTGTTCATATTTCATCATATCTAATTAACATGATGGTTTTTAGTTCACATTATATTCTCATTATTTATTACTTAACAAATCTTTAAATTTTTGCCATAGCTTTGGGTCTCTTGTCTCACATTAAAAATAAAACAGGAATCATTGTTTTTAATTGCAGAAAAATTTAAATTGAGGCATCCTTTGCTTCTGTTAACACTCATAAAATAACAATCATCTTTTAAAAAAATCCTTTTGAAGATTTATTAGAGGATATTAGGTTAATCCATGTTTTAGTTTTACC
Organism: Cetoscarus ocellatus; assembly: GCA_037902135.1. NCBI lineage: Eukaryota > Metazoa > Chordata > Actinopteri > Labriformes > Labridae > Cetoscarus > Cetoscarus ocellatus. The sequence continues at coordinate 294,905 of JBAMNC010000950.1, read as the reverse complement.
AAACAGCATGTTAAAATATTCTGCAATTTAGAAGAAAACAGGTTGTAAAGTGAGAAAAATGTATGTTCTTAAGAAGTTTTAAATGTTTTGAAGACTGATTATAAGATAAACAAGTGTATTTTAAATGCTTAAAATGTTCCAAATGAAATGCCAGAAAGTTCTTTTTTAGATATAGTTTCATTCACCACTTATCCTGTAATTTCTTCTGAAGAGTGTTTTCGCCACTGTTTCAAACTTATTTATGTCTTCAAACAACATAGATGGACTGTAGTTTTGTATTCAAAAAAAGTATGTACCGTCGTATGTATAAATGTACACGTTTATAAAGTCATGAAACTCCTCATATGTAATAATTAGGACGCTTCCTTTCTTCCTCCCACTATAGGCTGTATTTAATTGTAATACTAATGTATGATCTTTCATCTCTCCTTGGTTCTTTTCAAAGATTAATATGTATGGATTTGCGCTGTAAATATACTTTAACTGGTTAGTGGATGTATACTTTAGGCTGCTCACAAATTCAGGAGGTCTGATTTTATCTGCCACCCTTTCTAGCTCCTTTATTGCAGCGGCTATATTTCTTTTTTATGGAAATTTGGTGTGTTTGACTTACTGATAAGTTTCCATCTGAAGCTGTTTTTTAATTTGGAGTGAAGAATGTGCATTCTCTGTTTCGATCTTTTGAAGAAAGCCGTGAATGTGCAGTTATCCAAAATAGTTTAATCTGGCTTGACTGGTAAATAATTACATGGCACTTCTAGTACAAGACTGACTTGACGTTCTTGATAATTAGTAAAAGATTTGTGTATGTATATTCTGGAAGCATCTGTGTTATGGATATCAGCAAAAATCCAATAGCATGCATCCCTATTTCATACTGACAGTTTGAAGGAGATAACTTTCAATTTTGGTCAATTAAAACAAGAAAGTTTCTAATATTAGGTGTCATTTTTTTGTTGCCATTTTACTAAAACCTGTATTGATGCCTAAGTACCTTTTTGGCTGTATCATATCAAAGGGTAAAACTCCTGCACTGTGGTCATGGTTGGAAATTAACCACCGGCCAAATGTTTGTGTTTTTGTACAGCAAGAGGTGTAGTCGCTCTACTTAAAAGCCACAGTGGTCTGTAAATAAATGTCCAAATACAGACAAAAAATATGCAGCTTTTCTTTCTATTGGCTTAAATATTGTGATTTATAAAATAACTAGTCTCTGAACACTTTAAACTTTGACCATCATGTTATACAATGCTACCGGTTAAGAGGCGGGTAAACAAAATGGGTGATGGGTAGATTTTAGATCCACAGCAGTAGATAGATACATAAATAAGTTCCTACATTGATTGTGACAGCCCTATTTCAAACTACAGTTATAAACCTTTGTCTCTCTCTTCTCTTTCTCCCAAACATGCCCTGGATTATTCGTTGTGTGCTAGGTGACATCCCGCATTCTTTGGCTCCTGCTGCGCCAGTACCTCGGTTGTGGACTAAGGTGCCTAAGGTTGCGTGGTTTGCTGCTGTCTGCTCGTGGGGGCACCTTTCTCTCTGAGTCTTGGCTCAAAGCTCTGTCCACAAAGTGCCCTCGCCTGAAGAAACTCTATCTCCTGCATGCAGACCTGAGGAGTCTGCCCAGCTGCCAGATCCTACCTCCATCTTTACAGGTGCTGGAGCTGCACGGCTGTGAGTTGCCGAGAGAGTTTTTTAACAGTACTCCATCATCTGATCCCTCTCCCGCAGCATCAAGTGTTGATTCTCAGCAGCAAAAGAAGGATCAGAAAGTGAAAGGACTTGGATCTCCATCAGGGGGAGGTATTGAGAGGTTAGTCCTCAACAATGTGCCCTCTTTCACAGACCAGCACCTGCAGAGTCTGACGTCCTGGGAGAAGCTCAGTCGACTGGCGCTGAAAGACGCCTTTCGTGTGACAGCTAACGGGCTCAGGAGCTGTGCTGCTAAAGATGGTGTTTGTGGTGTGGAGGGGATACCGGGTCTAAAGTTTCTGGAAATTGGCATCACCAGGCGGCAGGGCTACCAGTTACAGATGGCCTCCCTCGGACTGGGGGCAGGTTGGCTCGGGCTGGAGGAGCTGAGTCTGGGTGGAAAGGAGGTGGGGCCGGGGTTGCTGTGTGCGAGCCGCCTGAAGGACCTGAAGCGTCTGTGCCTGTGGGCCTGCACGCTTAGTGAGATGCAGATAGTGCGGAGCTGCAGGATGCTGCGAGGGCTCCGCAGGCTGGAGTTTTTGGACGTGGTCTTCCAGCCGCGACAGAGTCCACCTGTGGCAGAGGGGGAGAATGGTGATGGTGAGGAAGAGCAGGAGGGTGGGGAGGGTCCAGGTGGAGATGGCAATGATGATGAGAACACGACAGTAGATGCAAATGATCCTATTCCGAATTTACGGCGCTCACTAGCCGTCCTGCTGCCTTCCTGCACTCTAGTTTTTACAAACTGCTCTGTCCAGAATAATACTGAGTAATTTATTCAGGTGATGGATATTTTTATCGGTAACATCACAAAATGATGTGCAGTATATTTTAGTTTCATATGTTGAGCACATCTTGGCCAAAGGATTAAAAATCCTTAGGATAAAAGCCAAGAGTACCACATATACACCTACATCCATCCATCCATCCATCCAACTATTCATTATCTGTACTGCTTTGCTGGTCAAGGTCATGGGACATTGTCATGCAATATTTTCACAAAGAAAAACAGTGAAAAATGTTTTCTCGAACTTTTCTCCGCAACATAATAAGCCATAGAAGTAATACTACTTTACTACAGCAGTGGTTCTCAGCTGGTCTGGCCTCAAGACCCACCACCACCCCCTTGATGAGAAATTTAGGCCCAAATGTCTGAAAATTGTGAACTATTTATATGTTCAACTAAAAATGCTGCAGTTTGGTCCCATGATGGAACAAAATAAGTGACTGAACAAAGAGCAGGGTTAACCAAACATGCCTAAAAGCACAGAAGCCTCAAGAGAGCATCCATGAAGACCTTTATTTTACTCAGTTTCCCCTGATATGTGTCTATTTTGGTTGTTTTTTAGAGATCCAAAGGAAGCACAATGTCGTGGCGAAAACAGCTTTGTTAAGCCTTGATTAAAAAATGAGATAGCAGAAATCACCCTCAGTCTCTTCCAGGACAAAATTAAGTCAAACATGTTGTGTATCTGCTGAGGGCTTCAGGACATCATAGCCTGTAACCGAAATCACCCCTTGCTCACCATATTGTGCTCTACAGTAGAGCCAACACGCCATTTTGTAGTGGTTTCCGAAATCTGAGTGAGCATATACAGTATGTAGAGCTCTCATTATATCCAAGGATGCATGGTAAAGAGTAGTGAACAACCGATGGTCACTTGAACCTACAAAATTTGCCATCATACAATACAGGTAAAAGCCTATCAAGTGAAAAGTGACAGCCACTGTACATATGGAGCACAAAAACACAGAACAGTTTGTATTTTGGAGCATTTTTACTCCATTTTATTTGCTGAATCTGTATAAAGAGGACTGCCTGGATGCACAAACCAACAAGTAAATGTACGAAATGTGGCACAAACTAAGTATACAGGCACACAATGCTGACCCACTGAAAACCACTATTTACCCTCTTGAGTCCAGACTCACCAGTTGAGAACCACTGCTCTACCATCCATGTAAACATCACCAGCTATGAGGTGCCCGCCTGCATTCTGGTTTTCACAAACTACTCTGCTCATAATACTGCAGACTAATGACTGCAAACATGGGTCCTCAAAGACATTGAAGTAATGGTGCAATAAATGTTTGGATTTTAACTATCAAACACACCTTGGCCGAAGAGTCAAAAATGAGTAGGATCTAAACTTCTATGTAGTTTGGATGATAATGATTTAAAGCAGTGCATCCAAGGATCTTTGCCCTCTAGATAATTAGAATGTATGGGATGTATTCAGGGCTAATTTTAGTGTAGTATTTATATTTCATGTCTTTTATTTCTTGAATGAAAGAATAATTTGAAAAAAACCCTTTCAATTTTAAAGAAAAGACTACTTTAAATAGAACCATATGTTGTAATGTCATACATTTTTAATGAATATGAAATAACCTAAAGAATTGTCTGTTGTTGGGAAACCAGGCAAGAATACCTGAAAGAATAAAAACTTTACAGACTTAATCCCAGAATGGCTGAAACATATCATTTATAGTTAACGCTGTCATATCACACAACACAGCCGCTCTAACCAGTGACTCCTACAGGGGTCAGTGTGACACAGACGGTCTGGTAAACACAATAAAATAAGCACAGGCATTAGGCATAGTTTTCAGACCTGATCGAATGTGTGAAAGAAAATATGTAGCCTTCAGCGTTCAACTGTTTAGCTAAGCAGGTGTCAGCAACAAACGCAAACAACTGAAGCACACTGCTGGCAGTGATCCACCTGTTTCCTGTTTCTTAATTCTTTTACAGAAATGTACACTTTCAGTACATGTCAGTTACTGTTTGGTGTTTGGTAACGTTGGTGTCACAGAAGTACAGAAGAACACTGAAAGTTGATGTTATCAAGTTTGAGTTTTCAGTCTCTCTCCTGTTTTTCTTTTGAGGTATTTCTTAAATAATCCAATAATAAAGAAATGAATTGAACGTGTTGGGTTATTGTTCATATGAGGAGTAACATGGAAGTTCTTTGTCATTGACTTGAATTTGTTAAGTGAAACCAATCGCTCAAAATGACGTTTAAACTGTGAACAAAATGAATTTTAATAAACTTATTTTAAACAATTAAATGTTGAAGTGTCCATTATTTTCTTAGTATTTAAAAGTGGTCTTACAGAAATGTATTTGAATGAAAATCTGACCTTTGGTTAATAAACAAGCCCACTTAACTGACTGATTGAAAGACTTAGGAATTTACGTGTTAAAGAGTTTTGTAATGTCATAATATCATAATGCACTGTATTATTGTGAGGTTCAGCTGATGCTTGAACTGGTTTCGCACTTTGAAATAAGGAATCTCCTCTTTATTTGATAATATATAAGTATGTGAAACAATTTTAAAACTTGATTCTCTGCGAGAATACAGGAGGTAAAATCAATCAAAGTTTCATTAAATTCACAATGTAGACAACTGCAACTTTCAAATTTTCAGGAGGTGCAACATTTTTTAAGGACAAATGATTGTCCATATACAATTTCAGTAAGAAGATTTTGGAGCACAGGTGTTTGGGCTAAATCATCTTACACAGAGAAGAAATAATTACATTTGTTTGGAGTCGAAATTAGAAAACTCATACTCATGGGGTGCTTGTTTGGCAGAGTGGTAAACAAACAGCCACGACCCATATATATATATATATATATATATATATATATATATATATATATATATATATATATATATATATATATATATATATATATATATATATTCTTCTGCTGGCCCGACTTTGAATCCAGCCAGTGGCCAGTTTGCAGGCTGTCTTCCCTACTCTCTCTTGCCCCCCTTTCACAAACCTACCCACTGTCTCCCTCAGCTTTCAATAAAATGCCCAAAAAATAATCTTAAAGAAAAAAAGTCATACTCATCAGTTATTATGATCATATTTCAACAATCATTACCTCCCCCAAGGAGGTTGTGTTTTTGTTTACTTTGGTTTGTTTGTTTGCTTCTTAGTTTGTTGACAGGGTAACTAAAAAATGAATAAACAGAGTTATCGTGGCAGGTCAGAAGGGCTCAGGACCAATCGATTGAGATTTGTGGGTGATCGTGATCACCATCTGGATCCAAGACTTTTTTTAAAAAAAGTTGTCTTTACCATTAGGTAGGGTCATTTTCAACAGTTTTGCTTGATACTCTGCAAAAAAAAAATGATCAGAATGCTTGGTAACAATAAACAGGCACTCAAAATAGTCCAGAGAGGTATTAAGACATCCAGGATAACCAACTAAAGCCAGGCCTGACAAACTCCCTTCTGAGAACATTTTTATGACATTATTAAATGCAGAGGAGTTACTTACTTACTGAGTTTATTTAAAGCTCTAATGTTTTTTATATGCTAAATATTTCGACTCTGCATGTTGTGTCACTTTTAAATGTAGAATATCAGACATTTGACACATTTTTATATCAGACTAAAAGTATGTGGCATCATAATAACTCTGTGAGCACATGCTCCAGTCCACACAGTGAAAGCTAAGCCCAGCCTCCTCTGAGTGTGTTGATCTCCGCCCTCCGTGGGGCGGGTCTGGTGTTGACTAGCAAGAATTTTAACCAATCACACGCTTCCGTTTACAGAGGCCTTAACCAATGGGAGCCGTTTGTGTTCAGCACACTGACCAATCGTGTTCGTGAAGGAGAGCTTTTTGAAAACGTTGGCGGCGGAGGAAGCTGAAATAATAAGACAGAGTTGGCATCGCCATTTATCGCCGTTTAAACCTCAGTTCCTCTCCGAAATGCAGGTAACTATAGTTTTCATTTCCTTTCATTATCTAAAGAATCAGTTTAACGAGCGTTTATTGCAGTTTCAAACTCCAGTGGTGACCCTGTCTTAGGTTTGGAGCTAACAAGCTAACTTTAGCTTGGTGGTTGGTAGTAATCTTCCCTAAGCTAACAAAGTGTACCACCACGTTTTGTTTTGGTTATCATACATGAAGTCCGTTTCTTATTCAGTTGAAGTATATCTTTTTATGAAATATATTAACCAGTTTTATAGGTGCGTGTACCCAACATAAGGTGAAAGATAGCTAACCAAAAAGTGACCCAACGGCATAACACATTAGCTCTGCTGAAGTTTACAAGCAAGCTCAATAACCTGCTAAAACAGCAAACAAGCAGCTAAGTATTTGTAAGTGTGAGTTTCAATATGGAAACTATAATTGCCACCATCAGATTTTACAGCATTAGTTGTCAACTGGTTTTAGCCCAAGGGCCCCCTTCACTTTGAGCAAAACTCATCCAGTTAGTTTAACAAATAGAGCTTAAGATCTTGGATAGAACAAAACATAGGTCTAGGTCTAGTCGTTTAGAAGGTCTGGAAAAGCACGTCTACTCACTGTATATCTTATTTTGTATTTTTCAGCCTCAATTTTAACTCGTCAACCACAAAAGTAAAGCGAACAGGACGAAAGAAAAGACAGACAGGGTCATCATTACAGATAACATGTTTGAGATAACATGACATTATACACACTTTTAAGTAAAAGTAGATATTTGAAGTGTATACACAGTGTAGCTATGCGTAATGAACAGGTGTGAAATCCATTTTGTGGGAGTGTCCATTTTATTTTAAATCTGTGTGCTCCCATTGCCCAGACACATGTCCTGGAAAACCTGGAAAATGATAGACCAATTTTCCAGTCATGGAAAACATATGGAAATTGAGGAAAAAAAGTCAAATGTCCTGGAAAAAGTATTTATCTTTCTTCTACATTGTTAGTGCACAAAAATTAAACATAGGAAATTAAGTTAAAATGCACTTGGTAACTAATGCGCCCTTAGCCATAAAATATGAGTAGAGTCCTTGAAAAGTCCTGGAAAATGATTTCTAGAAAAGAATGGGAACCCTGGCAGAGTTCACCATGGACGGAAGTTTTGGTGTTTTCAGAATAAGTTATTAAATGTCATTTCTGCTTCAAATGAGAGACCCATGTTTTCCAGTATTTTAACCCTTTTTTACAGCATGTCACAGGGAAACAGTAAATTGTTCCTCAGTGTAAATTTCCTGGATTGTTTCCTTCCAGTCTGTGATTGGACATATTATTTTTACCATGTCTCCTGTGATTACATGTAAATGTTCGCTGTTCTGTGAGGATCTCAAGAATTGAAAAGTTGACCTACATAGGTTTTCAGTTGCAACAATGTCAAATGCATGTCACTCCTTTATTCAGCAACATGCTGCATAAATTATAACTTCTGCAAGTTGTTGATGTTTCCACCCACCAAACATTGTGCAGTAAGACTCTTGTTGACAATGATTAAGCCACAGCTTTGACCAGATTATATTTTAGACTTCATTTTTTTCCTTTTCATTTCCACTGACGGCCTCTGTTGAGCGAGTGACATCTTTGATTTGTGGTTTTGATTTTAAGTCATGCAGAACAAATCGGAAAGAATTGATTCGGGAATGTTAAGCAAAATGAGAAACAATTTCAATTTCTTGAGTAAATTGTTATTGATTTTCAACTGGAATTGTTTTTTTTTATTCCCATCCCTGATTACAATGAAGAAAAAAATAGTATGATAAAATGTATGGTTGTCTGTCTGTTTTGGGTCTCCTAAATCATAGGGTATCACCAAAGGACTCCACTAAAAAGGCAGATTCATTGATGGCATTGGTATCAATAATATTTCATCAACTCCCATCCTAATCCATAAGCTAAATATTGTGTATCTCTGAAAACATTACAACTTTCACCAGTGAAATTTTAAATTGTGCGAATATTACTGTAAGTCTATGTTTTTTTAAATCATTATAATTACTATTTCTTATTGCATTATAAGTGCTTCATTTCTTTTCTGATGGCTTTTGCTGTGACAACCAAATTCCCTTTATGGGGGATCAACAAAGATTTATCATATCTCATCTTAATAACACTTCCACTGCTGTCATGCTCTTACAAAAGGCCTCTCTTAGAAAAGGTCAAAGTTCTCCTAGCAAAACTGACAAAAATTCAGTTTAAAAGTACAGTTAATGAGAAAACCAGTTAAGCCACGAAACTGCTTGTTCCACTGCCATCTATCACTCTGTCCTAATAAATGAAGCTCATGCAAAGCTATCTGGGTTTGCTTGAGTCTTTTATCAGGTTAGATTGGTGCAGTAGTAAATATCCTGCTTACTTTTTTTATCCTGTTGACATTTTGAAAAATAACAATAGTGAAAAAAAAGTTTATGGACCTTAATTGTTGAAGTGCTTGGCTCAAATCTTAGATGTATTATTAGTTTATTAAAAGTGTTTTGTTTTTGTTTTTACAGAATAAGGAAAATTATGAGCCTCGAGGCTTCCAAGGAATGGTAAGATGTTATGGTTAACAGAAACGCCAATCTTACTGTGTTCCCTGACTCAAACATGACTTATGTGTCAGATTTTCAATTCTTGCTGCTCACTGTATTAAAGAAGTCTATGTCCTGAACAAAAGCTTTTCCATGTGTTTGCTTCTTCTGAACATTAGTACACCACCCCTAGCATGGTTGCAGGCCCACAGAGGGTGCAGGTGAAACCAAGGCCGGATCTGGACAGAAATGCTATCACAGGTAACCATACACCCCTGCTGTACAGACAACCCCAGACACATCAGCAAAGTTGAGAGTTTTGACCGTATTATTATTCTTTTTAGGTCCTGGGAGGGAGCGTGTTGCTACATCTTCAAGTTCAGTCACAAAGTAAGTCCATCCCCCTCTCAAGCTCCTTTTTTTGTTGGAAGTTGTCTTTTTACTTAATGCTAGTAAAAACCTGAAGTTTACTCTTTCTCAGTGTGGCAAATGTAACTTAAACCATTTTGTTTCGTACATCAGGAAGATCTCCATTGACGATTTCGACATTGGTCGACCACTTGGGAAAGGCAAATTTGGTAATGTCTACCTCGCTAGAGTAAAGGATCTGCAGGCCATTGTGGCGCTCAAGGTGTTGTTCAAGTCACAGATGGAAAAAGAAGGAGTGGAGCATCAACTGAGGAGGGAGATTGAGATTCAGGCACATCTCAAGTAAGTGTCCTGAGTCCTATTCTCATTGTCTCAATGATAACAGCTTTCTTGAACAAACTGGGGAGTAAGGGCCGCTTGGTGTTCTCATAAAATCTGCTGCTTCTTGGCAGAAAGGGGTGGGAAGATGTGTGTGTGTTGGGGGGGTATCTTGTTTTTAATATTTTACTTATTTATTGCTATGATTTATCTTTTTTTGTTTGTTTGTTTTTCTTTTAAACACATCTAAAACCAGTCCTTTTAATTTTCTTGCTGCCAAGCTTTTGTTACTGAAGCACATCACATTCACATGAGGAAATAAACCCTGGTCTGTTTTTTTCTAAATTATCACAGTATTATTAGATGCATAATTCCAAACAAAAAATCAGCTTTTCTTATCTGAACTAATGCAGCAGTTATCTTGGCAAGTATGACACCATATAATTTTTTTCATTGTTGTATGGGGCTGGAGCCTACATGCTGGATTGAATGAATGTATGATTAATGATCAAATGTGTTGGTATTAAAAATAATAATGATAGTGTTGCAGCAAAAATATTTTGCTATCAGGATGTGGGGTTTTTTAATGGTTTAGCGGAGGCTTATGTCAGACTTACAGAGAAATAACTATATGAACTTTGATTATATATACTTGAGTTTTTTAATTTTTAAAGGACCTCCTAGATCTCACTCAAGCCCACCAGAATTTGGGCTTGTATGACACCCTTTATAAATTGTATTTTTTAGATCAATATTTTCTTAAGAAATAAATACATAATGAAAATGATTAATTGCCCAAACCTGCCCTTGACCATTTTTTTCAGTGAATTTTAATCTGTTTTTGTTTCATTGTTTAATGAATTGCATCAATGTGAATTTTGACCCCTCACATTTTGAAGTTAAAATGGAAAAAGACCGTTTTAAAATGTTAACAGAATTTTAAATGTTTTTTTGTATTGATATAAGTATGATTGATTTGCAAAACATTAAATTTAAAATGAAAGGATGGCCATTTGCAGCTCTTAGGTGGTAACTGATGCGTCTTTTATAATCTTCCGGTGGGATCCTCAGAGGCTTCCTGTAGACTGCCAGGTGCTCGTGGGCACCCTGTTGGCTTCCCCTGATCTTGATTCTTTGTAATAGAAGTGATAAGTCTAAAGATCTTTATGTCTGGGAATATCTGATCAAAAACTCTTACTTAAGTGGCTCTATTCTTTTTCTTTTGGCTTTGAAACGGTTGAAGGTTGACCTAAAATACACTCTGCCCTCTTTTCAGACACCCAAACATCTTGCGCTTCTACAATTATTTTCATGACCGAAAAAGGGTGTTTCTGGTGCTTGAATATGCCCCACGTGGTGAAATGTACAAAGAGCTGCAGAGATGTGGAAGATTTGATGACCAGCGTACTGCCACGGTAAGACTTGAAACTGCTTTTTGGTCTCTTTATGTTTCATTCGCTTTGGTATTTTATTAACTCGGTTGAAGCCATGCAATGTCATCTGGTATCATGTGTTTTAATGCCTGACCTCTCACCTATTCAAATGAGACTGTGTGTGTTTATTTGTCCCGCAAACAAATGGCATCTTGTTCACATTTCCAGTATATGGAGGAGATATCTGATGCCCTGATGTATTGCCATGAAAAGAAAGTGATTCATCGTGACATCAAACCAGAGAATCTGCTCCTTGGTTACAGAGGAGAGCTCAAAATTGCAGATTTTGGCTGGTCTGTCCATGCTCCATCTCTAAGGTGAGCAGTGTTAATGCAGCTCAGGATCCATTAAATGCACACAAAACTGCATTCCTTTAAAACTGATTAAAACTACAATCTAACTCACCTCTGTGATCATTTCTTTGTTATAACCTCATTCAGACGTCGGACAATGTGCGGGACACTGGACTACCTCCCTCCAGAGATGATTGAGGGCCACACCCACAGCGAGAAAGTGGACCTGTGGTGCATCGGTGTCCTCTGTTATGAGTGCTTGATCGGCAACCCACCCTTTGAAACCGCCAGCCATTCAGAAACATACAAAAGGATTATGAAGGTTGGTGTTGAATGTGATGTTTGATCTTTTTATTAACAGCAAGAAAAGTAAGACAAGGAAAAAGAAAGGTATGGTCACTGCTTTCTTCTTTGTAAGAATTATGACATGGCCCCTCACTCTCCATTTTGGGTTATTTTGACAAGGAAAACTGCTTAAAGGGCTGCTTAACAAACATTGTATATACAGTGCCCAGCATAAATGAGTACACCCCTTATTAAAAGTAATGTATTACTCAATATCTAAATGAACAAAAGAACAATTTCCAAAGTTTTGACAAAGCTGAGTTTAACATAACATTTTTTTCACCGTAAGATGAAAATAAGAGTAGTATGAGAACTAAAATTCAGCCTTGCACCCACCCCTTTGATTGAGGTGTACTCATTTTTGCATCCTGATCTTAAGTTGAGAAAAATACTTTTTTGTGCAACTTAAAAAATCTTGTTTGCAATCAATAGCCCGCATTTGGAGAAGTATTTTATGGTATAGTGTGCCTTAGAAAATGTTGATTTTGAAAGGAAACTAAGGGTTTTCTGAGAAATCTGAAGGGATGTACTCATTTATGCTGAGCACTGTATATACAATGTATGTTAAGCAGACCGAGGGCCACATCAAGCTCCTGCAGCACCCCCATCTGTAACCTTGAAGTGCAGCTTGATTTGCCTAAATCAAAGTTCTTAATTGGGCAGATCATCTTAGGGAGCTCCACTGCAAAGCAGTTGAGCTCGGTCTGCAGGGACACTGCCCAATTAGCATCCTATAAGGCAGGAAGAGGCAGGAGCTACAAGTGTGAGGATAGCAAGAAGCATCGCTTGTGCAGAGATTAGCATAGCTGCTAACAGCTTTAGTAGCTGTTATATAAGATCTGGACTGCATTTCTTCTTCAATGACCAAACAAACAACAACACTGAAAACAATTCTTGATAGAAAATATATTTTTGCTCCCTTTCCAACACTTTTGGTGAGAATTTGCATATTAAGTTGCTCACATTTTTCACGTTATACCTTGGCAGTAGTGCCTGACTACTGCAGCATCTGGTTGGCCTGTAATGAATGTAATTGGTCGAACAATCATCCAGTGACCTTCATGATATGTTTTTGAAAGGTTCTACCATACCAAACAACTAATATGGACTAATATGAATCTGCCTGGTGTGTCAGGTTACCCCATCTAGTCCTCAGGATGTTGTCAGATTCAGAGTGATGACTGTGATCTTTGTCAGATCCCTTCAGCTAAAAAAGTGACCCCATAAAACAACAAAAAGACTAAACAGTTTTAGCAGGCATGAATTGATGTTTGACCTGTCTTAAAAAAATCTGCTGAATTTTCATTCAGAAGTACATGTATTAAGTTTGAAATCCAGTCACGGACACATGACAGCCCAGGAAATTAGAGCCAAAATATGTTTCCCCATGTGGCTGATAGCAGTTTAGATGATGAGGACTGATCTCACTTTTAAAAGCTGATAACTGCTATGCTACTAATATGAAAAACAAACATCAAGAAGAAAGACGGTCCCTTGTACACATGTCCAGCAGACATGACTGTACTCAAACAGTTAGATATTTTGTGGTATTTCAAGATTTCTCAGATGGTTTTTTTGTATTGAATGTGAACTTTTGATGATGACATTTTAAACAAATTTATTGTGTTCCTATTCTGAAAACCAACTAGACAACAAGATCTTTTATACCAGGTATTTCTCTTACTTCTCCTCGCTTCTCTCCATGTTTCACTGTTTTTCTGTCACTAGTGAGTGGGTTATTACTGTAACATAATTATGACAACTTCAAATGGGATCAAGCCAGAAAAGGAAAATGCTCTTTTGAAACAACACAGTGATGTTCTTTCCACCAAGAAGTTGGTGGAAGTTGCTCCTGATCCCTTTTAGTGAGATTTTAGAAAATGTGAAATGAAAGCCAATAAATAGGTTGTCCCTGTTTTCATCCTTTTTTAATGCAATGCTGAGCTTTTCCTGACAATGAAGTTATTTACAGCTGCATAAAAAGATATTCTGTACAACCAAAGTATTGTTTAAATAAACTGCATTAAAAAATACTTTCTAATAAAAATCTTTTTTTAAGCCTTAGAGGGGAAAGAGAAATAAACTTAAAAGTTCAAAACTTAGACTTAAACCTTTCAATCCTTTGCACAGAAATTAACTAGCATTTTTTTAATGATCAGTACTATCATAATCATCCGCAGTATCATCCACTTGTTTCTGTTGTTTCATCAGACCTCGTAGGATAAAGAACAGAAGTGTTGCATCAAGTCTTAGAGGTTAAATATCTGATCTGCTAAGTTGTGTTCTTTTAAGATTAACCCCTAAAACAATGCTTTAAAATCACTTCTACAACCACTCACTGTTTTAAATAATCCTATATTTGATATTCATACTTTTTTATCAGGGCTTGTTTCGATGATACTAAGAAATTTTAAGGTCATGCGTGATAGTGATTTTAATTTGGTCATTGTATTTAGACCATGATAATAATTCAAGGCATTTATTTCAATAAAAAAAATAAAATATATCTATGATGACCTTTGGCTTTGTGTATCCTTATTAAGTAGATTATTTAAGCACCAGGGCTTAAGATCAAACTAAAGTGTGTTCTGTTACTGTTTCAGGTGGATCTGAAGTTCCCTAAAGTCATCTCAGATGGAGCACGAGACCTGATCTCCAAGCTGCTCCGCCACAACCCCATCGACCGTCTGTCACTACAGAGTGTCATTGACCACCCATGGGTGCGCTCAAACTCCCGCAGAGTCCTACCTCCAATCTGCCCGGCAAAGAAATCTTGAGCACAAATCCTGAGTCCTTTAACCTGTCCTTCATAACAGACTCTGCATGTTTCGGTTTCACTGCTGTGGGTTTAAACTGCCATTGTTCTGGCACATTTTATGATAGATGTACCCTCATGATTTTATATTGTACAGAGTGATGTTATTATATCTGTCTAGATGCTTAGAAGTATTTTGTGTTTTTACTGTCTTTCTCCTCTGAAACTGTTTTAATGGACGCAGCTCTGTTCTGGATTTGTTTATCTGATGGTGTTGACACCAAAGTGCTACCTTTAGGCTGACTCAAGCTGCATATTCTCTTAGTGGTGTAAGATAAGGTGTTTGGGGTGGAGATTATGTAATTTTCCCTCAAGCCATACTTAAATATCTAATAAATATTCTAAAATGATTCTTTGCTTAATTGTTTAAACCACAGTGTAGTAAAGATAGCTCAGAGGATGTGCCATTTTGTAAAATGACGATCATGTATTCATTTTTACCATAAAAAACTCTGATTTTATTCAAGCAAAGACTGCATTTTACAACTGAATTGCGACCAAAATCTGGTTGTATTGCCTGGAGGATTCAAATATAAAATGGAATTTAGGTGACATTTTGGTGCAAAAACAACTAGTTTAGAATCAGGGCTATAGAGTGGAGCAGGGAAAACAGATTTTTGATGACCAACTCGAAAGTTAGCATCGCTCTGGTTCTCTCGGCTAAAAGCCTTTGGGATTACTCACGGTTTTCTTGGATCATTGCTGATAAAAAAAAGGTCTATAGCGAACAAAGAATGATGAAACTTACATGCTCTGTTCTTTGTGATAATCTTGATGAACACATTTAACCTGTATCTTAATCTTAAAAGTTTTGTTAAGCTACTATGGAACTACAACATGGCAGTTTGACAATATTTCCAGTGTATAATGTCACGTAATCTCTTGTTTGAGCATTTCCTCTTAACCACGTGACCTGATCAAGTTGATCCTCATGGTTGTAGTATTTATGTATGAGTTACTGATTATTAAAACTATCAGAAATGCTTGCATCAGGGTCTCTGGACATATTTATAGTCCTCATTAGCAGTTAGTTGGCTTTAAAGTTCAAAAGTGAAGTCAGATGCCCTCTTTATTTTAAATTAAACACTAAAGTCCCATGCATGTGTTTATCACTAACCTTATTTTAGCTATTTATCCATTTAGTTATTGTTAAATCCCATATGCTTTCAGCCTGAAGAACCAGGAAGTGCTTAATGCCAACTCACTGATGAGTTTTTGGATGCTTTCAATCAAGACAACAGCTTTACGTCTGCTTAATGATGCCAGTGGAAAAAGCTCAAAGTAAATATCTATTAAAATCAATATTTGTCACAAAATGAAAAGCATCAAAAGTAACCAATTACTTTTACCAGCATTCTAATTTATACACGAGTACATTTTTGAGTAATTTTCAACATCACTACCTTTACTTATACAGTTTCTTTGCTAAAGTATTGCACTTGACAAAACACAAGATGTCTGGGTAAAAAAAAAAATTAGTAAAAGCAACTCATAAATGTTACCATATTTAAATTTAAACTTCAAAACAGGCACCAAGTTTAGTGTTACAGTGTTCATTACTGAAAAGATACTAAGAAGCTCTGATACTGAAGCTGAGCATTTGTCTTATATTTGAATACCAAATAGAGTAGAAATCGAATGTCCATTTGTGTTTATGTTTTCTAGTATGTTTTCATTTGGGTTTTTTTTTACCAAGAACAAAAACATTCAACACACACCGGCCCACATACACATTAAAATTCATGCAGTTGAGTGTCAGGATTTACATCACATGCATAGAACACACAGTATACTTATTTAAGAAGTAATAAATAAAGTGAAAGAACGATCTTAAATATGATGATTAGTGAAAAAGATATTCAAATCAATGAATGACAAGAATTATTCCTATATTTTTAGTTTAACTAATTAATAGTTTAACTTTTCTGTCGAATGATCTAGTGAGACATTAAATAATGACCCTTAGCCAAAGTGTTGGAGGTGGGACTTAATCAGTAACACAGTCCTAAAGTCATGGCATGGAAACCTAACATTTCTAAAGTCTCCTTATTAATTATTTGTAATAAAATGATAAAATGTACAAGTTTACAAAGATAACTGATCATATAAATATCATTGATGTACTTCAGATCTGTTGTACTCGTCTGCAGTACGTCAGGCAGTGCATGTGGTTACCAATGTCTGTTTTGCATTTGGGTCACTGCGGTGATAGACTGGAATTAAATGTGTGGTAAATACATATATAGTAAAGCATGTGACCCCAGAAATGACCATAACCACATCAGAATCAGAATTGGTGTTTATTACCAAGTGCATTTGCATATACAAGGAATTTGACTTGGTAAATTGGTGCAGGAATAATCAACATTTACTTAAAATAAAATCAAAATCAGTCAGGAGGAATAAAATAAAGTATAAAAATAGGCAGAAATAGTGCAAACTTGACGTGGGTGTTTTAAAAATATACAATAGGTGTAAAAAATAAACTCAACAATATGTACAATAGGTGTGGTGAAGGAGCTGTACAGATGAGCATTAAAGTTTTAACAGTATAAATATGGATACAGTGTGCATGTGTATAAAATAAAAACTTGCCTGGGTTAGAGTTTGTTTAATGAGGGCGTAGGGCAGGGGTACTGTTCATGATGCACATATTAGAATTTGCCCTATATCTGAAATTGGATACCACAGTAATACTTTTTCTTTATCACAGTGTATTTGACAGAATGAATATCACTACCTTCATACATTTCCACTAGGAGACATTGATTTGAGTGCACAATTATTTACAACACAACTTTGGATAAATGACGTATGTCTAATGTCTTTTTCTACTCGTATGTCCTCTGCGATTAGACTCCATTGTGATGTCTTGTAGTGAGGCAGACGCCCTTGGAGTCTGGACATTGGTGATGCTGAGGGATACATGATTAGATGAGGGGCAGACGCTGATGAGAGGATTGGAGGGGCCTGAGGTGGAAGGTTGCCGAGATCACGCTGAAACAGAGGGATGAAGAGACCTGCTGAAAAGGCCAGCTGCCCCCTTAAGAGCGGCCTGTTTTCAGACTCCCCCTCCAGCCAAGGCTCCACTGAGTCTGCAGTGCTTAATGAAGGAAGAAGACCACAGAAACTCCGCAGTCCAGAAGTTTGGCTGCTTCAGGTGACAAAGGTGAGTTTCAGCCTTCAAGTTCAGCTTTTGTGTGCATCTAATTGAATGTAAGTACAGTTAATGCCTTATTTCGAGTAGCTGTGCCTATTTCTTACTGTTTGAGTCAGTTATTACGTTTGATGCTTACTGAGACCCATGAAGTTGAAGATAATGGATGCGCAGCTAGTCTTTTCACATGTGGAGAACTTCCCTTAGCAAAAAGTAGTATAGTTTAAGTTAATTTTATTAAGTATGCTTGAGTATAAGTATAGCAAGCATACTAAGGACCATGTACTTTTAGTGTACTAGGAAGTATACTGATTTGATACTTCTTTGGACTAAATTGGAACTTTTTTAAGTTTATAAAAGTACTTTAAGTTTACTTTATAAGGTCATGTTGAGTTTACAAAAGTACACTTGTCTATATACTACTAGTGTCCTAGGTATATATTTCTAGTCCACTTTTTAGTTTATTGAATTATATTTTATGTATACCACAAGTACACTCTTCTAGATACTGCCATTGTATTAGTTATATACTTATAGTCCACATTTTAGTTTATCGAGGTATACTTTTTTTTGCTATTTTTTTAGTAAACTTGTGCTACTTCAAGTATACTTGTAAGTTCTACTTTCTTGTAATTCCCCTTCATGCACAGATTACCACAAAAGTTCTGTATCACAGTCAAAACTATGACAGACTAAAGAAGAGATACAACAGTGGTGTATGCTCGAAAGATAGTAGATTTTGTTGAATTAATGACATGGTTATTTTTAAACAAACGTGTTCACGTCACATTTCTGCTTTTTTATCCATGTGCCAGACTATGTTGTGTTTTAGTTGAGGTACTTACTAAATCAGACAGGCCTGTATGTAAAGATTCACAGATCATTGTACAAAGTACTTTCATATATGAGGTTAAAAACAAACTGTTAATGCTGTCTGGCCTGGTATGAGTAAAACAAAATGTGTTCTTGTTCAAACAGATGACGCTGTGTACATAACCATTGTCAAATCCTTATGAAAGGGACTAGAACTTGTTCAATAAAGTCAAGTCAAATGTTTCTCTGTTTATGTTTTTAAAGTACATAAAAATAATGCAGTTGATCACACATGCTATTTACAGTAAACTTTAAAACTGCAGCACTATATGATCTTGAACACGTAAGTTTACAATGGGGTAATACCTCAAAGCAAATGTGTAGTGATAAACATTTGTATCCTGCTAAATTAAATGTAAGTGCAATGAGTTGACCCCATTGTGTACCTGGATCAAGATATACTAAGTAGTAGTACTTTGTGGCAGAAAGAGGTAAAAAGTATACCAAAGTAGAAGACTTAATATGAAAGTATAAGTGTAAGTCCTGGTATTAATGTACTTAGTTTTAGACTATTCTTAATACTTTTCAGTAAAAGTCAAGTTTGCTTCAATATACTATTCATAAGCATAGAGAATATAGTATATAAAAAGTGAACTCTAAGTATACCGCCTCAGTTTTAGTATAAAATAAGTATACTCGTAGTACACTTGAATAAACTACTTTTTGCTAAGGGTTTGCTTGATTTTCTGTGCATATTGTTTTTTTTGTCACCATTAGAGTTGGTAGCAAAGTGTACTTAGAGATAGCCCTGCTCATTTTCTTGAAGGAGTGCATCTTATATTGTTGTCACAGTTCACTGTGTTACCTGATTAGTTAAGTACCTTCTCGTCATTGAAAGACGTGTTTGACCGTGTAAGCATTCAGTAATGAGACAGCGCCATCTAGTGGTTGTTTTGAGCCTAGCGGCCACTCGTGCTGTATTGTAGATTTCAGTCCAACATCTTATACTTTCTCTCTGTTTATTCTTTTTTTAGAAACCACACTCACACTTATTGAAAGATACGAACTGTTAAGTAAATTGAAGATTGCCCCCTGTTTGTCAAGAACTTGGAATAATTTGAAGATCTCAAATCTTGGAGTTTTGGTGATTTCCGAACCTAGCCCCTGTCTGCTGAACTTAAGTTCAAGACCTGAAGCGGAGCAGCGTGACCTGTTGCTCATTTACCCCTGTATCATGTCACACTCAGTCTCCACATTTGATTCAATGGCCACATCCACAGAGTTGCAATAAAACAAAGATTGTGCCATGTGAGAGTGGGGGTGGGAACGTTGTTGAAAAAAAAAAAAGAAATGATTTGACCTTATGGGCCCTAACATGACCCTGGGCAGGTGGTTTTAGGATCTGCCAGAAGATTCTTCAACTCAGTAAAAAAGTGTAGGCAGCTGACCACTGAGCCGACCATCAAGGTAAGTCCTTTACGGCTTCGTTATAATAAAATTACAATAATCACTGACGCAGGTGTATTTCTTTCATATAGCCACTGGATGGCGTACCGTTTCCACGGTAGCGTGGCCGAGCGGTCTAAGGCGCTGGATTAAGGCTCCAGTCTCTTCGGGGGCGTGGGTTCGAATCCCACCGCTGCCAGAAACGTTTTTGTTTTCATTGTAAACAGAATATACATATATAGAGAGTTTTTTGAAATACATTGAGATCCTTTGTGTAAAAAAAGCAGGCAACAAATACAGGAATAGCTGATTTGGGTTAAAAAATAAAGTTCACTATAAATCCAACAACTTCTGTAACTTCTGTAACATCATGCAATAAAATAATGACATAACAGCCAAGTCATGTAACTTAAATAATTTGATAATTAAAACTTGAAAAAATTAGGCCTATTTTAGGTAAAATACATGAGCAGTTGAATTCTTGCTGTTCTTTTTTTTTTTAGCTTGTACTTCTATTTTTGATAATAGTTCAATATCCTTCTTTCATTGTTACTTTTGCCCACATGTTCTTGACAACCATAACCCCATTACTGATTTAGCTGAATTGATTTAAATGATAATGTATTATGTTCAAGACATGGTGGCTCTATTTATATTTTATACTATAAAGATGATATGTATGACAAGTAGCTCAAATAATTTGTGTGTTTTGAAGGCAAATGTAAAGTTTGCTTTATTGGCTGATGCTCTTTGACTTTGAATTAAATAAATTCATATGTTCATCTGTGTCCGTAATCGTTTCATTTCTGTATCTTGTTCTGCTTGTCTTGCCAAGGAAACTCTTGTTAATGAGGTTCTTGATCTCATGAGGTTTTACTGGTTAGATAAAGTTTATATAAATATTTCCTGCATAACATTAAAAGGTCCGAAATAAAAGTGTCATTGTCTTTCCTCATCAAAATAAAATAATAATAATGAAAAAAATAAAAAATAAATAAAAATTATATATATATATATATATATATATATATATATATATATATATATATATATATATATATATATATATATATTATGTTCTTTAATTCTAAAATTTCAGATGGTCATTATATATATATATATATATATATATATGTATGTCCCCAGACACTCTGTGTCTCCAGATATGTACCGAAAAATTTGGATAGAACACATGACAAATACTTTAGTGTGCATAATCCCAGAAGATGCAGTTTCTCTCCACTGTTCTGCATCTTTGAATTTTTATTTATTTTATTTTGTTTTGTTCTGCCTTCTAAAGTGACCCTGAGTGCAATTTAAGACACCCCAAAATAAAATGTGTTAATAATATAATATCAGTTTTTTTCCACTAGTTCCCCACTATATATATATTCTTTTCAAAATATGAGAATAAATAAATAACTTGTGAAGTTTTTAGTTTGATATTTTAGCAAGCAATGTGAAATTCTGAATGATAATTCTTTGCCATGGTGTAGGGGAAATCAAGTTATTTCTTAAGAAATGGCAGAAAACCCGTGCAAAATTATGGCTTTCGAGGCCTTTAGACATAACACAAATGTACATTTTTTTGTGAAGTTGACTTACATAACTTACTTTAGACTGAGTCTTTGCAATTTAAAATGTGAAGTTGGAGTGTCACAATTCCTGCGATTCCTATTATATCAAATTTGCATATATATTAGTCAAAAAGTGTGTTAAATATATTTCTTAAATACTTTTACCTACCTGTTATGCTGAATTAATTCTACAAAAATTACTGATGAAAACACCTGTAACATTTAACTACTTCCTGGAGAAAAAATGTGTGACACAAAATCTTTGATGGTGTAAAACTTATGTTACCACATATCCCTCCTGTTCGCGCTGAAAGGTTCAGGTCCCAAACACATCAGTAATCTTTACTCAGGCTCAGGTTTGCTGTCTGTCCCCAGAGTCAGAACCAAACATGAAGAAGCAGCTTTAGTTTTTATGCTCCAAAAACCTGAACAAGCTTCCACAAAACTGCAGGTCTGCTTAAACTGTTTGTTCTTTCAACCTAAAGTTATAGACTCATTTGTTTACAGCAGCCTTTGATTAGAATATATTTTCCAGTTTTTCATGACCATTTTAAAACCAGCACTGCATTGTAACAATTTAGTCTGTCTTATGAATAATGTATTTTAGTCATTACTTTTAACATGGCACTTTACCTTTTAAACACGATTTGATATTGAAATTTAATCAAAACTTATTTCTTCTTCATTTTAGCTTTTGTTTAGCCCGGCTCTTCTCTTTTTATCATTTTAATTTATTTGATTTTAATTTGTTTAAATCTGATGTGTTTTCCTTTTTCCGTTATAATTGTGCTCCTATGTACTGTGTGAAGCACCTTGTGTTGCCTGGTTTCAGAGACGTGCTATACAAATAAACTTGCCTTGCCTATAGGCCTAAGTGCTATTATTTAAAGTCTCCTGAAAAGTCCACTTTAAAAATCAGATCCGAAGATCGCCCCTAATTATTATTAACCTTATTACTGAACATGTGGGTTACCTGTTTTGCTCTGATGGACGTAGGGTGCGTTTTGAATGCGTGTGACGTCACTGCCAATTCGCGCATACCGACACGCGCATAAGTACCGAAAGAAGAAGTGGACGTAAATGCGCCAAACATCAAAATTGGGTAAACTATCCATTTTCTCCGTCTATTTCCTATAAATATAACAAGGGCTCTCATTTAGGAGCCATGGTCCTACACGCTCTCACACGTTTATTTACGCTTCCGTGGGGGGCGCTGCATTTTTACCCCTCTATGTCCCGCCTGCAGGTGTGAGGAGGAAGACCAAGGCACTTAACTTCCGGGTCGGAAATTGGACCCGTGTGCGGCGCGAAATTTTGATCACATGGTCAGAGTACTCAAACATTTGTTTGTTTCAAACATTACTTCCAGACACTTGGTGATTTTGTTGACTTTAAATGTTTATTGACTGTCTAAAATATAAAGGCTTTAGGTTTTATTATCAGTGAGCTCAAAGGGCCCCCAAATAAGGAGAAAATTTGACACTTTGCGGAAACTTATTAAATCAAAGTGTCCAGTGGGCTAAGCATTAAAAAGATGGCTGCTGCCTTTTTTCAGTCAGTCTGGACTTTGCCATCAACAAGTGAACACCTGTGAGAAAGGTAAGCAGCTTTGCCAAACTTTTTTTTTTATTCCAGTATTGTGTGTCTTATTGTATCAGCTATTAGGACATTATTTCCCAAAAGATGGTTTTATGTTTTGATATATTCAGTTTGTTGTACTTTTGCACTGGTTATCTTTGAAAATGTTTTTCTAGAAAATTACTTAATCATTTCCCTGGTAATTGTAGAGGAGGCAAGCAGTAGTGGTTCAAGCTTTATCGATCATTTTCTTAAATTAGTTTTTTCTTTTGTTAAAAAAGAGCTCATTGAAAGAGTGAGGAGCCATTTTGTTCCAGCTGATATATTTTAGGCCAGTGATTCTCAACAGGTGAAGCAGTTCCAGGTGTGCCTTAGTAATGTGATTAACCACAACCTACTATTGTACTACAACTTACACAAGAGTTCTGGATTTACTCAATCAGGTTTTCTAAAGAAAATTGCTGCTCAAGTCACTGCATGAGTTCAAATGTGAGTTTATTAAATGTCCAATAAAATGAGTAGTGATAAGGTGAAAATGGTAGACCTGCTAGGCGTAAAATATATTTTTATTTAGATGCAAACAAATGAGTGAAGAACAGTTTAATATTCGATTAACTAGCCTGACAAATTTCAAAGAGGTAACGATAACCAGGGGTCTTAGAGGAAAATTTAGGACGTTTTTTAGGGCCCAGGGGGCCTCATTTATAAAGCTTGCTTTCGCACAAAACAGGGCTTAAAAGTGGCGTAAGTCACTTCCCACGCAAAGGTTGTGATTTATAAAAATAAACTTGGCGGGACAATGTGTGCACCGGTACGTCAACTTTGATGCTGGCGTACGGACATTTTGGAGATGTGGGAAACTGGCGGCACGGATGGTGAGGGGGTGAAGTGAAGCCAGATTCATCTCATACATGTAATGTCATCACATATCAGATTATAGACCCGCGTCATCATAAACACCCGAATCTGCAGTGTTATAGACGTGTTCAGTTCAGGGGCATTGAATTGGGTAGGGACGCTAGGGACACGTCCCTATCAATATTATGCCACTACCCAGCGCCACCCCTCCCTCTACGCAAAACACGCGCTGTGCATTTTGCGCAAGAGGACGCATTCTCCACTGTCGATGCAGCCACGATCCGCTCTGTGGACTACAGGCCTGATATTTTCCATTTAAAGTGTGGCTGTTACCGTTGTTGTCTGTCATTAATGTCATTCTGCAGTGCAGCCAATGCACATGTGAACATTTGATCTAAATGCCTCCCGAATCGCTCGGCGCCTTTGGTCGCGCGCTCCTCCGGTACCGGTGAGCGTAAAGACGCAGACACACGCGCATCGCAGGGTCAGAGAGGGATCATCAGTCACTGTGTGTGATTTTTATAATTCAAACGGTGTCTTGATAGCTCATGTGCTCTGTTTAAGTGAAAACAAAGACTTAAAAAATGACGAGTCAGCGTTTTGATGAATCAAAACTCAACATTCTTCATCAGTCCAGCTCTTGTTTTCACTCACTCACTGTTTTGTACGTGACAATTTCATCCTGAGGTATCCTCCATCACAAATTGTCCATAATATAAAAACAATCTTTGAAGGATCAAACTTCAAATGCAAGCTACTGCTGCAGCTGTTCTCAACCTGTGGGTGGAGGCCCATGTGGGTCTCAGAGCTGTTTTCAGTGGATGGTGAGTAAATCAGTTGAATGAAATGAAGCTCAAAATGAAATTCTGGAGCACTTTTATGTCCCCACCAGTGTCAAAATCAAACCTACGCCCTATTGTTGGTTTTGGTCAGTTTGTTACTTAAATACACTATAAGGGAAACTAAAGTGCTTTGTGCTTGTGTGTTTTTTTGCAATGACTTTGTGAGCTTGCTGTGTATTTGCTGTGTACTGTGGTTAGAATAAAGCTGGTCTGCAGGCATCTCTCTTGTGATGGCCAGCTGGACTATTTTACAGTTTTACCAGAGTGTTAACTATTTTGCCAGAGATTACTCTAGCATGCAACTCAGCATTACCTGTAAAACTACGACTACCACAACCTGATCAATATGTTCTTAATACATGACTGTGGGAGCCTACTAGGTATGACTGACCACCAAAAACCTTTTATTTTTTTCCCAGGAGCTTGCATCGCTTGAAAAGAAAATCACACCATGCCATCAGAGGGTCCCCGCCTTCTGGCTCATGCTGGGCAGACAGTTCCCCTGACCTGCAGGTCCATCACCATCATACAGCACGTGAGTCAAGTACAGGTAGGCTGCTTATTTTGAGTTCTTTGCAACGAAAGTTTAAAAGGTGGTTTTGATAAAATCTTAAAAATATGGTTTGACCCATGTAGTTATACCTATGGGAGCAGGTAGGACTATATAATTGTGTTTTCAGTGTTTAAGCCCTCTGAGTGCCTGGAACTGATTGTTGGTATTATCTGTAATGATACTTTTAGGAAGACCACGTTTTGTTTTTGTTCTGTTTGCTGTCGTCGATAAGTGTATAATTTTTCATGTTTGGTATTCTGGCACGCATAAGTACATCCTGAAATACCAATTTTAGATTTGGAGGATAATAGTGTGTGTACTTTCTCCTTTGGCTTCTTACATTTTTTTAAACTTTTTATTATTATTATTATTATTATTATTATTATTATTATTATTATTATTATTTTATTATTATTAATATTTACTTTATTTATTTAAAAAAATCTTTTATTATTATTAGTATAATTATTATCATCATTCTCTTTTCTTATTTATCTACTTATCCCTGTGGTTATTTTAAGTATCAGTATTTGTTATTATTATATTATCACTATATATTACTATGATAGTAAGGATAAAAAATTACTATCATAACCGTTTTTACTCAACTCTTTTTACTTTATCATTCTATTTTGTTAGTTCATTTTTATTTATGATTTGCCAATGTCAAGATGCACGCATTCATTGTAACAAATGGAAAAACTCTGTTAATTAAGTGCCAAAAATTCAATAAAAAAGAGTGTTTGGAAAAAAATATGGTATGAAAAAGCATATTCAACTAACTGCAGTAGAACACAAATAAAAGCATAATCTCAAAAATACAAGTAACAGAATGCTTCTAAAATACCACAAGAACAATTTTGAAAATAATACAACTAGAACTCGGAAAGGTTTTTCCAATAAAAAAAAGGGAACCACAAAAGTCAACAGTCACAGTCAATCTCAAACCACAACCATCACAACAGCAAAAAGTTCCCAAAATGGTTTTGTAAGCCAAAATCAAAGTTTTCAAAAGAGTTTTTAAATACAAATGCATTAAAATAAGCAACCGAAATTCAAAAGGTGTTTATAAAAATCACAAAAATGAAGTTGTGAACTTCTTAGCAAATCAAACTGCAATAACAACAACAACAAAAAAACATGCATAAAGGAAATGTTCACCAGCACAATAATAATAAAAAAAAAAAATTACAAAACTTTTATAATGACATGATAACAGCAGTCAGAAACTACTCCAACATGATATTCACTTTTTTTTTTATGGGAAAACAAGCACTACACCAAAACCCCCAAATATACATGCTGCTCTCTTTAAACAAACTGCGTAATAACCAAAATGGTTCACAAAAGGCTTTTATGAGTGAAACTGCTTGACAATGACGAACGTGAACAAAGAGCCACGTTCTTCTTGAAGGCAACGACCATTTTTTGGGGGAATTTGTAAGTAGCACTGATAACTGCTGACACCACTCCACCAAAATCAACATTTTGAGTCAAATGTCAATTTTTTATTGTTATGTTTGATTTGTTGTTTTATAGAACTGAATTAAGATAAGTAATGCTATTTTTGGTAGTAATGGTACTTACAGTTGTCGTAAAAATTCTAATTACCTGAAGTATTCAAAAGCTAAGAACTCATGATCTTTTTTTTATTATTCCATGTTAATGAGTTATGCATAGCTTAACGTTTTCTTTTCCTCTCAGGAGTTTGACTTGAAGAGTGTGGCGATCAGCTCCTCTAACCACCCTCCTGCAAGGAGACTCTTGTCATACATCCCCACACCAACCTGCGCTCTTTCATGAGAAGATTCTTCAAATTGCACTGCCATCCCAACAACAACAATACATCATATAACACTAAGCAGTTGTCAGACGTGACCTGCCATTGGAACAGTTCCTCTCCCTTCTTAAAAAAAGCAGGTGGGTCAAACACAGGTAGGTGGGTTCTTTAATTTTTTTCTTCTTGCTGCATGTTTGTCCATCCATCTCAACAAGGTTAAAAATCCTTTCAAGAGGGAGGATTACGAGAACAAAAGTCAACACACACCATCAGAAAACAAAGTCAAAAAGAAAAATTATCACCATCTCAACAAATAACCTCACAAAATGTTTTCAAAAGCCAAAAGTGCACAGAAAAAAAGTCAAAGAATACAAATGGCATTGTTCAATAAAAATGGACACTATAACAACATTTTCAATAAGCTATATGTGCAAAAAAATAACAAACATAAACAAAACCACTTCAACCCACTTCAGAAACTTGCAGGATTCATTTTCAAACAAAACATAAGCAACCAAAGCCCATCAACATTTTGACAACATTACAAAATGCCCCCAGTTAAATCTCATATAAACCTACAAAAGTCTTGTCCACATAACAAAAATTGTAAAGGGTTTTCATACAAATGCGTCACACACCAACACAATTTAACAGTATAACTACTACATTAAAATCAAGTTAAAATATTGCATGGCCAACACAATAACAATAAATTAATCTGAAACACTAATCAATTGACGAATGTGACCCGCCATTGGAGGGCCCCTTTCTTTTTCAGGACAACAACAAGGAGCAACGAAGTAACTCAGAAACAGACCTGGCCTTGAGGCTGGGCATGGATGGGCCATGTTTACCACTGAGGCATATTTACCTCCTTATTTCCTATCCTCATTTATCACAAACCATTACAATCACAGTGCAAAAGTTTTGTGACTTGAAAACTTTCAGAAAATTTCAATTCATTGCTTGCTCACTTGTTTGGATCCTGTGTCATCACTGGAAACAGACATCAGAAAATGGTTTAATGCAAAGAATTCATAAAGCAATCTTGCTGAAGGAGCTTTAACACCCTCTGACATTCCTGTGCAACTTACAAGAGGAGGAAATACAGATGCTAGTTGAGCTCACCTGGCACTCACAGGGTTAATGTGCCCACAGCTATTGCTGGAGTCATTGTTGAAATTCTTGCCACCATCATCAGACCCACCACCAGCCTCTTTCTTCCCTCCAAGGTGGCTGCTTCTTGGTTAATACCCTCTGATATCACTGCTGCTACCATTCTCGTCTCATTCGTAACCCCTGAGGGAGTCCTATTATCAGAAGATGTCAGGATGGACAAATCTTTTGTAAAACTGGACTAATATCTAATGCAATTGTTCTCAGGAAAGAAACACACTTTTGCTTGTGTGTGGTATCATGACAGACCCTAAGTGTCCAGAGTTGGACATTCTAAATTCACTCACCCTTCATCTGATGCTGCCTTTCCTGCTTAAGGTTTTTGTGACTTGGAAAAACCATCAAGAACTTAAACAGGACTGCTAACACAAGCTGTACCAAAAGAACACACCATGTGCGTTTCTTTGGAAGGAGTAGGTGCATGAAACAACCCGTCAAGAAATAAACACACCATTGCAAGCAGACCGGCAGGTTTGGAACTAATATTTACATGTCTTCTGTTGTTGACAGGATTGCTCTAAGCTGTAAATCAGTTGCATCTTTAAGGAGACAACAGCTCACTGGAGAGCATGTCAGAGCCAGATCTTTGGCCCTACTTTTTCATTATACCTTCAGTATACCGATCTGCCTTTGTTTCAGCCTTCACCTGTGGAATTGAGCTGTGGATTATGATCATGAACGAGGCTGAGGATACAAGCTGTCAAAAAGAGATTCTTTATAAAGGGGAATCTTAAGTGCATCACATTAGGAGGGATATCGGAGCAAGCTTTTACTCCTTCCCATTAATGGAGCCAGTTAAGGAGGTTTGGGAAACTGTTTAGACAACTGGAAGGAGGTTCTGGGATGGACCTAGAGCTAACTTGTCAGGACTTTATATACTGAATCCCATCTGGCCTCTGAGTACCTTGATGTCCTTCGGATGACTTGGAAAACATTGCTGAGGAGAGGTGCATCTGAGTTGACCTACTGTCTCTATCAGCTGGTCCTGACTAAGCAAAAGAGTATGGATTAATTTATCGAGAGAACAAGGGATGGATTTTTCAGTTTTCACTTTCAAGGAATCTCCATTATTTTGACAAACTTTCCTCACAAAGCAACCCACACCTCCCATGACATTCAAAATGGAATGACTGAGCTGACAGGACCCTAAGGGACAGAACATATTTTCAGAGGCTTTGGCGATGTGTTTTACGTAATGAGGGATAAAGGTATGCTTCAGACTAAGAAAAGGAGGAGTGGCCTTTGACAATAGCCACTGCAGATAAAATTCCTGGCCACATTTAAACACCTTCAAGGTTAAAGATGAATTGGGAAAGTAAATCCACTACATCCACCCATTTTATCCCCAGCTTCAACTATCTTGGCTATTATGACCTGGGCCCAGGGCAGGAGCCACCTCAAAGACCAAAAGCCTCTCATTATGTTAGATGGAAAAGCCCAACGTGGTCAAACAGGACAGCAATGCAATGTGGTTGTCAAATGACAGATGTATACTTCTGCTGTGTGTTAATCACAAAACAGCCGGGCATGGATGTTCTTCAGAAGTGGATGAAGCCCTGTGTTTGTTGACTAGGAAATTGGGAGACAGTCCGACTTCATTTGATCCTTCTTTTACAAGGACACTTTTTTTGATAGGAAACATGAACCAGAGTCTGCTGAAGAAATGCTCAAACCTGGGTCATTAAAGGAACACATCACAAGTGAGGCTCTCTGGAAGGAGAGACTGGAGCATGAAGCTACCAGTCCTGAAAAAGCATGCTACTGCTTTCTGTTTAGGTGGTTTGGAACTTGTATTTCTTGGCTTCTGTTGTGATATCTCTAAAAGCTGTAAATCAGTCACCTCTCTAGAGAGACCACGGCTTCCAGGAGAGCACCTTTTTTTTCACTTTTGTGGGAAACCTTTGATGGCAGTTCTGTCTTTGTTCTGAACCCTGCCCCCTCCCTTACCCTAAAACTAACCTTAGTTTTAAGAACTTGCCCAAACCTAACCCTCTCTCTTCCAGAACTGAATCTGGACCTGGAATACTTTTAAAAACACCAAAGGACCTCCCAATTCCCTGAGAATCACAGCCCCCTTATATATTTTTCCAACCACAATTTCAATAAAATCGGATTAAACAACAAGACGGAAGTTGGGATAAAAGAGACTAAAGAATAAAACTACGTGAGCCTGTGCCAGAGATGCCCCCATAACAGGGCATCTCCCCATAACCCCTCTTAAACCTGACTTACAGGTGGTGTCATGAGGAAGGAAGAATGACAGTGGAGATGGAAGCAGTCATGTCAGATTCCTCAGGAGATTGTCCTGGCTCATCCTCAGAGAATGTATGAAAAGATAAGACATTCGTACAGCCCCTTCTCTCTCATATTAAAAAGGATTGGTTCAGAAGATTTGGGAAACTGATGAGGATGCCACCTGATTGGCTTTCTGTAAGGGTGTGGTTATGTCCAACTGGAAGGAGATCCTTGGAAAAAAACATGAATACATTGCTATAGGGAAATGTAACACACCTGGGTACAGAGCTTCTTGGATCCAGTATGTTGACTGTTTGGACTGCAGCCTCTGGGACTTGGCCCCCCATAAGCACAAGAGGATGGATGAATGGATATTAATAGATCAATATTTCAGTACTTGATGTTTAAAGACTTAAGGTTCCAATATTTTGGCAACCATTCCCAATGAAGCAACCTACACCATTGAAATTCAACATGAAATGACTGAGCTGATGCCCATCCAGGAAGGCTTGTTTTATTTCATTAATAGCTAAAACGTGACCCTGCTTTTACAAGCAGTCTTTTTGTACTGGAAACATGAAACAGTCTGCTGAAAGTCTGGTCAGATATTGGACTTTTAAAGAAATCAATCACAAGGTATGCTCTTTGGAAGTAGATAAACTACCAGTTGGGAAATAAGCATGTATTCCTTGAGGATTGCTCCTTCTTGCCTCCCTATGGAAGTCCTCTTGCTTGCCTCTCTCTGAAAGTCTTGTGGTCATGTCCAACTGGAGGGATACCCTTGGGACGACCCAGAATACACTAAAGGGAAAAATATCACATCTGGCCCCAGAGATACTTGGAACCTCAGGGTGAGCTGCATAACTTTGCTGAGGAGGGTCATATCTGTGTTTACTGTTTGGACTGCAGCCTCTATGACTTGGCCACTCATAAGCAGACAAGGATGGATGGATAGAGGGATAATTATTTTACTACATGCTGCTGAAAGAGTCTGGTTCACAATACTTTGGAAAACTTTCCCAATGAAGAAACAGACAACTCTCATGACATTAAAAATTAAATGATTGAGCTGGAGCTCACCCAAGAAGTTTTTTTCTACTGAGGTTATTTCAGTTATAACTAAAACATGGTTTGAGGATATATTGGTTTACTCTTTCCATCAATTACTCCACAGTTCAGGGGCTTCGGGCTGGGATGGCAGAGAGCAAATGCTCTCAGCTCACTAGGTAGGAATATCGTTCTGTTAGAGGGGTTGGATGGCAGAGAACAAATGTTTTCTGGCCATTAGGAGGTGAATTAGTAAGAATGCTGTGTATACTTTGTTTAATTTGATGGAAAAGACAAACATTTTATCCTTCAGATCTCATGTTTTAGTAATATGACCTGAAATCTTTCCACATGCTTTTTAACATTTCATGTGAGTAACACCACCTCCTCAAGTCTTTTCCTGAAAAGCAGCATTTTTGATCAGCCCCATTAACATCAAGGATCAAAGGTCTTTCAATAACAGAGTACAACAACAAAATCAGCAGACATCAGTTTCATGGCTTGGTGTTCAGGTCCATCCAGACAATGCCAGGCTGGCCATTGGTATGAAACTCCATGCTCAGCTGTGGGACATCTCAACTGCGATTGTGAAGAATGATTGTGACTCCTAAGCTTTCAGAAAATTGTATTTGATTGTTGGTTCACTAGATTGGATCCTGTGTTGAGTTACTGTTGAAAATGGACATCAGGAAATTGTTCAATGCTGAGAGTTCATCAAGCAATCTTGCTGAAGGAACTTTAAAGTCCGCTGATATCCCTGAACAACTGACGGCTAACAATACGATTAGAGATGCTAGCTGACCTCTGGTGCACACACAGAGTCAACGTGCCCACAGACACTGCAGGAGTCACTGGTACAACTGCTATGTGTACTGACATGCCAACATCACTGCCTGCACCACCACCACACCCTCTGCCAGCCATCACCGGGCTCCCACCAAGGTTGCAGCTTGGGTCAGTACCAGACAATTCTACTGCTGCCAGTATTGGCCTCAGGCAGGAGCCACCTTATTGAGCCGTAGTCTCCCATAATTACATGGAAAAACACAGCCTGGTCAAACTGGATAACAATGCAGCATTGTAGTCAAATGACAGAAGTACACTTATGCTGTGTGTTGGATGACAAAACAGTCTGTCTTGGATGTACTTTATTGGTGGATGCAACCCTGTGCTTGTTGAAAAGGAAATTGGGAGGCAGTCCCACTTCATCTGATACTGCTTTTACGTTACGTTTTTTTTGGACAGAAAACTTGAACCACAGACTGCTGAAGATCAGCTCAAACACAGGACATTAAAAGGGAAACTCTACAAGTGAGGTTTTATGGAAGTAGAGACTGGTGTATGAAACAACCTGGTGGGAAATAATCATGCATCTTTTGAAGATATCTGCTGCTCTACTCCCAATGGGTGTCCTCTTGCTTGCCTCTTTCTGAAGGTCTTACAGTCATCTCCAACTGGAGGGATATCCTTGGGACGACCCACAATTCGCTTGAAGGAAACATATCCTACCTGGCCCCAGAGCTTCTTGCATTTCCTCAGCCTCCACCAGCCCCCTCCTGGGTCCCACCAAGGATCCGTCATGGATCAGAATACTGTCGATGCCACCATTGGCCTCAGGCTGGAACCAACAGTCAGAGCCAAAGTTTCTTGTCATCTTAGAAGGAAAAACTCAACCAGGTCAAACTGGGCAGAGAAGCTGTAGTCAAATGGCAGGAGAAGACATAAGCCAGTGTGTGGGATCACAGAACAACCAAGCTGGAAAGTTCTTCAGAAGTGGATGCATCCAATTGTTACTTTTATAGGATATTAAGCCAGTGCCACTTCGGTTCATGCTGATTATGCAGGCAGTTTTTTGGACAGGAATCATGAACCTGAGTCTACTGAAGATCTGCTCACACATGGGACATTAAAGGGACACATCACGATTGAGGCTCTCTGGAGGTAGAGACAGGTGGCCATGGGCAGGTGAACTGGTTTGAATCCATTTAATAGTTCATAACTTGATGGAAATGTCACAGTTTATCCTTCATATGCCATGTTTAGGTTATGAGAACTTTAAGCTTTACACATACATTATGAAAGTATGTGTGGTAACTCCACGTTGTTGCCTCAAGTCTTCATTTTCTGACAAACTGCATTTTATCGGCCCCATTAATGTCAAGGATCTGTGGCCTTTCAACTGCATAGCACAACAGACATTTATTTCCAGACCCAGTGATGGGGCATCAAGCAATCTTGCTGAAGGAACTTAAATGCCCTCTGATATTCCTGAACAACCTACAACTAGCAGAGAGGTTGCAGATGCTTTTTAAGTTCCTATATATAAACAGGGTTATTGTCCCCACAGACCCTGCTGGAGCCACTGGTTAAACTGCTTGCATTGGTGCAGATAGTCTTGCTTCTTGACCTGTCTCCATCACAGCCTATGTCACCACCAAACCTTCCACCAGCCTCCTGCTGGCTATCACAAAGGATCTTGGGTAAATACCACGTTATATTCTACTTCCATTTCCATCTGACTGGTGGCCCCTTAAAGAGCTATCTTCCAAGATGGTGGACAAACCCAACCAGGTCAAACTGGACAAAATATCCAGAGTGGTGGTTGTGAGGAAAGAAGCACACTTTCATGTTTTTTGCCTCCTTTTCTCCCTGTGTTGGAAATGTTCAAGTCATTCACACTCCATCTGATGCTTCTTATATTGCTTAAGGATTTTAGGATTGAATACAACCTTCAGAGACTGATACAGGACTACTAAAATATGTAGCGTTTCCAGAATATGTTACATGTGAAGTTCGTTGGAAGGAGAGACAGGGGTGTGAAAGACCTGGCCAATGAGTAGACATGCCACTGCCTGCATATCTTTTTTGTTTTTGGAACCGTTTCAAGATACCCTCAACTAAATGAGTTGTGGGTATTGGAGAGGATGAGAGTCCTTAGAACCTTGTCATGTTTCAGCTGTAGAAATGAGAACTTTTAACATCTTGAGGGACATCAGAGTGGAGTTTTCCTTCCTTTCCATCAAAAGGATCTAGCTGAGGTAACTGATAAGGACCTCACCTGATACCCTCACTAAGGAGGTCCTCTGGACATGTCCAACTGAGAGCTTAGGAAAGACCCAGAACTCTCTGGAGGTTTAATACATCCAATCTAGCCTGGGTGCCTTGGAATCCCTCAGGAAGAGCTAAAAAAAAGTCTGGGGAGACAGACATCTGAGTTTAACAGATTAGCCCACCGCCCCTTTTGACCTGGACTCAAATCAACAAAGAGGTGGATGTTCAGAAATGCCTAAGACACAAGCTGGAATATTAAAACCTGTGTGTGCATTGCTGTTTGTAACCTCTTATATGGATGAAGAAATACACCCGGAAGCACCATGCATTTTTAAGGGTAAATGCTTTAACATCTTTCTGAATATTGCTGGACCTGAAACTTGACCCCAGTGCCGTCTATCAAAAATGACGTGACTACAATTTTCATTCTGCTTCTGATGAAAAATATTGTGAAGCATTGCTGTCTACCACAAATGCCTCTACATCTGAGACAAGGATCTTCTAACAATTGACAAACTGGTGAAAAATGACAAGTGCATGAAGGACCTCCACACTGATTCAAGGATTTAAGCATTTGTGATTCAGGGAAAATGTAACATAAATGCCCACAACTTAAAAAAACACAAATGAAAATCTACAAGACTGTGTTACAGAACAGTCGAATGGAACACAAATGGATTTGGACAGAATAGCCACAGAAAAAAACAAACTGCTAAAACTGGTGTTATTGTCGCAGTGTGTTGAGTATTAAAGAGATACTTTGGAGAACCAAACAGTGCACTTCATTTGCTTGATCTTAAGAGTGAAGCCCCTCTTGGAGTTGTTTGCCGCCAGCTGTCAAGGCTGAGTGTCCACTATCACTGTCTGTGAAAATTTTTTTAAGATTACACTGAAGCATGATCCGTCTGGACAATTGTCAACTGATTCACCTCAGATTTCAAAACGGACTTTTCACAATATTGATGAAGAGGAAGGATTTTCAACTAGCAACACCAATACAACTTCAACAACACTGATTGGTCGGCAAATGTGGCCCACCATCAAATCCCCTGAGGCTGGCTTAGTGCCAGGGTTCAGGTAGGCGGTTCCTCTGTCCCGTGGGTTGGCAATTAAAAAGCAGGTGAGTCAAAAACAGGTAGGTGGATTCCTTAGAATTTATTGTTCTTGCAGCATGTTTGACCATCCATGTCACCACAAAGGTTAAAAGTCTTTACAAAGGGAGACAAAAGAATGAAAACAGGCAACAAAAAAACACCACAAAACCACTCATTTTCAAAACAAAAACTAACATCATCTAACCAGCAACAATCTCAAGGTTCTTTTAAAACACCACACAAACATGACACAACTTTGAACAATGCACAAAGAAATCCTCCTTTGTTACAAAACTTCCAAGCTTTGCTTTAAAATAAGCACAACAAAAACAGCCCAAACTCATTTCTACACTAAAATACAAATTAATTTTTTTTTGACACAACTACACAAGCTAAGGACACAATAAAACACTTTACAATATACTTTACATGTATATGGATAAAATAAAGGATTCCACTTACACTGTAAAACCAACAACATTAACACAACTTTAAAACACTGATCGATTAGCAAATGTGACCCGCCATCGGAGGGCCCCTGCCGGCTGGCTTTGTGCTGGTGTTCAGGTGGACGGTTCCTCCCGCCTGCGGGTCCGCCTCCAGTAAACAGTGGGTAAGTGAAATGCAAGAACAAGCAGTTCATACCAACCATCATAAAACATCGGTCAAAACCAAACCACCTTCATGTTTTTTAATTGCCAAATGCAAGAAAACACTTCATTAAATCCATCAGCAGTAAACCCTCAACAAATGTTTTAGGAAAAAGCACAGCAAACCAACAGCACATTAACTGAAACATGAAACAACAACTTTGAACAATGCACAAAGAAAACCTCCTTTGTTAAAAAACTTCCAAGGTTTACTTTAAAATAAGTACAACAAACACAGCCCAAACTCATTTCTACACTAAAATACCAATTGACTTTTTTTGGCACAAATACACAAACTAAGGACACAACAAAACACTTTCCAATATACTTTACACGTTTATAGAGGAAATAAAGAATTCCACTTACACTGTAAAACCAACAACATCAATACAATTTGAAAAACACTGACCGATTAGCAAATGTGACCCGCCATCGGAGGGCCCCTGCCGGCTGGCTTTGTGCTGGTGTTCAGGTGGACGGTTCCTCCGGCCTGCAGGTCCGCCTCCAGTAAACAGCAGGTAAGTGAAATGCAAGAACAAGCAGTTCATCCTAACCATCACAAAACATCTGTCAAAAACCATACCAAAACACCTCCATGTAAAATAATCCCCCAATGCTATAAAACACTTCATAAAATCCATCAGCAGTAAACCCTCAAAAAATGTTTTGGGAAAAAACACAGCAAACCAACAGCACATTAACTGAAACATGAAACAACAACTTTATAGCAATGCACAAAGAAAACCTCCTTTGTTACAAAACTTCCAAGCTTTACTTTAAAATAAGTACAACAAACACAACCCAAACTCATTTCTACACTAAAATACCAACGGATTTCTTTTTGACACTATTACACAAGCTAAGGACACAACAAAACACTTTACAATATACTTTACACATATATAGAGAAAATCAAGAATTCCACTTACACTGTAGAACCAACATCATCTAAAAAGCTTCAAAAACCCTGACACTACTACACAAACCAAGGACACAACAAAACACTTTACAATATACTTTACACGTACATAGAGAAAATCAAGAATTCCACTTACACTGTAGAACCAACATCATCTAAACAGCTTCAAAACCCTGACACTATTACACAAACCAAGGACACAACAGAACAATTAACAATATACTTTGCACATATATAGAAAAAATAGTGAATTCCATTTGCACTGTAAAACCAACAACATTAACACAACTTTAAAACACTGATCGATTAGCAAATGTGACCCGCCATCGGAGGGCCCCTGCCGGCTGGCTTTGTGCTGGTGTTCAGGTGGACGGTTCCTCCAGCCTGCGGGTCCGCCTCCAGTAAACAGCAGGTAAGTGAAATGCAAGAACAAGCAGTTCATCCTAACCATCACAAAACATCTGTCAAAAACCATACCGAAACACCTCCATGTAAAATAATCCCCCAATGCTATAAAACACTTCATAAAATCCATCAGCAGTAAAACCTCAAAAAATGTTTTAGGAAAAAACACAGCAAACCAACAGCACATTAACTGAAACATGAAACAACAACTTTATAGCAATGCACAAAGAAAACCTCCTTTGTTACAAAACTTTCAAGCTTTACTTTAAAATAAGTACAACAAACACAACCCAAACTCATTTCTACACTAAAATGCAAATTGATTTCTTTTTGACACTCCGACACAAACCAAGGACACAACACTTTACAATATACTTTACACGTATTTAGAAAAAGTAATGAATTCCACTTACACTGTAAAACCAACAACATTAACACAACTTTGAAACACTGATCGATTGGCAAATGTGACCTGCCATCGGAGGGCCCCTGCCGGCTGGCTTTGTGCTGGTGTTCAGGTGGACAGTTCCTCCCGGCCTGCAGGTCCGCCTCCAGTAAACAGCAGGTAAGTGAAATGCAAGAACAAACAGTTCATCCTAACCATCACAAAACATCTGTCAAAAACCATACCAAAACACCTCCATGTAAAATAATCTCCAAATACTATAAAACACTTCATCAAATCCATCAGTAATAAACCCTCAAAAAATGTTGTAGGGATAAAACACAGCAAAATGTTCAAAAGTTTTTTTTTTCAACATTAAACATCATAACAGCAGAGTTTAAAGGGATCCCACAAATATACAGGAAAAAGTTTAAACTGAAACTCAAAGACAACCATTGCCCCAAGACTTTCAAACTTCCATCAAAAGTACAGACAAAAAAAATCATCAAAATCAACAAACAAACATTGTTTCTACATAACTAAATAGACCAAAATTGACCACCAACCCCTGCTGCAACTACACCACCAAACAAGACGCATATAAGAAAGACTTTAGTGCTCGCATAAAACAAATTGTACAACAATCAAAATGGCTCTCACAGGCCTTTCATGCATGAAACTTTTTGACAACGATAAACTTGAACAACAAGCAGATTCTTGCAGGAGCCACAAGTGTTTTGGGCATTTGCAAACTACCCTGATCACTGTAGGCGCTCTTCCGTCACAGTCAGCAATTATGAAGAGTCCATTATGCTTTTGGGATATGTATTGCTAAAAAATGTCTTTTCCCCAGGAAGTTTTGATTAAAGTATTATAATTATGACTTTAAGTTGTGAAAAGCTAAGAGGTAATATTTTGTTCAATCTTTGGCCAAGGTGTTGTTATGATTTTGTAATAAGCATTGCTAGAAATGTCTTTTTCCCAAGAAGGTTTGGATTGAAGCATCATAATAATGACCTTAAGTTGTGAAAAGCTAAGAAGTGATATTTTGTTCGATCTTTTCCCAAGGTGTTGTTATGATTTTGTAATATGTATTGCTAAAAATGTCTTTTTCCCAAGAAGGTTTTGATTGAAGCATTATAATAATGACCTTAAGTTGTGAAAAGCTAAGAAGTAATATTTTGTTCAATCTTTTCCCAAATTGATATGTTTTTTGGGTTATGCATTGCAAAAAAATGTCTGTTCTTCTAGGAGTTTGAATGAAGACTGCAGTGATCTGTGCCTCTTACCTTGTACCTTCATTGTGTGCCAGAAGCCCACCTGCAAGTACCTTTCAAACTGGTGCTCATTGGGGTGCCGATAACTTGGCATATGCACCCCACCCCAAGGAAAAAATAAATAAAAATGATGCTTGCTTTCAATGGCTGAAAGCCACCCAGAGTGATTCATTCTGTGATGGTATCCACGCCCCATACTCCCAATGCAGTGACTCCATATCCCAGATTAACCCTGGCTTCTCTCCAGCAACTGTCCACCCCCAAACGTTTTATTCTTTCTTTTTATGCATCTCTGCACCAACCTGTGCTCCTTCATGGGCAGATTCTTCAAATTGCACTTTGAACCCAACAACACCAAACCAACCGAAAGCACTGATTGATTGGACAGTGTGACCCACCATTGCAGGGCCCCTGCTTGCTTGTTTAGATGGTTTCTCTGGCCTCCGGGTCTGCCCTCAACAACCGGAAGAAAGGTCAAATACAGGTAGAAGGGTTCTCTTAATTTTCTTGTCTTTTGCCTCAGTGTCCAGTACAGGTAGGTGGTTTCTTTTTACTTTCGCTGACCTAATGCAACAAGTCAACAAAAGGGTTAAAAGTGAAAACTCTCAAAATATTAAATGTTCTCCAACCACAACCATCATAAAGGTGTTTATAAAATGGTCTTTATAAACTGATCAAACATTAAAAGGGATTTGAACAACAAATATGTGAAAAGAAAACACAATTCAACAGGTGCTTTCTGAAGGTATCACAAAACAAGGTACAAGATGGTCTTAAGATTACAACAAAATGACAAACCATCACAGTGATGTTCATAAAATGGTCTTTACAAAATGATCAACATTTCAAAAGGGTTTTGGACAGCAAATGTGTGAAAAGAAATCACAATTCAACAGGTGCTTTCTGAAGGTATCACAAAACAAGGTACAAGATGGTCTTGAGATTACAGCAAAATGACAGACCATCACAATGATGTTCATAAAATGGTCTTTACAAAATGATCAACATTTCAAAAGGGTTTTGGACAGCAAATGTGTGAAAAGAAATCACAATTCAACAGGTTCTTTCTGAAGGTATCACAAAACTAGGTACAAGATGGTCTTAAGATTACAGCAAAGCAACAAACCACCACAATGATGTTCATAAAATGGTCTCTACAAACTGATCAAAGTTTCAAAAGGGTTTTGAACAACAAATGTGTGAAAAGCAATTCAACAGGTGCTTTCTGAAGGTATCAATAAACAAGGTAAAAAATGATGTTAAGATTACAGCAAAACAAGTTCAACAAAAGTTAAAAATAGGCAACTGTGCCTTAAAAATGGTAAAAATCAAAACTTCTTTAAGGGGCTATTTGGGGAAAATAACAACAATGCAAAAAGCAAGTCCTTCACAATAAGGACAAAAAAAGTAAAACAAAAACTTCAGACGGTCTGGTCAGAAAAAGAAAGAACAAGGTACAAAAAGCTTCAGTTTAAGGTTGTTTTTCTTTTCCTGATACAAATGCAACACCAAAACAAGACTATAAAATGGTTTCTGGTATTTTTTTTTACACGTTGTCTTTTTTAAACAATTGAGGCCAAAAAAAAAACAAAAAACTTTTAAACATTTGCAAAACAATATGTTCCCAAGATTTTTGCTTTAATGCACAATAGTTACATCTAGTGTTACCCATTGTCAGGCTTGTTTCTCGAGCATGATATATGAGACTAGAGTAAGAACCTGGACAAACTGCCATTGTCCCGGTGTGCTCAAGTTCTCATAGAGTAAGACTTCTCTGCTAGCTGACCGACTGTAGTCTGCTGTGGCTCAGTCAGTCAGCAGCTCAGAAACATGTAAACTGATCGATTTTTCAAATGTGACCTGCCATCAGAGGGCTCCTGCCGGCTGGCCTTGTGCCAGTGTTCGGGCAGACGGTTCCTCTGGCCTGCAGGTCCAACATGTTTTTCAACTGTGATGTCCTGGATATATTGTTCATGATGCATATAAATCATGCATGATCGATGAGACTAGAGTCAGAACCTAGAAAATGACCAGTTGTCCTTGTGTGCTCAAGTTCTCAAAGAGTAAGACTTCTCTGCTAGCTGACCGACTGTAGTCTGCTGTGGCTCAGTCTTCCAGCAGCTCAGAAACATGTAAACTGATCGATTTTTCAAATGTGACCTGCCATCAGAGGGCTCCTGCCGGCTGGCCTTGTGCCAGTGTTCAGGCAGACGGTTCCTCTGGCCTGCAGGTCCAACATGTTTTTTCAACTGTGATGTCCTGGATATATTGTTCATGATGCATGTAATTCATGCATGATAAATGAAACTAGAGTCATGGCCTGGACACTGACCCATTGTCCGGGTGTGCTCAATTTCTCATAGAGGAAGACTTCCCTGCTAGCTGACCGACTGTCCTCTGCTGTGGCCCAGTCTTCCAGCAGCTCAGAAACATGTAAACAGACCTATTATATTAAATTTTACCTGCCATCTGAAGCCCACTGCCGGCCGGCCTTGTGCCAGTGTTCGGGCAGACGGTTCCTCTGGCCTGCGGGTCCGCCTCCAGTAAACAGCAGGTAAGTGAAATGCAAGAACAAACAGTTCATACCAACCATCACAAAACACTTGTCACCAAAACACCTCCATGTAAAATAATCCCCCAATGCTATAAAACACTTCATAAAATCCATCAGCAGTAAACCATCAAACAATGTTTTAGGAAAAAACACAGATGGCCTGCGGCCTGCGGGTCCGCCTCCAGTAAACAGCAGGTAAGTGAAATGCAAGAACAAACAGTTCATCCTAACCATCAAAAAACATCTGTCAAAAACCATACCAAAACACCTCCATGTAAAATAATCCCCTAATGGTATAAAACACTTCATAAAATCCATCAGCAATAAACTCCCAAAAAAATGTTTAAGGAAACAACCCAGCAAACCAACAGCACATTAACTGAAACATGAAACAACAACTTTATAGCAATGCACAAAGAAAACCTCCTTTGTTACAAAACTTCCAAGCTTTACTTTAAAATAAGTACAACAAACACAACCCAAACTCATTTCTACACTAAAATACAAATTGATTTCTTTTTGACACTATAACACAAGCTAAGGACAGAACAAAACACTTTACAATATACTTTACACGTATATAGAAAAAATAGTGAATTCCACTTACACTGTAGAACCAACATCATCTAAAAAGCTTCAAAAACCCTGACACTACTACACAAACCAAGGACAGAACAGAACACTTTACAATATACTTTGCACATATATAGAAAAAATAGTGAATTCCACTTGCACTGTAGAACCAACAACATTAACACAACTTGAAAAACACTGATCGATTAGCAAATGTGACCCGCCATCGGAGGGCCCCTGCCGGCTGGCTTTGTGCTGGTGTTCAGGTGGACGGTTCCTCCGGCCTGCGGGTCCGCCTCCAGTAAACAGCAGGTAAGTGAAATGCAAGAACAAGCAGTTCATCCTAACCATCACAAAACATCTGTCAAAAACCATACCAAAACACCTCCATGTAAAATAATCCCCTAATGCTATAAAACACTTCATAAAATCCATCAGCAGTAAACCCTCAAAAAATGTATTGGGAAAAAAACCAGCAAACCAACAGCACATTAACTGAAACATGAAACAACAACTTTATAGCAATGCACAAAGAAAACCTCCTTTGTTACAAAACTTCCAAGCTTTACTTTAAAATAAGTACAACAAACACAACCCAAACTCATTTCTACACTAAAATACCAACGGATTTCTTTTTGACACTATAACACAAGCTAAGGACAAACACTTTACAATATACCTTATACGTATATAGAAAAAATAGTGAATTCCACTTGCACTGTAGTACCAACAACATCTAAACAGCTTCAAAAACCCTGACACTACTACACAAGCCAAGGACACAACAAAACAATTTACAATATACTTTGCACATATATAGAAAAAATAGTGAATTCCACTTGCACTGTAGAACCAACAACATTAACACAACTTGAAAAACACTGATGGATTAGCAAATGTGACCCGCCATCGGAGGGCCCCTGCCGGCTGGTTTTGTGCTGGTGTTCAGGTGGACGGTTCCTCCGGCCTGCGGGTCCGCCTCCAGTAAACAGCAGGTAAGTGAAATGCAAGAACAAGCAGTTCATCCTAACCATCACAAAACATCTGTCAAAAACCATACCAAAACACCTCCATGTAAAATAATCCCCCAATGCTATAAAACACTTCATAAAATCCATCAGCAGTAAACCCTCAAAGAATGTATTGGGAAAAAACACAGCAAACCAACAGCACATTAACTGAAACATGAAACAACAACTTTATAGCAATGCACAAAGAAAACCTCCTTTGTTACAAAACTTCCAAGCTTTACTTTAAAATAAGTCCAACAAACACAACCCAAACTCATTTCTACACTAAAATACCAAAGGATTTCTTTTTGACACTATTACACAAGCTAAGGACAGAACAAAACACTTTACAATATACTTTACACATATATAGAGAAAATCAAGAATTCCACTTACACTGTAGAACCAACATCATCTAAACAGCTTCAAAAACCCTGACACTACTACACAAACCAAGGACAGAACAAAACACTTTACAATGTACTTTACACGTATATAGAAAAAATAGTGAATTCCACTTACACTGTAGAACCAACAACATCTAAACAGCTTCAAAAACCCTGACACTACTACACAAACCAAGGACACAACAGAACAATTAACAATATACTTTGCACATGTATAGAAAAAATAGTGAATTCAATTTGCACTGTAAAACCAACAACATTAACACAACTTGAAAAACACTGATCGATTAGCAAATGTGACCCGCCATCGGAGGGCCCCTGCCGGCTGGCTTTGTGCTGGTGTTCAGGTGGACGGTTCCTCCGGCCTGCGGGTCCGCCTCCAGTAAACAGCAGGTAAGTGAAATGCAAGAACAAGCAGTTC
Source organism: Cetoscarus ocellatus (assembly GCA_037902135.1). NCBI lineage: Eukaryota > Metazoa > Chordata > Actinopteri > Labriformes > Labridae > Cetoscarus > Cetoscarus ocellatus. The sequence goes on along the minus strand of JBAMNC010000950.1, from coordinate 250,551 downwards.
ATCCTAACCATCACAAAACATCTGTCAAAAACCATACCAAAACACCTCCATGTAAAATAATCCCCCAATGCTATAAAACACTTCATAAAATCCATCAGCAGTAAACCCTCAAAGAATGTATTGGGAAAAAACACAGCAAACCAACAGCACATTAACTGAAACATGAAACAACAACTTTATAGCAATGCACAAAGAAAACCTCCTTTATTACAAAACTTCCAAGCTTTACTTTAAAATAAGTACAACAAACAGAACCCAAACTCATTTCTACACCAAAATACCAACGGATTTCTTTTTGACACTATTACACAAGCTAAGGACAGAACAAAACACTTTACAATATACTTTACACGTATATAGAGAAAATCAAGAATTCCACTTACACTGTAGAACCAACATCATCTAAAAAGCTTCAAAAACCCTGACACTACTACACAAACCAAGGACACAACAAAACAATTTACAATATACTTTGCACATATATAGAAAAAATAGTGAATTCCACTTGCACTGTAGAACCAACAACATTAACACAACTTGAAAAACACTGATGGATTAGCAAATGTGACCCGCCATCGGAGGGCCCCTGCCGGCTGGCTTTGTGCTGGTGTTCAGGTGGACGGTTCCTCCGGCCTGCGGGTCCGCCTCCAGTAAACAGCAGGTAAGTGAAATGCAAGAACAAGCAGTTCATCCTAACCATCACAAAACATCTGTCAAAAACCATACCAAAACACCTCCATGTAAAATAATCCCCCAATGCTATAAAACACTTCATAAAATCCATCAGCAGTAAACCCTCAAAAAATGTATTGGGAAAAAACACAGCAAACCAACAGCACATTAACTGAAACATGAAACAACAACTTTATAGCAATGCACAAAGAAAACCTCCTTTGTTACAAAACTTTCAAGCTTTACTTTAAAATAAGTACAACAAACACAACCCAAACTCATTTCTACACTAAAATACCAACGGATTTCTTTTTGACACTATAACACAAGCTAAGGACAGAACAAAACACTTTACAATATACTTTACACATATATAGTGAAAATCAAGAATTCCACTTACACTGTAGAACCAACATCATCTAAAAAGCTTCAAAAACCCTGACACTACTACACAAACCAAGGACACAACAGAACAATTTACAATATACTTTGCACATATATAGAAAAAATAGTGAATTCCACTTGCACTGTAAAACCAACAACATTAACACAATTTTAAAACACTGATGGATTAGCAAATGTGACCCGCCATCGGAGGGCCCCTGCCGGCTGGCTTTGTGCTGGTGTTCAGGTGGACGGTTCCTCCGGCCTGCGGGTCCGCCTCCAGTAAACAGCAGGTAAGTGAAATGCAAGAACAAGCAGTTCATCCTAACCATCACAAAACATCTGTCAAAAACCATACCAAAACACCTCCATGTAAAATAATCCCCCAATGCTATAAAACACTTCATAAAATCCATCAGCAGTAAACCCTCAAAAAATGTATTGGGAAAAAACACAGCAAACCAACAGCACATTAACTGAAACATGAAACAACAACTTTATAGCAATGCACAAAGAAAACCTCCTTTGTTACAAAACTTTCAAGCTTTACTTTAAAATAAGTACAACAAACACAACCCAAACTCATTTCTACACTAAAATACCAACGGATTTCTTTTTGACACTATAACACAAGCTAAGGACAGAACAAAACACTTTACAATATACTTTACACATATATAGTGAAAATCAAGAATTCCACTTACACTGTAGAACCAACATCATCTAAAAAGCTTCAAAAACCCTGACACTACTACACAAACCAAGGACACAACAGAACAATTTACAATATACTTTGCACATATATAGAAAAAATAGTGAATTCCACTTGCACTGTAAAACCAACAACATTAACACAATTTTAAAACACTGATGGATTAGCAAATGTGACCCGCCATCGGAGGGCCCCTGCCGGCTGGCTTTGTGCTGGTGTTCAGGTGGACGGTTCCTCCGGCCTGCGGGTCCGCCTCCAGTAAACAGCAGGTAAGTGAAATGCAAGAACAAGCAGTTCATCCTAACCATCACAAAACATCTGTCAAAAACCATACCAAAACACCTCCATGTAAAATAATCCCCCAATGCTATAAAACCCTTCATAAAATCCATCAGCAGTAAACCCTCAAAAAATGTATTGGGAAAAAACACAGCAAACCAACAGCACATTAACTGAAACATGAAACAACAACTTTATAGCAATGCACAAAGAAAACCTCCTTTGTTACAAAACTTCCAAGCTTTACTTTAAAATAAGTACAACAAACAGAACCCAAACTCATTTCTACACTAAAATACCAACGGATTTCTTTTTGACATTATAACACATACTAAGGACAGAACAAAACACTTTACAATATACTTTACACATATATAGTGAAAATCAAGAATTCCACTTACACTGTAGAACCAACAACATCTAAACAGCTTCAAAAACCCTGACACTACTACACAAGCCAAGGACACAACAGAACAATTTACAATATACTTTGCACATATATAGAAAAAATAGTGAATTCCACTTGCACTGTAAAACCAACAACATTAACACAACTTGAAAAACACTGATCGATTAGCAAATGTGACCCGCCATCGGAGGGCCCCTGCCGGCTGGCTTTGTGCTGGTGTTCAGGTGGACGGTTCCTCCGGCCTGCGGGTCCGCCTCCAGTAAACAGCAGGTAAGTGAAATGCAAGAACAAGCAGTTCATCCTAACCATCACAAAACATCTGTCAAAAACCATACCAAAACACCTCCATGTAAAATAATCCCCCAATGCTATAAAACACTTCATAAAATCCATCAGCAGTAAACCCTCAAAAAATGTATTGGGAAAAAACACAGCAAACCAACAGCACATTAACTGAAACATGAAACAACAACTTTATAGCAATGCACAAAGAAAACCTCCTTTGTTACAAAACTTTCAAGCTTTACTTTAAAATAAGTACAACAAACACAACCCAAACTCATTTCTACACTAAAATACCAACGGATTTCTTTTTGACACTATAACACAAGCTAAGGACAGAACAAAACACTTTACAATATACTTTACACATATATAGTGAAAATCAAGAATTCCACTTACACTGTAGAACCAACATCATCTAAAAAGCTTCAAAAACCCTGACACTACTACACAAACCAAGGACACAACAGAACAATTTACAATATACTTTGCACATATATAGAAAAAATAGTGAATTCCACTTGCACTGTAAAACCAACAACATTAACACAATTTTAAAACACTGATGGATTAGCAAATGTGACCCGCCATCGGAGGGCCCCTGCCGGCTGGCTTTGTGCTGGTGTTCAGGTGGACGGTTCCTCCGGCCTGCGGGTCCGCCTCCAGTAAACAGCAGGTAAGTGAAATGCAAGAACAAGCAGTTCATCCTAACCATCACAAAACATCTGTCAAAAACCATACCAAAACACCTCCATGTAAAATAATCCCCCAATGCTATAAAACACTTCATAAAATCCATCAGCAGTAAACCCTCAAAAAATGTATTGGGAAAAAACACAGCAAACCAACAGCACATTAACTGAAACATGAAACAACAACTTTATAGCAATGCACAAAGAAAACCTCCTTTGTTACAAAACTTTCAAGCTTTACTTTAAAATAAGTACAACAAACACAACCCAAACTCATTTCTACACTAAAATACCAACGGATTTCTTTTTGACACTATAACACAAGCTAAGGACAGAACAAAACACTTTACAATATACTTTACACATATATAGTGAAAATCAAGAATTCCACTTACACTGTAGAACCAACATCATCTAAAAAGCTTCAAAAACCCTGACACTACTACACAAACCAAGGACACAACAGAACAATTTACAATATACTTTGCACATATATAGAAAAAATAGTGAATTCCACTTGCACTGTAAAACCAACAACATTAACACAATTTTAAAACACTGATGGATTAGCAAATGTGACCCGCCATCGGAGGGCCCCTGCCGGCTGGCTTTGTGCTGGTGTTCAGGTGGACGGTTCCTCCGGCCTGCGGGTCCGCCTCCAGTAAACAGCAGGTAAGTGAAATGCAAGAACAAGCAGTTCATCCTAACCATCACAAAACATCTGTCAAAAACCATACCAAAACACCTCCATGTAAAATAATCCCCCAATGCTATAAAACCCTTCATAAAATCCATCAGCAGTAAACCCTCAAAAAATGTATTGGGAAAAAACACAGCAAACCAACAGCACATTAACTGAAACATGAAACAACAACTTTATAGCAATGCACAAAGAAAACCTCCTTTGTTACAAAACTTCCAAGCTTTACTTTAAAATAAGTACAACAAACAGAACCCAACTCATTTCTACACTAAAATACCAACGGATTTCTTTTTGACATTATAACACATACTAAGGACAGAACAAAACACTTTACAATATACTTTACACATATATAGTGAAAATCAAGAATTCCACTTACACTGTAGAACCAACAACATCTAAACAGCTTCAAAAACCCTGACACTACTACACAAGCCAAGGACACAACAAAACAATTTACAATATACTTTGCACATATATAGAAAAAATAGTGAATTCCACTTGCACTGTAGAACCAACAACATTAACACAACTTGAAAAACACTGATGGATTAGCAAATGTGACCCGCCATCGGAGGGCCCCTGCCGGCTGGCTTTGTGCTGGTGTTCAGGTGGACGGTTCCTCCGGCCTGCGGGTCCGCCTCCAGTAAACAGCAGGTAAGTGAAATGCAAGAACAAGCAGTTCATCCTAACCATCACAAAACATCTGTCAAAAACCATACCAAAACACCTCCATGTAAAATAATCCCCCAATGCTATAAAACACTTCATAAAATCCATCAGCAGTAAACCCTCAAAAAATGTATTGGGAAAAAACACAGCAAACCAACAGCACATTAACTGAAACATGAAACAACAACTTTATAGCAATGCACAAAGAAAACCTCCTTTGTTACAAAACTTCCAAGCTTTACTTTAAAATAAGTACAACAAACAGAACCCAAACTCATTTCTACACTAAAATACCAACGGATTTCTTTTTGACACTATAACACAAGCTAAGGACAAACACTTTACAATATACCTTATACGTATATAGAAAAAATAGTGAATTCCACTTGCACTGTAGAACCAACAACATCTAAACAGCTTCAAAAACCCTGACACTACTACACAAACCAAGGACACAACAGAACAATTTACAATATACTTTGCACATATATAGAAAAAATAGTGAATTCCACTTGCACTGTAAAACCAACAACATTAACACAATTTTAAAACACTGATGGATTAGCAAATGTGACCCGCCATCGGAGGGCCCCTGCCGGCTGGCTTTGTGCTGGTGTTCAGGTGGACGGTTCCTCCGGCCTGTGGGTCCGCCTCCAGTAAACAGCAGGTAAGTGAAATGCAAGAACAAGCAGTTCATCCTAACCATCACAAAACATCTGTCAAAAACCATACCGAAACACCTCCATGTAAAATAATCCCCCAATGCTATAAAACACTTCATAAAATCCATCAGCAGTAAACCCTCAAAACATGTTTTGGGAAAAAACACAGCAAACCAACAGCACATTAACTGAAACATGAAACAACAACTTTATAGCAATGCACAAAGAAAACCTCCTTTGTTACAAAACTTCCAAGCTTTACTTTAAAATAAGTACAACAAACACAACCCAAACTCATTTCTACACTAAAATACAAATTAATTTTTTTTGACACAACTACACAAGCCAAGGACACAACAAAACACTTTACAATATACTTTACACGTATATAGAGAAAATAAAGAATTCCACTTACACTGTAAAACCAACAACATCAATACAACTTTAAAACACTGATCGATTAGCAAACATGACCCGCCATCGGAGGGCCCCTGCCGGCTGGCTTTGTGCTGGTGTTCATGTGGACGGTTCCTCCGGCCTGCGGGTCCGCCTCCAGTAAACAGAAGGTAAGTGAAATGCAAGAACAAACAGTTCATCCTAACCATCACAAAACATCTGTCAAAAACCATACCAAAACACCTCCATGTAAAATAATCTCCAAATACTATAAAACACTTCAATAAATCCATCAGTAATAAACCCTCAAAAATAAAATAAGTACAACAAACAAAACACAAACTCATTTCTACACCAAAATACAAATTGATTTCTTTTTGACACTATTACACAAGCTAAGGACAGAACAAAACACTTTACAATATACTTCACACATATATTGAGAAAATCAAGAATTCCACTTACACTCTAGAACCAACATCATCTAAAAAGCTTCAAAAACACTGACACTACTACACAAACCAAGGACACAACAAAACAATTTACAATATACTTTGCACATATATAGAAACAATAGTGAATTCCACTTACACTGTAAAACCAACAACATTAACACAACTTTAAAACACTGATCGATTAGCAAATGTGACCCGCCATCGGAGGGCCCCTGCCGGCTGGCTTTGTGCTGGTGTTCAGGTGGACGGTTCCTCCGGCCTGCGGGTCCGCCTCCAGTAAACAGCAGGTAAGTGAAATGCAAGAACAAGAAGTTCATCCTAACCATCACAAAACATCTGTCAAAAACCATACCAAAACACCTCCATGTAAAATAATCCCCCAATGCTATAAAACCCTTCATAAAATCCATCAGCAGTAAACCCTCAAAAAATGTATTGGGAAAAAACACAGCAAACCAACAGCACATTAACTGAAACATGAAACAACAACTTTATAGCAATGCACAAAGAAAACCTCCTTTGTTACAAAACTTCCAAGCTTTACTTTAAAATAAGTACAACAAACAGAACCCAAACTCATTTCTACACTAAAATACCAACGGATTTCTTTTTGACATTATAACACATACTAAGGACAGAACAAAACACTTTACAATATACTTTACACATATATAGTGAAAATCAAGAATTCCACTTACACTGTAGAACCAACAACATCTAAACAGCTTCAAAAACCCTGACACTACTACACAAGCCAAGGACACAACAGAACAATTTACAATATACTTTGCACATATATAGAAAAAATAGTGAATTCCACTTGCACTGTAGAACCAACAACATTAACACAACTTGAAAAACACTGATGGATTAGCAAATGTGACCCGCCATCGGAGGGCCCCTGCCGGCTGGCTTTGTGCTGGTGTTCAGGTGGACGGTTCCTCCGGCCTGCGGGTCCGCCTCCAGTAAACAGCAGGTAAGTGAAATGCAAGAACAAGCAGTTCATCCTAACCATCACAAAACATCTGTCAAAAACCATACCAAAACACCTCCATGTAAAATAATCCCCCAATGCTATAAAACACTTCATAAAATCCATCAGCAGTAAACCCTCAAAAAATGTATTGGGAAAAAACACAGCAAACCAACAGCACATTAACTGAAACATGAAACAACAACTTTATAGCAATGCACAAAGAAAACCTCCTTTGTTACAAAACTTTCAAGCTTTACTTTAAAATAAGTACAACAAACACAACCCAAACTCATTTCTACACTAAAATACCAACGGATTTCTTTTTGACACTATAACACAAGCTAAGGACAGAACAAAACACTTTACAATATACTTTACACATATATAGTGAAAATCAAGAATTCCACTTACACTGTAGAACCAACATCATCTAAAAAGCTTCAAAAACCCTGACACTACTACACAAACCAAGGACACAACAGAACAATTTACAATATACTTTGCACATATATAGAAAAAATAGTGAATTCCACTTGCACTGTAAAACCAACAACATTAACACAATTTTAAAACACTGATGGATTAGCAAATGTGACCCGCCATCGGAGGGCCCCTGCCGGCTGGCTTTGTGCTGGTGTTCAGGTGGACGGTTCCTCCGGCCTGCGGGTCCGCCTCCAGTAAACAGCAGGTAAGTGAAATGCAAGAACAAGCAGTTCATCCTAACCATCACAAAACATCTGTCAAAAACCATACCAAAACACCTCCATGTAAAATAATCCCCCAATGCTATAAAACACTTCATAAAATCCATCAGCAGTAAACCCTCAAAAAATGTATTGGGAAAAAACACAGCAAACCAACAGCACATTAACTGAAACATGAAACAACAACTTTATAGCAATGCACAAAGAAAACCTCCTTTGTTACAAAACTTTCAAGCTTTACTTTAAAATAAGTACAACAAACACAACCCAAACTCATTTCTACACTAAAATACCAACGGATTTCTTTTTGACACTATAACACAAGCTAAGGACAGAACAAAACACTTTACAATATACTTTACACATATATAGTGAAAATCAAGAATTCCACTTACACTGTAGAACCAACATCATCTAAAAAGCTTCAAAAACCCTGACACTACTACACAAACCAAGGACACAACAGAACAATTTACAATATACTTTGCACATATATAGAAAAAATAGTGAATTCCACTTGCACTGTAAAACCAACAACATTAACACAATTTTAAAACACTGATGGATTAGCAAATGTGACCCGCCATCGGAGGGCCCCTGCCGGCTGGCTTTGTGCTGGTGTTCAGGTGGACGGTTCCTCCGGCCTGCGGGTCCGCCTCCAGTAAACAGCAGGTAAGTGAAATGCAAGAACAAGCAGTTCATCCTAACCATCACAAAACATCTGTCAAAAACCATACCAAAACACCTCCATGTAAAATAATCCCCCAATGCTATAAAACCCTTCATAAAATCCATCAGCAGTAAACCCTCAAAAAATGTATTGGGAAAAAACACAGCAAACCAACAGCACATTAACTGAAACATGAAACAACAACTTTATAGCAATGCACAAAGAAAACCTCCTTTGTTACAAAACTTCCAAGCTTTACTTTAAAATAAGTACAACAAACAGAACCCAAACTCATTTCTACACTAAAATACCAACGGATTTCTTTTTGACATTATAACACATACTAAGGACAGAACAAAACACTTTACAATATACTTTACACATATATAGTGAAAATCAAGAATTCCACTTACACTGTAGAACCAACAACATCTAAACAGCTTCAAAAACCCTGACACTACTACACAAGCCAAGGACACAACAAAACAATTTACAATATACTTTGCACATATATAGAAAAAATAGTGAATTCCACTTGCACTGTAGAACCAACAACATTAACACAACTTGAAAAACACTGATGGATTAGCAAATGTGACCCGCCATCGGAGGGCCCCTGCCGGCTGGCTTTGTGCTGGTGTTCAGGTGGACGGTTCCTCCGGCCTGCGGGTCCGCCTCCAGTAAACAGCAGGTAAGTGAAATGCAAGAACAAGCAGTTCATCCTAACCATCACAAAACATCTGTCAAAAACCATACCAAAACACCTCCATGTAAAATAATCCCCCAATGCTATAAAACACTTCATAAAATCCATCAGCAGTAAACCCTCAAAAAATGTATTGGGAAAAAACACAGCAAACCAACAGCACATTAACTGAAACATGAAACAACAACTTTATAGCAATGCACAAAGAAAACCTCCTTTGTTACAAAACTTCCAAGCTTTACTTTAAAATAAGTACAACAAACAGAACCCAAACTCATTTCTACACTAAAATACCAACGGATTTCTTTTTGACACTATAACACAAGCTAAGGACAAACACTTTACAATATACCTTATACGTATATAGAAAAAATAGTGAATTCCACTTGCACTGTAGAACCAACAACATCTAAACAGCTTCAAAAACCCTGACACTACTACACAAACCAAGGACACAACAGAACAATTTACAATATACTTTGCACATATATAGAAAAAATAGTGAATTCCACTTGCACTGTAAAACCAACAACATTAACACAACTTGAAAAACACTGATGGATTAGCAAATGTGACCCGCCATCGGAGGGCCCCTGCCGGCTGGCTTTGTGCTGGTGTTCAGGTGGACGGTTCCTCCGGCCTGTGGGTCCGCCTCCAGTAAACAGCAGGTAAGTGAAATGCAAGAACAAGCAGTTCATCCTAACCATCACAAAACATCTGTCAAAAACCATACCGAAACACCTCCATGTAAAATAATCCCCCAATGCTATAAAACACTTCATAAAATCCATCAGCAGTAAACCCTCAAAACATGTTTTGGGAAAAAACACAGCAAACCAACAGCACATTAACTGAAACATGAAACAACAACTTTATAGCAATGCACAAAGAAAACCTCCTTTGTTACAAAACTTCCAAGCTTTACTTTAAAATAAGTACAACAAACACAACCCAAACTCATTTCTACACTAAAATACAAATTAATTTTTTTTGACACAACTACACAAGCCAAGGACACAACAAAACAATTTACAATATACTTTACACGTATATAGAGAAAATAAAGAATTCCACTTACACTGTAAAACCAACAACATCAATACAACTTTAAAACACTGATCGATTAGCAAACATGACCCGCCATCGGAGGGCCCCTGCCGGCTGGCTTTGTGCTGGTGTTCATGTGGACGGTTCCTCCGGCCTGCGGGTCCGCCTCCAGTAAACAGAAGGTAAGTGAAATGCAAGAACAAACAGTTCATCCTAACCATCACAAAACATCTGTCAAAAACCATACCAAAACACCTCCATGTAAAATAATCTCCAAATACTATAAAACACTTCAATAAATCCATCAGTAATAAACCCTCAAAAATAAAATAAGTACAACAAACAAAACACAAACTCATTTCTACACCAAAATACAAATTGATTTCTTTTTGACACTATTACACAAGCTAAGGACAGAACAAAACACTTTACAATATACTTCACACATATATTGAGAAAATCAAGAATTCCACTTACACTCTAGAACCAACATCATCTAAAAAGCTTCAAAAACACTGACACTACTACACAAACCAAGGACACAACAAAACAATTTACAATATACTTTGCACATATATAGAAACAATAGTGAATTCCACTTACACTGTAAAACCAACAACATTAACACAACTTTAAAACACTGATCGATTAGCAAATGTGACCCGCCATCGGAGGGCCCCTGCCGGCTGGCTTTGTGCTGGTGTTCAGGTGGACGGTTCCTCCGGCCTGCGGGTCCGCCTCCAGTAAACAGCAGGTAAGTGAAATGCAAGAACAAGCAGTTCATCCTAACCATCACAAAACATCTCACAACAACAAAACCACCTTCATGTAAAATAATCTCCTAATACTATAAAACACTTCAATAAATCCATCAACAATAAACCCTCAAAAAATGTTGTAGGGAAAAAACACAGCAAAATGTTCAAAATTTTTTTTTTCCAACACAAAACATCATAACAGCAGAGTTTAAAGGGATCCCACAAATATACAGGAAAAAGTTTAATCTGAACTCAAAGACAACCATTGCCCCAAGACTTTCAACCTTCCCTCAAAAGTACAGAAAAAAAATCATCAAAATCAACAAACATTGTTTCTACATTACTAAATAGACCAAAAATGACCACCAACCCCTGCTGCAACTACACCACCAAACAAGACACATACAAGACAGACTTTAGTGCTCGCATAAAACAAATTGTACAACAATCAAAATGGTTCTCAAAGGCCTTTCATGCATGAAACTTTTTGACAACGATAAACTTGAACAACAAGCAGATTCTCGCAGGAGCCACAATTTTTTGGGCATTTGCAAACTACCCTGATCACTGCAGGCGCTGTTCCGTCGAAGTCAGCAATTATGAAGAGTCCATGGAGTTAGTTAATGAAGGTCAGTAAATTTCTTTTTAAATTGGTTTTTTATGCTTGATCTGTGTAGTCTTATTTGGTTAATTGACTTAAAATAATGTACCAATTTTACCAGTAATTGTACTTATAGTTGTGTTGAAAAATGTAATAATTATGACCTTAAGTTGTGAAAAGCTAAGAAGTAATGTTTTGTTCAATCTTTTCCCAAGTTGATGTCATTCTTTTGGAATATGTATTACTGAAAAATGTCTTTTACCCAAGAAGTTTTGATTGAAGCATTATAATTATGACCTTAAGTTGTGAAAGGCTAAGAAGTAATATTTTGTTCAATCTTTTCCCAAGGTGTTGTTATGCTTTTGTAATATGTATTGCTAAAAATGTCTTTTTCCCAAGAAGGTTTTGATTGAATCATTATAATAATGACCTTAGGTTGTGTAAAGCTAAGAAGTGATGTTTTGTTCAATCTTTTCCCAAGATGATGTTATTCTTTTGGGATATGTATTACTGAAAAATGTCTTTTACCCAAGAAGTTTTGATTGAAGCATTATAATTATGACCTTATGTTGTGAAAGGCTAAGAAGTAATATTTTGTTTAATCTTTTCCCAAATTGATGTTCTGCTTTTGGGATATGTATTGCTAAAAAATGTCTGTTCTTCTATGAGTTTGAATGAAGACTGCAGTGATCTGTGCCTCTTACCTTGTACCTTCATTGTGTGTCAGAAGCCCACCTGCAAGTACCTTTCAAACTGGCTCCTCATTGGGGTGCCAATAACTTGGCATATGCACCCCGCCCCAAGAAAAAAATAAATAAAAATGATGCTTGCTTTCAATTGCTGAAAGCCACCCAGAGTGATTCATTCTGTGATGGTATCCACGCCCCATACTCCCAATGCAGTGACTCCATATCCAGCAACTGTCCACCCCCAAACGTTTTATTCTTTCTTTTTATGCATCTCTGCACCAACCTGTGCTCCTTCATGGGCAGATTCTTCAAATTGCACTTTGAACCCAACAACACCAAACCAACCGAAAGCACTGATTGATTGGACAGTGTGACCCGCCATTGCAGGGCCCCTGCTTGCTTGTTTAGATGGTTTCTCTGGCCTCCCGGTCTGCCCTCAACAACCAGAAGGAAAGTCAAATACAGGTAGAAGGGTTCTCTTAATTTTCTTGTCTTTTGCCTCAGTGTCCAGTACAGGTAGGTGATTTCTTTTTACTTTCGCTGACCTAATGCAACAAGTCAACAAAAGGGTTAAAAGTGAAAACTCTCAAAATATTAAATGTTCTCCAACCACAACCATCATAAAGGTGTTTATAAAATGGTCTTTATAAACTGATCAAACATTAAAAGGGATTTGAACAACAAATATGTGAAAAGAAAACACAATTCAACAGGTGCTTTCTGAAGGTATCACAAAACAAGGTACAAGATGGTCTTAAGATTACAACAAAATGACAAACCATCACAGTGATGTTCATAAAATGGTCTTTACAAAATGATCAACGTTTCAAAAGGGTTTTGGACAGCAAATGTGTGAAAAGAAATCACAATTCAACAGGTTCTTTCTGAAGGTATCACAAAACAAGGTACAAGATGGTCTTAAGATTACAGCAAAGCAACAAACCACCACAATGATGTTCATAAAATGGTCTCTACAAACTGATCAAAGTTTCAAAAGGGTTTTGAACAACAAATGTGTGAAAAGCTATTCAGCAGGTTCTTTCTGAAGGTATCACAAAACTAGGTACAAGATGGTCTTAAGATTACAGCAAAGCAACAAACCACCACAATGATGTTCATAAAATGGTCTCTACAAACTGATCAAAGTTTCAAAAGGGTTTTGAACAACAAATGTGTGAAAAGCTATTCAGCAGGTTCTTTCTGAAGGTATCACAAAACTAGGTAAAAATGATGTTAAGATTACAGCAAAACAAGTTCAACAAAAGTTTAAAAATAGGCAACTGTGCCTTAAAAATTGTAAAAATCAAAACTTCTTTAAGGGGTTATTTGGGGAAAATAACAACAATGCAAAAAGCAAGTCCTTCACAATAAGGACAAAAAAAGTAAAACAAAAACTTAAAACAACACGTTGTCTTTTTTAAACAATTGAGGCTAAAAAAAAACAAAAACTTTTAAACATTTGCAAAACAATATGTTCCCAAGATTGTTGCTTTAATGCAAAATAGTTACATCTAGTGTTACCCATTGTCAGGCTTGTTTCTCGAGCATGATATATGAGACTAGAGTAAGAACCTGGACACACTGCCATTGTCCCGGTGTGCTCAAGTTCTCATAGAGTAAGACTTCTCTGCTAGCTGACCAACTGTAGTCTGCTGTGGCTCAGTCTTTCAGCAGCTCAGAAACAAGTAAACTGATCGATTTTTTTCAAATGCGACCTGCCATCAGAGGGCTCCTGCCGGCTGGCCTTGTGCCAGTGTTCGGGCAGACGGTTCCTCTGGCCTGCAGGTCCAACATTGTCGTTTCAGCTGTGATGTCCTGGATGTATAGTTGATCATGCATGTCAAAACCCTGGGGGTGGATGAGATCCGCCTGGAATCCCAAAGGCCCTGGTCGGACTCGTTTCCAGTGATGGTTGGATTCCTCCAGGGCTGCCCTTTGTCACTGATTCTGTTCATAACTTATGGACAGAATTTCTAGTTACAGTCAGGGTGTCAAGGGGTCCAGTTGTGTGACCTCAGGATCGGGTCGCTGCTTTGCGCAGATGATGTGGTCCTGTTGGCTTCATCGGACTGTGACCTGCAACTCTCGTTGAACTGGTTTGCAGCTGAGTGTGAAGCGATGAGAATCAGCAGTTCCAGATCTGAGCCCATGGTCCTCCACTGGAAAACGGTGGAGTGCCCTCCCTGGGTCAGGGATGAGATTCTGCCCCAAGTGGAGGAGTGAGAGTACCTTGGGATCTTGTTCTTGAGTGAGGGAAGGATGGAGCGGGAGATCAACAGGCAGATTGATGCAGCGTCGGCAGTGATGCAGACCCTGCACAGATCCATTGTGGTAAAGAGGGAGCTGAGCTGAAAGGCAAAGCTCTCCATTTACCCCTCGATCTTCGTTCCTACCCTCACCTATGGTCACAAACCGTGTAGTGACCAAAAGAACAAGATCGCAGGCACAAGCGACCAAAACGAGTTTCCTCCGCAGGGTGTCCAGGCTCTCCCTTTGATATAGGATGAGAAGTTCTGTCATCCGGGAAGGGTGTCTAAGTCATGCATGATAGATGAGACTAGAGTCAGGACCTGGACACTAACCTGTTGTCCTTGTGTGCTCAAATTCTCATAGAGTAAGACTTCTCTGCTAGCTGACCGACTGTAGTCTGCTGTGGCTCAGTCAGTCAGCGGCTCAGAAACATGTAAACTGATCGATTTTTCAAATGTGACCTGCCATCAGAGGGCTCCTGCCGGCTGGCCTTGTGCCAGTGTTCGGGCAGACAGTTCCTCTGGCCTGCAGGTCCAGCATGTTTTTTCAACTGTGATGTCCTGGATATATTGTTCATGATGCATATAAATCAAGCCTTAAAGATGAGACTAGAGTCAGAACCTAGGCAATGACCAGTTGTCCTTGTGTGCTCAAGTTCTCATAGAGTAAGACTTCTCTGCTAGCTGACCGACTGTAGTCTGCTGTGGCTCAGTCTTCCAGCAGCTCAGAAACATGTAAACTGATCGATTTTTTCAAATGTGACCTGCCATCAGAGGGCTCCTGCAGGCTGGCCTTGTGCCAGTGTTCCGGGCAGACAGTTCCTCTGGCCTGCAGGTCCAAAATTGTCATTTGACTGTGATGTTCTGGGTATTTTGTTGATGATGCATGTAAATCATGCCTGATAGATGAGACTAGAGTCAGAACCTAGACATTGACAAGTTGTCCTTGTGTGCTCAAGTTCTCATATGAGTAAGACTTCTCTGCTAGCTGACCGACTATGGTCTGCTGTGGCGCAGTCTTACAGCAGCTCAGGAACATGCAAACTGATCGATTTTTCAAATGTGACCTGCCATCAGAGGGCTCCTGCCAACCGGCCTTGTGCCAGTGTTAGGGCAGACGGTTCCTCTGGCCTGCAGGTCCAACATTGTTGTTTTAACTGTGACGTCCTGGATATATTGTTGATGATGCATGATAGATGAGACTGGAGTCAGAACCTAGACATTGACAAGTTGTCCTTGTGTGCTCAAGTTCTCATAGAGTAAGATTTCTCTGCTAGCTGACCGACTGTAGACTGCTGTGGCTCAGTCAGTCAGCAGCTCAGAAACAAGTAAACTGATCGAATTTTCAAATGTGACCTGCCATCAGAGGGCTCCTGCCGGCTGGCCTTGTGCCAGTGTTTGGTCAGACGGTTCCTCTGGCCTGCAGGTCCAACGTTTTGTTTCAACTGTGATGTCCTGGATATATTGTTAATGATGCATGTAAATCATGCTTGAAAGATGAGACTAGAGTCAGAACCTAGGCAATGACCCATTGTCCAGGTGTGCTCAACTTCTCATAGAATAAGACTTCTCTGCTAGCTGACCGACAGTAGTCTGCTGTGGCTCAGTCTTCCAACAGCTCAGAAACATATAAACGCATCGATTTTTCAAATGTGTCCTGCCATCAGGGGGCTCCTGCCGGCCGGCCTTGTGCCAGTGTTCGGGCAGACAGTTCCTCTGGCCTGCAGGTCCAACGTTGTCGTTTGACTGTGATGTCCTGGATATATTGTTGATGATGCATGTAAATCATACATGATAGATGAGACTAGAGTCAGAACCTAGGCAATGACCCATTGTCCAGGTGTGCTCAACTTCTCATAGAATAAGACTTCTCTGCTAGCTGACCGACAGTAGTCTGCTGTGGCTCAGTCTTCCAACAGCTCAGAAACATATAAACGCATCGATTTTTCAAATGTTGCCTGCCATCAGGGGGCTCCTGCCGGCCGGCCTTGTGCCAGTGTTCGGGCAGATGGTTCCTCTGGCCTGCAGGTCCAACTCCAACATTGTTGTTTCAACTGTGATGTCCTGGATATATTGTTGATGATGCATGTAAATCATGCATGAAAGATGAGAGTAGAGTCAGGGCCTGGACAATGACCCGTTGTCCTTGTGTGCTCAAGTTCTCATAGAGTAAGACTTCTCTGCTAGCTGACCAACTGTGGTCTGGTGTGGCTTAGTCGGTCAGGAGCTCAGAAACAAGTAAACTGATCGACTTTTCAAATGTGACCTGCCATCAGAGGGCTCCTGCCGGCTGGCCTTGTGCCAGTGTTCGGGCAGACGGTTCCTCTGGCCTGCAGGTCCAACGTTTTGTTTCAACTGTGATGTCCTGAATATATTGTTAATGATGCATGTAAATCATGCTTGAAAGATGAGACCAGAGTCAGAACCTAGGCAATGACCCATTGTCTGGGTGTGCTCAACTTCTCATAGAATAAGACTTCTCTGCTAGCTGACTGACAGTAGTCTGCTGTGGCTCAGTCTTCCAACAGCTCAAAAACATATAAATGCATCGATTTTTCAAATGTGTCCTGCCATCAGGGGGCTCCTGCCGGCTGGCCTTGTGCCAGTGTTTGGGCAGACGGTTCCTCTGGCCTGCGGGTCCAAAATATTTGTTTGACTGTGAAGTTCTGGGTATTTTGTTGATGATGCATGTAAATCATACATGATGGATGAGACTAGAGTCACAGCCTGGACACTGACCCATTGTCCTTGTGTGCTCAAGTTCTCATATGAGTAAGACTTCTCTGCTAGCTGACCGACTGTAGTCTGCTGTGGCTCAGTCAGTCAGCGGCTCAGAAACATGTAAACTGATCGATTTTTCAAATGTGACCTGCCATCAGAGGGCTCCTGCCGGCTGGCCTTGTGCCAGTGTTCGGGCAGACGGTTCCTCTGGCCTGCAGGTCCAGCATGTTTTTTCAACTGTGATGTCCTGGATATATTGTTCATGATGCATATAAATCAAGCCTTAAAGATGAGACTAGAGTCAGAACCTAGACAATGACAAGTTGTCCTTGTGTGCTCAAGTTCTCATAGAGTAAGACTTCTCTGCTAGCTGACCGATTGTAGCCTGCTGTGGCTCAGTCTTCCAGCAGCTCAGAAACATGTAAACTGATCGATTTTTCTCAAATGTGACCTGCCATCAGAGGGCTCCTGCCGGCCGGCCTTGTGCCAGTGTTCGGGCAGACAGTTCCTCTGGCCTGCAGGTCCAAAATTGTCGTTTGACTGTGATGTTTGGGGTATTTTGTTGATGATGCATGTAAATCATGCCTGATAGATGAGACTAGAGTCAGAACCTAGACATTGACAAGTTGTCCTTGTGTGCTCAAGTTCTCATAGAGTAAGACTTCTCTGCTAGCTGACCGACTGTTGTCTGCTGTGGCGCCGTCTTTCAGCAGCTCAGAAACATGTAAACTTTTCGATTTTTCAAATGTGACCTGCCATCAGAGGGCTCCTGCCGGCTGGCCTTGTGCCAGTGTTCGGGCAGACAGTTCCTCTGGCCTGTAGGTCCACAATTGTCGTTTGACTGGGATGTTCTGGGTATTTTGTTGATGATGCATGTAAATCATGCATGAAAGATGAGAATAGAGTCAGGGCCTAGACATTGACAAGTTGTCCTTGTGTGCTCAAGTTCTCATAGAGTAAGACTTCTCTGCTAGCTGACCAACTGTAGTCTGGTGTGGCTTAGTCAGTCAGCAGCTCAAAACATGTAAACTGATCGATTTTTCAAATGTGACCTGCCATCAGAGGGCTCCTGCCGGCTGGCCTTGTGCCAGTGTTCGGGCAGACGGTTCCTATGGCCTGTAGGTCCACAATTGTCGTTTGACTGTGATGTTTGGGGTATTTTGTTGATGATGCATGTAAATCATGCCTGATAGATGAGACTAGAGTCAGAACCTAGACATTGACAAGTTGTCCTTGTGTGCTCAAGTTCTCATATAGTAAGATTTCTCTGCTAGCTGACCGACTGTAGACTGCTGTGGCTCAGTCAGTCAGCAGCTCAGAAACAAGTAAACTGATCGAATTTTCAAATGTGACCTGCCATCAGAGGGCTCCTGCCGGCCGGCCTTGTTCCAGTGTTTGGGCAGATGGTTCCTCTGGCCTGCAGGTCCAACGTTGTTGTTTCAGTTGTGATGTCCTGGATATATTGTTAATGATGCATGTAAATCATGCATGATCGATGAGACTAGAGTCAGGGCCTGGACACTGACCCGTTGTCCTTGTGTGCTCAAGTTCTCATATAGTAAGATTTCTCTGCTAGCTGACCGACTGTAGTCTGCTGTGGCTCAGTCTTTCAGCAACTCAGAAACATGTAAACTGATCGAATTTCCAAATTTGACCTGCCATCAGAGGGCTCCTGCCGGCCGGCCTTGTGCCAGTGTTCGGGCAGACGGTTCCTCTGGCCTGAAGGTCTAACGTTTTGTTTCAACTGTGATGTCCTGGATATATTGTTAATGATGCATGTAAATCATGCTTTAAAGATGAGACTAGAGTCTGAACCTAGGCAATGACCCATTGTCCGGGTGTGCTCAACTTCTCATAGAATAAGACTTCTCTGCTAGCTGACCGACAGTAGTCTGCTGTGGCCCAGTCTTCCAACAGCTCAGAAACATGTAAACTGATCGATTTTTCAAATGTGACCTGCCATCAGAGGGCTCCTGCTGGCCGGTCTTGTGCCATTGTTCGAGCAGACAGTTCCTCTGGCCTGCAGGTCCAAAATTCTTGTTTGACTGTGATGTTCTGGGTATTTTGTTAATGATGCATGTAAATCATGCATGATCGATGAGACTAGAGTCAGGGCCTGGACACTGACCCGTTGTCCTTGTGTGCTCAAGTTCTCATATAGTAAGATTTCTCTGCTAGCTGACCGACTGTAGTCTGCTGTGGCTTAGTCAGTCACCAGCTCAGAAAAAATATATACTGATTTATTTCCAAATGTGACCTGTCATCAGGTAGCGTTTGGTAGTTTCTCTGTCCTCCAGGTCCACCATTTTCCCACAGCTGTCCACCATGCATGCCATTGTGGTCTTTCCTACAGCAGCGCGTCCAATGGAACAATGCCATTTTAGATCCATGTTATAGCAGGGATGTTAGATGCAGGTAACACCCCCCCCACCACCACCACCATGTTTCAGTTATTTGAGCTGGAATCTTCATACCTGTTTGATTAAGTATGGGTGGCTAACTTCTTGTCCATGCCTCAAGTCTGTTGTCTAAAAAAAAAGCAGCATATAATGTATATTAATCCTTCACTACAAGTAAAAAACCTGGGCATAACCTTTAACTCTGAGCTGATTTTTATTCCACACATTAAGAATGTAACAAAAATAGGTTTTCATCATCTAAAGAACATCGCCAGAGTCCGCCCCATTCTCTCTCGGGCCAACACGGAGACTCTGATGCATGCCTTTATCACCAGTCATATAGACTACTGTAATTCCCTGCTCTCTGGTCTTCCCAAAAAGAATATTTCAGGTTTACAATTACTACAAAATTCAGCAGCACGGGTCCTGACTAAGACCAGAGGGTGGGCCAACATTACACTGGTTTTAGAATCACTGCATTGGCTCCCTGTGTGTTTTAGGATCGACTTTAAAGTTCTTTAATTGGTTTTTTAAATGTCTTAATGGTCTTGGACCTTCTTATCTTTCAGAACTGCTTTTACCTTACAAACCCTCATGGACACTGCGCTCCTCTGGCAGTGGGCTCCTGGTCATTCCAAAAGTCAGGAGACACACTAACAGCAAGGCGTCTTTCCAGTTTTACGTCCTTCGACTTCGGAACAGCCTGCCAGAGGACCTCAGGGCCACAGAGAACGTTAATGTTTTTAAGGGCAGGCTCAAGACACACCTTTTTAGCTTAGCTTTTAATTAAGATTTTATTTATGAAATTTATTTATTTTAGACCTTTACATTGTTTTTATTTATGGATTTTATTCTTTTCTTACCTTAGTGTTTTAGTTGTACTATTTTATGTTCTAGTTCTTAGATTTTATTCGTATCTTAGTTTTTACATAATTTAATTATTTTATCATTAGGATCTCTGAGGGGGCCCTCTGCATCACGAGCTATGCTCGGCTACTGCTGCAGGACTCTGTCTCGTAGGTCCCTGGTGGAGTCTTGAGGTCCATCCTCTCTCCTCTGGGTTCTGCGCTGGTGTCCTGTGGCTGTGGTTGACTCTCTGCTCCTGGTGCAGATGGCTCCTCTGATGGCACTGTCTTTACAGGTCCGTCTGTACTCAGCCTCTTGTTCTTAGCCTAACATCCACTATTTTAGTGTGTGTGTATGTGAGTGTGTGTGTGTATGTGTGTGCGTGCATGCGTATTTATGCATGAGTGAAACGTTGCGTGCATGCGTGTGAGTAGATGCTTATGTAAATAGGGGTGGGTAGGTGGGTTTGAGGGAATGTTTTTATTTTTTATGTAAAGCGCTTTGAGTTGCATTCTTTATATGAAAAGCGCCTTATAAATAAAGTTTGATTGATTGATTGACATGTGCATATAACTCCATGGATACTTTTTCATTAGGAGATTGTGTTAGGGGTGGACTGAAGCTGCTTGGCAGAGGTATGCGCTCTCTGAGTGCTTTTCTAGTATTATGTGTTTAATATTAGGATAGAGTAATTTTTTATGTCACAATATTTGAGCCTGTTTTTGGTTGAGAAGTTGAAGGTCAAGTTTAATTTATCATATGGGAAATATATACTGCATAAAATTAACAATGTAAAAAAAGTAAAGTAAAAAATGCTTTTCGAATACATTGTCACAGTCTCCTGTAAATCAAACAAAAATAAATGCACCAGTCTACAAAAACTTATTTTCAATCGTCTTTAGAAAAAAACACAACATAGCTGGCTTGTTTATCATTAACACAAAATGAACAATAAAAATTAAGGTATTGGCAGGAAAGTTATGACACTAAAAATGCAAATAAGATAATTTTTTTTTATTTTTTTCTAATAAGGGAACTACAAACACAAAAATGAAATTGCATAGACAAAAATAAACATGGAGTTGGAAGAAAATAAATCAATTTTTCTTCAACAATATATCACACAAGCATTGCAGAAAAGCTTGAATTCAATCTTTCTAAGCAGACAACATGAAGGGTTTAGAGTTAATTCAGAAAGTTATTTTTTTCATAACTTCATTTAAAAAAAAACCCAAATCCAGCTCATTTATTCTTGGCCTGCTCCCACAGTATTTATAAAAGGGATTTATAAAATTATACTGGATGTCTCGTTTCTCGCTTTCACATTCTTAACGGAATCTTTTCTGAAAGCACTTCCGGTTCAAGAGTAGATAGCGGGGTTATACTTCCGGTTCAACCACTCTTCGAAGTCCCAGACCACAACACAGGCTTTGCTCGTTTATCTTCATGTTACTGCTATTTGAGGAGTTTTTAATTGTTTTAATCAACCGAATATAAAACTATCGTAACCTTTTATTGCGACATGGCCGGTTTACCTCCCGGGGACCCTCAGCTGGTCTCAATGATCGTCAATCACTTAAAAACACAGGGGCTGTTCGACCAGTTCAGGAGGGACTGTCTGGCTGACGTCGATACAAAGGTAAACATATTAAAACAGTTTGTTAACATAAGTACTGATTTAATCAGCCAATGTCTCTGGCTGTTCGTGACTCTGTTAGGTGGAGGGCTGAGTTACGTGTCGGTAAAGCGGAATTTCAAATATACAGGGCTGCATGTTACAGTGAACGGACCAATAACGTTAAGTGTTTTTTTATGATCCTGTCATTTAAAAAAACTCCTTTTAAACCAAACGGTTGTTAAGTAAGTGAAGTGAAGTTTATTTATAACACTTTTCACAGACAAGAGTCACATCGTACTCTGCAGAGACCCAAAGAGTAAAATACAACCTCAACGTAGACAAACTAAACACAATACGTTAAACATCAACAAAGACACGGCAGGATATAATGTCGCTTTTAAAAATGCCATGGATCAAGTTTTGCCTTTATGTTATTATTTTTGTGTCTGTATGTTGTCAAAATATGTTCCCAAACCAAACAGAATTTCCCTCTTAAAGTGCATGTCATAAAATGTTGATTATGTAGTTAGAATGTCGACGGGTTTGTCTACACAAACACTGAAAGCTGATCTATTTTCACAGCATATTAACATGGAGCTTTGATCAAAATGTTGTCTTATTAAAAACACAAATATTAGCCTAACCATGTGCTTGTTCAAAATCCGACAGGACCTTCCATCATGAAACAAAATTTTTAGTATTTATATTTTCAAACATTGCAAAAACTTGCAATTGGAGTAGGTAAAGAAAAAATCTTGATTTTTGATTTTTAAATCTTTCGCAGAAAACAATTTGTTTTAATCGATTTTATTGATAAATATATTTCCCAGCCCTACAAGAAAATCATAACGTTATAGCAGTCGGGAATTAGCCTTTCTTAAAAGGTCTGCCTCCAGCTGACTTTAAAGGAGTTTTTGTGTGTTTTACTGGAGAACAGTTTCCCTTATGCTGCGACGCCACTGACTTTACATGAAAGCCAAACTTATTCAATTCAGTGAGCAGAATTGTGTCTGTATAACATTATTGCCATAGTGTATGTGCATCTTAGACACTGTGAATGACGTTTACTTGCATTGTTTTTCAAAACCTTTTTTTCTAAATTTTATTTAAATAGGGGACAGTGCACATCATTGAACATTGACATGTAAATGTTACAGATTTTAGCCACAGGCTAATTCCATCTGTAGTCCCTGGCAGGTAGATGTAATACATTTGTACAAGTGTGTACTATCTTAATATAAATAAAGAACATAAAACAACAGTAACAGGGAATAGTAAGATGACAGATACACGGAACAACATGAACTGTACATTAATTTACAAGACACATACAATACAGAAAGAATGCCAAAGACAAACTATAACAAAAGAGCATCAGAGTTAAAGTGCACAAGCTTTATAACGTGCAAAATGCAGAGTGTCAAAGTGCTAATATGTTGCTCACCATAGTAAAATTGCTAATTTATAATTGCACACTTGCCCACAACAGTTATATTGCACAGGTTTTGCATAAACAGACTTGATTATGCACAGTGTGGCGGAGGAAGAGGAAGTTTCAATAATTGGGTTGCAAGAGCTTTTCTCTTCTTGCTGCGGCCTCTAAACAGGTATCAATTAGAGTTTTTTTTTTTTTTTTTTTTTTTTTTTTACTTTTATTCTCTCAGAGTCTTGTTTTTTGTCATCTTAATATTTTCTGCTTATATCTGTGTACACAGTATTTGATTTTTGCTAGGGGTGCACAATGTTGGATTAACTTCTTTTTTCGATGATGCTGATATTTCTTGGTTAAAGTACAAAACCACTGTTTGACTAGAACTGGCCTGTTGCTGTCAATGGTGTCAGATTATTTGTGTTAGAAACAGTAGCAGAGAAGAAAAAACATTATCTTATCCTCTGATAAAAAAACACATTTGATTTATAAAAGTGGGTATTCACTGATGATGAGGCAAGCAGTTATGGTTCTGCCCATACTATAGCCAATAAATAGTATAGTTATGGTTAATTTGCACAGCAAAAATTTTAATATCTGCTGAGGTTATCACAGTTTTGGGCAAATATCTGCTGAAACGGTATTGTTCTGACGATATTTTACACCCCTAATTTATGCTGATGTTCAGTTCGCTGCCATTTCCGAACTTAATTTAGCCAATACCAAAATTAAAATCTACATTTTTTTCAGTTAAAACAAGGTTTCTATGTTTTTTGTAAGGCACAGAGAAAACCATATGGAGCCATATTCTGCTCTAAACCACTCCAAATTAGTGCATTGTGCTTACATTTACAGCTGAGAAGTCATCTGTCAGAAGCTGACGGCAGAAATATTCATATTTTCCTGATAATAAACTTTTTAGAATATTATCAGCTGATACTGATACCATGCTGATAATATTGTACATTCCAAACTGCTTTGGTTGTGCAATTTGTCATGATTTTTGCGATCTTGCTGTGAGCCTTCCCATGGCAAGTTTTGTGGTATAATGGCCCCTCTTTCACACATTGCAGTTGCAGTCAGATTATGCTACCTTGATGTTCAAGTATGCCATTTTAAAGGACAAAAGGTTTCTTGGATTTCTTTGAGGTTTAGAAAATACATGTTGCAGCTTTAATTGTTCTGTATAATAAAGGGATTAACCATAGATGTAGATACCAAGTCATAGCTTACATGCACTTTGTCTTTGTTGAAATATAGAAGTCCATATCATCATTGCATCAATGAAAAGTGTTATTACACTTTAAATGTCTTTCTCGAACTGTGCAAGCCTACTAATTGCTAATGCATTAAGTCATGAAATGGGGTCACAGCTTTTCCATACACAATACCCATTGCTGTTCTCAAATGAAACAAACCAATAGCTTTGTTATTCCTTCTTCACTGGTGATTATCTGTGTTCTTCTCTTGCAGCCAGCCTACTTGAATCTGAAACAGAGGGTGGACAACTTTGTCTCTAATCACCTCTCCAATCACACATGGAGTCCTCATTTGAACAAGAACCAGTTGAGAAACAACATCAGACAACTGGTGTTACAGTAAGCTAAAACTGAACAATATTATACACAACATGCTTCTATTTTCTCTGTCTACTTTTCTTTTTATTTGTGTTATGACTCTGCCACATCTCAAGGGGCTGTCCTTCAATAAATCCTGAATAAATCTTCTTAATTTATGTTCAGTAACAGATTGTGTGATATTACTTCATGTAACAAAGTGGTTTTGAGTTCATTTTTTCTGTTTCTTTAGATCTGGGATGCTGGAGCAGGGAGTGGACAGGATCGTTGCTCAGGTGGTGGATCCTAAAATCAACCATATCTTCAGGCCGCAGGTGGAGAGAGTGGTAAGAGAGTTTCTCTCACCTGGCAGCAGCGCTGAGGAACCCCCTCCCCCACTGCCTTCAGCAGAAACCAAACCAGACAGCAGCACTCTTGAGCAAGGTGCAGTATATCTTACCCTTTTAACTAAGTTGATTTGCGAATTGTGTGGTAAATTTTTATGAACACAGAGGAAGCTAATTAATTAACCTCTATAAAAATGCAGTCATGGGTCAAGATTGAGGGTTGGTTTTTGCAGTCCATTGTTTCTTAAAGCTTTCATTAGCAGGAGGTGAACATAGGTCCAGAAGAACTCTAACTTTGAAGTCCCAAGTCCAAACACTTTCTCTTTAACTCAGAATCATCATTTGTGTGAAGTTTGAAGAAAATCCCTCTAAAAAATCTTGAGGTATCACATTCACAAGCCAGGGATGAACCTGTGTCCTTGACCTGTTCTTTATGTTTTCAAATAATACATTTTATTTGTGGGCGCCATTTCCACCAAAAAAAAAAAAAAATAAATAAAAAAATGGTATAAATGAACAGTGAATAAAACATGAAAGTGAATTTAAATAATCAGACTGAGTATGTTGGTTTTAAAATGGTGGACAAAGTGGGGGATGGTAGAGTGAGGTGGATAGAAGGATGAGACCTGAGTGTGCGGGATAGCATGCTAATGTGTAGTAGTTCAGAAAATTACAGAAGAGCGAGGTTGTGGGAGAGCCACTGGAGCTGCTGAAGAACAGGAGCCATGCTTTCCATAGAGGGGTTCTGGTGATGATACAAGCAACATAGTGTCTTTGACCTTCAATATCCAATGCGTTGACCGTTATTTCATAAAGAAGTCCTGATAGATCACTTCCACAAGCAGGGATGATTATGAGACACAATAACTTTGACCTGTACATCCAACATCTGATCAGTTCGTCCTTAAATCAGACCGGACATTTTTGCAGAAAATCCCTCAAAGATATCTTGAAATTTTATAATTACTTGGATGAGTGTAAGTCTTTGTGGCCTTGACTGTTAACCTGTGGCCTTGACCCTTTTTGAAAAGCTTGAAGAAGATCCCTCAAAATATTTAATTGTTTTCATGGGATTGAGATTAACATTGAGCTTTATGAACTATACCTAAGAGAGATGCCCTCAAAATCTAATCACTTCATCTTTGCATCCAAGTGGACATTTGTGAGAAGTCTACAAAATATCACTCAAAGCATTCCTAAGATAT
The DNA here is from genome assembly GCA_037902135.1 of Cetoscarus ocellatus. Taxonomy (NCBI): domain Eukaryota; kingdom Metazoa; phylum Chordata; class Actinopteri; order Labriformes; family Labridae; genus Cetoscarus; species Cetoscarus ocellatus. The sequence continues at coordinate 223,712 of JBAMNC010000950.1, read as the reverse complement.
TGTGTCAAAAATGTTTAGATGGACACCAAAAAGTAAAGGGTCAGTCACAGAATGGCATAGTTAACTAATGTCTCTTCTTCTTTTACAGCCTCATCATCAGCTCCAGCCTCCGGTGATGCCATGTCCATCCTGGACACCATAACCTCCCTGAACCAGGAGGCCATCGTCAGGGCCAGCTCCAGCAACGATAAAACACGCAAAGCTCCAGACGAACCCATGCAGCTGGAGGAGGGCGAGCAGGACATGAATATTGTTGAAGACGATACCAGCCAAGATGGGTTTGCTCCAGAAGGAGCAGAGGAGCCTGCATCCGAGGTCCAGATGATGGAGGTGAAGACAGAGGACTCCCAGGAATCGATGGATATGGGGCAGGAAGGGTTGGTTGAGGAGGTGAAGATGGAGGAGGAGGAATCAGGAGTTAAGGAGCAGACAGAAGAAGAGAAAGCAACAAGCAAAATCAGTGGAAAACAAACAGAGGAGAAGCAGGAGGAAGATCTGAAATCTACAAGTCAGGCCAAACAAAAGGCCAGAGAGCGTATTAAAGAAGGTATGCTGCTGCTCTCTCTTCTCTGGTGTTACTGTGCATTACTGCGCAGTAAAAAAGTTTTACTTATAATATGCCCTACAGGAATGTTCAAACTTTTATTCATGAACGGCCACAAGCAGAAAAATACAAAGACATCTGCGTCACTTTGACATACCTCCCCACTAATTTATATAAGGTATTGATTTTGGGATGGTCACTTAGACTTATGGGACTCAACCATGTCTACCCATGGATCTGCCCCTGGTTATGATGAGAATGATGCTCCTAACAGTAGAGAGGGAAACACAGATGATTAAGTTCCTCATGCAGACACTGAACAAAAGCAAACTGCACAAATCTGCCAAACTTTGTAGGTGTGTTGTTACTCATGGATTATTTGCACAATGTGCTTTGCAAATCTTGATACTGTGCATTCTGGGCAGAAAATGAGTTATTTATGTTATTTATGCTGCCATAAACCATCTGTCTTTTTTTTAGTAGTCAAGCACAATCTTTCTGTTCCATTTAACTGGTATGTATTTGAAAATAATTGGACCACAGGACACAGTTGACCCCTGGGCCATAGTTTGGTCATTTGGTCACCTTGCACTAGTGAATTTTTGGTGTTCCCTGCTTTTAAAACTAGGGATGGGAATGGAAAACCAATTCCAGCTGAGAATCAATAGCAATTCTCTCAAGGAAGCGATATCAAGGCTTTTTGCTTAACAATTCCCTTATTAAATCCCTCCACTTGGATCTGCATCCCCTACAAATCAAGAATGTCAAGCTCGCACCACAGGCGGTCAGCAAAAAGATAACAAAGAAAAATATGTAATCACGGTTGACGGGGAAGAAGTCAAAACCATAGCCTGCACAATGTTTAGTGGATGGGAACACCGGCAACTTTCAGAGGCATTCATCATAGCAGCATGGCACTGAATAGCAGAGATGGCATGTGTTTGAAACCATGTAAAACGTTTGTTGGCAAACTGTACAAAAAAAATCCAAAGGAATTGAAAAGGGAATGGATGAATCTCATGGATAAGGACTCTTGTTAACTATTGATGACTAAATAGGGATAAAAATAATAAATAGATTATAAAAGAAAGCTGATTTTTTTTTCAAGCAAAAATTATTGATAACACAAAGCTTTATTGTTTTCAGACAGAATTTGCTGATGCAGATATCAGTTTACCTCATGTTATGTGGCTTGAAGCAGATTTTTTAGGAGGAAATTTCAATAGCAGTTTTTTAAAGCAATACATTTTTACACATGCAACTGCCGGCATGGGTTCGAATCCAGTCTGTGGCCACTTGGCAGAGTGTCTCCCCCCACTCTCTCTGCCCCCCTTCACAACCCAATCTACTGTCTCTCTCTCCTGCCAATAAAGGCACAAACATGCCCAAAAATCTTTAAAAAAAAAAGAGGTAATTTTGGTTTATAGCATTATAAACAGAATACACGTATAAGACACATGAATATTTGTAAACAGATGGTCTAAATTTAAAATAAGGTTTTAATACTTGTGTACTCTTTCACGCAGAATACTTCCTTGAGGACTCTGATCTGGAGGGCCTGAGTGACATCACCGTCAGCTCAGTCCACACCAGCGACCTTTCATCATTTGAGGAGGAAAGTGACGATGAGGAGCAGCAGTCTGATTCCTCTGAAGAGGGGGAGCTCCCATCAGATGGTACCAACCTTTCCCTCCTTACCCAATTTTCAACCAATTTTAAGGATTTGTCTCCTGTCCAAAATTTTAGTTTTTGTGCTTTTTGATTTTAGCACTATCCCCTCCTGTGTGTTTTCTTTCAGCAGATGATGGTGAAGGAGCAGAGAAGAAACAAGGCGACAAAGGAGAAGGGGATCTCAAACCTCGTCGCAAAGCATACGTCCACAAGCCCTTCCTGTACTCCCGGTACTATAGCGACTCAGATGATGAGATCACTGTGGAGGAGCGCCGTAGATCTGCGGTGAGTTGTGTCAGTGTTTGCAGTAAAGAAACAGCAAAAGCAGAGCATCTTCCTCTGAGGCTATTTTGATCTGTTGGTGTTTGTGTTTTGCTCATATGAATGTAGAGAGTAAAGTTAATCAGTGATGTATCTCAGCACAATCCTGAAAAATGTTAACATAGTACATCATTTGTTGTCAGCAAACAAGGCCCATAAAAGGCAGATTTTTCATGTGCCATGTTTTTAATTATATGTTTGAATCATTTTTGTGTTGAAGTTTGACACTACTCTGCTCTCTCAGGCAAAAGACAAAGAGGAACGTCTGCTAAAGAGACAACAGAATCGAGAGCGAATGGAAGAAAAGAGGAAACAGAAGGCTCTGCAGGCTGAGGAACATGGTATTTCTGTCTCTATATTTGCTCTCTTGAAGGTCTGAATTTGTGCTTTGTCTTTGTTTTCTTTGATCAAACATGTTTTCTTTCTCTATAAAGGCCTGTGCTCAAAATATTTATTCAGCAAAAAAATTGTGACATACTCCTTGCTGATATGTTTATCAATACAGATTTTAGAGAGTTGATACAGCCCCAAATGCTGTTGCAAATTTACTTTTGGTAATGTTATCACTGGTGCAGTTCAAAAGATGGCAGTAAAAGTCAAACTACATGATGAAGCACACTTTCCAAATTTATGATTACGGTTAAGATATTTGAGGACCTGAAATTTCAGTGTCTTGAGTTGCCAGAACGAACAAAGTTGTCGGGAATTCTTTTAAAGGTGTAATCAATGTCCACAATTTAGGGGTATCCCGATATGTTTTGTGTAATGACCTCAGTATTGGGATACATTTTGTATCATGAGGTTGCCGTAAATACCCAGGACTTATCTCTAATCTCCACATCAATTCATCAACGACAAACCTTGTTTTTACAATTTGTCAATTGAGTCTGACTGCTTTCAAATCTTCTTCTGATGAGTTGGTGCAATCATAATTGTTTTAAAGGTGTTAGATTCAAGGTTTAAATCTTCTTTAAGTCTTTGATTTTTAAGTTAAAAGAAATAGGTGCATTTCTGTAAATGAAATGTTTACATGTTGGGCTGCAAAAGGAAGTGCTCATACCTCACAGCAAGAAGGCTGCTGATTTGTTGTTCCACATTCTCACAGTGCATGTGTGGTTTTCTCCAGGTACTCCAGTTTCCTCCCACAGACTAAATACATAGTCATTAGGTTGGTTGGTGACTTAAGATCGCCCTTAGGTATGAGTGTCTGTGTGAATGGTTGTTTAATTGACTGATGACCTGTCCAGGCTGCACCCTGCCACTCGCCCAATAAGCACTGGGATATGCTTCAGCCCTTGTGATTATTCACTACCTTTGCTTCCTACACAGATCCGAAAAAACAAAGAAGTGGAGACTCTGCCAGGCTGGAGGGCCCTCGAGCCAAAGAGGCCCGCAAAGAGAGGAAAGTTCTGGAGAAGAAAATGGCTCTCAGCAGGAAGAGGAAGCTGGACTCAAGGTAAGTAATGGGTGGCTTCTTCAGACGAATGATTAGATGTGCAGAATACAGGATGGGAAATATGTTGATTTAAATAATAATAATAATAAAAGGTTTCTCTAAACACTCTCCAATAAGATATGGGGCACTAAAAACTTTTGATGCAATTATAGCCCATGTTGCATTGACATAACATGATACATGTCTGCTGGCTTTATCCAGCCATAAGTGAGAGGAAGGTTGATGGCATAAATTAAAATGGTAGATGCAAGCTAATGCATTGTCAATGATTATTTACATGTTTATTCCATTTTATTTAGGAAGTATGTTAATATTTGTTTGATAGATACTTGTTTGATACTACAACAACAAAAACAAAGTCCTAAATGTTGGATGTTTGTTAATGTATTGTTTTTGACAAGGGTAGGAAGAGCACAAAAATTCTAAAGCAGAAGTAAAGTATTACTCTTTTATTCTGCTCAAAACCTTTGTTCTATCACCCTCCAGCTTTTCTTGAAAGGTTCTGTCCTTCCCTGTCACTTTCGACAGGATGTTGTCCAGATGGACTTAATATAAATCTCTTTTGGATATAAGACAATCAGGTTAATTGGGAGAACCTGCCATGAAAATAAAAGCATTTTAACTGTTGCCTGGTGGTTGCCTTGTTTTTTCAGTTAATTCTAGAGTTTGATATTTCCCTCAGCCAAACAGGTCCTGTTTTTGCCGGCGCATGTTTGTATGTCTGTTTGTTTGTTTGTTAGCAAGATTGCGCCAAAACTACTGGTCAGATTTTGCTGAAATTTTCAGGAGATGTTGGTAATGGCCCAACTTAACAATGATTAGTTTTTGGTGGTGATCCAGATAACTGCCATTAGGCAGCCATCGTTTTTGCTCAATAACTGTCTAATAATGAGATCAACATGATTCTGAGTGCTAGGTATGGGTTTTCAGGGTCAAGGAATCATATTATGATGATAACTTTATCGTGGAACTATTGCTTATAGATGTAACAGCAATATGTGAGCTACTTTGGTGGAGGTTTGTGCTCTATGAGTGTTTTTTAGTTATTAGCATTAAATCAGAGTTTTTAGTTCTTGTATCACAACCATTAATTAATTTTTCTTTACATTCAGAATATAGGTGTATGTATTGTGAAATGCCATTCATGTAAAATAAAATGGAAGTAAGATTCTGGCCCATATTACTTTGACCAGTAATAATAAATGAATTAATCCTTTTCACTTTTCAGGAAAGAAACAGATGTTTCAATGAAAAAGAGAGGAGATGCAGAAGGATCCAAGAAAGTGGTAAGTGGAAGTCTTCAATAAAAATAGACTTTTATACAGCTTAGTTTTTGCATTTCTTAGTTAAAACTGCTTTGTACTTTTTTCCAAACTAGGACATGAAATCTACAGCAGCAAAGACACCGCAACCAAAGTTAATGAGAAATCTCTCAGAATCTGCATCATCTGATGAGAGGCACAGGAGGATGAGCGGCAGCGTCTCAGAAGACTCCAGTGAGGCCAAAAAGCTGACGGACAAAGGCCGGACACACTCCTTCATCCTGGAGCTGGAACAAGGCTCCCAAGAGGCGCTTAGACAACGCTCTGTGGGGAAGTTTGATCGATTCTTCCGAAAAGAACTCCTCTCCAAAGAACGCAAAGAGAAAGTGGCTGATGAGCGTGCCAAGATTAAACAAAAGCAGGAGAAAAAATCAGAGCATCAGGTAGATGAGTCCCTGCAGAGAGAGGGTGCTGCAAGTAAAGTTTTCTCTGAGGAGAAAGGAGACAAAAAGCTCAAGATTAAAAGTGAAAAGAAGACTGCATCAGCAACAAGAGAGGGAAGGCCGTCTACATCAGAAGCTCAGGCAGATGAGGGTCTTAAAGATGCTGTCAAGAAGGTGAAAGCTGCATCTGTGGAGGCTGCTAAAGCCGATAAGGACAAAGAAAAACTTAGAGAAAAAGAGAAAGAGAAGAGCAAAGAAAAGCTCAAAGGAGAGAAAAGCTCAGCTAATCTCAAGCTCCGGCCTGATTCAACTGGTTCATCTGAGGATCGATCTGACATGGAGCCAGGGTCGGACAGCAGCAGGAAGAAAGAAAAACACCCCAAAGACGTGCTGAAGAGGTCCAAGAGCCACACTGAGGACAGGCCAGCAGAAAAACCCAAATCTAAAGATGGTGAGAAGGAGAAGACTAAAGCAGATCCAGACAGCCAGAAGTCAAACAAGTCAAGCAATGAAAGTGAGAAAGACCCAAAAAGAGTCAAGACAACAGAGAAAGGAAAGACCTTGGATAAGTCAAAATCAAAATCCAAAGAGGAGGCAAAGGCCATGTCATCAACAAAGATGGATAGTAAATCTCAAAGCTTAGAAGCTAAAAATACAGGTGGAGCATCCACTAGCAAACCAGAGAAGAAGAAAGAGGGAAAAGAACAGCGTAAAGTCCCAGAAGAACCACTTCAGGAGAAAGCAGACATTAAAAGTGCCAAGAAGAAACCTGAGAAGAAAGATAAAGTCCCAGAGAAGAAAGACGAGAGCTGTGAAGAGAGGAAAGACGAGAGCCGTGAAGAGAAGAAAGCGCAGAGAGAAGACAAACCAGAAAAGTCTGAGAAGCCCTCAAAGCCTCTAGTCTCCTCCGATGTTGAGGAGCCACCGCAGAAACGCCCCCTCCTCCAAGACACCAGCACAGACTCTGACCCCGTCACCACCACCGTCACCACCTCATTCTCTGATGATACCTGCGATGCTTTAAGCGACATCACACCAGAGCCACCAGAGAGTGAAACCGACTCCCGGCTCAGCGAGATGCCTGCTGTGCCAGCAGAGGCCGACGCCCTGCTGACCCTCATGGACGTCTGCACCTCAGCAGAGGCCAGACTCCAGACAGAGAGAGGCAGAGAGGAGGCCACGTCAGAGATGCAGGACGTAGATATGAAGATGAAAGAGGCAGCTCTGACTCTGCTTTCCATGGACCCTGACAGCACCGTGTCCTCCAGCTTAATGTGCCAAGACACCAGAGAAGAAGAAGAGGACCAGGCGGCCCCTCAAGCCATGGACACAAGTGTTTCTGGGCAAGAGGAGCAGCAGCTTCAGATGGATGTCCAGACAAGTGATGAATCTTTGTTTACAGCCACAGAGGGTTCAGTGGAAGAGCCTGAAAAACAACAAACTGCAGGTAAGCCAAAAACATTGATGGCAAAGTGTGTAAAGGATGAACTAATCAGAGGTAGGCACGGTTAATCACAAATTTTAATTTATTTGTGGTTATCCCCTCAACAAAGACAATGATTTCTCTGTTTTTAAATAACTAAAGATGAAGTTAACATTTAAAGCCCTTAACCTTACTCCTTTTGAATAAGCCACCACTGGTCCCAGATGTCCTAAGCACATAAACTGATCAGGCAGAACAGTATGACCACTGACAAATGAAGTGAATAACACTGATAAACTCTTCGTCATGGCTCCTGTTAGTGGGTGGGATATATTAGCAGCAAGTGGACATGTTGTCCTCAAAGTTGATGTTAGAAGCAGAAAAAATGGGAAAGCAGAAGGATTTGAGTAAGTTTGACGAGGGCCAAAGTGTGATGGCTGGATGACTGAGTCAGAGCTTCTCCAAAACTGCAGCTTTTTTGGGCAGTTGGGGTCTGCAGAGTCAATATTAGGGATGTGAAGGTTACAGATAAAATGATAAACCGCAGAAAAATTTCTGACTGTTAGTGAGTACCTCACTTTGTCAGTAACTCACAGTAATGCCGCTCATTGACTGGAAAAGCCAGAGCTATGTGTCTGCTCCTTGGCAAAGCAGCAGCGGTCCCTCAGATGCAGGCTCGTATACGCAGTTTGCAATGTTTGCAATGCCTGAAAGTGATGGTACGGTGGTTGGTGCCCGCTCGGACTCTGTACCCGAGATTTTTTTCCCCTCAATACAGATGAAGTGTGAAGTCTGGTCGTAATTTGGATTTTACAAGGAACCAGAGAGTTCCTAAATTCACATTATTTTTTAACTAAATAAAAAAAATGTTAAATGATTTCAAGTGTGTAAAAGTACTCTTTGAACATTTTAAGCACATTGCAACAATACTGCGATAATCCTGGTCACAATAACCATGATATGAAATTTTCATACCGTTACATCCCTTGTCAGTATCTATTTAAAGTTGTCCAAGGATGGAACAGTAGAAAGATATAATGAAAAAAACAACTTGTACTGCTATTAACGTTTGCCTGAAATGTTATTTCTAACATTGGTATCAGTATAAGGCTGTGATGCAGATGTCACAGTTAGCTGTCTGACTTTTCTAACTTCTTTTTTTCTATAACAGATGTGTCTGAAACTCCTGAGAAAGAAGTGGATGCAGCCATGGCTAAAACATCCCAAACCACTGCTCTGCAGGTACAGAGGCATAAAAAACAATTATGTCACTCTTGATGTACAAACTAGCTGAAGACTACTTTCATATCCAGAATGTATTTAAAACAATGTAATATTGGTATATCTGTGTTATTATGCTGTTTAAAATCATTACTCTGTCATTAACACAGGAGGTTGACACCACCTCAAGTACAACTGAGACACCATCAAATCAGGATGTGACAAAATGTGCAGAGACTCCAGAAACACAACCAGAGGCTGGAAAAGAGGGTAAACTCTCTCGTTATCTGTTTAAGGTTTAGCTCAGACCATGCGTGACGGGTTCTGTCAATGCATCTTTCATTCCTCATGCTCACCATAGTGATGTTTGTGTCTCAATTAATGACATTTATATGACCATGATTTTTCTGTATGTCAAACTCATGGATACTTTTTGACTTTCTGGTGTCATTTAGCTGCTGATGCTGTTGTGTCTGGGTCAGGAGAAGTCAGAGAGGTCACAGAGGAAGAAACACTTCCAGATGCCTCTGTTTCAGCAGAACAAGACTCCAGTAAAGGAGGTCAGTACTGCAAATGTTCTTGTACATTTGTCAAAAACATTTTTTTAATGTGTGTATTAATTTCATTGCTTTATTATTACTGGAGCAGAAGCAGAGCCAGATGTAACAGATTCAAAAACAAGCTTCAAGGTAGGAAAACAAACATGATTTACACATTTGAAATACTCCTTAAATGTTCCTATAAGACTAAAACTGAATCATTTCTTGAATAAACAAAGGAAGAGGAAGGGGATACTGGTGACAGTCAGGCTGAGAAGCATGTAGAGGGTGGTAAGTATTTTTATAATAAACTTAAGATACTGACATCTTTTAAGATACAATAATATTACTTCTTTTCATGAATGGTAAAAGCTGAGGAGAGGACAAAGGAAGCAGAAGACCCTGCAACACAGAGTGATGCTCACACTGTGAGTATTGATTCTCCTTTCTGCATACATGTCAGATGAAAATGTCCTGTAACACTTGCACCCCGTGTTATTTAATGTTTCATATTCTGTATAAATAGTGCTGTACAGAAGCCTAAGGCCACCATTATCTCTGTTGTTTTAGAAAGTCTTTCTGGCCATCCAATTTAAAATATTACTCACTCTACAATTAAAAAACAACTGTTAAATAAAGAAAAGAAACAGACGCAACCCTCAAAACAAAATGGCTCAACCCAGGATCCCTTCATCACATATTCATAGGTTAAAGGGTTCATTCATTAATTTCTGTAAAGATGACCCTGTACTGCCTCAAGTTTATAATCTATATCAGTTTTGGGCAGACTTGTGGTCTGGCTCATATTCAGTCTCCATCCTCACTCATTGTGGCCCAGAAATTAAATTTACACAGCAAAAATGTTCTTAAATTATGAAAGTACCTCAAAATCTGCAATGAAGGATTCAAACCTGAGTTGTCATGGCAACATGATGTACTTAGACCTAATGCACCAGGTCAGGTTCGCCTGATCAGCTGTTATTTACTTTATGTTCACACTCGTCCTTCACAGCAGGAAGTTTTTTTTGTGTGAGGAGGTGGGAGCAGTTAAATACTGTAAAAAAAAAAAAAGTGCTGTGGTTTTCTTTCTCACATGCAGCTTGCAAATGTAAATTCATGAAATTTTTCAGGGTTTCATGAACATGTGAATGTTTGTATTGTAACAATATTTCCCTCTTACAGGGAAAACAAAATCAGTGTGACCTTTTTGAGTTGGCCTTTCCATGTTTATATCTGTTAATGTCAATCCTTATTCCACTGCATCATCAGCCTGCTTTGGATTGTTGTCATGTTAAAATATTAAAGAATTTCTGATCTGGCATTTTTAGAAGGAATGACACAATGATTTACAACGATATCACCAAAAAACAAATCTAATGGTGGCTAAAGCCTCTACACAGTATTGTGCATATTCTTCATTGTCCACTGATTGGTGTGTTTTTATGAACCGTTTCAGGTGGAGTCGATCATCCTGGAGAAGACGGAGGAGATCAGCGAGAGTGAACCAGAGACGTCTCAGAGTCAGTCCGAGCTGGTCAAACAAATCAGTGAGTCTAATTCAGCATTGTGTCAGTATGAGCTTCTTGCACCCGTGGGATGCTGAAGTTGAGAAAAACACTCATTTTCTTTCTGCTTTTTTGATCAAACATTTTGCAATAAGTCTGATTTGTTTCCACTGTGTTTTTTTTTTTTTTTTTTAGGTAATGTCTCCAGCACAGACAGTCAGGAAGATGAGAAGGCCTCTGACCTCTCAGAAAAGGTAATATCATACTGTTTGTTAAAATCAACACTTGAATGCAAAATTAATTATTGTAACAACTGGAAGTTCAACAAGGGCACTTCTGACATTGTTAGCTGAGTCATTAGCAGTAACATGACACAATGTTAATACATCCTTCAAAAAATACCTGGATCCACATCGAGATTCAGATCACCACCAAAACGTACCCCTCCCAAAACCATCACCCGCGCCCCCAAGGGTAGCAAACACAGTTTTTCATTGCAACTCTGAAACCGTACAGCGGATCTTTTTGGGACAACTGTGGGAGCTCACTCTCCAGAACAAGTATGTCCCTTTGAGAAAGTTTTAGATTTAGCTTTCTTTAGTGCAGTGCAGTGTTTCTTTTCTGAAATTTTGTAATAACTATGTAAATAGAGATTTGTTATGTTTTTCTGGTGAAAAATCAAGCAGTGTTATTATTAGACCTTCCTTTTGATTTTATACAGAAAGTGGCAACTTCCTGTCAGTCTACTGGCCCATCAGATTAGCCCAACTTCTGTGTTTTTTTAAATAGCAGTGTCCAATTAGGAGCAACAAGAGAAGGGGCCAACAAGAGACTATATATATATGTCAGTTTCCAAACAATTTGAAAAGGTAATTTAAGCAATCTGATGTGGCTTTTGTTACATTTGAGTCCTAAATTGCATCCAAGATCTGGCAAAAATAACTCCATGAAGCAAATAAACACCTGGAGATAAAATCCTAAGTACATAGATAGTTTATGTTTTGCACTCCTCTTTACAACCAAGACTCTTATTAACTATATTCAGATGTGTAAAAACCTTGTTCATCATTGATCTGTGTGTGATTCATATAAAATTCTGTCAGATTTAAATATCATTTTGATTTTTGTTTTATCTGTACTGTTATAAAACTTTTAACACATTAAATCAGACTTCATTACTTTATAAATATTCTGATTTTCCAGGTTGTCCTGAAGAAAAATATGATGTCTTTAACTTGATTTTGCTGGAACAGGTTGAGGTTAAGTGGTCGAGTTTCCAAATTGCAGGCAGACTAATCGCAGAAAATGTCCCAGAGGTTTATGACTAACATTTCCTGAAAATTTCATCAATATCCATGGAGACCTTTTTTGATTTGTTAACCATAATGTGGTAAACTGCCCTACATCACTAAGTTAATAAGTACTTTAAACATTCCTTGGTCTTTATTCATCTACCACTTTCCACCATTATTTCTAATAAAGTTCCACAATTAAGTCTTTAAAAGCATTTTAGAAAATAAATAAAAAGGCAGAGATAGATTTATCATGCTTAATTTCAGCAGGAGTCTGTTCCAGTATTTGGTAGCCCAGATTGTAAAAGACAGAAAGTACTTAGTCTTCAAATGGGCTCTCGTTTCAACAAAAACCTGATCTGAAAGAGCACCGTGGCTCATATCAGACAGGAATTTTGGTGCTGAAACTTTGTGCTGACGCATACTTTTTATTTCTGCAGGAAGAAAAGACGGAGGGAAGAAGAGGACGCAAGCGAAAGCTGTCCAGTCAAAAAGTAGCAACAGTGAAGGAATCTGGTAAAAAAGCCGGTGTTTTCTCTCTGCATCAGTTACAGAGACTGTAGGATCATGAATGTTTAAAGGTTGTTTGTGACAGACTATGTAGTTCTGTAAATACATTTTGTCACTTAACCAGGTGATGAGAAGGAAGACACGGAGAGTAAAGAGCAGCCATCTGCAGAGGTAGGATCAGCTTTGTCATCTAATCTGTTACAGCAAATTTTGAAGTTTTTGGTGGTCTGTAGATTCTTGTTTGCCTTTCAAACCATGAAAGATACACAAAGGAGAATTATCATGGAGGAGAAATTTGTTTTGTAGAATGATGCATGTTTGTGCTTTTTTATGCCCATTTTTGCCTTTTTTTTACTGTAAAAAACAAATAGAAACTTTATTGTCATTATACTGATGAATCTGACAGCAATGAAATAAAACTGCATCTTCTTTCAATGAGTTAAACCCATAGATATAGATACTTCAGAAATGTATGCAATTTAAATCAGAAATCATTTAACAATCAGTGTAATTTCCAGGAATCCGATCAAGGAAAGGTTGTGGAAGTCAGAACGCCACGCCGGGGGCGATCATCCAAACCCTCAGAGGAGGCAGAGAAGGTACAGACAAAAGAAACTGAGAAACAAGAGGAGACTCCAGCCCGTGGAGGGAGACGTTCAGCTGCAGCCAACAAAGTTTCTGGTATGACTGTCCCACTTTAAAGCTGTTACAGTCTAAAGAAAATGTGATTTTGAGTCAGATATATGTGATTATTTATATTTTAATGCATTCCTTTTTGTACTGTGGATAGCATCCTGTCCTGCTTTCACTTATAATTTTTTAGTAGAAAAATACAAATTTTGGTTTTATTCCAAGTTCTACTGAAAAATGGTCAACCTCTGGGTCAGACAAGAAGACCAAGTTTTGCAAAGTGTTTCTTCGAATTTTGATGATGTTGCTTGTGTTTCCTGTTGAAGCTTTAAATGATCAGAAGGATGAGAAAACAGAAGAGGAGAGGATGGAAACAACTTTAACAGAACAACAAGCAGAGACCCCAGAGGTTTGTAGAAAAATGTGCATATGCTGACAGTCCACACTGATTGGGGCTTAAATGATATGTTTACTGGCTCTATTGTAAGAAAATGTTTTTCCTGTCTATAGAAAGTGGAAGAAGAAAGATCACCGAGGAAATCTGGATGGAGAGGAAGTCAGGCTAATGTGTCGTGTCCTGTTTCTGAAGACACTGAAGCTGCAGGAGGATCTGACTCCAAAGAGGCCGCAGGCCCAAGTACGTGAAACAAACCTGTTCACTGTATATGCAGTCTTGTTTTAAAATAATTTTTCTGCCTCCTTTTGTCAGACTTACTCTGATTACTATGAACTTGTTCGACAGCACACTTTAAAACAGAGATTCTCAACTGGTGGGTCGTTACCCAAAAGTGGGACCCTTTCCAGTGGGTCGCAAGTCTTTGCCTGAGCAAAAAAATGTCAGTGAAAGAATCCTGTGCTCTTTTCTTTATTCATCGGAGTGCCATCTTTTCACACTCCTTAACAACAGGTAGTGATAATACCCTGCACCGCCAATTGACCCCCGTTTTATAGAAAGGTGTTTGTTATAAACTCAATAAGTAGGTTCTCAGATAAAGCTACATATTTTAAGATTTTTTTAAATAACCTCTCAGTGGCTGGACTTTTTATCTCGTGTTTGTGCATGAAGGCTCTGTTGAGTCTGTTAAAAAAGGCTGAAGTTACTGAAGTGTTTTGTGTGCAGCAACAGCCTCATGATCAATGACTTATTTAGTGCTGCTGATTGAATTTTATTAATACAGGGCTGTTCAGTATGTACCCACTGATGCAGAGTTAGAATTATAGTTTAAACTTTGTGATGCTAAGATCCACTTTTTGGTTTCAGTTAAAATGCAGCTAATTAAATGTAAAAGGATATAGTTCCCTGTCTAAGATCGCTACATGCAGGCCATTTGGGCATCTCTTTAAAAAAAATGTGTGTTGGCATAGTGTGATATTCTGTACTATCTCAGGTTCAAAGTGCAACATCTTTTTATTAAGTAAATTAGAGAAGTTGAACATTTTCCTCGATTTGGGACACAGCTTGACATAAAGGGGTGGTGGTGGGACAGACCAGCTGAGAACCACTGCTTTAAAAGATAAAAACAGTGAGGAATGGGCAACTTTAAGAGTGCTGTATTAATTAATTTTACTGCCTGAGGGTCAAGTTGTTACTGTTGGAGCTCACAGTTAAACAAACATTATAATTTACAATTTATAAAAGTAGGAACGGCAGAAATCTTTGAAACATTTCTATGTTAAACACAGATGCAAACACTATAATAAAAGTTATCTAAGGTGCTTTTGATTATAAGAACTAAGACTTTTACAGGATTACAGATTTAGTTAAGCTCATTTCTTAGTTTTTATTAAAGTTTTACTGAGGTTTACAGTCGCAGCCCAACATATCTACTAATATCTCAAAACGAGGAGTAATGCTGATATTAGTAATCAATAATTATTGTCTGAAAATGCCTGTTTTCCGTGTTATGGTGTATTTGATCAATGATCATGTTTCTTTGAACTTTAAACACAGTTGTAAATCCTCTTGACGTTTCCTTTTTTGGGTTTTCTTCATGTTTTCAATGAATTGGTATTTGTTATTTAGTCACAGGCTGCTATTTTGTGAACATTCACTGTGTTTGTAACTGATGATGAGATGCAGGGATCTTTTTCCCTTAAGGTGAACCAGCACTAAAGAGGGAGGAGACAGAGGAACTAAAGGAGACTACAAAGGTTTGAATTAAAACATTAAAACTAACTAACTACTACTACAACATCTTGAATTGCCATTTCTCTCCTTAATCTCTATCCACTTTTCTTTATATGTCCTGATCTGTTCTTACAGGAAACTTCAGCTGAGGAGGAAACAAAGACTGACGAGAGTCCACTGGAGCAAAGTGAGCAACAACTGGATAAAAGCAGTGGTGAGAAACAATGGAAACACACACTTTAGATGTGTTGTTATAAAACGCAAACAACGTAACTGTCTGGGATGAGTTTTTTCATGATTAATTCAAAATTCTGGATATTATGACTTCAGACATCGTCCCACAAGACTTGAATGACTAATAAGCTTCCCCTGTGTATTTACATGTATACTTACGCAGCTGACCAGGTTGTTTGAAACTGCCTTCTGTTTTTCTCTCCCTTGTTTTTGATCATCATCAAATATCATAGACTGTGGAATATCTGTGCTTGCACTTGCTTAAGTTCTTGCTGGGTAATGTCTGATCAAGGCTCTGCAGCTCTGTTATGTGTTGCCATAACCCTCATGTCCCAATGAGAAAAACTACCAAACAGCACTTTGTCATCTTAAAGTGGCCATGCCAGGAAAGTTGCATATAATCATTGAGTTTTTGTAAGTTTTCTACTTAACCTGCATCAGATTTGACCACAACCTTCACCCCTGTTAGTTTAGGGATAAAACATTTATTTCCAGAAGATGAGTCGTTCATATGTCACTTTGAGTTCATGAAAAACACACTAAATAATTATTTTCCATACACAAAACGATATGGAGGAAATCTTTTTAAGGATCAGCATAACCCTGGACATGTCAGTGATTATCAGTAATATTTTGGAGCGCCTTTACAATTTTGTGATGTCTTAGCCCAAAGAGGAAAATACACTTGGCCTATTGTGTCCCCAGAGTGGAAACATCATAAAATGTTAATCTTCATTGCATCCGACATTTTTATTAGTCCACCTGTCATTAAGACGAGAAAACATAACTATTAAGAAATCTTTCAAAAACTTGTTTAAAACTAAAAATATGATTATTGTTATTGGACAAAGATTTTAAACAGGAATGAGGAATTTCAAACTGAATTCGACCTTTTATTCCTAAATTAGAGCTGCTCACTGGGCTTCCCGAGAAGTCAGCAAATTAATCAAACATAACATTGATCCACTTAAAGTAATTTTTCAGTTTAGGATTGAAAGTAAAAAATAATTTGACATCTCAGTCAAGAAATAAAAGTGAGCTTTACTGTTTAGTCGTTTGTTTTTTCTTTTTGTGAAACAGTACATTTAAAAATTCATAGGTAAAAATAATAATCATATTTTAGCATTGAAAATACCCTTTTCTTTAAAGAGCTTTTACATACTGTTGTATTAACCATTACAGAAACATAAAGAATGATTTTGGTAGTACCAGTGTTGTTAATTTAGGGCACTTGTGACATAAACTTTACATTGGGTGGTGGTCTAATACATTTGTTAAGTACTGTATATTATGATTATTTCATCCTTAATTTGCCAGTTTTTGTACTATATATGACTGATCACATTAAAAGTGATTTATTTCCTACACACAAATGACAGAGGGGAAGCTCTGATTTTACAGTCTGGGACATGTAAGTGATCAACAGAATAGACTTAGGTGCTTTCCTTGTGCGTTGTCATCTTAAAGAAAAAAGACCCTGCTTTAATTTCCCACTGGTTTAACCGTGAGCTGCCTCTTTTTGTCCTGTGATATTAAACAAGAAGGTGGGGCCACCTGCTGGACGATGGCAGAAACTACAAATTTGAAGCTGGACATTAAAAATCAATGCATGTCATACATTATATGTTTTTACATGCAGAGGACACATGATAAAAAAAATCTCAAATATTATGAAGTTAAATACACTGTTGTTGCCTTAGCTCTATAACGCCTGTTGTATCACATTTGATACATACTTTTATGATACTTCTATCTAATCAATTTGGTCAACAAATTACCAAAAAAACCATCTGAATACAACCAGATAAATGATAAAAATGTCCTCAAATAGATTATCAGTTACCAAAAACACCTAATGTATGAAATGAGATGCAAAGAAAATATATGTTAAATTTTATGGAAATTTTGATATTTTTTTTTAGGATTTCAGTAGAAAGTGAAATAAATATCTCAGCTCCAACAAATTAAATTTTTCTGGCCATAATTAGTGTTTTCAGGCTTTAAAGGGTTAACGGGCTTTGTGTGATAACCATATTTACACAGCAGCATAGGCCAATGTATGAACAAAGTACATGTTTAACTGCATGTTGTGTGAGTAATAATAAGAATATGAGAATTATAGAAAGATAAAGAAAACCACGTGAGTCTCCAAAGATGACTAGGCAATGGGACCTGAGTTTATAATGCAATAAATATTTTTTATTGGTGTGAATTTTCCCAATCCCATCCCTGATTTCTGCAGTCAGAACAGAAGCTTTTGCTCTCTATATCTACTGTTTACTGTCCCTTCATGGGAAAAAGAAATGTTCTGAAAATAATCCTCGTTGCCTCTCACTACAAATAATGATCTTTTTTCAGGTGGTTCCCCAGCTGTGAGTCAGACAGAAGATCAGGAGGAGGTCAAAGAGAAGACGTCCACAGAGAAGAAGCCAGAGGATGTACGTTTACAGACAAAACTAAGTTTTCAGTACACCTGCCTTACCTTCTCCCCTCTCTCTATTAGACATTACCACATTGAGTCTACTTTTTAACTTCAGATCTTAAGCCCCGCACACTAAATATTATACTTGAACTCATTTCAGACACATAACTGATATTTTGTTGCTCTGAGCAGGAGCAGTCACCAGAGGACCAGGAGATGACTCCAAAACGATCCGGCCGCAGGGGACGACCACCAAAGGCAGCGGCAACCACAGAGGATGCAGGTCAGGAAGTTTAAAAACACAACCAGTGTGACAGACAGTCATGAGCCTCTGAACTTCAGCGCTGGTTTCATTTTGGATTAATTGTTGATCCAGAGAACATTTTTGGACTGTATGAGAAGTTCAATCACAGTGTAGTCATGAAACAATTTTGATTAACTGTTAAGGTTCATGTACTGCCTTTAGAAACACAAACCGCAGTTCTTTATTCAACCCTCTGCTTATTCTTTACAGATAAAAAGGAGAAAAAGGCAGAGGAAAGTGAGCAGAACGACGAAGAGGAAGAAGAGGATGGTGAGAAAGACGAGGGGGAAAAAGGAACACCAACCAGAGCAACCACACGGGCAGCATCTCGTCTGGAGGCTGAAAGGTAATGACAAAGGACTGATCAAAATGTTCACTCCAAGTTAAGCACTGAACCCAGATCGTATAAAACACGTGTGATTTTTACACAATATTAGCAAAATATTAGTAAAAAAATATCCAACCTCCTGAAATATCTTCGTTGTATACACCCCATGGAAATGTGAAACTGTCAGTGTGGTGTGTAAGATTATTTTAAACTTAATGAAAACTTTACCACAAAAAAATCACTGCAGAAAGTAGGCATGCAGCTATTTTCATTAGAATTCCAGTATGTTTTGTTCTGAGTACAAATGTTTTTATTTATTTGTGCCCTTTTCTTTCTTTATTTGTGCTGCTGTGTTAGAGCCTCTGAGTCAGAATGCAATGGAAAATAAACTCCTTGCTAAAAGAAGCATTGTGCTAAAGTTGGGCCAAGACATCACACATTAACACTCTGCTTTGAGTGGAGAGGCAGCAGTATGCACCCACACTGACACACGAGGGACCCCTCATTCTTCTAATCCAGGGATGGGCAACTTTGGTTACAAAGAGGGCCACAGTAATACTAATGTAATTGCTAGACGTTTTTAACGTAAATGCAAAGGGTGATGTTTATTTTAACAAGCTAAACTCAATTGTAAAGCTTCTTTTTAAAGCAGTGTACAAATTACTCAGCTACACTTTCATTTGTTTAATGCACGTATAGTCATCATAAAAGACGTGTACAGAAATAAGTATAGACAGTTGTGTTACAAATTCACTACAATATAGTATTTAAAGATTATTACATATTGAATAATTATGGTAGGAAGTACCAAAGGTTAAGAAAATGTTTTATTTATTTATTTATCATGTTTAATGCATTTGATCTTTGGACATGGTTTGTTTGTGAAGACTCATGGGGACTGCACTCAAAGAGGTGAAGGGCTGTATGTGGCCACCAGTTGCCCATCACTGTTCTGATCTGTGGTCAAGTAGTGAAAAGATAGTCAAGAAAACCTGAAATCAATCACATCTGAGCTTATTAATATTGAAAGGGAGGCATGTGGTTCCCGTTACATAACCTCATTTTTGCCAACCGCTGACGCACAAACATGCATCAGGTTTTGCAGAGGGAATTTAAGCACATCAGCGTTGTGCTTTTAATTAAGCAGAACATATCTTACTTTTCCACCCAGTAACTCCACAACAGATTCACAACATGCTGGCCTGTGCATCGAGAAAAACGATCCTCATGGGCTCAAAATGACACTGATCCAGTTTCGAATCCTTGCTGAAGTCAGCAGAATGACCGCTGCTAACAAACTTCACGAGCTATAATAGGAGAATGTTTGATGGGGATATTAAATGTTCAGTGACAGTTCAGGAAAATGACAATTAGATGAATAAGCAACACGCCATTCATGTGTGTTTAAATACAACATGAAGAAAATGAAAATAAAGTGTCTAAAAACGTTGATAACTACAGTTGTTTACAGGTCAAATTTGTTTGTTTGTTTCTCCAGCATTATTAAATACATAAAACAGATGTTACCCAGGGATAAAAGCTTATTTTTACAAGATTATTTTTTAAAATTGTTATATCATTAACTGCATTAAGGATGTTTATGGAAATGGCTCATTTTAATGGAAGTGAAATGAAGAAATTGTTTGAAAACAAGATTTTAGCCTTCCTCAATAACTCCTTGTTTTCCTGGAAAAAAAGCCTAAAACACCTTAGAATATAAAATATTTAAAATAATAACTTAAATGGACAAATTGTTAAAACTGAACCAAAAGGTACTGTACTGTGGGCTAAGCATGTTGTTGCATTCCTAGTAAAAAGCTGCTAGAATATTTAAAGATGAAAAATATCAGCTGAATCAGTCAAAAACATGATAATAGCAGCAGGTAAAATCAGAAATGATCAATATAAGCACTCTGTCGTCAGTGTAGTGGCACATGTTAAGCAGCATGTTGTCCTCATTCTGAGTCCTGAACAAAACTCTGAATGTTTCACTTTAAACTTAAAAGCGGGCATCATGGCTGTCACGTCTTATTAACTAAAGCAGGGTAAAGAGTAACACCAAAGCAACAACTGTTGTTTGATTTTTGTTTTTATTGGTCCTCAGGAACAAGCCAAGCAAACCGTCCACCCGGGCGAGTCGACAGAATGGTAAAGAGGAGGCCGCAGCTGGCACACGGTGAGTTTGTCTCATTGATGGTTCAGCAGGACGAAACAGCCTTAAAGAGGAGTCTGACCAAAACCTTCTGAAAGAGAACATTTTACCAAATAGACTTCCCAGAATCTCCAAATATTTAGCATTAGCTCCCAAAATAAAAATAATAAACAATTTTGCATGGCCTGTGCTGTTTACAAGGAAGGTAGTCTTAAACACCTGAGAATACACTACAGGAGCAGGATCAATGGCCCTCATTTATCAATGTGGCTTAAGGGCTGAGCACCGATTTTGGTGCAGAAATCACTCTACACCAGCTCCCACATGTGGTTCAAGAAGCGTACGTATTTGGCAAATCCCCGCGTACAAGCAGCCTATTCAAAACAACCGTCATTTAAATAACACGCCCCCAAATATTCATAGTTAAGCCCTCAATGCATTACATGTACGGGTGTAATGCAGTAAAAAAGGGGAAACTTCTCCGAGCTGAAGACCGACACAGACTGCAGTGTTCTTTAACAGCTCTTTAATAAACTAAGTTATGTTACTTTAGATGATCAATTAAAGTTTTGGTTTCCTTCCTCTCCATCTCCATGCGTAACTGCCCACTCATTCTAGATCGCCCCTAGCTCCTCTCCTCTCAGCACAGACCAGGCTGCAGCAATATTTTATCAAAGTTTGCCTCCATATTGTTAAAAACTGTGTTTTAAAAAGCATTTTTAAAACACAGTCATAGTTTACTGCCAATCAAATGAAATCGAACCAAAAATGATTTTAAAAAAATGACAAAAATGCATAGTTTTGTTTAAAACAGAAAAAACACTGGGCTACTACTTATCTGTATCATGACCCTATCAATTAAACAAAGCCATGGCTTGTTATTCAATGTGGTGTTCAAATATCCACATAAATATACTCAACAAAAATATAAACACACAAACTCGAGAGGTTAAGTTAGTATATATATGTTAATAACTTAACCTACATTTTTTTTTCAAATAAGGTTGCAGATTTTATGCTTTTTTGAATTTAACAATCTAGAATTGAAGTGCATAAAATCCACAAAAACGTATAGTCTCCTTTTTGATGAAGGACTACTGTCAGTGTAAAATGAGCGAATAAAGCAACTCATAACTTTATTAAGCTTTATGTCAGCCATGTTTCTCTTTGCTGTATGCATTTAAATTTTCCTATATACAATATATTCTGGTATTTGTTACTTTTTTAGTATCTACTACAACATATAGTATTCTTTTAAGGCTTCATAAATCACAATCTTATTTATTGTTCTTTCCAAAAACACGTACAGCAAATATTTACTGTAATACACTTATTGCATTTTACATTCAGCCACTGAACCATACCCAGAAAGAGACAAATTAACAGCAAAAAAAAAAAAATCATAATGATTCAATAAACAAACGATGAACTACAAAACAAAATACATGGGGTCACATATACCACTATGATTTTGGAATTATTTGGAAAAAGTTGAGATTCAGATATATTTGAGTGAAATTAAAGTCACCTTAATAATTCTTAATTATTCTTAATTATTAATTTATTTTTTAGTTTATCCTGTTCTGTGTACTTTTGAATTTAGAAAAATGTGACACTCCAGTTCACCTGACAAAAATCATGTCTCACTAAAAACTGAATCTTTATGTGGAAATAGGGCGAGAGAAAAATTTGATCAGTGAAATGCCCGAAAATATTCTCCACAAAAATGCAATACTGAAAAATGTTATCCTTTATTGACTAAAAGGCATAATGCCATTTGGAAATGACCTACTACATTCATAGTCTAAATTATACTACTAATAATACCTTTATTAGTACAGCACTTTTAAAAACAGAGGTCTACAACGTGCTTTGACAAACAGACCAGAACATACAAAAACAAAAGGACAAGAACTTAAAGCACAAAAAGATGTACCCTAGTAAATAAAAAATACAACTAAATGCAAAAAAACAAAAGTAAAATCAAGGAACCTTACAAACATACATAAGCAGCATAATAAACCTGTTTATATGTCATAAGAACCCAGACAGTACAAGAACAGAGCAGCATAAAATGAGACCACAAGCAGCAAAAATAAGAGATAAAAATCTAAAAACAATGACAGAAAGAAAAGGCGATAAAAAGGGGTGGAAGCAAATGTGAGTCAATAAGCAATGACAGCACTAAGAAGACAACAAAGTCAATAAAATGACAGAAAAGCTTTGAGATTAGACAAAATTCTGAAGAAATAGAAGAACACACATAAAGAGATAAAACAAAAACAGCCTAAAGAGTAACTGAGAAAAGGATTAGAATGGGAAACAAATGAAACAATAGGCAGAAAGCAAAGCAATGCAGAATAAAATAAATAGAAATGGGAATTAAAATTAAGTAATGGCATTAATATGTAAAAATATATAAAGCCAACAACAGAGGAAGAGGCTTACAGGCAAAGGAGCTAAAATGATCAGAGCAATAAGCTTAAATAATAGGCGAAAAAGTACATCCAGATATTAGCGACCTTGTTATTTACTTCGCAAAAGTCTTTCTGTTTTAACAAGTTCTCCTTTTGTTTTATCTGTTTGTTTGCTTCTTCTAATTGTATCTTATGTTGGTCTTTCTGAGGGGGGTTTGTCATCTCCATCTTTTCATTTTGTTTTGGAAACAGACTTCACATTCATGCTGATACTACACGTCTTTAAACTCGTCTTTTATAGAGTTGCCTCGTGACTTTTTTTCCTGCTTTCCCCCATGTACACTTCTCATGAATAACTCGTGAATCAGCAAAGACAAATTTTCACGACACCCGAGACAAACTCATTGACACTTGCTCCTTGTTTCCTCCTCGCAGCGGGACCAGAGGCCAGGCAGCAGCAACATCGACGGCAAAGGGAGGCCGCAAAAGGGAGTCCAGCCCCCCCGCTGTGCGAACGCGGGGAGGACAGAAATCAGAGGAGCCCCCGTCCAAGAGAGCCAAACGCTAAAAAACCTCAGACAGCGATGTTTTTCTCTGCACTCCAAGTCAGTTTTGTTATCGGGGGGCTGAAGAGCGTCTGCAGCCGGTTGGCGTGAATGTAAATCTGTTTCTGCTTCAGTGACTGTGGATGTTTAAAAGCTCTGGTTAGTATTACACACTCCGCTCTGATATTAGAGTGTAAACCTGAGGATCTGTGTAACAATCCCCCCACAGAATACTTTCTACTGCACTACGCCCATATGGTTTGGATCATCATTCCAGCGTTTATTCAGTAATGCCCGCTGAATCCCCGCATTTTAGACCAATCAGCGGCCTAATGTGCTGCACGGCTGAGCTTTGAGATAAGGAGGGAGAGCTGCAGAGTGATGTCTGAAACACTTTGACCCTCGTAGATGTCACTGTTACGCGTCCAGATGTTACTTTGTGTACAGGCTCACTGACTTTTATCACTCGTTATTCATTCTGTGAATGAAAGGAAGTGTTCTGGTCCTTTTTTTTAAGTTTAAGTTTTTATACTTCTGTTTTTTTATACATATTTTTTAATTATAACTGCATCCATATCGGATGGGCCGGTGAACAGAACCAGAAACTGGGCTCATTTGGACACCCAGTTCAAGGATGAAGACCCCTGTGCATTGGATACAGTCATTCCCAGTAGGCCACCAGCGCTCCTCTCTCGGTTTCTGATTGAGATAAAAACAGTATTAGTCCGAGAACACGACCTGAATCCTCCTTAAAGTACCTGCTACAGGCTCAAAACGCTTTCTCTGAGTAGAGAACTTCCACTGTTTTGGAGTTTACTGCATAACTGTAATAATCTTTCCTACATGTTGATGAAAGGCATTTGATTCATAATAAAAAACAAAAACATTTCTTCATATTTTTTTTGTTTGAAGCACTGCAGGATCTGTAAAACTTTTTCATTTTTCTTACCTCCAACAAGAAGCGTTTGTCTGTTTGTCTGTCTGTGTGGACGATAACTAAAAAAAGTTCTCAACACACTTTCAAAATTTCCGGGAATTTTGGTCATGGCACAATGTAGAAGTGATTCAGAAGTGCATCCAGGATATTCTTTAAAGAATTTCTTAACACTGCAAGAAAGGGTAGTTTTACACTTTTTGCCAGCAACTCAAAAAATTCTTTCAAAGACTTTGATAAAAATTCCAGGGAACCACCTTGTCTTAAGAAGGAACTGATTAGATTTGGGTGATATTCAAATCTAGAAGTGAATCCAGGATTTTTTATGGACATTTGCTACATTTTTGCTAATAACTCGTTTACCAATGTCAGAAATATCTTGGCACCTCTGAGCACCTGTAGTTTGAAATAATTCAAGTTGTCACATACACTGGCATTTAAAGGGTTGAATTGTGAAAATGATTCATTACCTGATAGTTATGATCAGAACTAAAGTAAATCAAAAGATTTCTGAAAAAATTGAAAAAAACATCAGAAGATGATCATTTGGGATATTTAAGGGGGGGGGGAACCTCCCCCTTTTCCGAAATAAAGGAGCTGTTGGCATTGCAGAAAACTATAAATCCATAAAAACAATGTTCTTGCAAATAATCGTCATATCCCAGCCAGTCATAAAGCTCAGAAAATGCCACTTTGCATTTCATATATTGAAAATATTTGAATGTTATTGTGTTTTAACAAATATTGATGATGTCACCACATACACTTGCATTTAAGGGTTAAACTTGTGAAAATAATTGAATACTTGATAGTTATGACCAGGACTGAAGTGGATTTGGAGCAAAAAGTTCTCAGAAATTAAGGAATTTCTGGTATCAGTTTTGAGGCTTAAGCAGACAGTAGTTTCAGAAGTCATTCAGCATTAAGGAGCCGACAACTGGTGGCATTTCATAATAGGTTATGAAAGATAAGAGATCCAGGAGCATCAAAGATCAGATGATGGCGTATTAAAAGTAATTCATAAGGAGTTAGTTATCAGTTTTGGTTCTCTCCTCATCAGTACGTCCAACCAAAGGACACAGATCTTCAGAAACTTTGGGTTGGTGTTGTCCACTGTCTTCTCCTTTTCTTTATAGGTCCCATGTCCTGAAACATCAACTTTCTTTGTTTAATGCTGTTAGAGGGCTTGGAGCAGGAGAGCATGATAACTTTTCTAAACTCTCAGTTTACAGAGAAATGCTCTGTCTCTTTAAAGAAAAGGCCCAGTTTTGTATTTCCTGGGGTTTATGATGTAATAGCTGTACAGCCTCCACCTACATGTGTGTTTTCTGCCTGCACGGCTGTTTTAAATGTTTGCTGCATGGCCTGTAACCCCTCCTCTCCCCTCCCATCAGACACCTTTTCATAGTCTCCTGTAGCCTCCCCGCCCCCTCAGATCTGAGTGTTTCCAAAAGGGAGGGGAAAAGAGCCGCATCTGATCCTCTACAGAGAAGAAATTTTCATGTTTTTATTTAACTTAAAACCAAATCCTTGCTTAATAGACACCCAAGACATGATGTAAATGGCCAAGCACACCAGACGTAGGACCTTTGAAATCCAGGTTAGAAACCTTATCATATAACAGCTCAAACAGGTTTTACCCCCTCAGCTACTGCTTGTAGAGTTGTTTTTACATATTTACAAAAAAAGCCATTTACCTCCTTCTTTCCAAAGACTTTAAACCTTTGTCCACGATAAGACAAACTGCTGCACAGCTCATAACACAGTTTTTTATTTCCTTTAATTCACCCTTATTATGTCTCAAACGTTATCTCCCTCGAGTTTCCTAAGCGGATGTTTGTCTGTGATGTGAAATAGCCAAAGAAATGAACCAATCACCTCGGAGCGTAGATGAGGAGAGGACATTCCTGCCTGCTAATGGAGGATAAAACTGACAAACTCCAAATGAAATATTCCACCACCATTCACACATTTAATTGTCACACCTGAGCTGAAGCGCTGAGGGAGGGGACTGAAACACCCCGAGTTTTCCAACCATTCCTGTGGATGGCTAAATTTGATTCCTTTAAGGTGCACCTCTCCCCGGTATTTCCTGATACTGCTGTCCAAACCCTAAAATATTATCCTATTTAAAGGTTTGGATCACCTTTCATTCAGCCACCGGCTCTGGCAGACAAACAGCGCTCCTTTCACTCTCTGATGCCTTTGGAGCGACTTTAAGCATGGACTTATTCGAGTGGTTTGTATTGTAGTTACTAAATGATTTTTGAAAACACTGCAGAGCATCAGAGGCAGTTTGAGGCACATTAGTCTGATTTATAGTGGACAGGTTTAATGTTTAAGGTGGAGGACTGCTCAGAGGCAGGACTGTTCTGGGCTCAGCAGGGACCTCACATCAAGAGTGAGTTTCTTAGAGAGGCAGAAAAACAAGATAATAATCTGAAATATTCGATCAACCCAAGCCACAAAAATCTGGGCAGATGCTGACTTGTTTTTGGGTCCTTTGAATCATTATGTTTTTCTGAAGGGAATCTCAGCTTTCAAGTCAAAAAATGAATTTAATTCCATTATTTTCATCCAAAGTATTTTAATAAACTATATTTAAAGCATACTAAAAGCATTGCAGCTAATGTAATTAACTGAACAATAACTAAAATATAATACTTTAACTTTTACTTGTTCTAAAGTTGTACCAATATGCACTAAAAGATGAATAAGCATGGCATTTTTTTTTTTTTTTTACAAATATAAAGATGAGTTTGAAGAATTGATGCTAATGTCAAGTTGTTATCTGCTGCTGGGATACCTGTATATTCTGTTGTTAATGATAATTTCTGAGTTATTTTGACAGAGTTTCAGTTGCAAAGGTGGAGGAGGAGTTTAAACATGTTTCCTTTAAAACGGTGATCATGAACTGGAGGCTACATCAAGCCCCCCAAGGCTTCCCAGCCGGGCCCTGACACATCACCAAATTCATCAAATTTGAGAACAAAGTATGTTTTTGTTTCTTTTTCTTTCTTTTTTAAAAATTCCTATCTCTGTAAAAGCAACTCCAAAAACAATTTTATCAGGTATGACTTTATGTTTGCTTTTACAGAATCCATCCATCAGCTGTCATTATAAAATATTTAACCAAGAGTGTGAGTGTGTAAACATCAGTCCACGGGACGGACAACATGACAGCCCCAGAAATAAGGAGCTCCTGTGTAGCTGGCAGCAGTATGTGCGATAGGGACTGATCTCACAGTAAATTCTCAGCCTTACACAGATTTGAACAATAAAAGTATTAAGGCAATAACATGCTAATCAGACATTATAGTATCATTATCTCTGAAAGACTCAGGGGCATCTCATTTAAAAATCCACTCACTCTTCTCCTGTTTTATGTCACCATTGTGGTCAAAAGTGTGGTTTTCCTTTTTTTGCTAAAAAAAAAATACATGAACTGACACCCATTTTTCCCATTGTTGTCCTTTTTTTGCCCTGTACTGTTCCTGTGTTGTTGCCTCATTTGACAGTTGGAAAAAAAAGTAGTAGCATTATCACAGCGGTGAATATTATTGTTCGTATGTTTAAGTTCATAATTAACATTTTCTAAATTGCAGTTTAATTAAATTGAACCAAAGTCAGATATAGAATAAACCTTAATTCAGACTTTGAAATAAATTTGAATCAGATATTAAATTACACCTAAATCACTCATCAAAATAAACCTAAATCAGACGATAAAAAAAACTAAATCAGGAAGTCAAGCTAAATCAGACATTATAATAAAACTAAAACAGACATTAAAAAGTACATTATTTAGAAATTAAATAAAACCAAATTAGACATCAAAATAAAACTAAATTAAATTAAAATGTACCTATTTGACATTAAATTCACCTTAATCAGATAGTTAATAAAAACTAAATTAGACGCTAAAATTAAACTAAATTAGACACTAAAAATAAACATAAATCAGACATTAAGTTAAACTAAACCAGGCATTAAAGCTAAATCAGACATTTAAAATTAAAATGAGACATTAAAATTAAACTTAATTCAGACATTCTGTTGTTTGGTTAATTTTAAAGTTAAAAAAAGCTGTTTTAAAAATTGAATAAAACCATCATTACTGTAATGAATATATT
Source organism: Cetoscarus ocellatus (assembly GCA_037902135.1). NCBI lineage: Eukaryota > Metazoa > Chordata > Actinopteri > Labriformes > Labridae > Cetoscarus > Cetoscarus ocellatus. Next base: position 195,298 of record JBAMNC010000950.1, on the reverse strand, counting down.
ATTTATGTATTAAAGTTCATCTCTAAAATTCTCTAAATCACATCACTTAGGTATTAAAATAAACCTAAATTAGACATTAAAATTAATCTATTTTAGACATTAAAACAGACCTAAATCAGATATTAAAATAAACCTAAATCAGACATTGAAATGTAAATGAAAGCTTGAAGAGGAACTGCTACAAAACAACCATTTGAAATTCACATTTTGTGTTTAAAAAAAGTATAATTTTTATAATGATAATATTTTTGTTTGTACGGAGTGTTTCATCTGACTTGTCTCCCAATCAATTGAAAACAGAACAGTCATCCCTCAAAGCAAAAGCAAAAACCATTAATTATAAAAATTCTTCTTCTTCTTGGTAGCAAAACTTGTTCCATTCTACCATCATTATTTACCTATTATTTATAATATTTGTATCCATTAGAATCTAAAAATTGACTGAAGTTTCAAGATGTCTGATGTCACTTTGAATGTAAATACAAATGCATGAAAAAGAGGCTGCAGCTGAGCTCCAAATGTCCATGTATGTGAGTGAATTATGAAGAAATTTAAGTGGTCCAGTCAGTTTTAGCATCTGGAATATGGTGGATTAACAGAATGAAATGAGGTTTAATTTAATGACTAATGGGAGAGTAAATGTCTTTATTTTGCACGATTGTAGGGCAGCACTTAAGGAACAACAGAGAACGAGGTAAAGAGACTACATTTGTTTTGATTCAGTGTTATAATTTAGTGTTTTCTTGTAATAAATACACATTAATGTCCATTAAGTTCAGTCTGGGACACTTTGGGGTGCGAGCTGCAGGTTGCCTCTGGCAGGGCACTCTGCACCAGCTCAACATCTTCATGTGGAGGTAAGAAGAAATAAAAACTGACTCCTACAAAAACCATTAACATGATCTGCTTTGGGGCTTGAAGTTTTTGTTATATTGTAGAATACATTCAAATTAAATAAACTGTAAAAATGACATTGTTATGATTAAAGTTGATTGTAATGCTTATTTAAAGAAGAGATCTGGGCCCAGTGCTCGGTCAAAAGATTGTTTACAGTTAGAAGCTCGACCTGTTGCGTGTTTGTTTACGACAAGATCATCCACTGGAAATACTGGTCTGAATGGTGAGTTACCATTTTTCATTCTTTCTAACCCAGATCCAAAACAGTCGAAACGTTGTTTAAATTGTGGTTAAAACAGAATGTAATTCATGGTTTATTGATCTTTTTGGATTTAAAATTGACCAATAAGAGCTGATATTTGTTGTTCACATTGATTAGCTAGTTTTACTGCAGATGACGGGCATTATGAATTTCGAGACAGGGACACCTTTTCTTCTACGAGAACAATTTAAAGAGAAATTCTTTTCCGTTCTTTGCTGATGAACATCTTGAGTGCAGGGCTTTATGATGAGATAAACATTTTTAACACAAGCAGGCCCGGGCTGGGGTTGGTGCAGAAGTCTCGCTGCTGCCTCACAGTAAGAAGGTTGCTGGATCGACTCTCTATGGGGCTTGCATGCTGTCTTTGTGCACATGTGGTTTCCCCCTCAAACCAAAAGTCAGAGTAACCAGTTTTTAGGATAATTGGTGACAATAAATTGCTCTTAGGAGTGTGTATGTGCTTGTTTGGTTGTCTGTCTCTTTGTGATAGCACTGTGATTGGCTGGTGAATGGTCCATGGTGTACCCTTGGTCTTGCCCAATGACAGATGTGATAAACTCCAGCTCATCCGTGACACCAAAGGGGATAAGCAGCATCATGGCTAATAAATGCATGTCAGGTCTAATGCAGCTCTTTTTCTGCTGATTGTGCGTGGGCATGTTTTCGATGATATTAGTAATGAAGTCACAGAGAACAATGTTACCTTGATGGACACTTGTCTTGGTCCGACTGTAGCATGTACCACTCATTGTTGATTGTGCTTTCACAGCTATGCAAGTTACCCATGTCATGAGCACTAAAACAACCCCACAGTATCTCAGATGCTGGATTTTGAGTTTGGTGTTTGAAGTCCTCTTTATCCCAGAGGAGCTGATGCCCAGTGCCTCCCAATAAGGCTTAAAATGTGGACTCATCAAAACTTAGAACAGTTTTCCACTTTAGGTTGATCCTTCCTAGATGATCCTGAGCCCTTTACTTTTGGGGTGCTTTTTATAAGTATCAAGTTCAGAGAGCATGTCTACTTAAAAAGTACTTAAAAGATTAACTTCATGTGTTTAAATATTTTGTCTCTTTTCTTTGTGTTGTATTAAAAAATAAAGGTTGAAAAGAATTGGCACCTTACTACAGCACACTACAGCATTTATAGCCTGAGCTAATTTTGTCCATCCCTAGTTGGACCTTTAAAAACATAAAAAAACAACAATAAATACTGTTAAAACAAACAGACGAAAAACCTAACAAGCTCAACAAATACAGACGAAACAAAACAAAATCTTGTCTTTTCTTGTCAGAAAACATTGTGATATGTTCATTGTGTTTCCATCCAGGTTAGAAAAACACTGACAAGTAACTTTGGTCCAGCCCCACTTCATATCTCCACACGTCCCCTCACGTTCCCTCTGCAGTTCCTCCAACAGTGAGCCTAAGGACGGACGGTGGTTTCACGCCGCTGTCGACTGGAATAGAGGTAAGTTTAAGGGGGATGAGGGGGCTCATACACACACACTGACACACACTCCTGCTGCCTCTCTGCTTGGGGAGTGGTCTTTCCTCTGCTGGGATTTGGCCAGCTCTGAACATAATGCTCTCCCATTCAGCCACTCCTCTCACAAGACATAAAAGTTAACAGGTGTTTAACGTCAGGAGTGTTTCTGGTGAGGGCTGGAGAAATAGCCTGAGACAGGCAGCAGAGAGGGGGAGAGGAAAGAGTCTTGGAGGGTTTTTTTATTTTTTAAGGTATTAGAATATTTCTGCTGCTGAGGGTCAGATTGACGTGTGTCAGCTGAGGCAGCAGCAAGAACTGAGAGTGCAGAAAAAGGCTTTTAAATATTTTGCTGATCCACACTTTGGAGTTGGATTGAGCCATATCAGCGATCAAGCAGTGTGAGGATGTCTGCTCTCTGCTGTTTAACACCAAATCAAGCGGAAAATTATTTTTTGAAAAAAATGTTTAAGACATTTTTCTTCAGACTTGTAACTACTGACATTGTAGAGTTCAAGAAAAAGTTTGAATGCTTTCCAAACAAACCCCAATTCTAATGAAGTTGGAACAAACAACATACAATGAACAGAATACAATGATCTGCAAATCCTTTTTGACTGATATTCAATGAAAACACTACAAAGACAAGATATTTGATACTCAAACTGATGATCTTCATTTTATTTTTGCAAATATTCTCTTGTTTTGAATTTGATGCCTGCAACATGTTCCAAAAAAAGCTGGAAGGGGGCAACAAAAGACTAGGACAGTTGAGTAATGCTTAAAAACACCTGTTTGTAAAGTTCCTCAAGAGCGCAAATACGACAACGAAGACCCTGGACTGTTGAACGACTGAAGTCGTACATCAAACAAGAATGAGAAACAAATCAACCTACAAAGCTTCAACAATTGGTGTCCTCAATTCCCAAACACTTACTGAGTGTTGTTAAAAGTGTCAAACATGCCCCTGTCCCAGGTTTTTTGATGCGTGTTTCATGAATTTGCATCAACCAATATTTGCCAGAGAACAATGAAGTTTATCAGTTTGAACATTAAATATCTTGTTTTTGCTGTGTATTCAATTTGAATATAGGTCAAAAAGGATTTACAAATCATTGTATTCTGTTGTTATTCATGTTTTACACAATGTTCCAAATTTATTGGAACTGGAGTTTGTTTGATAAGCATTCAAACTTTTTCTTGAACTCTGTGTCAAATTTTAGGAAACTTTTTTTCCAAACAATAATTTTATGAATTGTTTGTTGTTAAACAGCATTTCTAATCCTACCACTGGTTTTTGATTACGTTTCACACAAATGTCCCAACTTCATTGGAATTGGGGTTTGTAACTTCTCGTGATCTGTTAACAGCATAACTCAAATGTAGGAGCTAGGAATTATTTTTACACTATGAACCACATTCCGGATATGGTTCATATGAGACTTCAGAGATCACCCATGTAAGTTTCAGGAGAGTTACTCTGAATATCACTGAGATAAAGATCATAATCAAAAGCAAAGTAAGACCCAGAGACTTTGTGACCTTACCTTTGACCTATGAGCCCCCAAATGGAATCCATTTACGCTTGAATCCAGGAGAAGATGTGGTCAAAGTTTGAAAAAAAAAAAAAAACTTGGAGATTTTTTGACAAATTGCGACTCGGACAACCCAAGCACTTGATTGCTCTGGCCTCGGCTGTTGCTGGTGTGGAGGCATTGATTGAAATCCCTTGAACACACCACAGGAAGATCCTTCATTCTGACCTTTTGACCTATCAGAAAAATGGGCATTTGCTGACTGTTATCAGGAGGGGGGAGTCAGGACTGGAACCGGCCTGATTATTTTGTATTGAGTATCCTTCTTTAATCATTCATAATTCTGAAATTCTATCATAAAACACAAGATAATAAAAAAATAGAGACCTTCATTCTTACTGTTCTGCTGCACGCTGACCTGTGGACACCTGTCAGGGAGATTAATGTGTCATCCACAAACGTCAGCGTCTCATCATTTGCCCTCCTGAGGTAGACATTGCAGCTGCAGTCAGTAACACCCTCTTCACTACCTGAAAAGAAAAGAGCACAAACAACCCAAGAATTTCTAAATGGCCCTTGAAGTTTTCATAACTACATCACCTCTGATGTCCAAAAGTGCTATTTTTCCACCTGTGACATGAAACCACTGAATGAATCTTCTGCTTTTGAAGGACGTCTTCATTTGGGCGTGAGACCCCAGCCCTGCAGACCTCAGCAGCCTTTCATGATGTGCTTGAGCTGCTCGCTTTATCTGTTGCGTGCCGGAGAGGGCGAATGGGAGCTCATTTGTCAGCCGAAAATAAACTATAAATCACGTCTACTGTATCTACACACATTAATTGGAGTGTAACAGCTCTTTTGCTCCTGTGTGTGAAGTAAAACGGGGGTCGGTGGGATGTTTTGAACGGCTTCCAGGAGACGGAGGACCTTCTCCTCGCTCTTCTTTTGGTTTCATTTACTGTAATAAGTGTTCAGTCCCAAGGGAGTCTCCATTTAGTGCCCCGTCGCATGCAAGGATAATTTTTCTTTCAAAGAGGGCTTTACTTGTAACTTGGGTGTCTAAAAGTGTACTTAAAGCTGGCAGCAAGCTCACATTTCCCTCTCTTTATGCCACTTTCCTACTCTGAGGCAGATTAAGGGTGCTGCTAGGGCTGGGTGATAGAAACTAAATAGGCCTATTATACCTAGATATCATTTTGGTTGAATGGTGGTACAAGGTTTATAGTTCTGGTCAAGATGTAACAAATGGTTTCCCCAAATACTATAGCTATCCAATCCAATCCACTTCATCTACTATGGCACATTTTCAAAAAACCCAAAACAAAACAGTTTATCAAAATGCTACACAGTGACTGAGTAGAAATAAATTACGACTATTATAAACATGTTAGAATCATTTTAAAGCAGCACTATGTAGTTTTTCCACCTTAATAATATTTCTAGAGTCATTGTGATGGTACATTACCTTACAACAGGTTGCATGACACCTCTGTCATGGTCTGAGGGGGTCTGTATCACCTTCACTGGCACAATGTAACTTCGAGGTGGATGGTAGGAACACTTCCACACTAAAAAACTACAAATTTTTACTGCTTTGACTGTTTTACGGCATACTTCACATCCCCCTCCTTCCTGATTCGTTTAACAGACGGAAGTCGAGGCAAAAGCTAAACGTATGTGCTGACTAATCAGCGCTAAAGTCCTGTGGAGGGCAGCAATATGCCTTAGCTGCGTCTAGTCTGCCAGAAATTAAAAGAACAAGAAGAAAGCTAAATGTAGCATTGTTATCATCACGAAAAACCAGAAGAAAAGAAAAGTTTTATCAGAGGAGACGGAAAAAAAGAAAGTGGGAGAGTAACGAGCTAAATACCCAGACATAAACACTGGCCCGGCGTTCACTCGCTGGCGTGAGCTGAAAGACGGGGAGGGATGTCCGACCAATGCTGATTTGGCCCTGTTATTGTTGGACTTGTAAGTACATGTTGCTAACAACTGACAGCTGACGCTTGAAAAGTGATTTATTTAAAAAGAAACATGATCAGACTGTACCTTATCAGTCCACGTGGTTTATTTGTCTCTCGGGACGTCCTGTCGGCTCGCTTCTCCTCCCTCTGTATGTCAACAAATGCATGTTGGTGTGAGGCGCTCTGTTTTACGACAGTGCAGTTACACTCAACGACCATAGAGGCCACCAGAGAGCAGACAGCCGGAATGATCTTGACAAAGATCATTTGTTAAATTAAACCAAATTTAGAGAATAAAACACACACAAAAACAGAGAAACACAACACTCATGCTGAATTAAAGCTAACGAGGAAAAGTAAGTTTTAAAATGGGATTCAAAAGTCGGTAGGATGGGGACTGATTTCAGGGGAGAAGTTGTTTCACAATTTAGGGCCCGTCACAGAATAATCGCGGTCACTACAGGATTTTAACCTTGTTTTCAGCCCTACAAGGAGAGGCTGCTCCATAGACCTTGATGGGGCATCAGACATGTAATGAAGTGCAAATCCATTCAAAGATTTAAAATCAAGCAATAAAATCTTAAAATGAGTTCTAAAGTGAACAAGGAGCTGGTGGAGTAAAGCCAGGATGGGGTGATACATTCCTGCCTCCTAGTTCCCATTAAAAGACGAATTCTGGACTAACTGTACAAACACTAACACAACCAGAGCTATAAAATCATAATAGTACAAATGAAAATCAACATATGCAACCTGATAGTCATTTCATACCATGGCAGCATCTACTGAAGTTCTAGACACCCAATATTTTATTGTTTTTAAGGTTTAAAATTTGGAGCCAAACTCCTACACACTGTTTAAACTGTACAAAAGCACTGATGATGCATTTTAAACAACAGAGAGGGAGAGAGAGAGTGAGAGAGAGCACTGTCTCAAATGCACAAATATGACGGTACCATCCGTAATACTGAGGAGGACTCACAAGGAGACCTTTACTCCAAGCCAGCATGAGCCATTTACATAATACTGTGTAACCTACTGGTCTTAATTGTCAAAAATTGCAGCAAAAGTTGCACACACTGTCTACATGCACAGATACATTGGAGATGTAGGTGGGAAAAAGTGGGCTGGACCGGTAACACCACCTACTTGCTTGACATATTTGTTAAGTTTAGAAAATATTCAAGAATTTGGTTGTAATTTTTGGAAGGGATGCACAATTTTGGATTTTTTTCTCCAATACGCATATTTTTTTCCAAACGCATTACTACTGATAATATTTTTCGTCAAGAGCAGAGAGTCATTACATAATGAAAACTGACTTTTCTGCTTTCAGTGTGAGGCTATTTTTGTGTCATTAACAGATGTAAAATAAGAAAAACAACACTTAACTCCAATATTATACCGATAATATTGTGCATCCCTATAAGTTAACCTGAGAAATATTGAAGTTCACTGATTTACTTTTAAAGTATTATAATAATATTTATGTATATTCACAAATAATAAAAATACTTCTTTAATGGAATAAAATTAATGGAATAAAAATCCCCTGTTTAGTCCAAACATTGAAAAAATATATATTTTGAAGGACACTATATTTTTAGACAAACAATAAGTCACACACTCTCTTATGCCAGAGGTCAGTTTAGTATCTCCATTCAACCTAACAAGTCCGGTTTTGAGACCTAAGTACCTGCAAAACCAGCACATGTATGAAGGACATGCAGAATCCTCGCACAAAAGCTCTGACTTAGATTCAAACTAGCAACCTTTCATTGAGGCAACAGCACAACCTGTTGCACCACCACCCAGTTTTGCACAACAGTCTAAATCAGGGGTCACCAACATTTTTGACCCTGAGAGCTACGCAGAAGGTGGGGAGTATTACGGAGGGCCACTTGTTTGTTTAATGTTATTTATATTTTCAATATAAATAATTTTGGTTCACCCAAAAATGATTGATATTATGCAATTAATAGGCGACATATGACACTAAATTTTTACTTTTTGTGATTCCTCACAATAATTATTACTAATGATTAATAAAATGAGACCATTATACTTACATGCATCTTTAATGATTTATTTATCCATTAGTCTTAATTTACATGTACAACAGTCACGCTTTTGTGATTTTTTTTTTACAGGTAGCACTATGAGGGCCCTAGATGATGTAGGTGCAGCAACATAAACTCTGATCCCTCACAGGTCAAAGTTTAAAAGAACATAGACCGTTTTAAATAGTACTCATGTTAAATTTTCTGTTTTTGTATTGATCTAAGTAAGGCACCATGTTGACTACCCCTGGTCTAGATGAATATTGGCCATGTAAAAATTCTAGACATCCAATTATTGTTTTTTTGTTGTTATTGATATTGTTGTTTACTTGTTACCAAGTATTGGGTGTTTTTTTTTTAAACTTTGGCATCAAACTGGTAACAATATCATTTGATTTCTACAAATACCAGTAATACTCCTCAGTTAGAGAAAAGTGAATGAAAAAATTGTTCCTCATTCATAAGTTTGTGATAAATTAGCGTATCGTTCTTTTTCTAAACCATCTTTATGCTGAGCATTAGGCCTGACATCTTTTTTTCATCATCACAATGAACTGTTATCAATAAACAAAGTTTCCTCCCTGATATCTTGTTCGAAAATACTTGAACATACCTTAAAACTTTATAAATTGTGTATTTCCCAGCCCTAGATGGATGTGATAATGAGTGTGAAATATTGAGGGCATTTTTGGAACATTTTTCTGTAAATAATTCTTGGCAGTGACCTCTCATGTGTTGCTCCATCTGAACACAATTTGGCAGCTATCCTCACATATTGGGTGGGTGGGTTTTGGGGGGGGATGTATGGCGTGCACTGATCCTCCTGCTTCATACCAGCACGCAAGAAAAAAATCCAAAAGCTGTCAGGACAGGAGGGGAAACAGAGATGTTACCATGGTGACTGGCATGTTGCTGCATCAGGAGAGATTTTCGTTTAAAACAGCAGATTAAAGTTATGAGAGCAGACAGGGGAAAAAAGGGGGATTTTGGGGGGGCTGTTGGGTGGAGGTAATAGTCCAATATGCCATTAAAGTTTATTTCTTTACTGGAAAGGTGGTGGTGTTAAAGTGGAGCGGAGCAGACAAAGAGTCTGGGGGATATTATGGGATTGTGTCATTGCAGATACAGAAAAAAGAGGATGAATTTACTTTTTCCCGGCAGAGCTATTAGCAAGTGAACGTCTCATCTTTCCTTCTGGGACAGCTGATCCTCAGTCTCACCAGCAGGGGGAGCCATCACGACCAAAAACAGCAAACCAGGGTCTAATAAATATAAGGTGGAAACAGACAAAAACACGAGCTTTACAAAAAATCCTGTTTTTTATTTATTTTTAAATTTTTAATGATCAATTAATTATTCTCAGAAGCGTAATAAGAGTATTTATTTGATTTGTCCAACAAAACAAGACATTTGAGGACATGATATGAATCCATCCAACCATCCAGAATACAGTGAACGAACAGGACCTTGTCTGACCTTTTAATGACAATGAAATAAATTGAAAAAAAAAAAAAAAACCCTGTAAAGACTTTAAAGTGTAATGCTGTATCTGAAGACAGAAATGTTGATTCATAATGACAAAATCCAATCCTATCCGTTTTTATATATACAGGACTTAAAAAAACAACAAATTTTAACAAAGTGCTGTAGGATGAATATCCGGTAGAAATAGAACAAAATAATTTGAATTAAAAAAAAGAAACTAATAATAAATAAGCTTGTTAGAATCATAAACACATAAATCATAAAAAAACAAAAATTGTTAAAGCTTAATGAGTCAAATATGTAAAATAAATTAAATCCACATTTACAGTCTTTTTTTCAAGTCACAACCTTGGCACTCGATTTACAAATGAGTGAATAAATTCATAGTCATGAACAAATACTTAACACATTTATTTTAGGGAAATTATCATTCTGTTCATCACAATTCAGTAATTTCTCATACCAAAGTGTATGGATTAAAAAATAATAATTTTTGCAGCATTTTTTCTTCATACTTTGTACAACACTTACCTGCAGCAGCCATTTAAGCACCAAAACCGGTCATATAAATAGTTCCTCCATTTTGTTAGACTTGTTTACCTTTTATGGTCAAACAGAAACATTTTCAGAATTTTCAGTCAGTCTGCTTCATAACCACCAGACTCCTGGGGCCAGCGCAGAAACCACCTGATCTATATTTATGAAATCTCTCACATGCCACAATTCACACATCAGGTTGTGGTGGGATCATCATCCATATTTTTCCCTATATATAGATCTTTTAACTTGATTAGAGCTATGATTTTGGCTGCATTATTGCCTCTGCCAATGAGGTTATGTTTTGTTTGTCTGTCTGTGAGCAACTTAACTCAAAAAGTTCTCAATAGACTTTTTCAGGGAATTTTTAGGGAATGTTGATCATGGCACAAGGAAGAAGTGATTAGATTTGGTGGTGATTGAATCCATATGAAGATCCGCAGTCTTTTTGAAGGATTTTCTTTAACATTGTTAGATAATGCAGTTTTCCACTTATGGGCTAAAAACTCAAAAAGTTCTCAGTGGATTTTGGTGGAAATTCAGAGAACATTGGTCATGGCACAAGGAAGAAGTGAATAGATTTTGGTGTGAAGAAGATCTGAATGCAGATACAGGAATATTTTAAGAATTTGGCAACATTCCCATATAGGTCAGTTTTCCACATTTTTGAAGATAACTCTGCTAAGAATGTCAGAAATAGCTTGGTGGAGGTTTGTGCTCTCTGAGCACCTCTAGTTACATCAAGCATATATGATTTTTACAAAAGTTATTTTCTCTCTAAAATTTGGAGTATCATTTTCAATCATTCTAACTCAGGTCTATAGAATAATGTGTAGGCTACATATTTACAACCCCAAGAGGCCATATAGGACAAAATGTCCTTTATTTTATAACAAGTTACCATAATGAATAGTTTTGATCAGACCTTAAGTTAACTGAGAGATTAACTCCCCCAGAAACAGTAAATAAATACAATATTCTGTTACATCATTGCATCAGTCTTTGAAGTTTTGCCTTGATATCCAATTACCAACGCCATTTTAAATTTAATACTGCTCAATGACTAATAGTGCATCAATGGTGTTGTAGATATGTGACATAACAGAAAGTGGATTAAAATATTCTATGAACTCCAAACATAATTTGAAAGATATTTTGGAAAGTGGTAATAATAATAATAATAATAATAATAATAATAATAATAATAATAATAATAATAATAATGACCCTTTGAATAATAATAATGATTCAACAGATTTAAATTAATCAACTTTATTCCCTTTTTTGTAACCAGGCAGCACACACAAACAAGCTTTACATTGAAATATCCCTGCCTTCCACTGTTGCCTGACTTTGTATTGAGCTGTATTGTCAATTTCTTTATTAGCAGTTGTTTTATGTCAACAGTTAATAATATTTTTCTTTGCAGGGAAATAGAGATGCATTTACAAAAGCATGAGCGAACTCTTTGGATAAATGAATGACCAGGTGCTGAGATGATCCCTTGAACTGTCCTCTCAGTGTGAGCCACAACAAAGCATCAGTGTGTAAAAAAGCCCCTGTAGTTTTGTGAATGAGCGCCACGCCGCCTGTTTACATTCGCTGCCACTTGCAGATACTTACAGCTTATTACTCCGCCTCACAGTGTGGTTACCAAAACAGCCAGTCCCCTCGGTGAGCTCTGCTCCACGTCACGTTGATAGGCACACACTGACTCACTGTGCTGCGCGATTGGCAGACTGTTTTATTTATTTTCCATTTTTCCCAGGCTTAGTTCTGGGTTGGTTTTTAAGGACAAAAGACAACAGTGCGGTATGAGAGTAAAAGGGACAAAGAGGGAGAAAAACTCGCACAATACAGCGTGTGATGTTGGCCCTGCTGGGTGGAGTGAGTATTTAGTAAAAAGAACAAGAGACAGGGTGTGTGAAAATATCCAGACGTGTCAGTGGTTTTGTGCTTTCCCCTTTTCCAGTTGTGTTTTCGTTGCTTGCGGTGATTCGGGCTTTAATACCACAAGGTCACATCCAGCTCTGAGACAATGCAACATGATTTCATTCTGCTGGTTTCCACAGAGCAGAAATACAGTCACACCACAAAAATGGTTAACATTACATTTTAAAATAAGTTTTTGCAAATGAAACAAACTACCTCTCATGCCAAGCTATTATAAGGTTTGTTTTTCTTCTTAAACAATATCATTATACTAATGCATAATCAATACATATTTATATAGTGCCAACAAATGTTATGTCAAGAGCAGGTCCAGACAGCACTCTTTGTTTCACTGTTTACAAAGATCCAAACAATAATCCACAATGAGCACAGCACTTAGCAACATTTAGCTCAAACACAGTGACAAGACTAAAGGCTATTTTTAACAAGCAGAAACCTCAAGCAGAACCTGACTCATGTTGAACAGACAGACACCCAGAGCAGAACCTGACTCACACTGAGTTGGCAAAGACAGCAAGACTCATGCTGGGCAGGCAGAATCTTTAAGAGCATTTATTTAGTAAATAATTTTGTCCAAATCGATGTAAGTCTGAGAGTAGAACAAGGGCAAGAATCTAGACTGGAGGGAACAAAGTTAGTAAGAGCAACAAACTGTTTCAAATCCAATTCGACAAAGGTGCTGCCATGTAGTAATAGAGGCAGTGCTTTTTTGCCAAGCAATGGAGTGGTGCAGGAATGTACGACAGAGGATTAGGGCCCCATAAAAAAAAAAAAAAAAAAGTATGTGAAGTTGCGTAAATAATCTCATAAAGTAATGAGAATAAAGTCATAAAGGTACGAGAATAAAGTCGGAAAGTTAGAAAGGAATGATCTCAAAAAGTTACATGAATAAAGTCATAAATCTACTTAAATTAAGCTAGAAAACAAACTTTATTCTGAAAGGTTGTACCAGAAGAGCGTACATTTCCTCTTCCAAAAAGGAGACAATTTCCTCCAAGTCGGTGTGGTTCTTTCTTTGGAAAAACCCCAGTTTCTTGTAGTATCTTTTCAGGGTCCTAATACTTGTGATAACGTGATGCTGATGTGCCAAAAGAAGAAGTATTTCCTTATTTGTGAAACCTATACTAAAGTAAAACCTCACTAGATGCTCGATGTTCCTCATTTTTGTACAGGCAGCCGCTGCACTTCTTATAGCCTCTACAGACTAAAATAACAAGTTTATTCTCAGAAATGTATGACTTTTTTCTTGTAACTTTATGACTTTGTTCTTGTAACTTTTCGACTTTATTCTCTTAGCTTTACTTTTTTTTTTAAACTAACCTTTTTTTTTTTTTTGTGGCCCTAATCCTCCGTCGTAGGAATGAGTCCAGAACATGGAGCTGAGTTAGCATTTAGCACTTCCTGGTTCCCCAAGGTTAGATGGGTTTTAGGATACTGGTTTCGGATAAACGCCTGAAATGAAATTTGTGGTGAACACACACGCTCATGAGATTTTTAATGTTTAATTGGAAATAATACAATGCATCTGATGTTGCCTGCTTTTGAATCTTAAACTATTGTGTTTAAAACAACTAGCTGCTAACAAGGACTACAAAAATGGCCAACTGCAAGCATTTCTGATTGTTTTTTAATGATCAATAATCTACACTATTGCCGCAGCCATGAGGACCAACTTGATGAGGTCACTGGATTATGAGGAAACTCTCAAACAAGAGATCACAACAAGACTTTGTACATCTGAAATATTGTAGTTGCTCCTAAGTCAAACCATGTTGTAGTTGCAGATGAAGAGTAACTTACTAAAAGCTTTTCACTTTTGCCTATTACGTTTAAGCTCAAAGCATTATGAAAAGTAGATTTGTTTATTGAGATTATAACAAAGAACAGAACATATTAGTTTTGTATTTTTTGTTCTTCACAGAGCTTTTTTATTAGCAACGATCCAAACACAGTGAAAAATCCCACAGGCTTTTAGTGGGCTTGCAGTCGAGGGAACCAGATGGATGCTAACTTCCGCATTGGCCTACGAAAATATGTTATCTCTGCACCACTCTGTAGACAGAAAAGTCAAGTCACCCCAGTGTTGTCATCATCATCATCATTCATTAACAACAACACTATGAAGCATCATCATACTCAGTGCTGAGCTCTTCACAAAGCGCTTGTGGGTGCTCTCCATTTACCTCGGAAAAATTCACATCCTAGATAGACGCGTTCCAATTATGAGCAGGTAAAGTCAGTGTAGCTGAAGCTCGTCCAACTTCCAACTTGGAAATTCCAACCAAAGAGGGTGTTCCCGGTGACGTATCCATTTGCATCTTGTAGAATCCGAGTTCCGACTGAAAAGCACCCGAAAACCCTTTAACTCGTTTTACCACTCAGTTCTACCACTGAGGACCACAGAGGAGAAGAGTCAATATAAGAGCTTAAGTGTTCCCTCAACAGTTGAGTCTTCAACTTTCTCTAAAAAGTAGACAGGGACTTTGCTGATCAAACACAGTTTGATAGTTCATTTCACCACTCGGGAACAACAGAGGAGAAAAGTCTAGCGAGTGATTTTGAGCCTTGTTGTGACGGGAGTACCAGGCGTCTTTCACTGGCAGAGTAGCAGGCGAAAGGGAGCGTAGACCTGGTTGATGGATTCCAGGTAAACAGGAGCTGTTCTTGTTCCTGTTTTGCAAGTCTGAAGTCGAGCTTTGAATTTGATTTGAGCTGCAACTGGAAGCCAATGAAGGGACGGGAGTGATCGATGCGAGAAATCACCAGGTCCTGTTCCAGAAGCTGCGTTGTCTGTTCTGTCACGTAGGGTCTGATCCTCCTGATGCTATAGCGGGCACATCGACAAGACATGTGGGCATGAGTTTTTTAGATGGAGGGACTGGCTGGAAGGACAATAGTCTAGGACAAATTTAATTAGAGGTGGTGTTCCCTCATCCCTGTGGATATATATCCACAAGACATGATGAGATCCGAGCTGAGACAGTTGTATCATCTGGTGGGAAAGATAGAAAGAACTAAATGTTGTCAGCATAGCAGTGTAAGAGGAGCTAGACACAACCAGGCTGACGTGAAAAAAACAAAACAAAAAACAGGTACCCCGGGCAGAACCAGACTCGTGATAAAGAGGGATAAACCTTGAGCAAAACCAAACTTATATTGAACAGGCAGAAGCCCAAAGCAGAGCCAGACTCATGATCAAGAGGCAGAGAACTTATGCTAAACAGGCGAAAAACTCAAGCACAACCAGACTTATGTCGAATAGACAGAAACCTCATCAAAACCAGACTTATGTCAAGCAAGCAGATACCCAGAACTTAGTCAGAGTTATGATGAACAGGGAATCAGATTTATGATAAGAAAGCAGAAACTCAAAAAACAGTACAAGACTTAAGCCCAACAGGCAGAAACCCAGAACAGAACCAGACTTTTATTAAGCAGGCAGATACACAGATCTAAATCAGAGTTATGTTGAACAGGAAGAAACCCAGAACAGAACCAGATTTATGGTGAACAGGCAGAAGGACTAGAACCAGGCTCTGCAAAAACAACAAAAAAACCCCACAGAAACCCCAATCAGAACCTGACTCCTGATAAAGCGGCAGACCAAAATCCTGGAAAAGCAGTCTGAAAACTGGGCACAACCAGACTTGTGTTGAGCAGGCAGAAATCTCAAGCAGGACCAGACTAAAGCTAAGCAGGCCAAAACCCAGAGCCGAGCCTGACATAACTGGCAGAAACCTCGAGCAGAGCTAGATTAAAACAAATTTGTTAAATAAGATCATTTGTGCTACCATTTGACTGGTATTTCATTAAAATGTGTCAATAATTAGATCATTTTAAAATTACAGTCACCATAAGGCAAACAGCAGCAGTGTGGAACTAGACTTATTTCACCACTAATGTTTGGATTTCACAAAATAACAGCCACATTATAACAGAGTAAATAAGTAATCAAATTATGACATTAGAATCACAGGCTCTGATCTTTCTCACACATATTGAAAAGTTGAGTTGTGCAGAATTTTTTTTAAATGGAGTTTGACGTAATTTTCCTGTGTTGTACTTTTATTTGTGGCTGAGGAACACATTTTCTAAAAGCCTAAACTCTGTGCTGAGAACCCTGACTGAAGTATGTGTGGTTATAGAAAACAGATGAAACATGTTGTTTCTGTTTTTTACTTCTGCAGTGTTTTTTCCCTTGATTTTTCTGTGCAGCACTTTGGGAAACTTGAATGTTTTTAAAATGTGCTGTATAAATAAAGTGGATTGGATTCTCATATTAACACTTGAAACCATGTTCACAACAGAAGGAAGAGGACTGATATTGATGAGTCGCAGATGAAGTTGAGATGCTGTTGGATCAATAAGATCACACTCACCCCCAGGCTGCAGGGTTTCTGAAAAAGCTTGGTTTCTGCTCTGACCCCAGGAGTCAATAAGTCAGCATGAGGAGGTTTTTTCAGCGGCCACTAGATGGTATAATGTATGCATGTAACAGGTCTGCACAGAGTGACAGCAGCGTGTACATTTGCGTTGTTGTTATGGGTTATTAGTGTGGTGGAAGCTGCAAGTGTGCAAGACAAATGACCACATTAAAGTGTATTCACATGAAAGTTTGATATCCATTATCATTTTGCAGTGTGCTCGAAGTGTAGTTTGATTAACTTTAAAAATTTAACACATCGTGTTCAGACACAGTGTTTCAGAAATATACAACATCAGGGAGAGAGGGTCTTCTTTGGATCACGGTTGCATATTTTATCCACCGTCCTTATTTTATTAATCTCAGCATTTATTTTTATTTTTGTCAAAATCAAAGGGTCTCTTCACCTTTAATTTGATGAAAATATAATAAAAGTCGCCAGCCCATTGTTGTGTAACAGATTTTAAGCCTTATAAAGATATAATGTAAATTTTAATTCCTTTCAAAAGCGACCCTGATGTCAGCGTCAACTTTCATCATCTGCTACGGGAACACTCTTATTTCTCGATTTTGCTTGAATCTGACTACAAACTAAACATATATATAAAAAACTGCGTTTCCAGATTTGGAAAATACAATCCAGAAGACAATTTTAATAATGATTCAACAACAACAACAACAACAACAATAATAATAATTGTTATCATTAATAACACGATTTTATCAACGCACTTTGAAATATCTCGACAAATCTACCAGTTTAGTTTTAATTCAGTTTCATTCGCCAATTATTTCCATATGCATACATATTTAATTATAATAAAATTGTTCAAATCCGATGATATCTGTTCAGATACTCGATTATCCAGGTCATAAAATTCAAGACGTGACTTAAAAGATAACTCAACTCAAACTTTTTTCACCAAATCCTGATGCCATTTCGATCAAAACCTGAGGAAACGTCACGGTCGTTTTCAGAGACTGGTTGATTTTTTTTTTTTTTTAATGTGACAGTATAGGAGAATAATATAACAATTTTTACTTGTCAAAATGACAAAAATAACATTGATGCCTGAAATCCCTCTATTTCTTAATAGAAAGATTACGCACAAAGAATTTGGAGAGCTCCTTTAAACATTAATCTTTTCTGTCAAATATCCCCAGTCCAGCGCCATCAGTTCAGAAATAATCACTGTATTATTTTGTATCTATAAATCCTACAAAATACTAACTTGTAAAATCCAAATATTAATTTACTGATTTACTTTTTTTTACATCGATGAAGAATTCAGGCAGAATCGGAGCCCAGAGATCCACTCTTTGAAGAAACATCTATGAAAAACAGCAGAGGTCATGACATGATCCAAACCTGCAAACAGACCTGATGCGCATTTAAACTCCGAGGCTGAGCTCTAGACCGGACCAGAAAATTTTTAAATGCTTATTCTGCAGGGAAACTTAAGATGTAAAATCAATTAGTGCATAACGACAAAGTGTAAAAGACACAGCTTCATGAATCTTAAAAAGCAACACAGTGCACAATACAGAAATGTGACTGTCTTTCACGCTGTAAAAATCTGAGCATATTTTCCAAGGAAAACTGTTTTTCAACGACAAAAAAAAAAATATTTTTGTCAGAACGTAACTCTTAATGTGGGGTTACAAGTGACATTTTTGTACCAGGCGTCAGTGTTTACAGATATAAGATCACAGAAAATAAACCGTGTTTGTATTCAGTCTGTTACAACACATCGTCCCCATATTATAAAACATTTCTGCATCCCCATTCTCAAAGTAGCAGAAACTGTTTGCGTTGTGTTAACTCTAACGTATTCGTCAAAGGATTTTAGGCATGCTGAGGCCTACCTGTTCATGCGACTCCAGAGGCTGCAGAGGATTTGAGAAAAGGGGCACTTAGATGACTTTACAAAACAACAAAAGCAAGACGCCCTGTTGGTTTGTGCCAAGAATGTTGCCAAAGAGGAAAAAACGCGTCTACGCATCGAACTCCCAACAGAGCTGCACGGATAATAAGGGGTTAACTTATAAGAGATGACAAATTCCTACAAATTTATTGTCCTCTTGCTGCATTCAGGTTTTGAAAGAAAAATCCAGAATCAGATTATCGCACGTTTTTCAACTACAAATTACATATTCAATATTTTCAGAATGTCAAACTTTTACGCACGGTGATTTTATGCGTCATGGCGCACGATCTTAAGAAGCAGGCTCTAAAACAATGTTCATATTTGCGGGATTCATTCTGAATAATTAATCAATAATGACAAGAAATTTTGCCATAACAGACTGGGTAGATATATATTTACCTCCTTAAATCCGGAGGAAGTTTCAGTTTAAAGATTTTGGGCACACTTATTTGTCAGTTTGGTCTCCTGTGAAAAAAGAAAAAAAAAAAATCCAACACACTTTTCTTGAACTTTTTCCCACCCTGTTGAAAGCAGCATGACGTCGTGTACAGTGGCCAATCGTAAAGCCCCTTTCCTCCACCGTCGGCCAATGGGAGGCGACGAGGAGTGCCTGTCAGTCACAGGTGAGGGTGGATGTTTAAAAAAAATTGGGTGAAAAGGGCCGGAGTGTGGAGAGAGCCCGTGCTGATGGCAGAGCTATGCGGAGGAGAAGCATCGTGCCTGCGGATGTAGCAGAAACTTTCCAGGCTTTTCTCCAGCGGGGATGAGAGCAGGAACCAACGCTGGAGGGAAACAAGCTGCGCTCAACTAAGGGAGTAGCCTAAAATGCGGATGAACTGACATTTCCTCCACTGTCCGAGTTGGTTATTTACTCAACTTTAAGAAAAGTGAGCGCAAACCTCTGAAAATGGCCGTGCGTGGAAACTCGCTGATGCCTTTCTCGATCCAAGCCATTCTGAACAAAAAGGACGACAGCAGACACTTACCAGGTTTGGACATGTGCTTCTCCAAGACTGCGTGCTGGAAAATATTTGGGGAGATGAACGGAGGGTCTCGGAGAGCTGATGGGGAGGTTTGTGAGCCCTCAGAGCAGAAAAGCTACGACTCGGATTCGGGACTCAGCGATGACAACGACAGCAAAGCTACCGCAGCGTGCAAGTCCGAGAAGGACGTTGATCCTGCGTCGGATGTGTTGGAGGAAAGTTTGCAGGAGGAGACGGACCATGAGTGTGCAGCTGCGGAAAACGCGAAGAGTGACAGTGAGCCAAATAATGCCACGGGTGAGTAGACCTAAATGCAACTGTACATATGCGAAGTAACAGCTTTATTTGCTTAAAACCAACGACATTACACCGTCTCCTGGATTTAACGCACACAAACAAACTAACTTTTTCAGTTTAAATGCAGCGCACTTTAACACTCATGGTGCAGTCTTGCGGTATCACCGCGAGAGCTAGGATAACAGGCCTGTTTGTAAACTCTTTCGCACCCCAATAACTCTTACGCACGGGGTTTCTAGTTTTACGCACGCTTATGAATGCCTTTCTGAAGAACACTGGCACCTTAGCACTATTTTATGGGTTTCTTATGGCTCACGGACCTTAAAGCCCGATTTAAATACAGAAAGAACTAACTGACTCCATCGCATATTTAAAGGAAAAACTCCAAATAGAGCGAGCAGACTCGCGAGTGTTAATACTTGTGCAATAAAAGAACTCTCCCCTTTATAACATATAAAGCTGCATATATTGACGTTAAAATACAACTTAAAGAGCATGAAATCCTTTAAAACTTCAGTTTAATGCTTGAGGTGCAACTGTGAGGACTCTGAAGCGCTGTGGGTGTGCTTTTATAGGCTGTCAGGCCTGTTTGTAAAGTCCTGCTCACTTTTACGCACAGGATTCTATTTTTGCGCATCACTGTGAATAACTTTTTGTTCAACTGCGGCACTTAAGCACTATTCTTTTATGGCTGTCATGTGGCTTACGGATCTTCATTTTTACAAAAACAAGATTTTATATTCAAAGAGGACCTGTAAACTAACACGAACGCACTAGCATATTTCAAGAGGAAAATCCAAACAGTCCGAAACCCTAGAATGCCACTGCACTCAGGCACAAAACAATAAATGCTTCTCTACTCTTTTTTAATGTGTCTTTTGGCTTTTAACGCACAAATTAAAGAGCCTGCAAACCGTATCGTGCTTTAGTGCTTGAGGTCTAAATCTTAACAACTGCCTTGGGTGTGTTTTCTGGAATATCAGGCCTGTTTGTAAACCCTCAAGAATCCTATGAACTTTAAGGCACTATGATAAACTGATGCCTTGACTAATAGTCAAGCATTGGCACCAAATCAGTTTTATACTGCGCGTTTTCTCAACATTGTTAACCGTGTGTGATGTTAAATGTCTTTACAGAGCTGTAGCAACGACGACATTCTTAATTTGCAATTAAATTAATTTTACATCATGTGGCTTGCCAATTTTGTATTATTTCATTTTACACAAGCAAAATTAATGGTTAGGAATTTATTTAGACTGATGCTGTACATCCACAGCGTCACCAAAGAAATGTTCTGTAAAAATCAGCTCATCGCATCTATTAAGGCTCAAACATGTCCCCATTTGACATTTACATTTAAAATCCAAAGTGCAGTATCAATTATATGGACTACAATGATATTCTCCTACTGAAAAAAAAACATTATTATTTCACTCTGTCTTTCGATTTTCCATCATTCTTTCTTTATCATATAAAGACAAAAAGCTTCCTCGACACAGCTTGATTCCACATCTGGTTTAGGCCTGAATGATTCCTCTTGTCAGTCACTTTACTCTTTAAATTTAAATCTGCAAAATCATTAAAAAAAATCTCTGATAACATTCACAAATTGACAATGTAAACACTGCCACATAAAAGTTTGTTTTTGTATAATTCCTCCTTTTTACTACACCCCACTTACGCACAAAGGCACAGAGACTTGGCGACCTTCAGTCAAATGTTTGACTAAACTGCAGAAATGTGAGGACATTGTTTGAAAATCTTCAGACAAGTGGGTGAAACATGTAGCCCAACTATCCTTCTTAAAGACCTGCCGACAAACATTTGCTCTTTTATAGCCTATAAATCATTGTCGTTCTGAAATCTTTAATATTACGCCATTTTTCTTATCATAGCCTATATTTTCACCTTACTGGTATTTTACTCCATCGTTATTATTATTATTATTATTAATTTTTTTAGATGCTTCTCTCCTTAGATTATTTCTGTCCTGCTGCGTTTATGAGTGGAGCAGCTGTAGCTTGACTCTCCCCCTGGATCAATCAAAGATGTGACTGTCCGTCCATCACGTATCTGAAGGAGCGAGTTTGACCCTCTGGTGCAAACATTTCCAACTCATTTGTTTAAAAAAAAAAAGACGGAGTAAGGATTTTAATTTACGTTTTTGTTGACAAAACAGTAATTAAATTGCGTAAGTATGCCTGCATGCGTTTTCCTACGGGTGTCAGCATGTATGCATAGAGACCCAGGTGGTTTGTGGGAAAAGTGCTCGCGTGCATTCAGTATTTAAAAGCACGTGTATATGTGCAGATGAGTTTTTAGGCAAATGAGCACATTTATGTTGGTTTCTATCTATGTATTATCGTGGCGATCCATTAGTAGGTTCATAAAGGTTGGTGCATGTGTATGTCTCCATTAACGTGCACATTAACACTGTTTTTTAGTGCTTTGTTGTATTTACTTGTTTTAAATATTTCTGAAGTTGCACAATATATTGGACACATTTAATAACTTGGATCAAGGTGTATACTTACATACATAGATAGATAGACTGTAAAGTAGTAATTTGTCTTCACATAGAGTAAAAATAAATTCACTCCAGAATATCTGTGTTTCACTACAAGAGAGTAAATTATAAACACAACAATGTGTAAGACCGACTCCACTCAGAGCTACTTGACTCCTCAGTGTAACACAATTGGGTGTTATTGAGGATTTCACTCAAATAGAGAGCTCGTATTTGACAAAATGTGACAATTATCAACATCACTAAGAGTAATTTTCCACTCTTCAGGGTTGATTTATTCATGGTGTATTATACAATGTAAGCCAGGTAATCACTTACTCTGTTTAGTGTGTTTTTGTCTCTTAAATTTTAACATAAGACCAAGAGTTAATTTAACATCACTTCTCATCACCAAATACACTTGGGCGTAGTGTTGTATTCAACTCTTTGAGTGTAATCTACAGTTTATACTTTATTTACTGTATTGTGGGATTTCTATGTCTGTACCTAAATGATGTCCAAAACAGATCTCTCTTATAAATAAGATGTCATGTCTCAATTGGTCCACCTGTATAAATAAAGGTTAAATGAAATAAATAATAGGTTAAATAAAATAGTGTTAGTTATGTAACTTTAACACTGCAAAAATTACTGAGATAGATCAGTCACTCGTATGCCAATAAAGCCTCTTGAACTGAGTGAAACTGAATTGACAGTGAAAGGCAGAGAGACAGGGAAGGGATGGATTGCTGTCTGAATTTTAAAAAATGTGTGAGTGGATGTAGGGTGGGGTAATATCAAATTTGAGAAAAAATATTTAGATATATAGCAAAATAATTTAGAATTATGTCTTCAAACTGTCTCAACTGCACAGATAAGTTGTCAGCGTAAAATCAAAACAAAAGTATTTATAAAGTTAATAAATAAAATGTCATTGCTATGAATTTTCTTTTCAGTTCTTTTGACACTTAAATGCACAAATAAGTTGACAATGTTTGGACAAGATAGTGAGACTCCCTCGCTGTCCAAACAGTGCCGTCCCATGTGTGCCTCTCAAACAGTGCAGCACATGTAAAATACATGGATCACACGTCCTCATCATTGAAAGAAATTCAGGTGTTTCCTTTGATTCTCACCTTTATAGGTAATATAAGACCAGGGGCGCTGCAAGACATTTTGGGCCCCATGAAAAGATATCAGTCAGGCCCCATCCCAAACCAACTCTGCAGCGCTTTTTCAAACCAAGCACCTGGAAAGCCAAGCGATAAATAAATATGACATTATATGTATAAAACACACTTCAGCTGAAACTGTAGAATAAAATGAGAATTAAGCTATGCACTATGCAAAACTTTAAATCATTTAAAATGTTTTTTTTTATCGTATAATCGGTCCTCGGGATCTCTGGTCTTTAAACCTACAAAAGATCCAAAACTTGTGCAGGTTATATATTTGTCCTTCACTATTAACCTGTTTTTTCTAAGACTCAAACATTTTAACACACTATTTGATCAAGAAAAATCAATAAACAAAGCTTACGCACAGAAAAATCTGCATAGTCAAATTAACACTGCTCGAGTTAATATTAACACTTCTCGTGTATTTATGGGTCCACAGAGAGTTGATTTAAGTCTTTTCAGAGAGTTGGTACATCAACACTAATGAAGTGCGATTATTGACTCTTTCTGGAGTTGAATTTAACACTTTTTAACACCATACAGTGAGACTTACGATCCACACTTCTATGTAGTGTTAGAATTAAACTCTCTCAGAGTGTCATTTTAACTTTTGAAGTGTAACATCCAAATTAACAATTTAAGGTGTAAATATTGCTGTCTTAGTTGTATGATATTTTAACTGGAAAACATTTGCCGAGATAAAGATGCTGTGTTTGGTTATCGGACTTTTACTCTGAAACATTTGCACAACAATTTTAAATGATTTCTAAAACATGTATCAATATGGGGCAATGTCTGCTCTGTCGTTTTCGAGCAGTGCTAATCAAAATACTACTAATAATAAGCTGCCTACAGCACAGTGAGTGTATCAGTTTATTCCTTTTGTATAAGCTGTCTATGAAAATGGGGTGTATTAAAAGCACGTCCTCAGATGAAAACACTCTTTATGTATTATTATTGCAGATTTGCGAGAACTCAGGGAGGTCATGGAATGTTCCAGTGAACACAAACAGATCAGTCTGGTACTCAGTGCTGTAATTTCACTGACAACGTGTCACCGTATCCAGAGGTCACGCACGGACTGCAGACTTCCTGCTGGAGCCTTGTAGCATTTGTCAGCACATGAGTGAGGGCAGTGATTGACATTATTGGTGTTGATTCCAGATCAGAGTTCAGAGTGACCGGTTACAAGTTTAAGATGCTGGTGTGACACCTGTGTGTTTGATTTATGACGGCCTAATTCTTACTCTTTTTTAGTAACTCCAAATCTTTTTCTGTTGGGAGTAAATTTACGGAGGTTTGACTCCATCCAGAGTATAATTAACTCTGCACTCCTGGTAATTCTACCAACACCAGCATGTTAACTCTTCTCAATTCGCTGTGTGTAATCAGTCCTCATAAATCTCTGATCTTATAACTGCGAAAGACTGGAAGCATTTCCAGATTACACATTTTTCTTGCTGTAATGACCGGCTTTTTTTTTTCCCTCCGGACACAGTTATTTTG
Source organism: Cetoscarus ocellatus (assembly GCA_037902135.1). Taxonomy (NCBI): domain Eukaryota; kingdom Metazoa; phylum Chordata; class Actinopteri; order Labriformes; family Labridae; genus Cetoscarus; species Cetoscarus ocellatus. Next base: position 170,301 of record JBAMNC010000950.1, on the reverse strand, counting down.
TTATTATTTGGTACAAAAAAAAGCACAACCCAAACTAATATTCTCTGATAAATGTTCCATAAGACCTCGTTTTTCCTATACATGTTATATTGATGGGAGTTAAAGAATGCAAGATGCCTGAATTTGACTTTTTTTTCCCATTAAAAACAAGAAAAGCATGTATTTTTCTTACGTGGGGAGAAAAGAGATGTAAAAAGAAAATGCTGTTCTGCAAATTTTAAGCAGCCCCCATCAGTCAAGGGCTCTTATAATCTTTCAAACTTTTCCACCCTTATGGCCCCTCTGCTAATATCCTCCAATAGATGTTCGAAGGACCTCTTTTTCATATAAATGTTATTTAAGGAAGTTAAATTTTCCTTTTTTACATTCAAATAAAAATATTGTTTTGTCACATGAAGAGAAAGGAGATCTTTAAAGACCTATGGCAAAAAGTTAATAAACAGATATGTAAAAAATATTGATCGTATAATATTTTCAGGGGCCCCTGTTGGTCATTAGCTCCTAGAATCCTCCTAACTTTACCCCTTTAGGCCCTGAAGACATTGTTAAAGATAAATATCTAGAAGTGCTCTGAGAGCAGAAACCACTGCAAAGGCATTTCCAACATTGTCAGGAGAGTTCCTCAAAAATTAGGATATCACAATCATAATACACATGCCTTGTTTTTTCTTTTTTAAACAAAACAAACAAATTACTGCAGAATAATCAATGAAATAATAATATAGAATATGAATAGATTAATTATAAAAAAGGAAATGAAAAAACATTTTAGGCTTGGAATTATTTTTTGGCTATGGACCAATTTATACACTCTGCAAAGTGACAAGATTAAAGACTTAATTGCAATTTTAATCATTAAGGAGCACAAACTTCCACTGAGGCATTCCCAAAGCTATTGAGTGAATTATTGTCAAAAAAAAAGTGTAAAATGCTCTTTCTTGCACTGTTAACAAATCATATATAAAAAAAAAGGCTGGGTCCACATTGGATTAGATCACCACCAAAATCCGATCAGGTCTCCCTTATTCCATAAACAACATTTCCTGTATCTGTAGCGATCTCATTGAATTATAAGTGGAAATGTGAAAAACAAATCTTGCAATGTTAAGAAATCCCTTAAAAATTCCTGGATCCACTTTCAGATTCACCTCACCAAAATTTAATGACGTCATCCTTGTGCCATGACCAACATTCCCTAAAAATGTCATCCAAATCCGTTCAGAACTTTTGAGTTATCCGGTTCACAAAGTAACAAACGAACAAATGCTGCAAGGAAATTTAGCCTCCTTGGGGGAGTTAAAAAGATGCTGATGCCAGAAGGTTACCTATACTGCAGCATTGTATTTGGTCTTTATTGCACGATTTTCAGACATTTTTCTTCAATGTTTTAAGCTTATTTGTGTCAGCTTGGTCTAAATAATATAAAGTTGTCCTTTTTTAAAAAAAAATTTTTTATGACATATTTATTCCTTCATTTGCTGGAATCATGTTTGGTGAGAGGCTGTGCAGAGCTGCTTTGGAAATGACCCGGATGTCATGTCTTTTCAGGGGGGCCCAGTATTTCTGGCAGCGCCCCTGCACTCAGGTCCACAAATGACCCTCATGCATGTCTCCCTCCTCTCCCAGACTCCAGCACCCTGGACGAGAAGAGCCTGGACCAGCCCAAACAGCGGAAGAAGCGCTCTCGTGCAGCGTTCTCTCACGCGCAGGTCTTCGAGCTCGAGCGCCGTTTCAACCATCAGCGGTACCTGTCCGGGCCGGAGCGCGCGGACCTGGCGGCCTCCCTGAAGCTCACAGAGACTCAGGTCAAGATCTGGTTTCAGAACCGCAGGTACAAGACGAAGCGCCGCCAGATGGCCGCAGACCTCATGGCCTCCACTCCGGCCGCCAAGAAGGTGGCGGTGAAGGTTTTGGTGCGGGACGACCAGAGACAGTACGGGCCGGGGGAGATCCTGCGACCCCCGCTGCTCTCCCTGCAGCCCTCCTACTATTACCCGTATGCGTACTGCCTCCCCGCGTGGACACTCTCTGCGTGTGCGGGGAACCAGTGAGAACTCCGTGACTGTATTTATTCACTCTATTGTTTTGGTTCTTCGCTCCAGGGAAATTCTACTTTATGTTTTATGACAAGAGGAGGAGCGTCTCTGATTGAACTGCCTCATCTGTTGTCCAGATCTAGGTTCTCAAACTGCGTTTTTGAATCCCAGAAATCCTGAAATGGCCCCTTCTCTCACGCATTAAGAGTTGACTTGGATGAAACTCTCCCTGTGAAGATGTTCTTTATAATTTAGACCATAAATTCAGAATGAAAGCTGAAATACTGAACTTCCACTCAAGGTCTTCATATAGCCTTTGAAGGGGCCCAGTGCTCCAAGGGGCCCCTATTTATAGTCATATTAGAAAGAAATCAAAAATTAGGTGGGCCCTATATGTCTAAATTTACCTTCAATAACTTAGAGGTGTTAAATGTACAGCAGAGTGGATTACACAAATGTGATGGCAGCCTTTGGACAAGTGGATAAATCTGATAAAGAGTGTGAACAACTATAGCAGTCTTTCCCTCTTGGCCAAACATTGCCAACTTCTTTGTGTAATTCGAGATTCAGGAGAATTACTGGCATCTTTTTGGCAATTTAATATACTTTTATGTCAGTTGGCCTTTTTCTCTAAATTAATTTTGATATGGTTGCCAGTAGGGATGCACAATATGCTCGGAACAATATTGGTATCAGCAGATATTTGCTTAAAAAGGTGATTATTAGTATGGGCAGATTTAACTTTTTTTTGTCTATGTTTACAGCCAATATTTTTGCCTTACAAATTGGCCATAATATTGGCAGGATGTGCAAATTAGCCATACTGTTTTACCCCATCATCACTGAATGTCCCCTTTTTCAAATCAAAATTATCATATATAAAAGAACAAACTGACATTTTTCTTGCTTAGGTGGAGGCTTTGTGCTCTTGACAGAAAATACTGACATTGGTATCTGAGATATTAAGTTTTGGAAATATTGTCCAATCAGCAAAAATCTAATATCCTGCATCCTTAGTTACCAACCTATCTTTGGGATATAGTCAGTGCTCTCACTCCTTTGTTTAGAAATACTGCCGGAAAAGAAAATCACCCTTGAAAAGTCATTTCATCACCACACCCTCTGGTCCAAACATAACCATCCTATTTGAGAATTCAAGGCAGAACTCTTTCTATGATTTGTGGAAATACGGACAAATTCATGCATACTGCCAATTGTATTTATTTGTTTGCAACATTAGTAGAAGTGGGTGGAATCGGCCAGGAAGAAATGTTCATACAAGTTCCTTTCACAATCCCAAATGTTGCCCATATTTATGTGCATTTTTTCTCATAGAATATCAAGAACATACCTCTTTATGACTAAAAAAAAGAATATTAAAGCGTAAGTAAACCTTTGACACTGTCTCAGTTGAATAAATATGTTGGCAAGATTTAAATAAGTGTGTGAACTTGATAAGGACTAATGTCCTTGCTGTCATCAACTTTCCCAAATGTTAACAACTTTATATTAATAACTAGAAAGCACTCAGAAAGCTCAAACCTCCGCCAAGGTAGCTCACATATTGCTGTTACATCTATAAGCAATAGTTCCATGATAAAGATAGCATCATAATGTTACTCCTCGACCTTGCACCTAGCACTTAGAGTCATGTTGATATCATTATTAGTTCAGCAGTTATTGAGCAAAAACGATCGTTCACTAATGGCAGCCATCTGGATCACCACCAAAATCTAATCATTTTTAACTTGGGCCATTACCAACATCTCCTGAAGATGTCAGCAAAATCTGTCCAGTTGTTTTTGCGTAATCCTGCTAACAAATAGACAAAAACAAACAGACAAACAAACATAAGCTGGCAAAAACATAACCTCCTTGGCAGAGGTAATGAACCTGGATCAACATAATGAAAGCATTCACAAAAATGCAATCAAACTCACGTCACTGACTTAAACACACATATATATTAATGTCAGTATTTGAAAGAGCAGGTAAAACATTGCCAACATTTTACTACAATGGAGACAGTGCTCTCCCTCTGGGTCAGAAATACTGGCTGATACACTCGGTCTAAATGGCAGAAATAAATTGGTAATGTTTGTAAAAGTGTTGGACTGGGGAGGAGTCACGAGAGTGCAAGTTTCTGTCATGCTCCCAAGTTTTTCCAACACATTTGTGCATTTCATTAATAATAATAAATCAAAAAGTATAACTTTATTACACAAAATGTTCAAAGAATTGCAGGCAAACTTTATCAGGCACTGTCTGAAGTGCAGAAATATGTTGGTGATGTTTAGGGAAAGGGCTGAAACATTAACGACATATTTACGCAGCTCAAACAGATCTGCACACTGCATCAGTTTGGTGGAGCTGAATAGGAGGGAGGGTTCAACCAATTCTCCAAACTCTCAAGTGTTCCTTACATGATTGTGCAGTTTAATTGCTAAAACAAATCAATAAAAAATGTATCACTCACATAATTTAGAAAAATGCAAGCACACCTCTGCCTCTGACTAAATTGCACAAATATATTGATTATGTTAAATGTTGGTGAAACAGGAAAGGAGGAAGGTTCCTGCCTATTCTAATGACTTCTCCAACATATTTGTGCACTTAAATTACTTAGGGATGCACAGTATTATCAGACCAATATCGGTATGGGCAGATAAAAAAAAATAATTATCAGTATCAGCAGATATGTGATAGATATGATCATACAAACTGGCCAGAAATGTCCTTTAAACTGGCTGTAATATTTGCAAAATGTAGTATAAATGTTTACCTCATCATCACTGAATGTTGAATTTTATAACCTGAAATCATCAGTTATTGAAAATTAAAATTAGTTTTGAAAGAAGTGGGTCAGTTTTAGTTAAATGGAGGCTGTGAGTTTTTGACAAAGAACATTGGTATTGGTATCATTATTGGCGATAATGAATTTGGAAATGCTGGCATAATGGATATCAGCAAAAATCCAATTATTTGCATTCATAATATAATTCAAAAAGTATTTTCTGAAATATATAAAATTGAAAAATGTCAAAATATGTGTGTCCAAAATTTGCAACGATGAAGAGTAGGTGAAAGTTGAGATCAGAGTCAACTTATTTTTGCAATTTAGACAGTGATGGGAGTTTGTTTGACATTTTCTTTTAGAGTTTTTTTTTTTGTAATGAAGAGATATTTTCCGAAATTCATTTTTGATAAAGTTGCACACAGATGTTGGCCACATTCGGAAAGGTGGATTGAAGTACGAATGTTGCTGATCCTACCCAGTTTTTCATGTTTCCAACCTATTTGTGCAATTAGTTTTCATTTAGAAAAATGTTAATGATTATCCATCAACCTGTTAATACAAGCAATTTTCTTCAAACTGTGCAAATTGCAAAAATAAGGTGGCAAGTGTATGAAACTGGCAAACAAAACCAACTCATTTTTAATTTTTTTCAGTGGTTAGGAATTTTCCAGCAGTGATTATAGCCAAAGAGAGAGAGTGAACACTGCTGAAATTGCACAAATAAGTTGGTGACTTTGAATGACACCAAACATGACTCTCTTTCTTTCTCTTGATGGAAATATGACTGAAGATCATTGAGTTCTTGTACATCAGAAGCTGCTGATTAAAGCCTCAAAATAATTTCTTTCCATGCTATTATCACTTTTTGCCGATTGAAGGGGGCCCTTTTTGTCTTGGGATTCAAAAACACTAAAACTGCTCCTGAAAAAGTCAGTTTACTTCCCTTTGAAGAGACACTCTGAAATAACGTTTAAGTATTCCTCCCTTTCCTCGAGAGAAAAAGAAGCCTGGACTCCTCTTTTGGATCATTGGTGGCATTAACAGACTGACATGCCACCTTCTGTTGGTTCATATTTGACATGCGCCTTCCTACCTCTGCAGTGATTGGATATATATAAGCATATTTCATTGACTTCCGCATTTTTGGTTGTGTTGCAGGTTGTGTTTTATTTTCTGTTCCTTGCTGTGTTTGTAAAGGTAAGATATTTTGGCACTTTTGAGCATATATGTTATATTATTTCAATGTAAAAAAAAATGCAAAATGTGTGTGTGGACATGTACAGTGTAAGATTTAGAAAAGGAGGAGGATGCTTTTGGTGTCAGGAAGCAAACCAGACCAACTGAAATGTACACGTGTTATTGTGTAAAATGATTGTTTAGACATTAAAACATATCAGGCATAACTTAATGGGATGATATTCTATTTTTATTTAGATTATCTGCTTTATTGGGTCAGTTTCAAATAAGGAAAGTAGTTTTTTTTCCTAATGTGATAATAGAAAATACACTTCATTACCTTATGCCTATATCTCTGCTTTAGCCTTGCAAGCTTTGCCTTCACGTCAAAATGAAGCACATTATTTGCATTCAGTTTCCCCCAGTGCACATAATCTCTCCAAAATAAAGTAAATCGCCCTTAGCCCAATGATTCAAGGCTTGCAAAGTTGGTAGAGACAATTCTATCACATGATGTTGGTGAACAACCCTCCCATCCCCACCCTGAAAAATGTAGCAAGAGCCTAAATTGAGAATAATACAATAAAACCACAACCGGCTTCAGTTTTATCGAGCATAATGTTGTATGCTCACGAAAACTGTCTAAAGGTCTTGATTTTTTTAATTCATGCGCGGTTGTTGCGCGTAATTGTGCATGTTTTAATCCAACTGTCTTCAAATACTTTTACACGATCCATCTGTTTCGTTTTTTTTCGTGCGTAATTTTCGTTTTCCCCGCCCAAGTACCTAAAGCTTTCAGTTTCATCCATCTTTTTTTTTAGCTTTAAAGCGGGCAGTTTTGCACGTCTTACCCAAACTGATGGCTGTTTATCGTTTGTGCAAACTGTATCATGCCTAATTTTACACGCACCTAAGCTGTCAGTAAGATTTTCGACCTTACATTTTTCCTTGGTCGTGCGTAATGGTGCATGCCTTGCCCAAACTGCCTGGGGTTTTGACCCTATCCATCGAATCCAGAGCCGTCGTGCGTCATTTTGTATGTTTACCCAAACTGTATCATCCAGTGTTGTCGTGCTTAATTCCAAACGTTTCATCCAAACTGCCTCACAGTCGTTCTTAATTTAGGATGATTGAGCCAAATCGATTTTTTTCTCCTCTTTATTTAATTACCCATTTATCGTGTATGTTGTATCCAAACAGGCCTAAACCTCTTTTATTACTTCATCCATCATCATTATTGTGCACATGGATTTTTTTCCCCTTTTCCCCCCCTTTTTTTCCTTTTCTTTTTTGTGAGTGTCTACAGTTTTTTTTTTGCCTCAACTTACATATCTCGGCTTTATCGTGCGTGATTTTGCATGTTAAACCAAACTGTCTTAATTCAGTTATATCACTCATTCATTTTCGCCTTGCCTTGTGTAATTCTTTTTATTTATTTTTTACCCATACACTTAAGTGCGTAATTTTGCATTTCTAACCAAAGTATATATTTAACTATATACATATGTGGATCTTTTCCTGGCTTATTGTGCGTAATTTTCACGTTCTCTCCAAATTTTCGCAACCTTTTCAATTTAATCACTCTTTACAAGCTTAATCGTGTGTATTTGTGGATGTTTACCCAAACTGTCTTCAGTTGTTTTTACTTTACCCATCTCCTCCAGCTTTAACGTGTGTGTGTTTAATTTTTCCCTCCATATAAATTTCAAGTTGCTCGCTATGTTCCGACCTCTACACTCACATCTTGCAGATGTCTCTCGGGCCACTACGGCTGTCTTCCTTTCTTCCCCGGACACACCTGTCACACAATGATGAATCGCTGTGTGAGTCCCGGACAGGGCAAACTGACAGCTACCTTTAAGGCTGTATGTCAACACAAGGAGAGGAGGATTCCGGGGTTAAGGAGGCCCATGTCACTGCGCTCAAGAATGGTGAAAAGGAGGGTGTTTAACGGAGGCTGCCGTAAGAAAGCAAACTCCAACTGCCTTAAGCTGGTCCCTCTGATCCTGGGCGCAGTGCTGGAAATAAAGTATTAACGGGAGGACACTTAGGTGCTACTCTGTCTCCGGTAACAGCCTGGGTGTTAAGTCGGGGTCGGAAGGGAGCTGCAGTGCATCAACCATTCATCTTTTCGCTTTGCACTGACTTTTGAAACACGTACAATCCTTAAAGACGCTTACTTTCTGTGGGATGGCAGCTGTGTGTCAGGAGTGAAAGGTGCTGACTGTCACAACAAAGACTGACAGCCAAGACCAAAATGTAACTATGATTAAAATACTTGTAAGAAAAAACAGCCAAACTCATCTCTTCTGTATCACATGTGTCTCCTTTTACGTGGGCTGAAATGCCGCATCCGTAGCCCTGCGCAAAGACGCCGCGCCTTTACGCACACACATTTACGCACACGCTTTATTCGTGGACATACAACACCCGAGATATGTAGGATTTTGTTTGCATGACCCATAGTCTTTAAGCCTATATGATCAAAACAGAAGGCGCCTATATGTCCTAAAATCTGATCTCCTCGATGCAGGTAAAGAGCCACCAGAGGCCATCTCCAGCGGCAGGGATGCTCCTCATTGGCTGCTGTGAAAGGACAGAGGGGGATACAGAGGAGTGGAGCGTCCCCCACAGCTTCCTTTCATACCTGCATGCGGAGATATCTGATATTATAGAGGGACGTATCGCGGCTGGTTTTCTTTTCAACCTGTGATCGTTGAAATGCAAATACCCTCATTGGTTTGCGTTAACCGCAGATCAGCGTCTCACTGAAAAATAGGACTGATTCAAGACTAGCGCGCCCAAAGTATAATCATCACTGTATTTATTAATATGTTTTACAATTTTAATTTTGCGGATTCAAAGAAAAGTGATTCAATTGCTTGAAAAACCTCTTGTATTCGTATCCTGTATGTGGATCCACTAGATAAGTCAAGAAGCTTTACGCATGGGCCATCTTTGTTTGGTAATTTCCTAAAAGCAGAAGCAACTCTGATTTTACACACAATGATTGTGTAAGAGGTGAAGACGCTTGATTGAAGAATAATTCACGCCCAAAGGAAGAACTCTCCCGATACAAATGTTTTTCTTTCTCCTTTCCGCGTCCTCTTCCTCTTCTTTTTTATTATTATTTTTTTTTAACCATAGTTAGGCCTCTCGTTGGTCAATCGATGCACCTGCTCCTTTTCAGTTTTGCTTTAATTATTTTCCTAATTTTTCTGAGTATTACCATTTCTATGAATAGTGGAAATGTAACATTTATTGGACATGATCAAGAGCGCATATTTAGCTGTTCGCAGAGCAGAGCAGATGACCTTCCTGCGTTTCGTTTATTTCTGAGGACACGGACTCTACATTTAACTATTTTTCTTGCAGAGGGACCGCAGAAAAAGAAGCAGCCTCTGGAAGGTTAACAGCCTAACGTGTCCCTTCTCTGGAACCCTCATTAGGGGTCACCACTAAGTTGCCCAGCACCATTAAAAAGCGATTCTGTGCAAGCGTCAAATGTCTGTCTTGGATTGTGTAGCTGGCCTTGTGCAGGCCAGTTTTACAAACTGATCTGATTGCTAAATTGTTAAATAGTTTTAATAGTGGAAAACTATTCAACAACATCTAAAAAATCACAAAAATCCGAAGATGACACTCCTCAGGATTAGGACCTAATTCATGCATTACCCTGCAATAAATAAATAAAAATGACTTTTGTTCTTGGTATAGAGAAAATAGACTGTCCTACGGCATAGTAATACAGTCTAAATAAGTGTGGGCAAAATGCAGCTCTTCTGTCACTCATTTCAAACATCAATTGATTGAAAACATGAAGAAAAAAATATGCCATGAAAAAAGTGAAAAGTAAAGAAGTAGTGAAAGTATTAGACTGTTTGTTGTTCTTACAAGAAACTAGGTGTGGCTGACATCTTGTGACTTTTTTAGTTTTATACATTGTTGCTGTCAAGCACAGATCTATCTCCTTTTTATTGTGGTTTTCTTTATTTTTAATTTTTCAAAAAATAAGTGCTATTTATCACCTTTGGCATTGGTGAATGGGTTTTTCTAAGTTTTTAACCAAATAAAAGTAAAAATAATTCAATATTCAATAACTCAGAAGTAGAGTGTTTTTTTAAGGTTTCATGAAAAGCATCAGTTTTGGAGGTAAGAGCTTTGAGGTGAAAGATAAGATGCATAATTTAATGTATTTCCGTAAATTCAAAAAGACCTGTGTGTATAAAATATTAGATAAAGCAGTTATATTTGGATTTTTGCACTTAAAAAGGTGGTGTTGATTGACTTGAATTGTATAACTCATTAAAAAGTCTTACTGTTCTTATTTGAATTGAAACTATAAATGTCGATGTAGTTATTTTTAAAGCTACATTTCGTTTGTTTGTTAAATTAAGTAAATATAATGTGAAAACATAGGTATCATCCATTTTGAAGTATCACCCATGTTTATGTGGCCTTCTCCATCACCAAAGTTGCCCGTCCCTGGTCTAAACAGAGCTCTTAATGTTGAAGCACAAAATTTGTAAGTCTGTGAGAATAATCAAGATTTTTAATTTATAAATATAAACCAAGGTTAAGTTAGCTGATTAGTTCTTTATAGGCAGATAATATAACTAAATTATCTGTAAAAGAACAAGCCAAGTTGAGATTTAAATTCTCAATGGTCAATTTAAAGTTTTTCTTTAACAGTTTCTTTGATTTCAATACATAATTTTAGCCATTAAAGTTTTTATTAAGTGGCTACCAAAAGTAATGACAATTATTATCACTTCAAGCTTTTTTTTATTTGTGCAAAAGACAAACGATTGAGAAGACGGAAGATTATAAGAAGTTAAAAATGCACAAATGAGGATCCCCAAGGGCTTCGAAAAGAATCCACTTAACACGACATAATATTTAAAAAAACACATTGAGAGGTCATTGTTTAAGATTTAAATATGTATCTTTTTTTTAATAGTTTAAGACAATAACCTTGCATGTTCTGAGTCTAATCAGTAAGGGCCACAGCTTTCAAATTTATTCTTCCAGATGAGACTGAATATTGGACCCCATAAGAGATAAAAATGCAGAACAAAGCAGTCAAACCATAAGTGAAGAAATATTTGCTCTCTTTCCACAGCAGCTTGGCCTCCATCACTTTTTCCAGACAAAAAAAAAACAATTGAGCCTAATTTCCCTGTAAAGCTTTCTGTCTGCTTGGTTAGCTGTCAATCTGACCCTCATGAGCATTTTGTGTCAGTCTGATTCTCCTGACAGATGCTGTCACCTGCCTCCGTGAGGCCCAGGTGCAAATTCCTGCACTCCTCTCATAACGCAGCAGTATCACTCTCCAGCTGCAGCAAAGCAAGTGTTACAGAAAAGTGTTAAAGAAGGGAATTGTTTGTAAAAGCATGAAGCTGAGATTCTACTAGAATATCACAGAACACATAAGGTGAAGTTCTAGAGACCTTTGCAAACATTTTAAAAGCATAGTGACCGTAAAGGCCTCTTTTTTTTTTTTGGCAGAGATTTGGCGTCCTTGTGTTTATAGATTTCTTAACCTCAGCTCAAGCATCGAGGGCAGACTCAGGATCAGATATTTTTCATGGATGTGCCTCATGTATTACAAATCTACAGTTGTATTTATCTTTAGTAAAAACTTGTTCCATCAAAGATTCACCCGCTTTGTCTAAATGTTCAAGTCTCCTGTTATTCTTGAAACATTATTTAGATTTATTTAATCAGAATAGTTTGGCTGCAACCCTAAAAGGATTCTAAGGATTCTAAACCAATCACAGCGGCTTTCAAAGAGATGTAACTTTTTATTTATTTTTTTAACTGAAACTTCTGCAGCAGTTTTTTCCACAATGAAGCAAAATGTATATAAAGCAACAAATCTTGGACCGATTAGAAATAATTTAATAATACCCTTCAGTAAAGTGTCAGAACAACTGCTCCAAAATGTCCTTTTCTGTCACTTAGTCATATTAATAACAGTAGTATTAATCATACGTCATTTGGTAAATACATCAGAGTGTCATCGGGCAATCACATTACACAGCTGGTAATATATTTTTCTAAACTGGGAGACTGCTCGGCTGTTATTCTAACGCTGGAAAAAAATAGAAGTAGGCCTGTCTATGTGTGAGCAAGGCACCAGAATAAAACAGAACCGAGGTTTAAAAATAAAAGTTAAAACCATGAAATGTGGACAGTTTGAGGGCAAAACAATAGGCGACTTCTTCTGTTCACTAAGCCTTGAAATAAATTCTTTTTGTGCACATATAAAAGCAGAGATCTGTGTTTTTGTTCAGCAAATGAGTACATTTAAACTCCGATGTCGTTTGTATTTGTTAGGGATACAAGCAGCCACTGAGATCACAACTTTACCATCTAAAGCCTCTCAGTGTTGGAAGTGAGTTATAAATCATCAGTAGATCTGTCTCCTGCTGCAAAGATATGGAAAGTTTGACACAACCTGAGCTATCAAACGATTATATTTAAGTTTACTTTTTAATGTATCCAGGGGCTGATCTAGAAGGGAATATAGGGGGCTTAGCCCAAGTTTCATGGCTGCTATGCACTTATACACTTTTGTCAGATGAGGGGCTCGGACCTGTAACGTCACATTTGTGGTGATGATCCTCATTAAACTGACTTTGGAGCAGCCTCTAGAGTTCAGACCCTTTTCTCATTTTACTACAGCTGTTTCCATCTGGCATCCAGTGCTTAGAGTTTTGGATGTGAATGTTATTTATCTATGCTAATGTCTTAACTTTTATGTAGGGGTCAGTTTTTCAAACAATGTTGGTTTTTTACATGACTAATATCTGCACATTGTTGATGACAATGATGACAAAATATCTCTAGAGACAGCAATATATGATTATCTTATTCAGTGAGTTTTAACAAAGGTCCACCAGAGATCAAGCCAAAATCTCGAGGCACACCAAATGCATATTTATTCAAAAAAGCCTGTACAGTTGGTATAGTATTGTTTCAGTCTGTGCATGTTTATGTCTCATGTCTGAAAAAAAAAATGGACTAACAACTGTGTCATTCAGGCAATATTTAAAACTGTACATATTTAAGATTCTCAACAAAAACTCATTTTTCTTTTTTGTTATTCTGCATTCATGGCAGAAATTAATCATTTTTCTGAGCCAACCTTGTTAATAAGAATATTTTTCTTGACTCTTTGGATTTATACAATGACTTCAGTGTTGGCTTGATCTTGTAACAAACACAGAGTTTGTTTACCTGACAATTAAAGGGTCATATAATTTTAGTCTAGTTGATGGGGAATATTGATGCACTTGGAGTTTGTCTCACTCTGCAAGAGAGGAATACTTCTGTGATATAAAAATGACACTGATGAGACTTGACAGCAGTATCGACAAGCTCAGATGTTATTGATTTTCAGGCTTCAAAAATACAGATGACAGTTTGTTTTGATCTCTGTCCCTACCTGCTTAATAACTGAAAGACATTTAAGAGTTTTATATATTTTAAGTTGCCGAATTGGCAGTTTTATACAGAAATTAAACCATAAAAAGAACTGGTGGAGAAAATTAAAACTCCTTCATTTAACACTATATTGTTGAAATAATAACACATAGTTTAACAAACTGCCAAAGCACACCTGAACATGCCTTAAGGGTCAACAGTAGTCCCCACCTCATCATTTGAGAACCACTGGTCACATGGTTCTCAAGCTTTTCCTTAAATCTGACCAGAGATGGGCAACTTTGGTGACAAAGACAGCCACATAAATTCTGTTCTCTTTACTGGAGGGCAAAATTGTTCACAATCGTGGTTAACATTGAACAAGACATTTAAAATAGTGTATAGTTTAACAAAAAAAGAGAACATAAATCTCTTTTCAGATACATTCTATCAATGTTAACACAATAAGCTAAACATATAAATAAGACCATTGTATGCATATTTTTTAGATAAATGAATAAAATTACTACGTTGATGGTGATTTAGTTACATTTATTTCCATGCAAATTCTTCATAAAATGGAGTTGAAGGAACTAATCCAGCCATTTTTTTGGTCTAATCGTTTGGTTTTAATCTATGGTATGATTTTACAAGTTCTATTGAAATCCTTCTTTGCAGATCTCTACATGTTTTCTTCATGTTTACTTCTTCAAATGTAACTGAAGTGATTTGGGGATCGTTGGATGGCTGCATGTCAACCCCGGGCAACCAGTTGACCATTCATGACACAAAACATGTTGAAGGTCAGACATCTTTGTTCTTGCTTTGTGATAAAATACACAGTCTGATGTTATATTATAAGTTTCATGACAAACTTCAGGTTTGTAATTTATTTAAAGTTCTGATTGGCACCAATAGCAGACTGTGCGATAATGGTAAGGAATTTATTTCTGTTCGTTAACTCTGCAGTCTTTACATTTAAGGCTGTTGGCAAACACGATTTTGTCTATTTGGTAACAAGATGAAAGTTTCCTTCATTATAAACTCCTTTCATTGATTTGCTGCTTCACTTTGGGAAAGGCAGAGAGGATGACACACAGTAATTTTATTAACCTGAAAGATTCAGGCCTGTTTGGAAAACATCTACAGCTCAAGCCCTGTACAATGCTCTGGCTCCACTAATGAATACATATCTTTAACTAACTGTTTTTATAATAGCCTATAACAGGTCATTGATAAAGACCGGTAACCAGATGATGCTCTAAAAGATTAAAAATGTCTTAATAAAGTATGAAGAAGTGTGTTGATGTGTTATGGTAAAGAGAGAGGGAAAAACAGACTAAGAAAACATTTCCACAGAATTATCAAAGGGCTCGAGGCAGTTGTATTTATAAAAAAAGGTTTAAAATGCCGTGTTATACTGGTATGTTCTATAAACAGAGCAGAGTTAAAAAAACACACACCCCCACACCTTTCGGCATCTCTTCTTGTGTATGGCCTTTTAACCTTGCTAGAACATGCTGGTATAAATCTGTTTTTTTGTGAGGCAAAGCCTTGGTTTCTTTGATTTGTCTCTCGATTTGTTCATGCTCTTTACCAAAGGGTGCTGTCTTGTTTTCCTGATCTACTGGTTTCAAGAAGCTCTCCTGTCCCGTGTTTTTACATTGTATCTAAAAATCTTTCAAAAAAGAAAATGTGTTGGGTACCTTTACCAAAACAAAGGTTGAGGATGTGGGCCAAGTGTGCCAGATCCTTTTATCAAGCAAAAGAAGCAATGCCAACATGCATAAAATACATTCCTCCCTTTACTGTTGTAGTCTGATTCATGTTTTGTTTTCTACAAGATCATTTTAAGTTGAATCGCTTATTTATCGCAAACAAATTGTTTTGATGTTTTGAGTGCAATTTACAACATGAGTTAACTTTGTCTGCTGAAAAAGGTAAGAATGTCAAATGTGAAACATTGTAGTGTAGAATAAAGTTCCCTGAACTTTTCAGCCTCCAGAACCCAGTAACAGCACCACAGACTTAAGACCCCCACTGTGCAAAAAGATGGTTGATGTTCATAATGCTGTGCACAGTGGTGCTCACATGCAAACTTACATTTTAGACAGTTTTTCATACATGACTTTAGTTTAGTATTAATCCCACATGTGCTCATCCAATAATGATGAAAATATACCATTTGAAACAATTATTATCATTATAATTGTTGTTTTTAAGGGCCCTGGGAGGCTTAAACCCCAACTTTGGTAACCATACAGAGGGGTGGGGAACTCAAGCCACATGTGGCCCTTATCTTCGCTTGGAACAGCATACAATCAATTTAAAATATTGATAGACTGTAAAAATGAAGAAAACATAAAAAACTGTTACTAGTTTGGACCAGAAGCCCCAAAAGGTAACCCATTTTTTGAATGGAGAGGATGAATGAATTTGAAGAAGCATATCTGAACAGGATTTAAATATGCAGCATGGAGATGGAAATTGAGTAAAAGATGGAGGTGCCCTTTTCAATGCCAAATTGCATGTCAAATTCAGTTATTTATTAAAAAAAAACATTTTTAATGTTGATAAACATAAAATCATTCACAATTTTAAAGTTTTGCTGTACCTTTTTTTTAAATAATCAGTGTACTAATTGTTTAACAAATAAATTTATACACATTTAAAAAAAAAAAATTCTGTTGTACTTGTACTATTGTGTTCCAAGTAAAGGAATACTTTGACCCTTCTGGACCCTGCATAATAAAGGTCCTGTGAGAAATAATAAATATAATAAAGAGTTTTTGATTTTGAACGACTCTTTTATATTTGTCACTAAATATTTGACTTTGGCTTATGAGAATAAACATAACTATAGCTGTATTTAATAGCTGTGTTAAAAATGGTAAGAAAAATTCTGATAAGAGCCAGGCTATAAAAGAATTCGCTTTCATAAATGATAACTGATAATTGTTCTTCTATTGAGAGTATCTTTCATTTTGTATTGTATGAATATGACAAAATAATATTGCCTTTTTGCAGCCTATATCCTTGGTATATAGGCCATTATTTATCTATTTAGATGTACCACAGTAAAACAGGTAAACAAATGTGCTAGTTTACATAAAGGATTTGCCAATACTTGAAATTGTTCTGTTTTTTTGGGGTCGTTGTATATCAGATTCACGTTCACGCTTCAACCCTTGTTACCCTGGCAACAGCTACGCGTCACACAGGACGCGACCATAGCGTCGTAGTTTGGGTTCCGGTTCTGTTACGTTTTTGTCAGTGAAGGGTTGTAAATGTGGAGTTATTTACTAACTTAAACTCTTATTGATGCTGGGTTGTTTACTGGTTGCATCTTTTTCACGTTTTTGACTAATAACCTGTGCACAACTACGGTGGGTCGCTGTGAGTGGAGCATGCCGAGCCGAGGAGAGCCATAGAAAAGTACACGTAGATGCCGCCTGGGTCGCAGCTTCTCACTGAAGGCACACGCCAACTCCGGCGCCATTTCAGAGAGGCGTGGTCATGGTTTGAAATGGATTTATTCTTTACTTTTGATATTTGAATTCTGCCTACTAGAGAAAATGCACATTTATTATAGTTTCTTAATCTACGGGATCATAGTTTGGATTTTTAAAGGAACAGCAATTATGATACCTCTGTCTCAATAAAAGATAAAATAATTCACATTTCAGAGAGTGAATTTTTATTTTTTTACAAATTTGTTTAATTTTGTTTTACTTGGTGGATTAACCTTCTACAGTCACAATTTACTTTTTAAGCAGGTGCAACCCCTCGCCAACATGGCGCTACTACAGACGCACATCAGAAGCCTGAGAGCAGCATCTGCGTGTGCAGCTCTATGAAGCAGAGCAACAGCGTTCGTAAAGTCAAAATGGCGTATCCTAGCCCACTTCACTGTCGTTTAATCCATCTGTGATTAGCCTAAACTCCATCTACCTGTGCCTGTTTTATAGTGTTTTCTTTTTTATCCATATATATAAATATATACACTGACTCAGTTTGAGTTAATTTTGACGTCATGTCGGACTCGGAGGAGGACAGCCAGGACAGGCAGCTCAAAATAGTGGTCATCGGAGACGGTGCTTGTGGGAAGGTGAGACCATCACAGACATAACTTAACATGCAGCCTCTGGGAAGAGAGACAGACTCTGAGATAAAGCTTCCACATTACAGTATTTATAAGTCAGCCGAACGACGTGTTACAGAGTGTCCTGCTGCTGTCTCTGCTCATCCTGACGCTGCTCTGTCCTCCCAGTCACCATGGAGACCGACGCTAATAAAACTAGCTAAATTGGCTAGCTGCTAACACAATCAATGGCTAATTGAGGTGGACCTTATAATGGGATATAAGTAACGCCATAGTGGTCATGCAGGATTAACTAAAGCCTAACTTACTTTCTCTGTTCCTATGCATTCAACTGTTACATACATCTTAAAATAATACTTATAATGTAGCATCTTCAGGAGAGTCTGTTATGCTAGCCAGTGCCTTAACATTTTAAGATGCTTAAAAACTACATCACTGGATTTTTTTGTACATACACACACAGACACACACACAGACATATCTATCTATCTATCTATCTATCTATCTATCTATCTATCTATCTATCTATATCTATATCTATATCTATCTATATATCTGTATCTATGTCTATCTATCTATCTATCTCTCTCTCTCTCTCTCTCTATATATATATATATATATATATATAAATCTCTAGATACATAGATAGATTGATATAGTTATAGATATACATAGATACAGTGTGTGTGTGTATAATCTAATAAATAATAATCTTGTTTGAATTCTCCAACCTTAAAGTATTAAACCTTTGGCTGGATATTGTTATCTTGACCATTCTAGTAGGTTCCTCATAGTTCACCTTTACCTTTGATTTAGACACTTTTACTCATTACACCTGTGATTACTCACACAGTAGTTTTCACACATGTTTTGCTCAAGGGACACCTTAGATCATGCTAAAGCCTCAAGACACAACATATTCATATCCTTAAAATATAGCCTCTTTAACACAGTACCTTACCAGTGGTAATTTCCATCTACTAACACCAGATAACTCTTTTTATCAATTGTAGTACTCTGTAAATGTTTATTTCACGGAAAGTTCATGTTAAACACGGCTAAATCTTTATCATTTTAGTGACACACTCAACTCAAAAACTATAGAATAAATGTGGATGAAGTTTACAAGGAAGAAGTAATTACATTTTGGTGGTTATCCAAACCTGGTTGCAGATCCAGGATTTTTTTTTAAGGATTTGTTAAGATTGTGAGACAGGGCTGTTTTCTACATCTTCACTAAAAAGTTCTCAGTGATTTTTGATGACATTTTCGGGGAATGTTTATCTTGGCACAAGGCAGAAGTTATTCGATTTTGGTGGTGATCCAAGTCTGGATGTGGATCAGGGAATATTTATCAGGGATTTGTTAACAGTGCAAGATAGGGCAGTGTTTCTATATGTTTATTATGTATCTATTGTTAAGCTTTAGTGGGCTGAAAAGTAAAATTTCTTTCTGTTTTTACTACTTCAGTTAACATTGCACTTGATTCATTAAGAACATCTTGAACTGATAATATCTGTAAAAACACAGTGCAGAAACACAGTCATGGAATAAAGACAAATTTGGGTAAGACGTAAAGTACATTATTGCTCTACATATAGAAGTTCTCTATCAACTCTGATGTTTTTTTTAATACATAAAATGACCCACTTACTATGTCATATGATGTATTTGAAGTAGACTGACCATAGAAACCAGAGTATCTCATTTCAGTTATGCAAAACTAAAACAAGTGACAGAGAAAATCAAGGAATAAAATCCCATATAATCAATGTATTGCCCAGCAATACAAAAGACTACATCTATACTAAAATATCATGTATCCATTTAAATGTTTTTTTTTTTAATTAGGGAAAAATGTATCATAAGAAACGTTAAAAGTTTGTCATTTTTTTGAAGGCATCTTGCAAACCATTCCCTCCACATAAGGAACCTCCTGCTGTGTGTGTGCTGTTCTCCTTATCTGTTGGAAAACATTTATGAATCTTATCAACAGGTGCATATGAAAATTAAATGTAAAGGTTTGAAGTAACAGTAAGCCAGTCATTATTTTATATTTGGCTATAACCCTGATTTTGCTGCATCTTCACATTTGTTTCTTAACCAACAAACCAAATTCATCACAGTTGCAAAGCCTTCTCTTAAAAGTCTAGAGCTGTCATGGACATATCAATCCAACAGTTTTGAGAACAACACATGATATTGTCTCAAATTCCAGCCCTCAGATAGTTCCTTTAGTTAAAGTGCCCCTTTTAATTGTATTGAAAAAGGGTCACAGTGTAGCAGATTAATTTTCCCAGTCTGGTGTCACACACCTTGGGGCTGCAGTCACTGCATGTTGACCTGGGGCTAAAACACTGCACTGTACAGTGTTACACAGAGTGTGACAGTTACTTAGCCTGGCTCTCTTAGCTGGAGCTTGTTTTCCATCAGTACACCTCTTCTCTCCTGGCCAAGGACCCCTGTATGCATTTGGCTCCAAGTGAGGCCCCATTTAAGAAAATTATGTCTAGACTGCCCGTGTGGGAAATGTCTGTTTTTTTTTGCTTGATAGTATAAAATAACAGGATCAAGTAATGTTTCAAGATTTTGTGTAGATAAACTCTGCATTGTATATTTCCTTTTAAAATATTCTGAGGTTTATGAAAGCTTATCATCTCTGTCTCATTTTAAAGCTATTAGACTGAATTCGTTAGTATTTTAGAAGTAATTTATATGTGCTCACACAGCATTGTTAATGTCATTATACTGGAGTTTCTGTTGCATTACATTGAGGTAACTTCATTGAGTTTGTCCAGATTGATCAGGTGACTGGTGAGTGCAATGTTGTATTGTATAATTAAGAAGATGCCAAGTCTAACGCCCACTAACAAGCATTACTGCTCACATAGAGAATCACTAACAGTGATATTCTTATTAACAATTAAAAACATGATCTGAAATATGATATTAAAGAATACTAAATTATTTATTTGATTTGAAATGAGTAGCATTACTATTATTTGCTGAAAAGAAATCACACAGTACTCATCCTGGTTCAGTTCGGTGCATTTCTTCCACACTGCAACTTCAAGTCCCAAAATGTGCCTGTGTGAATTTAAAGCAGATACATCAAGTGTCTTTCAGCAATACATCTTTACCTGGCTAATCCCTCTTTCCCCTGGGAAAAAGAAAATGAATGTAGCAGTAATAGAGACCCAATGAGTAAAATGAATGTTCTCATTCTGGAAAGCTGACATTTTCTTTTTGGGGAGGGGGTATTAGAGAACACACACAACTCAGTTCCCAGCAGATACGCTACATTAATAACCCTCCCCTCGCTGCTGCCAGGTGTCAGCTCTTCTCTGTCTGAATGACTTACCTGCTTGTCTGTTTTGGGCAGAGAACAGGAGCCCTGCCCCCCATTTTGAGCTGGCATCACTGACTGACATCTTGAATGCCGTTTCCCCCCTTATTAATGTCAATTTGCTCTGCAAATTGCAACTGGATCAGTTTTTCTTGGACTGGCTTTTTGCTGGTATTTTTGCTTGTGGTTGGTTGTCCATTCAGAAATATATGGAGATGTGGGGAAGCTTGTCCACCTGAGCACCATGTTTTTTAAATATGGAGTCTCACATTTTGCCAGGCTCTTAAGGTGCTGGGGCTGACTTACACACAGGTCTATTTTTCAGCCTGAGTTATGAGCCCCTCAGTTTTCTGAGTATTTGCTGTACTTTAACTCACAAGCTTAAAGAGGCTTTATAGGGACAGGTCCTGCACATAAATAGAGACGACTGCTTCTCATCAGTAATACCTTTTCCCACAGCTGGGTGATGTATCATATTTTTGGATATGCCAGTACGTTTTCAAACAAGACATTTGAAGACAATCTCTCTACTGGGTTGTGCTGAAGGATATTGGAAAAGTCAGCTGTGTAATATTTTTTTCTGCGATACTTAATGCAGTTTTTTTAATAATAGAAAATAAATCTACAGGAAATAAACACTTTTTGTGTATATTTAATTGTTCTCATCCAATTCTGTACCTGACACTAAGTGTTTTGGTGTGCAGCTCAGCTGTCTTTCATATTTTTCACATGACACATTTGTTAATTTTACATGGTTTGTTCATTCTGTTTAAGCAGCAGATGGACATGCCCTGTTTTCCCCAAGGTTTGTGTTTGTTTAAAAAATGAAGAGTTGTCCAGTGCAAAGCTGATGTGCTCCTATCTTGACCACTGTGAAAATAACAAAAAAAAAAAAAAAAAAACTACAAAAACTCAAAATTTCAAGGTAACTGTCGACACTGTATTTTTGGAGTTTTGGGTCCAATTGCTGATTCTGTGTTGTGGGAAAAACTTGTGAAATTAAAACATGCTGATATCGAGCCTGGGCCGGCTGGAGCATACTACATAGGACATGCCTAGTTGCCCACTGCTTGGCCTGACCACGCCTGACCTCAAACCAGTTGTTCTAAGTTTTGTCAACTTGAGTGAAGAAATGGGTCCAACTTTCCATAAAAAACTCAATAAAGTTACTTGAGATAAATACTTTGATATAGTTTATAACACAAAAAACATTTTGTTTGGTTTACTGAAAAATATATTTAATGCCAGCAATCTTAAGTTTTCATTATTACAGTGAGGGTGCAGAAAATCATTGCCCCAAACCACCTAAAACTTGGTCTAAAGTCTTAAGTCTGCAGGACAGTGTGATTCTGCTGTTAAGAGAATATATCACAGACATGGACACACATTCACAAGATCAGAACACACAGTCACTGAGCTTGTTCCACACACACTCGATGCACAACAGCACACACACAATGTCATAGCATTTATTAACCTTAAAGCACAAACCTCTGATAAGGCATATTTACATTCTTAACTCAGTTATTACTGAAAATGTGGAAAAATGTCGTACTGTGTAATGTTAACAAATTTAAAAAAAAATCCTCGGGTTCGCATGCAGATTCTCCAAGATCTAATCGCTTCTCCCTTGTGTCATGACCAACATTTCCTGAAAATGTAATCAAAATCCGTCGATAACTTTTTGAGTCATCTTGCTAACAAGCAGACAGACAGACAGACAAACAAACAAACAAATGCCAGCAAAAATAAATAGTAAGTTGTAGACCAACATGCCCCCAAACTGCTATGCGCCATAATCTTTTGGATAACATGCATATCGCCATCTAAATAGGACCTTTTTTGTGTTATTAATCAGGTTATTTACTAAATTTATATCCAAACTCTCTATTACTTTATCATCACATGCTGGGTGCAGCTCTCTGACCACCACACAGAAACACACTCGTGGTGTAGGAGGAGGAAAGTGACTTATTGGTCCTCGGCTAAACTTTACAAATAAAGTTGTTGGTTGTTGTTCTGGTACTTTAGCAACATGTTCAACGTAACATTCAGTGGATGTGATCGTCGAGAGACATTGACCTGTAATGAAACAGTGGTTCACTGTGTTGAACATGACTCTGACGTCAAGCAAATATTAACAAATAGGCAACTTAATCCCATGGGTACCAAATTTTGGTACACACGTGGTTCCTTTGCACTCACCATTCATACTGTTATTAGTTCTAACTTTAAACCAGAAGTGTCCAAACTTTGGGGCCCTTGTGATAATCTTACCTTCCTACCTATATTAGAGTTGGTAAAATGTATTCAGCCTAGGTTAATATACAGAAAATGCTTAAAGAAAAAAAAAAAAAACATCACGGCTTTCAATTAATGCCTTGGCAAAGCAAACAGTCAGTCATCGTAGAAGATTGTAGGGTGGCAATTAGATACCAAGGGTTCCTGGTTGGTCCAGGCTTCCACACAATGGACCCCTGGTCAAGATGAGATTGACCCTCAGGGACTCATAACAAGAGCAAACTGCACAAAGCTGACAAACTTTATAGGAGCTTGGTAGGTGCTTGAAGATGACTGGAGCAGTAATCACTCTCAGACCTCAAAGCCCCTGGAAACGAAAATAAACAGAAACTGTCCTCATATATCTATGATCATACATACAGACTAAACTATCAGTTCACTAAATGTAAGCTTTTCTATTTTAGCATGGGCCAAATTTCCATTAATTTCTGGAGCTTGTCTAACTAAAAGTGGACTGTGGGCCACAGTTGGACCCAGGCCATAGTTTGATCACCCCTGTTTTAAACAGTCCTTTTCTTGAGCATAAGGCCTATCTTTTTAGAACAAACCAAAACAAACTAATTTGATAGAACAACAGTGTCTTGCTCTACATCTCTTTTATGAATACACAGATTTATCTTATTAACTCACTATATTTTGCAGCCTAAATTAGCCTCTTTGTTTACTTTAGCTTGGATTTTTCTTTTCTAAGTCTTTCTTTGTAATTAGGCGTGTAACCCGAAAATTTTCAGATTTCCTCCTTGATTTCCTCTGAAGTGTAGCATGAAGTTTTATCCACCTTAATCTTGTAAAAGTTCACTCACCTACAGCCTTATTTTATTTCACTCTGCTGAGCATGTCACAGGCTCAAGAGTGACTGAAAAATTACCAGAGGTGACTGACGCATCAAGGAGAAAGTGGGCCATTTAAGTAGCCCAAACAATCACTGACAACACAGGAATAACAAGCTCGGACAGCAAAAATGTATTCCACATGCTGGCGTTGGCCCACTCAGCCATTTGTCTTGGCATTCCAGTAGCTTGGCTCTCCTCCCTGAACGAAGCCCTTTTTTTCCAACGTACAATTGAAAGTAACCAGCGAATGTGAAAGCTGGCGTAATCCTGACACTCCAACAGAGAACAGCACAGGGTCACCAATGATACCAATGCCGGGAAATGGGGGAAGTTCTGCTGTAACAAGAAACTTAAAGAGGATGAAAAAAATATGCAAGCTGACTATATCCATGTGATGCAACTCATATGATGGATGCTGTGCTTTTTTTGGCATTGAATCAAAACCAGCTGTTTGTTTAGCCCAAACAACGCAAATACAAATGTAGATATTCTGATGAAGAAAAGTAGGAAGGGCTGGGAAATAAGAAACAACATTAATATCCTACTCTTTTTAGCTGAATGGCTGAACATAGGGCTCAACAGTTTAGCGTTTTCCCACTGCAGTTGACATGTGCTCATGCCCAGTAGTCACATCACAGACTTGGAAATCAAAACCATCAGATTTCTTATTTTTATGAAAAATAATCAATATAAATTTGTCTAAAATCAGCCACAATAGTCAAGAGAACTGGTGCATGTACATGCAGAGTCTGAGTGTACCCTGTATTTACATTTAGGCTGGAGATGGTCACAGACACACCAACATGACACCAGAGGCAGATGCACAGTTTTGGAAGACGGATCTTTGTTAAGTGAATGAGTTTTCCCCCGATCAGTAGCACCTCATCCAACTCTTTGTCAGTGCTGGGACCACATACCTGTAATGATATGGGTGCCTGTTAGTACCATGTCAACAAAATCAGAAGTCTTAAACAATCGTCCATCCATTATTCATACTGCTTTACACCCTGGACTGGTCGACAGCAGGACCGGCACATACTGTGCTTTTCCATTTGTGGTACCTGCTCAGCTTGGCTGGACCCTACTTGATTTGGAAACTGCCTGCTTCATTATCCACTATAGTATAGGTGAGATGCCCCATCTCAGCGGGTAACCTCTAATGAATTACAATTCAGCAGAGACAAATATGGGGACAGATTAATGGTTTGGGTGTCCGTATTTGAGGCCCTGCCCACACGGAGAAGAAAACGTTTTTTTTTAAAACATAGTCTGTAAAGACAGCATCGTTTCAAGAAATGTGTCTATCATTAATTAGCGCTTTACAAGTAAAGGCTGATGGATTGATTTATTGATTGATTGATGTATTTATCCATTGATCCATGCATGGGATAGTTTTCCTGATTCTACTCTGGTTGAGTGTCTGGCCAATAACGCCTGTTCACCATGCGTATCATCTA
This sequence comes from Cetoscarus ocellatus, assembly GCA_037902135.1. Taxonomy (NCBI): domain Eukaryota; kingdom Metazoa; phylum Chordata; class Actinopteri; order Labriformes; family Labridae; genus Cetoscarus; species Cetoscarus ocellatus. Next base: position 144,825 of record JBAMNC010000950.1, on the reverse strand, counting down.
CCCCGGCCACACAAAGTTGAACCAACGTTCAACAAAACAAACACTTCCTTCCGTTAAAGGCATCATGAATACACTTTTCACTGATTCGTATATAGCTTCCACCCACACTGACTGGAAAATTAAAAGAAAATGCAAGATTTTCATCCTTGTTATGCATAACTACTCCACCTGGATGAAGGTTGTTGCAGTCAGCATTTAAACAAAGGTTCCATTTAACACGAAGGAGATCTGTGATGGGTTCAAGGGGAAACTTACTAGAAAGAGAGGTCAAACGATTAATAGCATTTGGACGGACGGATTTTGCTGAAATTTTCAGGAGATGTTGGTAATAGTCCAGCTTAAAAATGATTTGATTTTGGTGGTGATACGTGTATTTGTCTAGATGCAAAAAAATTTCCTAAACTTCAAAAAATTCCGGAAGTTAACGTTGGGCGGAATAAAATAAAAAAACTCATATCTCTGCCTTTTTTAACAGATTCAATTCTAATTTTACAGGATAATTTGGGGTCCATGTCTCAATCATCAAGGCATATTTCATCTGGATCTGATCCAGATTGACGTCACAAAAAAACATTGAACTTCATAGTGGGAAATCCCATGGACGACACTCAATAATTCATATAAAATCAAAATATTAAGTGATGGCCCCAAAACTTGTTGTATTCATACAGGATAACAACCTCCATGTATGTGCTCAGTTTGGCCCAGATCCTGGCACTATTCTTGCTCAACGTATCACTGTGCTGGCTTGTGGTGAGTCTGTGCATCACTTTCAGACTGAGTCCTTAAAAAAGCCTCATAAGATTTAATAAAGACAGTCAACATGTCACCTAAAACTAAAGACCTAAAAATCAGACTTTTTAAGACTTCTAAGACGTTAAATAAAAATAAACTAAAGATGTTTCAAGACTGCTCAAGTGTCCACAGTAACCATAAAGTTACTTGTGAAAAATAACAAAGTTCAAGTTTCATTGAATTATATATCTCATTCTGTCTCTCCTGTTCAGCATAAACAATGCAAATTTAACATTATTTGGCAAAACACAGCCCTTCTCAGCATGAATTGAGACAGATAAGTGCCCCAACTTAAGTGAAAGCTCAGTCAACTGAAAAAACGATTTAGTCTTTAATCCTTTTACCCACAAAGATTGTCAGCTCTAACATTGAAATGCGTTTTCTGCCACATGAACACTCAGGGCATCCCACAGCTTCACTTCTCTGTTGTGTTTATGTAAGCACAAGGCTCTAAAGATAGCTAATAGTCATTCAGCACTTCATTTTTCCCCCCCCCCGTTCTGTCCTCATCCATCAAAATGAATTAAACTTGGCACGTCAAGTCTGGGCCATGATTTCCCATGGATTTAAGGAGAGCCCCTTACATGCTGTTTTTTTCCGTCTTGAAACACGACAGTGACAGTGATGGAGGTTTTATAATTTGTGGCAATTATTGTGTCTGCAGACTGGAGACATGACACATACGGCGGCACCTGTTTTTGTAATTCTTGCTGATTTCTGCTGTCAGAAGTGTGGTAGAGCAGCGAGACGGCAGAGGAGGAGACAGACAATTACATCAGTGTACTGACCAGTCAATCATGACGTTTTGGAGGCTCCCCTAAAATACACTTGCTATTACAGAACAGGGCTGGGCAATATGGACCAAAATCATGTCATGTAAAGGTTCCATTTCATGCATAATACACTTTTTAATGCTTTTATTAAAAAAATATGTCCGTGGCTTGCCTACACCCCACAGTTCCAACTATGAAATTCCTCTTTGTTTGCTCCATCTTTGGGAAAATGTGTGCTCAAGTAATTCACTTGAAAAATGTCCCCTTGTGAAGTCATTCAGGGATATGTCACCTCTCCTTGGTGGGAGAAACTCTCTGAGCCAGTTTTTTATTCAGTCCACATCCTGCTTCAGGGGGAGAAGCATGTTAAAGCATGTCTGTGCAGCCACAGTAAACATTAGAGCTGAGTCTGGGGCTGGCAAACCAAAACCATATTCCATTCTTGGTGGGGCGTGGTCAGACACAGCTTTTAAGATTTTTCACTAAAACAATCTGATCTGAGCAGGGCTTAAACATAAGTGTTTATAGTTGCACCAAAATCCATTTCTAGGTGGACCTTTGGTCAAAAAACAGAAAATCTTCTCTTTGGACGGCTGTAACCAGTGTAACAAAAAAAAAAAAAAAGCGTAAGATATTTTTCCTTATTTTTTTTTGTAATGGCATTTAGGTTGGTATTTTTCTTTTCCAAACACTGATGCTTAATTAATACTTTACCCTGATTGATAATGTTCAGTTGTGGCCCATTTGCTTCTGTTACATGTAATGTCTGTTTCCATAACCAAGGGGGAATATTTGACAGAGAGGTCTAGGGGGTTTGTCATCTTTGGCTTTTACATTTAGAAAACTGTATCACAGTAAAACGCAAACATCTGTGCTGTGGTTGCGTTAAGATGTTATTTAGGTGTCTATTCCTTGTAGCAAAACACAATGTGTATCTTGAAATATTTTCCATGAAGAAAATTCAAAAAGTTGCAATTTAAACATTATTATAAACATTTGCATTTCTCTAGAAATCAAGTCATATTGATACCAGTGTGACACCATGTCAATAGAAATAGAAGTGAACAATTTTTTTTCTGTGGTTTCAGAAGTTACTGTAACTTGTTGATCTTTTGTCATGTTTTTAACCAGAAAGCACTTTCTAAGATGTCCAAATAATGGCAACATTTGGAACTGAGTTTCCCCTGTTACTAGCCAACTATACCCACAATTTCAAATGTTGCCAATATGGTAGTAAAATCTAGACAATATACAGGAATTTGCTAGTGTTTTTTGGTCATGAAAAATCATACATTAGCCAATATGCAGTGCTTAGGACCTCTATTTTGTTACCCTTGTGTCAAACAGGTCTTTTTACAGTTAGATTTATTCTTATAATAAAAATGTATGAAAAAGACCATAAACCTAATTCCCTATTTAGAACAAACAGAATCAGAATCAGCTTTATTGGCCACGTATGTTAGACATACAAGGAATTTGTCACCGGTTCACTTCACTCTCCAAGTACAAAAATAAAAGAAGAAATAGGTACACAGTGTACATCCTATATTATAAACAAGAAGTTTAAAAATTAACTTAAGGTGAGAATAAAGATAAAATAGAGTATGTACAATATGTAAAATGTGCAAGATAAAAAAAGATAATAAGAAGAGAAACAAGGTGCACAGCTGCATATAAGTGGGATGATGATATGTGCAATGATGATATGGACAATAGACAGGCAATTTGCAGTTATGAGTTCAGTGTGACAACAGCCTGGGGGAAGAAACTGTTCTTATGCCTGGTGGTTTTAGCGTACAGTGCTCTGTATCGCTTACCTGAGGGGAGGAGTCTAAACAGGGGAGGAGTCTAAACAGTTTGTGTCCAGGATGTGAGGACAGCTCCAAAGGATTTTCTTATACCCCTTTCAGACTGGCCAAAAACCAGTGTAAATCTGCCAACAATCTGTCCGCAGTTTGAAAGGGTCTAATTGGAATTTCGACACTGGTCGAAATGCCGACCTGGGCATTTCAATCGGCTCGTCTCCGACCGGCTTCAGTGGGAACATCACACCCGGGTCAAGCTGCTAAGTTATGACGTCGGCGCTACGTGCTCACGGCATAACATCGCGCCTGTCCCCTCTGTCTGTAACTTACGTGACTCTTTGCTATCTCAGCAACAAATTCCATCCGCCTTTGTATCATCAGCGCCGAGTTTGTACATTTTTAAAGAGGGACAAAAGTACAAAGTACAGAAAACCGTGTCCACAGCGTCCATGCTCCTTTCCATTGTTTACGTGGTCGTGTTTCATCGCGCCGATGATGTCATCGACGTGATGACATCAGCTTGATGTGCCAGAGGAAAAAAAACAGCCGTGTAGCTCCTCTGCTGCTGATTAGACCTGGATCTGCTGGCAGTGGTAAAGGAGTCACTCGCGGGTTAATCAGCGTTGAAAAAACCAGCGTTGACCTGTGGATTTTAGTGTGAAAGCAGTATTAGTGATATTAAAGTCAGTGTTTCTTCCTGTAAACAGCTGTTATGCCTGGCTAGTATTTTGTTTTCAAATGAGTTCATTCAGTGTTTCTGTCAGTGCTTTATAGTTAAGGTAGCCACCTTCACAAGGTGCCCCTACACTTTTTAGCGTTGGGAAAAGAAAATAGAAGTACTGCAACAGCACAAATCTCGGCCAAGGTATATCCAACACTGTTGTGTGAGCTATTGTAAAAATAGGTAGAAAACTGCCCCATATCAGACTTTTGCGAAATCCTTGAAAAAGTTCCTGGATCCACATCAGGATTCAAATCACCATCAAAATCAAATCATGTCTTCCTTGTGCCATGACCAACATCCCATGCAGATTGAATCAAAATCCATTCATAACTTCTTGAGTTATCCTGTGAAGAAACAAACAAACAAACAAACTAACGCTGCTACTTGTTTATGTATTTAAAGTGAAAGCTCTATTTTTTGTTTTAAAAAATCTCATCAGGGCTCCATGTTGACCAAAGAAAGCCTTTCATTGAATTCATACATGCATGCACAGTGCACACATCTGTAGTGGACAAATAATTAGAATCTGTTAGCCTGGTGTCTCTGTATTTCTGCGAGACACATTTATCTGATGTGTTCAGTGTATGTTGGGAGAAGTGCTTTATGAAGAAGCAGTGCTTTGTTTGATTTACTGTAACGGAAGAGAACATGCTCAGTGCTCCTCTGTGTGAACTCAATCATAGTTTTTCTTCTTCGCTCAAATCATAATATAACTTTTCTGTAAGTTCTCATAAACTTGACGTTTTCTTTGGAAGACGTTTTCTCATGTCTTTTATCTTGACCTGAGTTGTGCTGTAATGTTTTTAAGCATAAACGTTGACCTAATTATTATTGGCAATTTGCGCTAAATATTTTCCTTTATTCTTTTTCTATTCAGTACACAAACCTGCTTTTGTAATTGTTTCATTGCTTCAGCTGTCCTGGCTCTCATTCTGCGCGTCTCTTTCTCTTCGTGTCTCTGTTTCAGACATCACTCGCCACCAGGTTTGCACAGGAAGCCTTTGGGAAGCAATACAAACAAACCATCGGCCTGGATTTCTTTCTGAAGAGAATAAGCCTTCCAGGTGAGACACCTTTGCAATCATTTGGGAGGGCTCGCTTTTTCTGAGACTCAGCAACAATACACATGTTTTAAAAGTTCATAGTAGTGCATTGTAGATGCATCAGTTCAAAAACAAATAGACTGACCTGACAAATGTTATTGAGTGTGCAGCATGCAGAGCTGGAATGTGCTCTAAAAGCTTTTTGGGGAATTTATTGATGCATTTTCAAACTGGATGCAAGTACAAATAAATGCTTTAAATCAGTAAAATGTATTTGATTATATTCAAAGAAGTTTTTACCAAGCCTTATACTCAAAAAAAAAAGACTGATCACATTATGAACCTCTTAAAGTTGCATGCTTATTGACCACAAGATAATCTGTTTTAAACGGTTAGGCTACATATTTGTTGTTTTTATTCTATGTCAGTAATATATTAACCAATAACTTTTAATTTTAATTTGAAATCTGATTAAAAGACATGCCAAAAATTACCCTTGCTATATAGTTGTAATACTAATCAACTCAAGGGAAGCATATAGGCATGATTAATGTAAGCTGAAGATCACTTCTTAAACCTTAAGGAACAAATTTTAATGTTGGTGCTAAAATATGACCAACTAGAGACAGGTTATGCTGAATATCTTTTTGTTATCCAGCATTCTCATATTATGATTTTATGTCACTCTTGGTAGTAAGTTGATTATGAAGCCTATATTTAACTATTGTTAATCAATTGACAAGAGTACCTAAAACTGATGTTTGTTTTTGTTGTACCTTACCAGAAATGCATGCTGAACTAAATAAGTGCATTGCTAAAAATTATGACTTTTGGTCCATGTTTACAGAGAAATCAATGAGTTAAAACTTAGATATTATATTTTATATTAAAAAAAGATCCACATTTTTAAATTGTTTATGTTACAGAAACATCAAGCTGTGATTTTTGGTCCAAATTTTCCATCCCTAGATGTAAATGCAATACATCTTTTTTGTAAAACGAAAAAAAAAAAATATCCAGGATCTTTTTAAATGTAACTCTTGAAAAATAACAACATATCATTTTTCGCCTATATTTCCCAGCCCTGAATGTAAACACAATACATTTTAGTTTCAGCTGAAAGTCTTACAGAAATAAAAAGATTTGATTTTTGGCTAATATTATCCTGCCCCAGAATATGTACACACTTTACATTTTATTGTAAAAAAAGATCAAATTTATTTAGGCTGAGTGTCTTTTTGAAAATATAGAGATACAAATATAATTATATATTTGTTGATTTAATTTGTATTGTATTGCATTTGTGTTGTCTGTGTTGTCCAGCCCCAGAAAAATAGGTAATTGCTTCAAAAGCTGAATATTGGTAGTGGCAGATATGAAAATTACTGCATATTTGCAACTAATATTAAAGCCATACATGTTAGCATTAAGTTTGTACAGTTTTTGCTTATTAATCTTGATTTTAAAGGATAAGATCCAAGAAACAGTTCAAAGTTTTTGGCAGCAGGTTGGCAAATCACTGCTTTATTGCTCATTGAAGGGCAGATGAAGCTTGATTTTAACATTACATTAGACATACGTTTTGCATATGATGTAGGTGGGCACAGCAGGTTAGTGCCTCACAGCAAGAAGACTGCTGGTTTGACTCCCTGCGACACCCTGTCTGTGTAGAGTTTGTGTGTTCTCCCTGTGCCTGCGTGGGTTTTCCTTGGGCAATCCAGTTTCCTCCCACAAACCAAATACAAGCTTGTTTGGTTAATTGGTGACAGTAAACTGCCCTTAGGTGTGAGTGTTTGTGAGAGTGTGTGATTGGTTGTCTGTCTCTTTATGCGGCCCTTTATATGCTTAAGGGTTCACCCTTCCTCTTGCACAATGTCAGCTGGGATAGGCTTCAGTGCCCCACGGCCTTCAAGTGGATAAGATGATAGATAGATACAATGGAGGTGTAAAAACACTATTTTCAGTTATTTTTAGATATTGGCATCACTAAAGGAACTGGCATAGGAAGACTGGAAATGTCAGCATTTTTCGATATTGCTAGGAAAATCAAAAATCCCTCCTCTCTTATTGAAAAATCAAATCAGGTTTTCTTCAATAAGAGGTCTCTCAAAATATCAAGACATACAATTTTTTTGTTCCATTTTCCCAGCCCTAAATATATGCACATTAAATTTTGATTGCCAGAAACATTACAGGCATTTCAATTGATAGTGTACTACATTGTAAATATATTATTTTTGTCCAAATTCCCAGCCCTGCATGTAGGTGATTTAGAATTTAATGTTAAAAAGATCCAGCTTACTTTGATTGAGTGTTATATCAGTGTTAGATTAAAATATCAGTTTTGGTCAACTTTCCCAGCCCTTAATGTTACATATCTTGTTTTGATTGTAAAAAAAAATCCAGTTCATTTTAATTAAAAGTCTCACAATCATGACAGTTTTTCCATCATTATTTTCAGGCATATTTTTATTTCTCAGATTTCAGGCTGTGCTCATATTTTTACCCTCTTTTCCTTCCTTTTTGCACTGTTTGTTCTCCAGGTTGACTGTGTAGCTGACTGTGCCCTTTCCTGTAGCTCCTCATTGTGGAGTGTCTGCCACTTCTCAGCCTTATTCACTCTGAAAGCTCTTCTCTCCTGAGCAAACAGCACGCTTTTCATTTTAGACTCCACAAGGCCAATGGACAGCTTATGTCCAAACGGGCAAGCCTCGCTCATAATCCTGCGGGCTCAGCTCTGAGTAAATAAATTAACATTTTATATCCGTATCACTGGTCCCCAAGTTCAACTGATTTTTGTCCTGCACCACATAAAACATTCATGTTCTTATTTGTTTATGCTGAACCCACAGAAATAAAGCCACACTCTGTCCCCCCTTAGATCTGTAAAATTAATGTTTATTGACTGATGCTATATTTAGAAGAAAGCGATCCATTTTTACTTCCTTGCACGTGAAATGGAGGATTTTCTGCTTTTTAAATTGCGCTTTAAAAACTCTGCCAACACCTAAGCTCCAGAAATCTGCAAAGTGCTTCCATTCTTTCATTACTAATAAAACAACATTAAGCAAGAGCAAATTAAGTGCTAAAAGTAAAAGTTATGCCGGTTTGTGAGTTGGCTGCAGGGTCGTGTTTTGATTTTGTGTCAGTTTCAGCTTATGAGGCTTAGGAGAACTAAAGCCCCAAAAATGTTGTGGTGGAGTCAGTATGAAAAGAGCCAACCATAAGCACAGACTGCTCTCAGCTCCTTAATGCAAGCTCGAACAAATGCTATTAATCGTTTGACCTCTCTTTCCAGTAAGTTTCCCCCCTGAAACCACCACAGATCTCCTCGGCGTTAAATGTAACCTTTGTTTGAATGCAGGCTGTATCACAGGGGAAGCAACAACACTGAGTCCAACGTCGGAGTTGTTAAATAGCCCATTTTCTGGGGAATTGGGTGTTGATGAGCTGATGAAGAGGAGGGTGGCTCTGCTAGGTGGGTGGTCTTGAACTGGGACCCCCACCCTGCCTCGTATCGGAGAGGTTGAGGCTCTATGGGTCTCGGTGGGGCTGTTAGGGTCTTTTGCAGCGGGGGGGAGAGTAGCATATAGCCAGTGTTGGCCTCTTTCTCTCCATGAAGGCCCGGCTTGTCAAAGTTAATGTACATTTTCCAACACTGGGAGAGGTGAGGCGAGGCCGACTGGCACACAACAGCCCACTGTGTGTGTGTGTGAGTGTGTGAGCGTGTGCTTTTTATAACAATACCTCCTCCAGATGTCTCTGCCAAACCAGTGAGGTACAAGCGCTGAATAGGACTGACTACAGGAGACGTTTTCTTGATAAGTCCTGTCAAATTCTAGAGTTGGAAAACTGCTGCGTCTGCACCCACTTCACATCAAATTAAAAAGACAAATCTGTTGTTAATGTGTCATTTTTTTGACCATTTTATCACCTCAAACGTCTAGACAAGTAGGATCTTCATTGCAGTTTCCACATCCTGTAACCTGCTCTTATGACATATATGAAATATCTTAGGAGTCAGCGGGATAGGTCTGTGCTCAAAATATTGATACGGCAAAATATCGTCATGCACTCCTTGGGGATATGTGTATCGATAAGGATTCTACAGAATCGATACAGTCTCAGTGTTTGGACAGTTGTTGTAAATACACTTTGGGTAATGTTAACAATGGTACAGTTCAAAGTAGAAGTCAAGCTACATGATGAAACACATGTTCCAAATTTAAACGTGGTTCTACAATCTTTGAGAACCTGAATTTAAGTTTCCTAAGTTTAGAATAATTTAAAACTCATCCTTGTTCTTTTTCTTCTTGTAATGAAAAACAAAAGTTGCCAGGAATTCTGTTAAAAGCGTAGTCAATGTTCACAATTTACGTGTGTCGGGATACATGTCGTATCATGGCCTAAGTATCGGGATGCATATCGTATCGTGGCCTAAGTATCAGGATACATATCGTATTGTGGGGTTGCTGGAAATATCCAACCCTACAGCAGGATGAGGTAATAAATCAAATATCTATGGTTTATCAAAATATTTGAATTAAGGTAAAAGCTGAGACAATATCTTTTATGGGTTATGATGATGTCTACTTTAAAAAACCCCAAAAATGTCAGGGCAAATGCTTAGTTCCTTATCATTTAAAGTAAGAACCACTATCAGAAATATGCCTATTGACCACAAGATAATCTGCTAGAAATATTTAATCTAAATGGGGAATTACCCTTTTAAAGAAAATACAAAAATGATTTCTTTGACGTTATCATGGACTAGGACAGATGGGTGGCCCGGTATGGCACAGGCCACCCTTAAAAGTCCCATGTCCTGCAATATCTTTTTTTCCTTTTAATGTTGTCAGAAGGAGCTTGGTGAGCAGAAGGACATGGCACCTTTTACCAAACTCTCAGTCCAAGGAGAAATGCGCAATGCCTCTTTACAGAAAATGTCTCTTAAAACACTCTGATTCTTACTTCCTGGGGTTTATTATGTAATAGCTGTACAGCCTTCGCCTACATGTGCGTTTTCTGCTCGCCACAGGCAGATGCCATGACTGTTTTGAACATCTGCTCGACAGCCTGTAACCCCTCCTTCCCCCTCCCTTCACACATCGTTTGGGAGGCAAATCATAGCAGAGCTCGTTATCGTAGCCGCTGTAGTGTCTTGTTATTTTCTTAGTAAATACCAAATGAGCTGGCTCGAAACTTCTATGCGAAAATGGCAGCCTTGATGTAAAATAGATGTTAAAAAAATGACTAGCTCAAATTTGTGCCCTTACTCGTTAAGGAAGCACGAACGCAGGCAAAGTCCAATTTAAAAAAACATTTATTATAGTCACATGGTGAACAATAACAAACGGGAGTTGCTCTGTGTCGCGATTCTTGTGGTCATTTCTAACTATTGTAAGACCCTAAATAGTTAATACATTCTGTACCTATTACTACCTACAGTGTGGTACTTTAAATAGCTTCAAATGCTGGTGTTTGAAGTTTATATATGATAAAATATCTAAGAAAATACAAAAACATTAAAAAATGTGTATTTGGAAATATACTGTGAAGAATATGAAAAGTAAATATAGAAGGCATAGGTGTAATATAAACCCAATATATAAGGAAAAATGTCTAATATAAAACCAAAACATGAGGCAAAATATGTGATAGATTAATACCAACAATGTTTACATTCTTTATTTGTCTAATACTGCATAACTAATACTACTAATGCTAATAAAAGAAAGATACTTGACTGATTAAAATAACCAACATTCAACATTCAATCATTGAAAATAGGTAAAAAAAAAAGAAAAAACATTAAAAGTATAAATAAAGTAAAAACCATTGATTAATACTGATACCAACAAGACATTGTAAGACATTTTCTTTCCACACCTCCCATAGCCTTCTTGTCCCCTCAGATCGGAGTGTTTCCAAAGAGAAGAAAGAAAAAGAGCATCTGATCCTCTACAGTGACAATTTTTTTTATTTTTTATTTTCAATTTAAATCAAATCCTTGCTTATAAGACACCAAAGACATGGTGTAAATGGTCAAACACACCAGGACATGGGCCCTTTAAAATCTGATTGGCCCCCAGGTGCCGCAAGTCAGAATGTTAATAGAGATTTGATCTGTCATCAGTAACTGTTTGCACACTGTTATATTAAGTTAAACTAAACAAACACTTCTAAGTGCTGTGATGCTTATTTAGCTTTAGTTTAACATATATGGCATTTGGAAAACTGTCTTGGTCCTGCATCAACCACAGGCTGTATTACCTCAAATATGAATTATTACTAATTTTTATCAAATGTGAAATTGTTTATTTTGTAAACAGTCATGTCTTTGACAGTCCACATTTTTAAATACAAAAGACAGGAGCAGAAATCTTTGCTAATCTAAATCTATTTTGTATTTTAAATGTGCAACCCCTCTGTGTCAGTGCCCCAGCTTGGCCCCTCCATAAAAAGACTCATCCCCTGGATGTTAGAAATAAGTTTTATTAGAGTACTCTTCTCAAATAGTTGCTTAATTTTTCAATGACAGAGCAGTTCTTCGCTTTCATAGGACATATCTTGTTATGACAACCGTGGTGACTGAACTGCCATGTCGGACACTGCTTCTTGATTGTGCCATAGAAACATATAATGTAGTAGTTGGTTGGCTTTGACTTTGTGCTGCCTATTTGTGATGAATTTATTTTTTTTCTGATTATTAGAGTTATGCTTTTTCACTAGTCTCACATTTTGATTATGATTATTTGGTTAACGATTCAATTTGGTTTGATATCATGATGCAATGTAGTAAGCAGTATCCTTGATTTTACATATTACTACACCAGGCCACTTTTTAGATTAAAAAATACAAGCAGTCAGATGAATATGAACTCCCTTTATTTATTAGAAATGGCTTTTGACATCAACTGCAGCAAAATTGTCATCTTCCTGAACTTGGTTTTGTCTTCCTCAGAAAAAAAACTGATACTGGAGTTTAGCAGCTGCTTCTGCACGATTAACGATTATAGACTGTCTCTGTATTGATGAATCTTCATCTACGTCTGCATTACAATGCACTGATTAAATAATATTTTTGACTCCTCTGCTGAATACTGTCCATCTGTCTCCCAGACATCCCCTATCGTGCAAAACTCCATCCCTTGACCTGTAATAGAAAGGCCACAGTTATTGAGTTTGGTTAAGTAGAAACCTGCTGTAGCCCTCGACTGTCTTCACTGTTTACTTCTCTTTTAAGATTAATGTATCTTTTCAATAATAAACTGTGCAGTCAAACTCTATTTGGATCCTGGAACAACATTTGGATCCTGGTTAGAAACAAGAGAAACACTCTCTTCTTGCCAGTTTCACACACTTTTTCCAGATGTAGCCATTATGTTTTGTATCCATGCTTGGATGAAAAACTCATGGTCCTCATAGCACAATAACTGATCCAAACACATGAAAATTCCCAAAACCCGTATATTTGTAGATATTTAATCCTGTTACTGGTGTAAAGGGAAGGATTCTCCAAACTCACAGTATGTGAACATACCTGAAGTCATTTTTTGGTAAAACTGTGTTGTTTTGAGTGACCAAAAGAAAGTTCTGACTGCTGTTGAAGGTTCAAAGGGCCGAGGACACATTGGGGGGGCTCGACATTATAACTGGACCACTGGTCCTTACATGATTGACAGGCTTTGGGTTAGCTGACTGCAGGTTCCACTGGCCTACTCGGGCTGGTAATAATGCTAGACAAAAATAAAGCAGAATATGGAATTTGTCATCGTTTCTTATGAAACCATGTGTATTTGTGATTTTTATCAAAACATTTTTTTAAAAATTTCTGCTATAGACGTTTCCCCAGTACATGCATGCCTGTCACTGTATGGGCAGATGCTTGATTGGACACTACATGGATTGTTTTAAGGCTTTCTCTTAAGCCAGTCATGCAGATCAGCTGCAAAAATATGAAAAAAAAGTTGTATAATTAGAATTTATGTTTTTCATTAACTTTCACACAGGAACAGGCTGTCAAGTGATGATAGGGGCCAATGGCCTTGAAAAAACAGTGGCCCTGAGGGCTGGTGTGAAATTTTTCTTAACGTCAACCCTCATATGGTTTACATCAAAGTCTCTGTTTTCTGTGGTTATAATGGGATAAAAGGGGAAAACCTCAATACACACTGAAATTTTGCCAAGTATAATGGATAATGTGGTGCAGTTTGCCAGAATTTTTGGATTACTGAAAACAAACAGAAACCTCAATACTGACTTGTCTGCCATAGTGACAAACAGGATTTTAGTACTGATAGATTTTTACTAGAATCAAAACTAAGTTTATAATTCTATTGTTCTGCTTTATTTTTGCCATTCAGTGAAAAAAGTGAGATGGGATCTTTGGTTCATTACCCACAGTACAACTCTACAACCACTTCTAATCAAATTAAAAGATCAATTTTGGTACAAAGGTCTCTTTTTTCTGACCTTTTTATCACCTTTTGGGCTCGACCATTAAGCTCTCCATTCCAGTCCACTTCTTAAAACATGTTAAATGTCAGCTCTGCGGAGTCAGCGTGAATCTCTCAAACATAAATAAAGCTTGTGTCCAGACATGGTGGATGGGTGGGGATGACTCTTTATAACACCAAGGGTCGTTATTCATCGCACTCCTCGACGTAGCTTTACATTGACACTGTATAGTCTAGATGTAGTGACTGTGAACCTCAGCGCTTCCTTCCTCTGCTTTAAAAAGGGGATTCGTGAAGGGGTTGAGTCGTCCAGCCATGTCCACAGTGTATGCTCTGCTCCCCATCGCCGCTCCAGCCCAGCGCAGGGCCCTCATCACACCAACATAAACTCTTCACTGTCTGGTCTTCCCTCCTATGTTTTTTTCAGCCACTCCTTTCTTTTTCCAGAGGGAGAAAGTATGCATTTGTTTTTTTTGTGCCCTTCTTCCTCTCTTGACCTTATTTACTCTTTTTTTTTTCTCTACGCAAGGACAAGACTCTTCTTTTCCCATGTTTAGTGTTTTGTTATTGCTATTTTCCCTAACAGCACATAATTCTCCTCTCCTTCCTTACTTGGCAGGGTAAGGCGACATGAAAACAGCTCTTCCCAAACAGCTCTTCCCAGCCTAATAAGAGGTCATGTTTTATGCTGCCAGGGTGCATAAGAATGTTTAAATTAGAGGGTAAGGGCACCTATTAAGCCTGTGAGGTGTGGGTGACCTGCCAGGCAAGAACACACGCCATGAAGGACCAATCGTTGATTTAATGTTTCTATTTTATGCATCAGCAACATTGACTTTAATTGTGAAATATTAAACCAAAAATACAGCTCCAGTTACAGCTGAATCGTTATTTCTGTGGGATTATTAGCTTTGTTAAAACAATCAAGACTATAAATCAGAATGGGAGCCCACAAATTCCAGCTTTTTAATTTGAATGATTGTTTGATTGAAAGAAAGCATAAAAAAGGAAAATTAACCAACTCTGAAACACAGTGCATTTAAGAGTTGATTTTGAGACTGAAGGTATTTTTGTCTTCTGCTCTTTCTTGCAGGCAACATGAACGTAACCCTGCAGGTCTGGGACATCGGAGGCCAAACATTAGGAGGAAAAATGCTGGACAAATATGTATACGGAGCTCATGTAAGATCTCACGCACTCATAAATCAATACAAATTTCGCTGTTGCTTAATGCACCTTTTCTCCGCAGCTTCCTCTTCTGCTTTGTTTAATCACACAGTAAATAAAATCTGCCTTAGAGGGACTAGCTCTGCCTATCTAGTGTTTTTTTTGCTTTAAGTTTAGGACTCTACTCAACAACTGCTGTGCTCTGTGATATGTATTCATTAAGTAACAAACCACTGTTCCTGTTTTGTGGCTAAACTGATTAAGATGCAGAGTTACACGCAAAGCAGTGTGGAATCACTTGCAGCATCAGGCAGTCGACTGTAGCTTTTTTCTCTCGTTATGTTAAACTCAGGCACAAACTGATTTTTTGGTTTACTTTTTAGTAAGCATACTTTATGGAGTGCAGATTTTTTGAAATCCCTAATTCACAACAAGTATTACACAACACAACAGAGACAAGCAGAGTTTAGCAGTGTGCATATACTTGACTTGGAAATAAGGGATGTTCAACCGATAGTGGAGTTTTGGTCGTTTATGTTTATAATTCCAAACTCATTTCTGTATTAGTCAATACCAATATATACTGTACAATTTCTTTTTTTAAGAACATTGAGTCTGCTCTGTACCAGAATCATCATGTTCCTCCCTTATGTTACATACTTTTGAGATACATTTTAAAAAAAAAGGTTGATTTTTAATGTAGGCATTCAGAAATGCAAGGTGAAGCATTATGGTATACATCTGTACATTCTCCCTATATCATGGCTGATATTGATGGTGTATTGGCTGTGAATATGAGCAGAAATTTGAATACCTGCAGACGCAGATAATCAACTTTTTAATAAATTTTGGAATATGGCATGTCTATAAACCTGCATGTTTCAATCCTGCTCAGAATAACCTGTTTTTGTGTAAATCCTCAGGAGCTGCATATTACCATGCCCCTATCAAGAAGTGGATGTTAATTCTGCTTCCTAGCACTGTGCTCTAATGTTAACCGTTAAATTCCTAGACTTTCCTCCTCTACCTGCTATGGACTGAAAAAATACTTGGCTCAGGAGTTGTCTCCTATTTGAGGGAGATGGTATATCTGCTAATGGCATCATTTTAGCTTTTCTTTTCATTTTTTTTCCCCTAAAAGACTGAGAACACATTTTCTGGATGGGAGAGCAAGCAACAGAGGTAGAGATGGAATTTTTCTGAAGTTAGGAGGGTTTATTGATGGGCCGTGAACACAGATTTTTGTGAGACACACTGAAGTGCTGATTACATTTTTGAAAACCCTTGCTTTGTACAGGCAGCCCAGGTTTCTTGTCTGAGTCTGTCTGTTACTACATTATCAATAAAGCCCAAAATGCCCAAGAAAAATCTTAAAAAACAAACATCAAAAGAAACATCTGACTTTTAAGGCACACTGATATTATAAGAAGAACCAGAACCTTTCCATGGGAAGTTAGAAATTTTGGAAATTTTCCAAACTGGAAACTTTCCATGGGAATTGACAGGAAATTAAGGGTAATTTAAATAAACTGTATCCATCCAAACGTTAATATAAACATTTAGTTTTGTCATAGGAAGACATCCATGGAAAGTATTCAACAGGTTTATTTGTTAACAGATCTTCATCAAGGTTTAGTTATTTTATTCAACAATCAATTTCAGTTTCACTTAATGTCATCCACAGGCTCAGATGTGTGGTCTCAATAGTTCAGGGTTCTAGAATCATCTGTTCACGTGATGGAGGAGCACAGTGCATGTAGGAGGCGAGGCCTCAATACCCCTGCAGTCAGCAGTGTGCTGCTACAGTATTGATATTCTTAAACATACTTCCGTCTAGTTGTTTTAGTCAAGATTATGCTAAAATTTATATTCCCCAACTGTATTTAAATTCCTTTGAAGTGACAGCCTTAAACTTGGAAAATTTCCAGTTTCTTCCCGTTTCTTCCCATTTATATCTGTAAATTCCTGTAAATTCCCATGGAAAATTTCCAACTTTAAAAATCCCAGGAAATTTGCGCCCATATTCATCCCTTATGTGTGAGTTTTAAAATATGAATCAAAAACAAACCAAACTAGAAAAGCACTCAGAGAGCGCAGACCTCCGCCAAGCAGCTTCTGTCCACTTTGGCGAAAATGGTCCTATCTGGCAATGTTAAAGAATCCTTTAAAAAGTTCCTGGATCCAGACAGTGATCCGGATCACCCCCAACATTTAATCAGTTCTTCCATATCCCATTTCCGACAATTCCTGAAAATTTCATCCAAATCCGTTCATAACTTTTCAAGTTATTTTGAACACAAACAAACAGACAGACAAACGCCGGCAAAAACATAACCTCCTTGGCGGAGGTAAAAATGCCTAATACTGGGTGTGCCCCACTTCAGTTTTTGTTGCTATTGCATCAAACTGATATGAATATACTCTTAATTCAACCAGAATAATATCTGTGCTTGTAATTCTGTATTGTGACAACCATTTGTGTTTTTTTCCAGAGATAAAATGCTCATACTTTTCTGTATCACCATGCAACTAAAAGAAATTAAGATTTTTTTTGGTCTGTAATGCCCATTATAACAATTTTATTTGTAACAGCTAAATTAACACCAGCATCTGTTTTGTACCTAAATGATTCAGGCTTTAGAAATAGTAAGAATTACATTGTTTGACAGCTTATTGCCATTACAGTGTGTATTATTCTCTCTTCATGTTTGCAGCACTTCCTTCACTGTCTCTCTCTTACAGCAATATGTCGTACATCACTGCCACATTACGACACTTTGCTTAGGGAGTTTCTCGTCAGTGCTCCATGGAACTTTCACACCTATTGTTCGGCACTGTGCGTCCTGTAATCAATCATGGCTGTTCGGAGAGACTCGCTGTAATTGTCAGAGGCCCGAGCTGTCGTCACCGACCTTGCGTGTTGTGACAGTGCGTGTCTGCTGAACAAAAAGCAACAGACACCCCCTTCAGTCGTGTTGCATCATGCAGTAAAAGTCGAGACATTCAAGGCGGCTCACCTTAATTTCCAGAAAAAGCTTCAGTATGGACACAGACAGCTGAGACATGTGATTATTTATCCGGAATCATGCCAACAGCTCTTGTATCTGTGTTTACTCTCTGATTAATTTATGTGTCCGTGTAAACCGGCCCGAGTGTTTGCTCGGACACAGCTCTGGTTTTGTTGCATGAGTGTTTCTGCTGTGTATGCTGTGTGGAGGATTACACAGGGAGGAGAGAAATAACTTCAGGGCAGGCAGCCTTCATTCATTAACTCAGATAGTAGACAACCAAACCTCTTTTTAGAATTGAATTCTTAACCATTCATACAAAACTGGAACTGGTTATGGACAAACAAAAACTTTAATTCTGAAATAATTTGTATGAATTTACAACTTGTCTTAGATTATAATGACTTGTAAACAAACTTAGATTATTCCTAAGTGTGTCCCCTTTCATGTGAGTCTTTTCCCATCTCTTAAAGGAGGAGCAGTGCCACCTACTGTTCCCTTGCTCCTATAATATTACACACTTTGATTTGATAATATATGATACAAAACATATGAAGAGAGCTGGACAATATTGACCAAATATTACATCTTAATACTTTATTGCTCTAATCAAGATTCAGGCAATTTTGAATATGGTGGTTCTGTTACAGAATTTATATCAACAACTACAGATAACTGACAGCTGCTATTCTGTTTCTGTACTCAAAATTCATTTTCTGTGCTGCCTTCCTGTAATGGACCACAAGTATTCTTAGCTGGCCGACCTCTTAAAAGTGTCAGGGGCCTAATTGGATGAAACACCTAGAAGGAGGTGTCCACTTGATGACCCCAGTGATGCTCTGGGTCTTGCTGCTCATCAGTCTATGTACTGGAGTTGGAGGGCTGCTAAGAGGCCGTGTGGCAGAGTAGATGGCATCAGCATTGCCACTCCCTGGAGCTTTGGAGCTTCCCCTGTGTTATGTAGCAGTTTTGAAGATAGGAGGTTTGTGCCTGACAGCGTCAGGTCAACAAGGATCATTGTTTGGAAGTCGTTGGTCAGTAAATCATAACAATTCAGGATTATTATTATTTTGATCATGTTAGGCTCTCAATTACCATGTTTACAAGAGAGCTTTAATTCCAAATAAAACTTAAATCCTCTTAAAAAGATTAAAAATGACCTTGTAAACACCTAATTCTGAATGAAAATGTTAATGCCGAAGTAGGTGGCTGGTTTATTCTGATTTTAAATCCAAATTGAATAATTCCTTGATATACGTTCATTCCGCTTTAAATTAATTCTGGTCGTTCTGCTCATGCTCGTTCCCTTGTCCTGTCGCGATGATGCACATATTCCATGCTGACAGGAACAGGATGGCCGCCTGAAGCAAACGTTGGTCTCGAGCTGAGAAATTTTATTTAATTAGAGCCTTAGAAAATTTGGAAATAATGAAAAGAGTGGATGGATGTAACCATAAAAATGCAGACCTTTTAAAAGTTGTAGCGTCCAATTTGGACAAGGTTTCCCTGACAGAGACGCTGGAGACGCTGAACTGGAGTTTGTTTTCTTCCGGTAGACGTAAATACGTCACGTCCGCCCCTGTCCAATCAGAACCATTCCCAACCCCCAGACCTTAAGTGGAATTGAATAAAGGTAAACCTCAATTCGGAATTACTATTTCCATGTAAATGTTAATGAGAATACTTTAATTCAGAATTATTTAATTCTGAATACATAATTCTGAACTAAAAACATCATGTAACCGTGGCCAATGTGTTCATTTTTTGCATCAGAGGAAAGATTCAAGTCTGTGTAACTCATGTATAGATGTGTTTTGTCTTGTCTGATTGCATGTAATCATCCAGCGCATATTGAAACTTATTAGGCCTTTTTCTTTAAAAAAACATGTAGAAGTCCATCTTCTGTGCTCTCCTCGCTCACACAAACTCATCTCCTTGCTTAGTTGAGAAGCGTTGTGTGATGCTGTAGGACAAATTCATTGGTCGATGATCCTGCATAGCCGTGAATGTAGCTGCTGTAAATGCCAGAGATGCTGTGTTGTAAAGAGTTGAAAGGCACTGCAAGCGTTTCAGTATTTTAAAAAACTTTTATCAGAAACATTCATAAAATCAGCTTGGGGCAAAATTGGAGGGCAATTCAGTCTGGACTTGGACTGAGCTATTTTGTGATAACCATTGAAGATGGTAAAAGTAACATTAACAGTATTAATATTATAAGTATTGTCTTACTCTTGAAATTATATCTGTTTTTCTGCTGCAGGGTGTTCTCCTGGTTTATGATATCACAAACTACCAGAGCTTTGAGAACCTGGAGGATTGGTTCAGCATGGTGAAGAAGGCCAACGAGGAGTCTGACATCCAGCCTGTCGTCTCCCTGATTGGGAATAAAAGTAAGACTAACTCATGCATAACCACAGACATTCTTATTTTCAATGCAGGTAAGAAGACACAGAGTTAGCAAATGACTTTATTTTCAGAAGTAAGTGGCAAAGTAAATGCGGTTGTCTTACGCTTATCGGGTTGAGCTTTCCTCCGTGCATTTCCTCACGGTGCATTTTTCATTTTGCGTGTCTGTGTTTGTATGTGGAGGAGTGAGTGTTTGATGGTAGCAGACGTGTTTGTTAAAGCACCAGATAACTGATCGGCGTGATAAGCCGGTTGATAAGCGAACGATGGGAATGCTGATGTTTGTGAACTCTGGGGAGTGACTGACGATGATTTAAGATCCACTGCCACACAGACCTAGTGCATCGCTTATCTATACCTGCCCCCCCCCCCCCTCCCCTTTTTAGCAGGAGCCTGTTCTTCTGTCCCGAGTTGGTTAAGGAGAAGAACTCGATGTTAACCAGACGGCTCCTCTCCTATCAGCCTGCTCCCATCCACCCATCTCCAAAATAAAGAGTAATAATGATGAGTCTTTTTAAACATCCCCCTGACAGATGTGGAGTCATGGCTGCCGCTGTGTTATTGTAAAGTGGGGCGTCGGAGTGTGTGTGTGTGTAGTAGTAAATGTCCACCTTTCGTGGCGATGATGAACGGTCAGCAGAGTGGTGTCTGTACACAGGAAGCTCTCGCTAATGTTACTCAACGAGGGGCCACAGGTCACGGTTTAATTCTCCCGTCTCGAGCAGATTCTCTTGTCTTCGCATCCGTTGCATCACCTAATGCCTCGGCTTTAACAGTGGGCGCCTCAGTATTTAGGCTGGGTCGAGTTTTTGCTGGTGAGTGTGTGTACTGTAATATTTAAGTTGTGTCCATCCTGCTGTCAGGCCTCTCACCCCCCTCTCTCCTCCTAATAGCTCTATTGCTGAGAATGGCCCATGTGTGTTTTTTCTTTTTCTACACTCCAGAAAAGAAGAAAAACAAAATCCCACACAAATTGCCCCACAAGGAGCAATCAATTACACTTTGAGACTTCATGAATCTGTGGATCATCCCATGGTCTCCTTTTTACAGGCAAGAGTTAGTCAGTCTATAAATGTGATTTGTTTTGTCTCCCAAATCAAGCCTCTAACCTTTTAGTATCATAGTAGTATGACAGCTAGCATCGCTTTTGTTCCTGTAAAATCAAAACAAAACAAAACAAAAAGTTGTCACCATACTAGAAATATAAACTTTTAGGCAACTCTTGTAAAAATCAAACAATAGTGATACCTTTTGATACCATGAAAACAAGAATGAAAGTCTGAGAGACCCAGTATTAATAGTTTTGTTTGTAATTATCATCATTACAGACAGAACCATTGGCATAGTTCTTCTTATTCAAGGATGTCAGAATTTTCCATACACTTTAATACCATATGTTTGGAAATGATGAAATCTCCTTCATGTAAATATTGGATAGAATTACACTCTCTAGAAATGTATTATACTTATTAGGGAGGCAACATTCTTTATAAAATATTGAATAATATGGTACAATGTCCAAGGTTCAATATATGCGGTTGAATTCTGGTATTTTCAGTTTTGAGTACTCAGGCTGTTTTTTTTAAAGCTGCTCTTTTCTCCCTGTATTAGCTTTGCTGCGTTAAGTGCCTGTGGTTCAGCACACAAGGGTGAGGACACTCCTGCAGGGAGTTGCAATATCAAACTTAACTTTAGGAGGAGAGGCTACAATATGAGGGTAATCTGTTGTGGGTGGAGGGATGATGATAGTTTAGCATTTGCAAAACCATTTAATCAATAATGTTTGAGGTCATCAGTGCAGCTATGGAGTCTTGTGGGAGCTGTGAGCATCATTTTATTAAACCACTGATGCACAAATATTAATCATTTCTTGTACAGGGGCACATAAACTCCCAGCACGTTGTACTGTCCACCAGGCCTGGATGAATCTGTTGTGGCCTCCACAGCAGATTCATTTCATACTGGGTCTGTAGTTGGAGAAAACCTCTTGGTCTGCTCAAAATGGCACAGCAAAAGCAGACTTTTTTGAAATTCCTCTTGGTTGAAATTTTTGATTCATTACTAAGTACTGTTTAAATCAACTGAATGACCATTACATCAAACTTAACGGCCTTAAAGGTCCAATCCCCTTCAGGCTTGGGGAGCAGAAGAATAAGACACATTTCACTAAACTCTCAGCTCTCTGGGAAATGTGCTTTGCCTCCACCTACATGAGAGTTTTCTGCTCATGACAGGCATATGCCACGAATGTTTTGAAGGTCCCTCACCCTCCTATCAGACATCATTTCGGCAGCCAATCAGCACAGAGTGCATTAGCATAGCCTCCTGTAGCCTCCCTGTCCCTCTGCACTGAGTGTTTCCAAAGGGTTAGGAAAAAGAGCTGCAGCTGATCCTCTTTCGAGACAAATTTTTCATTTCCTTATTCAACTTAAATCAAATCCTTGGCTAGTAGACACCTGACATAATGTAAACGCTAAAACATACCAGGACATGGGACCTTTAATGAGCGCAATTAGTGTAACGGTGTTCAGTGACAGCTTGGAGAATTGACTTTTGGACAAAATAACTAAATATGCCATAATGATGTTTTAAAATACTGTTAGAGAAAATTAAAATTAAACTCCAATCATTACATCTCTTTGGAGGTTGAATTTGTTTATTTTGCAGCACCATAAAATAGATTCAACAGGTGTAAGCTGGTAGAAAATGTTTATTTTTCTATATTATACCATAAACTCCATCAAGGGTTGTTTTAATTTTAAACTAACTAAAGAAATTATTCAGAAATATAATGTAAAATTTTCATCCCAATAACCCTTTCTGTGCTTGTAAATTTCCCATTAAACACCTCAGAATGGGACAGAAAAAATCTTTTAAATGACCAACTGACTCGAAACAGTGACCAAAAAACCAAGGTACGTACAGAATCGTGGGCTAAGTGTATAATTACGTCCCTATATTTAGATATGTTTTTAACCCAAAGAGAGAGAACTCTGTCTAAACTGCACAATTGGGCTGCCTACATTAGGAAAAGTGAGTAGAACTGGGAAGGAGACCCTAACCATTATAATCCACTTAGTTAAATGATTCTAATGTTTTTTTGTAATTTGGACAGTGTGAAGGAGTCCAGCAAATAACAATGAATCACCCAGTATTAGTTTTTTTTTTTAATTAATGTTTTCATCCTCAAATGGGTATGATTCAGTTTTTGGTAATGACATTAAATGAACTAAAACAAATGATATGATATCTCGCCATTTGGACTGAATAGCATGGAAATGAGGCAGTCAGTTATGTGTTATTGGCCCCATTTGACTGACTCTGCCTGGTTTAATTTATTAGAGATAGTACTGAGTACCTTGCACAGTATGTTTTATTACCTCTGGTGAGGTTCTAAGCAAGCTTAGCCAAGGCTAAAATGTGACGTAGAGACACTGCTGACTAGGGCTTAACGATATGGACAAAATTTCATATCTCGATATTCATGCCAGATATCTCGATATCGATACGATACGATACGACAATGGGTTTGGTGAAAACCAAGCATTTTCAGAAATATACAAAACATGAAAATACAAGAGAATGTGGAAAGTGCAGTTTCAGCGTGGGGAAATCTATATCGTTTATATCGTTGCTTTTCAATATTATTATCTTGAATGTTCATATCTCGATATCGATACAATAACGATATATTGTTTAGCCCTACTGCTGACCACTGAATGGTCAGAGTATCAACAATAAGATGGAGATACCTGACACCAAAAAGACTACATAGTTGGCTTCATAACGCCTCAGATTCTCCTCTGAATATTGCCTTAAAATAAAACCAAACAAACCAAAACCCTGTCTCAAACCCAGTTCACAAATTTGATCAAACTACTCTCCTGCTTAAAAAAGTGAAAAGAAATAAAACTAGAAAATGTATCATGTAAAACAAAAGTAAAAAAAAAAAAATCCATGTATATTAACATCTTGATCTTGTTTGAAAACATTTTAAATTATCTTGAAAAAATAATTATTTCCCACCACTTGGCTTGTTTTTTGCAGTGTTATTTTTCCAACCTAAACTCTTGGCAAACATTAACAAGCCAACAATATGAACATTCAGGAATCTGTGGAGTGAGCTGCAGATTTCTTTTTAATGGTTCCCATGATGTGGGACAGAGTAAGACAACATGTTTATGTCAACCAAAATAGAAATATAGACATAACAAGGAGCTTATAAAAACACTGCAGATTTATGTCTGTGAGGACCCGTCTCGGAGAGATGGTGGTTTTTCGCTCCTCTTATTTTCTTTTAGAGGTTTCACTTTAGATAAACTTGAGGTGGACAATAACAGTGGATGTCAGTTGTGATGCGTTTTTTAATTGAAGTGAGAAGAGCAGAGTAGTGAGAGTAAGTAACGTTAAACATCCAGCTCAAAGCTTTTCTTCTTTCTAAACTCAGGGCGCCATAATCAAGTTTTTGAGATTAAGGTTGGTTATTATTTATATCTGAATGGTTTATTTTATACTAGAATAATGTGATTTTTTTTTTTTACTTTGTGAAGCCGTTTTAGAGCAGTGTTTAATGGCTTGATTTGTAAATGAAATAATACACACCAGGCTCAATGTTCAGCACAATCACCGACCACAGTGAGAACCACTATAGCAGGGATCACCAACTACGTTTGTGCAAGGGCCAACATTTTTTTTTGGTAGACGTTGTGGGGGCCAATTTGTAAAATTCATCGAAGCTATATGAACATAATATTATGAATGTTGATGTTTTCTGTCAAAAAGAAAATTCTTAGCATCAAAATAGAGAACAGTCCGTATCACCCATACTGCAGCCAGCCAAACGAAAATGAGAGAATTTGATACTCAGAGTAAAAAATTCACCCATCATGGCTGATACATGGACTCTTGTTGAATGACCACATGAAGTCAATCCTGATAAAACTGCTTAAATCTCAGTTGTTGATAGGGTTGCTTTGATTGTTGTGTGGACTTAACAAAAAAGAGAAGATGTTTTTTATGATTATTTTTTTTTTTTCCCAGATATTTGTTTTGTTCAATTTCTGAGTTTTTAAAGTGTTTAACCTGTATTAAATAATTGCTATTTTAACTATCAAGAACTGAAGGGAAACTTTCACACTGTACAGAAATGTGCATTGAAGTTGCAACTTCAAATGCTGACAGTATATTTGTGCAGCTTTAACCGTTCTTGATGAAACACACAGCAATTTAAAGTATCAAGCTATTTGGATAACTTTGTTAAAGGGAAATAATTATTCCATCAGTTTTCCAAACTGTTGCCAACTTATCTGTAAAATTTAGACAGCGCTATCTTTGAATTTTGGTTGAAAACATGACTAAAATATAAAGTATGTAAAGAAAAACTGCCTTAAGATGACAAACAAATGAAAATGAAAATGACAAACAAATCTGCCTCTTATTTGGATTCTTTGACTTTCATTTTTGTTGCCTCATCACAAAAGTCAAAGTTTTTAATTGTGTTAGTGAGACTACCAATTGTTATTTCTTTATAGATATTAACATTGAAATATGTATTTTGACCTGTTATTTCTGGTAAAAATGTTGTGATATGTTTTTTGACCCATGTTGCCCAACCATATTTAAAACTCAGGATATGTTACAGTTATATACATTTTAAGCAAGCTACAGTCAAAATGTAGGCCACAATCAAGTGAGACTCTGTTTTACTTGTTAAAGTTATATGTGCTACAGTGAACATTGAGCTTATATTTCCTGAATCACCCAGCGCCTGCCTTCTACTTTAATTTGAACACCGTCTTCTTTGCCGAGTGTAGGTTCGGTAATTGAGCCTATGGAGTAGACGGCTTCATTAATGATGCTGTCCCCTCCTCTCCTTACCCTGGCCTGACTGCCCTCCTGTGCCATGTCACAGCTGGAGGAACAACCTTTCCTTTCTTTGCCTTAACATGGCCGGCTGGGGTTAAGTGTGCTTGTTAAGCACCACTATGCTGCATCCCCATGCCCTCTGCACGCTGCCCAGAGCCTTGCTTGAAATAATGGCACCACTTGTAACAATTCAGAAAGGAAGCCAGTGAAACGTTTTTATTGAAGGCACACACAATTATTTATGCAGCTGAACGCACGTGCACACACAGACACTCATAAGGAGACATGCATTAGGTGAAGCGACACACTTGTGGAGTTTTTGGGAACATGTGGGTAATGGAAGAATGCTAAGCTCTTGGTCTGTCTAAACACACTATAACAGTTTAATGCAGCGCAGGCCGGTGTAACAGCGAACGCTACACAGGAACCTCTCAAGAGAAATGTTGGCCTGTTGCACAGTCATCTCCCCTCACCACTTAAGTGTTTCAATTTTAGGAGACTAATAAGTGCTCTGTGTTTTGATTGGGCTTTAAATGATTAATTCTGTTGCTCTTTGCTTGTTTTACACATGTTTTCCTTTTAGGACAGAGAGTGGCTGACCTCACTAACATGTAGAATATGGCTTAGGGCTGGGAAATGTAGTCATTTTTTGAAATGTACAGAGTAAGACAGGATTCTTTGTTTTGATGTTATTTAATTTGATGTTGAAATAAAAATAGTTCCAAGTCAAAGAGACAATAGTAAGATCCACAAGCATTAAAATGTGCTTTGACGGGAAGATGATCTATTTGAAAGGTTTAGGGCAAGTTAGGAATCATCATTAGTTTCAACTTAGTTTTATTTAAGCGGTATTTCTTTTTATCAGCAAAAATCTAACCATTCTGATTCCTGTTTCTTACCATAGCAACAAAATTAAAATCCTGTGTCACCAAATCTTTGGTAATTTATTTTTTATCATCAGAAATGGCAGGCAAACTTATGCCCACTGTAAAACAATGTACAAGTAAATTGGTAAAATACAGAAAAACAGGGGAACTGCAAGACTTTTGCTCTTAATAAATCCCACCCACTCCTCCAAATGTTTCCAATAAATTTGTGCAATTTTTGGCTCTGACTCTTTAATAACAATTCTGCCATAAAACACTGGATTTTCTTATATTTTGATTTTTCTTAAATAATGTTAGAAGGTGCTCAGGGAGCAGAAGAACATGACACCTTTTACTAAACCCTCAATACAAGAAGACATGCGCTTTATGTCTTTAAACACCCCTTAAAATGCTCTGTTTATTACTTCGTGGGATTTATGATGTAATAGCTATACAGACTCCACCTACATGTGTACGCCATGACTGTTTTGAAAGTCTAGTCTGTGGCCTGAATCCCCTCCATTAAGTATATTGTACATTAGACAAAAGCTGTTTGTTGAACTAGGTTGTAGATATGTTAGTTTTTGTTGTCCACACTGGCTTCATATTTAAGTTGCAATTTAATCAAATATCATTAGTTATAGGCGTGAATGCTCAAAAACCGGTAGAGTTTGATTTGGGCCCAATTACCATTGCCAAGGAGGTTGCCGCTGAGCAAGATAACTAAAAAAATTCTCAAAGGATGTCAAAGCAGAGGTGATTCGATTTTTGTGGTGATCAAAATATGAGTTCAGGTCCAGGATTTTACTTAAGTATTTCTAACATTGTAAGGTAGGGCAGATTTCCACAGTTTTTGGTTATATCTCAGCTAAGAATGTCAGGAATGCCTCAGCAGAGGTCTGAGCACTTATTGTTTCTGCCACTGCAACAGACATTAAACATATCCATGTTCCAGGGGCCAAGCTTTAGAATAGATTGATGTGAAACTGTATTTGTCATGCTAATATTATAAAAAAATAGCAACAAAAACACGATTTAGTAACAAAAATGTTGAATATCAGCCAATATTGATATATTTCATCACCCCATATCATCACATTCTTGCTAGTACACACCTCTACTGTCATGGTATTCCAAGCATTAACATGTTAAGAGTGTTATATAAATGCATGACATACCCTGGGTGTTATATGTGTTATATATGTTATTAAGATAATCACAAATTTAATTGTTGCTGCAGTTGAGCAGCCCTATTATGTTGTGAATTGCAGTTAAGACATGTAGAGTCCTTAAAATGACAGACAACTCACAGATATTCATATTTTACACAGTTTCGTTTCACCCTATAATCGTTAAATATAAAATATCAGTTTTTACTCCTGTTATTGTTCTAATGGGAGAACATATTTCTTCACAGACATTAAGCTTGCTTCGTTTATCAAACAAATTTGTTTTTATTAAGTGGGGAACGCAGGACCCCTGCTCCATCCCCGCCCATCACTATTCCCATCACTTGCGCTCTCTCCCCCAGGAACTCCAGAGCATCCATCATGGGCTCGTACAGCCCTTATTTGGTTGACTTAAATGGGTTCAGTTCTCTTAACCCCTCCTCATCACTCATGGCTTTTTGCTCTGAGGTTCTAGCACTGTTCACTGCCGATCTACTCAGGCCTGCCATGGGAAACGTCCTCGTCTTCAGGGAGATAAGGTCCCCGCATGAGCAGAATTTGTACACTCAATTACATCTTACCTGTCTTTCTCTTCTGCTCTGTTTCTTTTTCCACTGTCTTTATCTTGCTCCATCTCTCAAACACACTTGGACATTCATTTTCAGCCCTTTGCAAACATTAGCTCTTTCAATCACTTAGAGCCTCTCTTAATGCTTATCGCTCACATGTGTAGACCAACACTTTTGCTGTTTCTGCTTTTGGTAACAGTAATGTCTTTTCATTGGCTCCATGTGTCTGTTGTGTTAAACAACATGCTTGTGTTTGCTTTCTACGCGCTACGGCAGATCTCACCGCATACCGTTACCCGTAGCACTTCTCTCTCTGCAGTTTTCCATCCGGCCATTTAAAAGTTAAAGCGCAACATGGATCACCCCCAAACTCTTGATTCTCATGAAGCATGTCCTTGCCACCAACATTGTTGGTCTTGAGTTGTTTGGCCCCTTGGCAAGACCTTTTCCCCCTTCCCTGCTCCCTCAGCCCCCCCCCCAGTCACCTCCCTGCCCCCTAAAGCTGCCACAGTTCCTGTCTGTTCGCTGCAGGCCTGCAGATTTCTTAATAGAGAGATGCTCAGAAGTCCAGGAGTGCTGAGGAGCTCAATGCGCTTCTGTTTTTGGTTTAGCTCAAAAATGTTTTTCCTGGCTCAACCCACTCGTACTTAGGTCCTCTTACAACAAACTAAAAGGTCCTAATTGCCCCCAAGGGAAAGGTTAGCCACAATAGACATGTGGTGGGACAAAAGCCCAGTGCTCTCACCCGACACCCTCACCCCTCCCCAGATTGGGAGGATGAACACGTCAGCAGTGTCTGTTTTGCACTGTGGGTAGCGAGACCACAGGTTCGACGCTGTAAAACATTATATATACAGTATATAGAGCCAGCAAGGCCGGGTGTATGGTCGGGTAAAGATCGGGAATGTTTACAGTTTACAGCAAATCCTCTGTTTCCTGTTTCTCTTCACATTTTATTAAAGGTAAAGGGTCAGAACGGACATGTGTATCAAATTGTCTTAGCAACCGCACTGACTCTAGCCTGCTGACTTTCTTTAGGTCTGGAAAAGATGGGAGAGAGATTCAGGTTACAGTAAGAGAGATGATTGAAGAATTCCATCTGTATTAAACTGTGGCTAATAAACTGGAGCAGTGTCACAGCTGCAGAGGCTGGGATGTGTCCACAGGGTATCCACACAATCTGATAGTTTTTGAAAGTTGATAAATCTATTTAGCAAATATTGTAGTCATGAAATATGTCAAGCAAATTTATAACAGATTATAAATTATTATATTTCATTGCTAATTTTCCATAAGCTGTCACTTAACTATACTGTTTATCCCCTTCAGGGTCATGGGAGGCTAAAACATATCGGCTGGGATAGCCATTGGTCAGAAGTATCATGTATTATGGTTAAAATTGCCACTGGAGTTTTAAAGAGATATTCAATATATGGCTCCACTCTGGTGAAAGGTGCACATACATGAACAGCAACAGAAAGCTTTCGTTCACCAAATGTGAATAAAGCTCGAAAATCCTTCACTCCAGTTTTACTTAATAATGAATATCTTACATTTTTATTCATCACTTTTAGTCAAAATGTTTTCTCTATTTGAACTAAGATGAGAAGCAAAATTGCTAAATTGATGTAGTTTCATTACACTTGCAATGTACTGTCATTAGTTAATTCAGGGGTGGGCAAGTGGAGGTCTGGGGGCTTCTATTCGCTTAATGCAGCCAGTCAGTGTAAATAAAAAAAAAGTTGGTTAGTACAGAGAAGCTTATGTAATAGCAATATTTCCTAGAAATTTGTGCTATGACCGGCTTTAAATGTTTTTGTGAAATTTCATTTTATGTGTTTAACTCATTTGATTAAGTTTGGCTAATTTTATTTGAATTTAAATGGATATAATGTTGATTTAGTAACTTGTAATACGGCTATATATATATGTGTGTATTTCTTTATGTACCCCTCAAATTGTTAAAATCGGCCCTCTGGCAGAGAGTGAATTCAATGTGGCCCTCTCTCTTAACCATAGTTGCCTGCTCCTAGTTTAATTTATTTTAATAAATGGAAATAAACAATTGAGAAATATTATTGATTCTGGATGTCCGACTCTTCACCCCAAATGTTTTAGTCTTCTCTTGTCTTGTGACAAAAAGTAAGCATACATTTCATTAGAGATTTATTTTTGGCAGTAAAATATTAGTTCTTTTCAGTGTCTCTTTTTGTAATGATAAAAGGTAGTAGAGAAACATTTCCAGTTAGAATTGTTCAATAACAACTCAACACTGGTACATTTTACAGTGCTTTTTTGGTAATGTAAAAGAACAGAAATAAACACAAAAATGATCTTTTAAAATATAAAGATGGTCTTGAAATATCTGAAAAAGTTTCAAGTTAAACATTAGACTTTTTGTATAAACCCTGGTCCTCTGGTGGTTTTATCAAGTATCTCCTTTAGCCCTCTCAGGTGGCTGTTTTGTGCCTTTTTCATGTAGAGCATAAGAGTATAAGATTGCCATTTGTTGCATGGCTCTGAGATTTAACTGTAACAACAGTTTGACCCAGCTCTCTTCCCCTCTCTCATCTCTCTTGACTCTCTTGCCTGTCGGAACATGGAAAGTCCTCATTCATTTTAGCCATCCATAAAGCAAATATTGTTGCACATGCAGAAGATGATCAGTCTTCGCATACCTTCTTGTGAGGTATGTCATGGGCCATTTGAGTCGCACAGCAAAGCTCAGCCACCTGACCTGAGCGCTGCCTGGAGGCCTCATCACGCTGAGGCTCTACTTTATTTCTCCGCTGCTCCACAACATTGATATGGAGGAATTCCTGGAAGGGGTCTTGCTGACACAAGCCTGAGTAAATAAGCCATTGATCTAGATCCACAGGCATGTATTTAAGATATGTCTAAAATATCAACAGTTTCCTCCTCCTTTTATCCAAATGTGCTTTTTGTAAAATTAGTCAAACATTTTAGTGATGGGAAATATATCAAAGTTTTTAGCTTTATAGACATTTTAAGAGATGTTAGGTCAGAAACTGATTCATAGTTCATGTTGATGTTTATTTGGACAGAAAAAAAAATAGACGTCAGACTTCATGTTGTGCTAAAAGATTGTTTCTAGAAAAAAATACTATCAGTGTTCTGTCTGTTTACCACTAGATCATACATCTGAAATTTTATGACTTAATCATCTTTTTATTCATTTTATACATTTTCATAGTATTGATGTTTTTAGTATGAATGACATATTTTTAATACCTATTAATTACCATAGCAACACAATTAGAGATCCTAAACAGACAAAATAGTGTTATCCATCAGTTTCAATTCTCAAAAATTGCCGGAGAACTCCTGCACATTGTCTAAAGACAAATATATCTGCAAGATTGGGAGAAGTGGCTGGAAAAATGCAAAATTTGGGGTTTAGAAAAGCACATATATAGATAGGTGGGTTTCCTTGCTCCCTGCCAGTCCTCAGTAGTACTGTCAGGAATTGTGGCCCCATGGAAAGATGTCACTTAATACTGCAGGTCCGTAACCTTAACTGAACCAGGATGATTACCATTATCATACATTAAAAGCTGAAATAACTACAGCTGAGCGTTAATAGAAAACTTATACACTCTACTAGACTTATTTCTAAAAGTGACCTGTAATGAAATTGAATTATTACTGCCAAGTCATTCTGTTTAAAGACAACTGTATAACCTGATTAAACACAGAAATTGTACAAGTACCATTCTCATTTTGTTTCAGAACGTAACAGTGCTCAATATTTTATAGTTCTGATCAGTCCTCATGAACTTTTTTTACAACAGTATTGGGTAATAGATACTTGCATTAAACATTTACCTAACAATTATTAGTAAAATAGATTGTTAAAGAGCCCATACTATGTTTTTTGGTTTGTTTGTTTTACATGCCCTATAGTGGGTTTCAAATGTCTCCTCTGCATCATGAAGTGCTTCAGTGCACAAGACAAAAACCCCAGCCTATAGACTTGTGTTTACAGCACCAGTATACACTACCAGTGCAACTGCAACGTCCTACTATTGTTTACACTTTAAGCTCATTGGCTTGGGATAGCAAACTAAGCTCAAAGAATGGAGAGCTGCTGAAAACATGCCACCAAGCAGCGCTTATTTGGCCAGTCACCACAGAGCAGACTGTTCCAATAATCATATTGGACTGGGCCCATGTGGGGAATGAAGCCTCAAAGTCAAGGGACTGCGAACACGCTCTAGCAGCTGTAGAAATCGAATATATGAACCCCAGTTTTGGCAAAGAGAGTTTGAGGTGTCAAATTAGTTTCTGCTTCTTTGCAGCCTTGCAAAAACTAATCTAGATACCCCTAACACGAGGACCATGTTACAAATAATTGCTGGCAAAAAATATGAGAAAAAAATGGTGGTGGGAAATGTTTGAATTCCTTAAAGGTAACAAATATTTGAAAACGGACCAACATCAACTTATCAAACTGTATTTCAAAATTCTAGCTTCACAGGAAAATCCGGATCTTCAAATTAACACTACCAGAGTTAATATTACTAATACAGTGACGATATGGGGCCACACTTCAGAGTGTTGAGTTAACTCTTTTTGGAGATTTGGTACTTAACACTAATCAGGTGTAATTATTGTCTAACTCTGATGTTAAAATTCAACATGTTATAGCACTAAACAGAGTTACTTTAAATGCGGTGTACTCTCTTTAGAGATTTAAGCTGTTTGTTACCTTCATATCAAAACTCCAAAGTGTGTTTTTTATGTAGTTTTATAGAAAAATGTACAATCACACCACCACCAGCGCAGTAGTTATGTAGTTTACAGCAACCACATGATATTATGTGTTAATGCGTATTGATACAAACACTTCAAGATGAAACACTGCTTTACTTAGGACTAGAGTTTTAGGGATGCAGTGTCTACAACATTGCTTTACTTAGCCTGATGTTAAACTTAGACAACTAAGTTCTGTTTTTGAATATTTTAATGGTCAGAATTTTGAAACATAGCATTAAGTACAGTGGCTAATCGTTGAAGAAGGACCGCAGTAAAGAAGAGACATATTCAAATTTGATTAAAAGTCAAGTGTACAATTATCTCCACTCAAAATTATTACTCTATTTTGTACCTAGAGCAGAAGATCAATCTATTTTGTATTATCGTTCAGCAAAAATATGAAGATATGCAATTTAGTTCTATTGCCCTGATCTATATCTTACAATACAATCTTTTCACTATACTTGAAACAATAATATTTCTGATTCAGAGGGATTTTTGAGTAAAGCACTTTTCATGTGCCATGTCTTTGCTGTGGTAGGTTGAACATGCATGTTGGTCATTTTAAACCATCCTTGCCCACAGGGAGGCTTTATAACCAAGACTAGAGTTTTAGGGATGCAATGTCTACAAATATGAAGGCTCCCCAGTGCTTTGTATAATTATTACAGCTCATAGTTACTCTGCTGGCTCACAGAGGCATGTATTACCCCTTGCCCATAAAAGACCACTTAGTTTAACAGCGACGGGAGAGCTTGGAGGACACGGCCAGTGAAACCCCGGGCAGCGTCTTGTGCGGTCGGCTCAGAACTGGGCCTTTTGTTCACTTTTCATGAGTCCTGGGAGCCCGTTAACCCAGCCTGCGAGGCCCTTTGGCCCCATGTTTTACTGTAGCAGTGACAGCCCAGCACTCCGGCTTTCCTCCTGCCTGCAGAGCTACCGCTGGACGCTCTCTGTTTTACATTCTCTGACTGAGGAGGAACACCACATTGTTTTACAAGCCACTGTAGAGTATCTGATTAGGTTTTAAAGTGTGAAAGCGCGTCTGTGTGAGTGTATGTGTGCGTGCACGTTGACTCATGAAGGACGATCGAATGACAAGATGAGCTGTGATCAATGAGCTGTCGACAGAACACTTCTGACCTGGTGGAAAGGGAGTCCCCTGACGGTCCTGGCCCGCTTCAGGCCACCGGGGCAGGGGGCGCCGCTGCACAAAGAGCGCTCTGTCTCTGTCAGGATCCCCCCAAGGACTCATGCACGGGCCCCGCTCACCTCCACAACACCAGGCTATGAACAGCACTTCATCTGTCTGTACTGAGAAAAGTCCTGATCATATAGTTTTTACCTTACCTTCAGACTTAAATGTACAGATATTTGCTGCTTTTTAAAACGAGTTAAACTTTGTTTTTTTGCATTAGTAGCTTTCATACTTAATATTTTTCTCCATATTTTCTCACCTTTGTGATTGTGAGTCAATATGCCACTGTGCTATCCATCACAATGTGCTGAAGCTGGGGCAAGTAATCACATATCATGTAAACATGGCAAGAGGCGAAAGAAAGGCAACAATACTAGGCTGCACCACTCATTTCTGCTGTGGGAAGAGATGGAAATATTTCAGCATACACAAAACCTAAATATTAATATGGTTTTAGCTTATCACAGTATTGTGGTGCAGGGTTCATGTATTTTTGTAGGCCAATGTGGAAGTTTGTGCTTGTTCTCTCAACTTAAATTCTGTGGGATTTTTCACTGAGTTCTTGGATAATTGCTTATCCCGAAAGTGCTAAATGCTAACTCACTTCTGAGTTTTCATTCCAGCACCAATCTAGTGAGTCTCATTGGTACTATGACAAAAACTATGTTAAACCACTAGTACACAAACATTCATCAATTCTTTGAGGAGTTGTTAGCACTGTGCATGAAATTAAACCGAAATGCCGCACCTTTTGACCATCAGCTTGAAAAATAAAACTACCAGCTCAGCAATAGACTCAGAACACTGGTCTGTGCTGCAGAAAAAATATTGTCCTCATCCGCTCACAACAGCTTTGAAAATCATACCCAAACTTCGCTGCAAATTCAGTGAATTAAAAGTATCATACTATGTCAAAATCTGTATTGAAATTGCTAGGATAAACATTATTAACCAATCTAAGAAGCTGAAATATCTGCATTTAAATTTTGATGTTTGTCAACAGCTCAGAAGTAAAACATTAATATAAATAAATCAAAGTCCATCATAGTGTTTAAATATAACAATAGGAAAAAGAAAATTGGTTTGTTGTTCCAGAAATATAAAATTGATTTAATAGCTTTACATACCAATATAGTGGAGCAGTTTACTGTGGTGCAAGATGTCACCAGAATAAATCTGAATTAAGTTCTCTGAATCAAAACAAAACAAGACAAGCAAACAAAAATTCATTTTTTTTGATTTTTGCAAACATGCAAACCCCTTTGTTTCAGCCCTGCTCAGAACAGGCTGTTTTTAGTGTAAATCCACTTGAGCTGTGTCTGACCACGGCCTTTTAAGAAATGAGTGTAGTTCCCACACATATTTTTTAAATAAAAACCTTTAACTGTGTTTTTTGGATAATATGGGACTTTGAAGGTGTCCCTGGTGTGTCTTACACGTCTCCTTCACGTGATAGAGCACTTCTATGCCTCTGTTTAAAGTGTTGAGTGTGCACTGAGGCCATGAGGCCATGCATACGCTGTGCATGCTCACAAGATGTTAGAAGTTGAAACCTTACTATGTTTTTAATGTATATATTATGGTTTAATAACATTGCTTGCTAAATAATTATCGGCATAGTTTATTCCCTCTCAGTCTGAAAACAAAAAGCAGCAGGCCCGGTCTGATCAGACCTTAGTAAAAGAGGACGGATCCCCAGCCCAATCCTGGTTCAGACAGCGGATTGGATGGGGCCGGGTTGGAGCTTAGGTTAGAAATGTTACTTCTACAGCAAGCCCAGTGCAGCACAGAGACCAAAGAAATAAATGTAGAGTAGTTGACAACAGGGCGCCTAAACTGACCTTTTCCTAAAGAGAAGATTGGCCAACCAATCAGAGCAGACTAGGTCCATGTGGAGAAGGGGCTTTAAAGGTGCTGCTCAGAAAGAGTACGAATAGAACTGGAACAGGGGTATGTGAAAACTGGATAGCTTTTGAACATTAGTGATTGTGAATGAGAAGTCATCATAATCAAATATATGAACCCAAGTGAAGACAAAATACTGGCTCTTTAAGTTCTTTATTGTCCTTCATAGTTTAACTAATCCAGTATTGAGTTGGCAACTAAGTATTTTCCTTCCAGTCTACACAATAAGTCTCTGAAGCCTTTATGTGAACAATTATAATTTCAGTTACTTTGCATTTACCTTTATATTTTGAAGTCCTCCTAAAACAAGGATGGTCTCTGGTATATAATAACTTTACTGTTTGAGTCTAATAAAATGTGCATGAGTGCAGTTTGCATCAGTTGACCTCTAAATAACGCTTTAACTGCAAATAAAATACAAAACTCCTCCTTCACCAGCTGTGTTTGTGTGTATTTGAGGCTAAAAAGGTGAAACTTGGAACCAGCCAGCTCTATAAATAGAGAAGTAGTTATTGTAAGCATTTACACTATGTTGTCCAAATTTTAATTCATGTAAGAGAGTTGTCATATTTTAAGCTCCTTAGTTTTTACGAGCTTGCTCTGTCATGTTAACCAGTAGAGCCCATTCATTTAAATGCTTCTCATAAATTCCTCCTGTCATTTTGTTTTATTAGGCACTTGTGCTGCGAAAGTTTAAATTAATGTCTAATTCAATCAGACTCTACACAGAATGATTTATTATAACTGTTTTGACTTTTCTAAGCTTGTAAAGGTGTCCCTGTGTGCTCTACCAAAAGATTTAAAGGTAAATAAAATGTCTTTTGCAATTATATTTATCTTCTCTTTTAGACTTTCAATGAAAGTTATTCTCCTTCATTTTATTAGTCCTGTAGTTAGACTATTACCTATTTATTCAGAAGATAATGTATTTTTTCAGTCATTGCTGCATAACTTTTGTTTTTAATTTCACTTTCCAGTAAAACAAGTGGAAACATGGAACTGTTTTTTGAGACAACTTATAAAACCAACCTTTGGAGTTAGGCTTAATCACTTTGCCTTTTCAAGGTGTGATATTTGTGCCCCCAGACACTTCACTTTCAATGTTCTAGTCACAGAGGCAAAAAGGGTGGTGGGGCAAAGAGATCTCTCCTCTGTCTGTTGGAGGCTGCAGCTGTAGTTTTACAGAGGTCAGACAGGTTTAGCAGAGCCAACTGGCTGATTGTCTTTCAAATATAATGACTTTATCATGGACAGTTCAGTAAGTTTGTCGAGATGTTGCAGGTGTTTGCTCAAATTTATAGATGCTGTGATAGTTGGGCAATATATATCAAGTTTTTCAAATATATATTTTGGCATTTTCAAATAAGATATGGGATAAGGTAGTGGTCCCTGGCCTTTCTGCATTGGAGATCCCATAGTTGTACCTAAGAGGAGCTGAGCCCCCCAGGGGACCCACATCTAAAAACTGTATGTATGATATTGTTGTTAAAAAATAAAGACTAGTTTTTCAGAATGCAGGATATCATTGGAACAATAAGGGTACCTGCAGACATTGGCTTATAAAGTTGATTATCTGTACCAGCAGATGGGACCATTTTTATTTATATTTACAGACGATATTTTGGCAGAATTTGCAAATGTACTATACTGTTTACCTCATCACCACCAAATCTCCACCTTTATAAATCAAAAGTATCATTTGTAAAAAAGCAAAATGTTGTGTTTCTTGATCCACATCTGTTTCTAACACAGGTAAATTGTGAGAGGAAAAAGTCAGTTGTTGAAGTGTAGGCTTTTTGCTCTTGACAAAAAATATATAAATATTCTCAATAATGAGATTGAAAATATGGGCAAATCAGACATTGGCAAAAATTCAACGCCTTGCATCCCTACCAGTTTATTGTTCTCATGGATACCTCAATCAAAAAACGGTTAATACACTTATTATTGTACAAAGACCTCCAACGAAAGTTGGCCCTTGAAGTGCAATCACTATACATATAAACCAAGAGACCCTATCTCCAGCCAATCACAGGGCTAACATAGAGAAACAGAAAACCATTTACACACACTTCCACCTAAAGGCAATTAAGAGTTACCAATTCACCTAATGAGCCTGTTTTTGTTCTGTGTGAAAAACCAGAGTACCTGGAGAAAATACATACATGCACAGGGAGAACATGCAAACTCTACACAGACAGGCTCTGCGTGATTAGGGAGTTGAACCAGCATCCTTCTTGCTGTGAGGCACCTGCACTATCTGCTGCACCATCCTACAGCCAGTCCATTCAAACAGCTGTGAATAGTTATCATTTTTCATCATCAAGCAGCCCTGTTATATTGTAAATCCTTGGAGATATGTTTTTTTGTTAAATTAATTTGTTATGTTTTCCATACTGGGCAGCTTTACCAGTGATTCAGTAAGTGTATGAGCAGAAATAGCCTGTGAATCTGTGGAAAAAAGAAAACTCATGATTGAGTGATTCACAGTTGTTGTCATGTAATTTAATTTTGAAAGCAGAGTTCAGTTGAAACTTAGAAAAATCCCCTTGAATGTCAGAGCTCCACTAAACTTCTGGGATGTTTTTCAACTTAGTGGTGTTTAGAGAACAATTTTCCCAGACAGTTGTTAGTCATTTCATTAGAAGCTGAATGTGGTTTGACAATTTTTGCCCTCATTGTACGGTCTGAATCCATTCTTGGTCGTCATTGAGGCAGACCCTCTTTACAGGGTCCTAACGGCGTAGTGTGAGGTAATGTTGGAAGTGATAGGCTCTCTCATGGGGTTGATTAGGCTCAACCCTGTAACTTTCTCTTAATGTGATATGACCCCTCTGAGTCCCAACACAACCCACACACCACACAGGCATGCAGACACACACCCCACCCTTAGCCTTCGTACTCCCAACTGCATCAACTGGTGTTTAGTTTAAAACGAGGCTGCCGGCAATTAACTGTGTTATGTCAAGCCTACTCTCTGGTTGTTACTCACCGGGTAAACTGTTCCAATTTGTCCCCAGCAGCCGACTCAGAAGAACAGTAAGTAGGTGTCTCTGTTATCACAGCATGGTTTTAAAAGGCCCACCGGGAGTCACACAGTGCAGTGTTGGATTTCAGGCTGGTAAGCCAACAGAGCTGTGAGGTTATTGTTAAGCCTTGGCAAACAGGTGATGTTGAACCCTTAAGGATAAAAAGGATGTTTGAAGACTTACATTGTCATTGTGTCTTCCACTAGGTAACTCAGTATATTTGGAGTTAGAAGAAGTAAAATTATTTCATATGACTAAAACAGGACGTCTTCATGCATGTAAAAAATGTTAGTCCAACTGAAATTGTAATAAATTGAATCTTTTGAAGTTGGATGGGTCCAAATTGGTTGGGTATTGGTATTATCGTAATTTCTCGATTATAACAGACACTTTTTTGCTTTTAAATAAGCTTTAATTTTACGGGAGCGTATTATACACGAGTACCAGCAAAATACTTCAAATATTTCTTCTTGCCAACATTGCGATTGCAACACATCTGATACAAAAAGTCAAAATATTCACTTTCTCTGCGAAACATTCCCATCAAACTTGCATAATTCTTTTAAATGACCTTTAAACTGTTCTAAGCAAATATTTTGGGTCTTAATTAGTTTAACTTTGTGTAATCATCCTTCAGTTCTCAAGTGTTACCACTCACTGAAACACACAGAGTGCTGCCATCTTGTGAGCAAGGGACGCAAAACAGCTGCGCTGTGATTGGTCCAAGATATTGGCATGTTGATAGCTGCTCTCTGATTGGTCGGTACATTACGACTGAGCATGCTTGGGCAAAAATCGAATAATTGTGCATGTGTGAAGTAAAAGGTGTTTCCACATCCGTTTGAGAGAGAAAATCTTGTATTTGTTGTGAAAATACTGAAATTTCATTGATTAAAACTTTGAATAAAGGTAATTTTTGAGTTGTCTGAGAGAGTAAGGTTTGGGCAAAATTTGGTTGAGTGTTATATTGGAGTACAGTTTTTTCAGGTGAAAATCGTAAATATGGGGTGCGTGTTATAATCAAGTACGTGTTAAAAACGAGAAACTATGGTATGTTTACTAAAGTTAAATGATATTGGCAAAAAATTCAGTTGCAACATTTTTGCCGAAATTGATCTAAGGGATGCTGATTGGGTCGTGCCACTTTGGGCCTCGAACAGTGGTTGTAGATTGGAGCTTGACAAGAGGGATCTGCCAAGGTTAACAACTGCAGCCCGTGGTCCTTTTTTAATGGGCCCACATCAAATTCTAAAAATGAAATGAAATATGGCTCACATTAGAACATGAAGCTTTAACTCTATGGCTGAATATAGACAAATAGACTCAAAAGCAAATACATTTCAACTTAAATATCAAAAAGAAAAACTGAAGTCCAAACAAATCATTTAAGTACTTAAATGTCAGACTCTGAAGTTTAAAGATCATGCTTTATAAATTGTAAATAATGCTCTTATTGGATACAACCATAAGCTGATGGTTTCTTCTTTAGGAATTTATTTGCTTTCCAAAAATTACATCTATTCACTCACATTGAAACCAAGCCTGTCTGGCGTCAGGATAATCAGGTTTACCAGTGAGAGGAATCTTTTATTTACCATAAAACAAACGTGAGATCACTGCAGTTGACGGAGATCATCATCCATAACTTTCTTTTCATTTGGTTATGCTCCCAGTCAGTGTTAATTTTGACAGCACTTTTTAATTTAGTTGTAGTTTTAGTCTTTTGCCTAAAATATCTTTTAGTTTTAGTCATAGTTTAGTCATCTAAATTGTGTTAATTTTAGTCTTGTTTTAGTTGACGAAATTTCTCAACATTTTAGTCAACAAAATCTACTGTAAATTTAGTCAACTAAAGTATGAAGTGTAAAGTGTAATGCATTTTTTAATGTTTTCTTGAATTTCTGAAGTCATGTTTTACACTTGGATCCCGCCACCATGAAGCTAAGGCAGTTGTGATTGGATGTCCCTCTTAACTCATCCAACCTTTTCACACAACCAAAGTAGATATGATTGGAAATATTCCTAACTTGTCCCTACTTTATACATGACAAAATTAGGTCTGATTGGATTTAGTCAAACATTTTAGTCCAGTTTTTTCTGTTGACGAAAATGTCAGTTAATTTAATTTTAGTTTTAGTCCATGTGCACTTGTTTATTTTAATTATAGTCTAGTTTTTGTCAGGGGAAAAAAGGTTTTTGACGAAAACTATGATGAAAATAATTAGTCAACAAAATTAACACTGCTCCCAATAATTTAACAGCACACTACAATAACAATCCAATTATTTATGGTAGAAGCTTAATTTGTCTGGCAGATATTCATCTCTTACTG
Source organism: Cetoscarus ocellatus (assembly GCA_037902135.1). Taxonomy (NCBI): domain Eukaryota; kingdom Metazoa; phylum Chordata; class Actinopteri; order Labriformes; family Labridae; genus Cetoscarus; species Cetoscarus ocellatus. The sequence goes on along the minus strand of JBAMNC010000950.1, from coordinate 102,936 downwards.
TTGTCTTGTAATTCACCAAACTGACAGGCAGACCTTTTAAACAAACACTGATGGTGACCAGAGCTCGGCAAAGCCATCGCTCTCAACGAGTGATGATCCCCTCCACTATCTCTATGTGCTCTGAGGCCCAAACAGTTTATTTCGTGTTTGCAGTCATTTCCTTGGGGTTGTTAGGCTGATGTACAGTTTGACAGAAACAGAGGGAAACCAGATCATCAGAGGAAGATTGTTTTGACCTGATAAGTATAAATGGGTACATTAGGGAGAAAAATGAGCAAAACACTAAAACTGTGGGATTAGTCTTGTGTTCAGTTTACACAGACAGATGACACACACTACAAAAGTCTCATGTGTTACAATGTGGAAGCACATACAAGACTTAACAATGTCCTTTTAGTAGATTAACTGTTTTTTTTTCAGTCACGTTTATGAGCTTAATATTTTACCCAATTATGGAATTGTGATTTTTGATTATTTAGTTTTTTATGCACATTTTAACAAAAACATTTTAGCTCCTGTAAGGAAGTTTTGGTGTGTATCTATTCTGTGGACACAGAGTGGTATTACTGATGTCTCAGTGGATTTTTTTTCTTAAACTATGCATGTAACTACCAGAAATGATCAAGTATCTTATCCTGCTTTGGTCTACCATTAAAATGACACTGCTTGTGTTTTTTTTTTGGGATCGGGGGCTGAGGTCTATACTAGCTGTGATTTGGCGAGAGATGGAGAAAAGCACCAACTTTTGCCAGCCAATCACAGGACTGCTATAGAGAGACAGACAACCATTAGCCCATGCACTTACATTTCAAGAAATTTAGTCACCAATTAACCTGATGGGCATGTTTTTCTGGTCCGTGGATGGAACCCTGAGTGCCCTTGGGAAGATTTGTGTTTGTGCAGCATATAGCCAAACACTTTGGCTGATGCCTACTTCTGCACTGTGTCAGGGATTGAAAATAACTTCAGAAAATCGTCAAATAAAGACTGCGGCCTTTATTATCAATTTGCAAAATGAACCTCAAATAAAGAGAAATTCTCAAGCACTCACTCTGTTTTTACCAGCTGCTTAGGTTGTCTGAAAGTCACCTGTTGACTCAGTAACTAATAAACCCATTTCACCCTTTGAGTGCAGTGGAAAATACCCTACAAATGGTTTGCAAATGATACTGATGGTGTGTTTTATCCATCAGTCATCAGTCTGAGCTGATCTGATGTTTCTATTGATTATTGATTTGTATTTTATTAGGTCCTATCGCTGACTTGAATCTCTCTACATCAGAAAGTTGAGCACTCTTGTGTGCCTTGACTGTTCTCCAGTTTAACACAGAGACACAGTGCAGAGTCAAATATGTTTACATGACAACCTGTCATGAGTACAGGTGAAAGAGTGCATGGGTTTAGGCCACAAGTTCATCTCAAGTTGTACTTTTCCATCCCTCACAGGCTCATACACAATGATTCACCCTTTCAAAATAAAACACCCTTTGATCTCTGATATTAAACAAACAGTAGTCAAATTATTATATTTTTTTCCTTCTGCAGTCCAGTACCTTATGATTTACGAACCTGTACCAGTCCTCAGCCTGGTGGATGGGGACCTCTGATTTAAGGGATTTTTTATATGCACTAAAACCGAAATTGTCTTAAAATAATGTTGCCCTATATGGTTGGTTGTAATTCCAATACATCAGTTATTGGGCTTTGAGATGATTAATTTCTCATGACCTTAAATCCCAATTAGAGTTTGTAGGAAGATGTTTCATAATGACTGGCTGGAAAGTGGGCATAATATCTTGCAAAAGAACAGGGTTTTTGCCACAGACTGTTGCAGCAATGTTGGCCAATTTTCCACAAAATTGATTCTTCCCTCATCCAAGTATGCTGGAACATATATGTTCAGTAAGTTCTCATAATTGTGCTCTAACCTTAGCTGAACTTTACTGTGCATGTGAAAGTTCTGATAGATGCTGAGGCAATATGTCTGAAGCTGCCATTAGCATTTTGCTTTTGCATTTGTAGCCAGAAAAGAGTCACAATTGGCATCCTCTCATAAAACTACTGCTCCATAGTCATCAGCTAAAGTACATTTAGATATATCAAAGCCTACCTATCCATTAGGAGCACTACCTACTCTTGGTCTGGCTTCAGACCAATGCCATCACGCAGTTTCTCCACCTTCCAAAGGCCTTACTGATGTTTATCCTTGGTTGTTTAGTTGTGGAGGCAGTCATTGCCGGTATAGTGACTTTGCTGACAGAAACCTTTGTCATTGCTTGGATTTCTCAGCAAGTTTATGTTCATGTGCATATCCCTCAGTAGAGCAGCCAATTGGATCACCCTCCCTGATTGGCAGAATACTGGGTGTACGTTAGGAGTGCAGCCAGTGGAGGTGCTCTTCCTCAACTGAGTCCTTACTGACAGAAAAGTATATCTCTTGTTGGACTTTCTGGAGGCTGAATACAAAGCTGAGAGAATGCACAGACGTCTAAAAGTTTCCCAGACGGCTCAAACTATTATGTTTTTTGGAGCCATAACACAAAAAATAAACTTCTTACTGCAGCTTTAACTCTTTCTTCAGCTTTATTAGATTTCACCTTCAGCTTTTTTTTTTTTTACTGAAAATCTGCATCTTCCCTGTTGCCTACATCAAAATTCCTTCTCCTGTTTTATGCCCATACCCATGGGAAACATGCAGAAGCCTCACTTGCTCTTTCACCTTTCTCTTACCTACAGTAACGTGACATCCACAGCCACTGAGCCGCTATGTTAACGTTGGCTAATCTGACTGTGACACTTGATTGATTACCTTTCCCAAGTGTGCAGGATCCAAAGGATTAGCCGTGTTTACATCTAGTAGCATGCTGGGTACCTCGGCTGTTAATGACTGAAATTAATAACCTGCTGACGCCTGTGAGACAGCTCTGTTTATGCACAGGCAGAGACATGACAGTCTGCCCGGGGTTTGAGTAGTTGTTAAAGTGTCTGCCCTAGCCCAGGAAGGTTTGTGTTTATATGTCACTGATGATGATGGTAATATTCATTAAGCCTTCAAATTGATTCCCGACGTATTATTTTTGTGGCTCTGGATTGGCATTGTTGGTCATATGACTTGGCGTGATATTAATAATACAGGATTACTGCAGTGTTTACATTTCTTCCTCCCGTGTATCTGTCTTGCTCTTTTCTGCTTCTGGATTCTGGATATACCCCTACCCCTCCCTTCCTAACACACACAGTCTAAGGGGCATGAGAACAGGGAAAATCCTTGACAACTTCAATGCAACCTCACACAAAGACTAAAACTCGGGGGGACGAGAGAAACGCAACACCGTACAGTAGCCTGACCTCCTCCAGCTACCATAGACGTGTATGCACCAGATACCGGGCGTGGCTGCCTCTCTGCACAAAGCCAGAAATAAAGACTTCAGCTATTGCTTTCAGCAGCAAGACCCCCAGGTGACCTTCTTCATCGACCCCTGCATGACCCCATAGTGAGGAAGGCGAGAAGCAAAGCGCCCTGTATCACTGCACAGGAGTCGAATGCACATCACAATAGCTAGAAAGGAAGGCGCTGTCATTGTGAGCTCTCAGTAAATCAGCATGAAGGTGACAGTCCCAGTTCTTGGTCCAGGGTGCCCACCTATAAGGCCAGGACACTCATAAGTCAAACGGTGTTTCGCCCTCTACATTCTCACTGTGAGTGTAGCCTGAAGACTTTGCATTGTTTCTTAAGCATTTCTCCACAGCTGGCCTGGTTTGTCTGTTTCGGGTCGAATAGAGGTTCATGGCTTCAGGGTTCGACTGTACTAGGTTTACACAGAGGAATGTGTCACATTGGGCTTTAATGCCAGCTGGGAATGGGTGCTAGGGGCTAACAAATTCATCATAATGATCTAGGTGTGGGTAATATGGATGATATTTTGTAAATGAATAACCATTAACAGTACTTGTTGCAATATTTGATTTATCTAAAGACATGTAACATGGTTGCCACAATACCCGTAGAGTTTGATGGCACCCAATATTTACCAATTTTCATTTGTGTCCTACAAAAGTAGCAAAGAAACTCCTACAAACAGTTTTAATTCTACAAAAGAGTGGCAACATTTCTGTATAATAAGGTTGTTAGAATTTTGTCCCTAAAGGGAGATAGCCAGGTGTTGATGCTAGGCGATACATAGCAGTTAATAATGCCACCAAAAGCCTCATAAAAACCCACTTTAGTTGAAATACAGAAAAAAAACCATCAGCTTGATTGGACGCAACAGTAAGATTCTTGTAGTGTTTCACTTTTTCTCAGCAAAGCCCTTGTGCTTCAACTTTGTGTTGTGATGTAGGGGTTATGTATCCTCTCACCATCAACTGGTCAGATCTTTTTAAGAAACAAGTTTACATTAACCTCATAAAAACTACTACAAATCTGTGGCACCATTGACTGCTGTATATCACCTATAGTGTCCGCACCCTGGTATCTCCGCTCACAAGTTGCTTTATATTTACTAGTGCCATAAGCCTCAAGCAACCCTACTTCAAAAAACAAAAAAATATCCCTTTAAAATGCTCTCCCACCTGCATTGTTTGGAGTAGTAGTACAAAAACAAGAGGTTAATACAGTAACTGAGCTCTCTCTTTTTTGAACTAATCAAGCCAAGATCATCTCCAGGAGATGGTCTTGGGTTGTATCCAGTCAAACCATGGACAGTTTGTAGTAAGAATACAGTCAACCAGTAACCAGGACAAACAGGCCGACAAGTTAACTAATCACACTGCTGTAACTGTAGCAGCAGCAACAGCAGTAGTAGTAATTGTAATATGGCTATCAGGGTACTTTGATTTCAACTGATAGTAAAGTATTACAGATGATCGACATAACATACAATCCAATGGGACCTTCGCATTGGTACTTTGGCATTTCTTGGCCTAAAAATGGTGCCTTGTCATCAAAGAATCATAGGACTTTACAACACTGACATGACATCCTCTAGCCCTCCTAATGTTCTCTATTTTTTATTGTTCTTTCCAGTTTTTCTGCCAGCACTGCTTCAGGTGTTACAGTGTAAATAGTTAGTATGAGCATTGGCAAGCATTAAAGCCCCCCTTGTTTGTGCACAGACTTAACTTTTACATCATAAGAGGTGTCAATCATTTGACAAATACGCTGAAAAATCGAGGCATTTCACCACCTTGCTGCTCCAGGATAAACCACGTAACACTTTGTTTGTAGATTAGCTTGCCAACTAGTATCCCTTGAAGCAAAATGCAACCGTGGATTATTGAATGTTTTAATCTATGCAGTGTTAAAAGCTGACTGTGCGCGATGATGGGGGGACTCTTTGTTGGTGTGTGCATTGGTCTTCTTTACAAAGCTGCAGTGTAAACACAAAACAGACCAACCAAATAATGCAGCAATATACCAAGCGGACAAGCTGTAGGTATGAAAGCCCCCTAAGATAGTATTTATTTCAATTTTAATCTCCAATATTTTACTGATTGCTTGTATCAAAATGAAGAGACATTTAATGATCTGAGGTATTTTTTAACCAGAAGATTCACTTTGGTGAAGTCTTTGCCAGTTCCAACCATCTTTTCTAATATTCCGATGTATTTGTGCAATTTCAACAATGTGCAGGATTTTGCCAGCACCTTTTACTAGTCAAAACAATAAATTATCCATTGATGGTTGTTTAGAACTTATTTTGTGAATATGGTGTCAACAAGGAATATATGTACGAAATTTTAAGGTTGACAAATACTGTATATTAAGGTTTACCAAGATATTCACCCTCTATTAATGAAATAAAACACGTAAAATATTACCTCTTATGTCATCTGAACATTTCAGAAACATCATTTTGTGGTCTGTAAATAACTTGACGTAAGTACTTCTGTAATTGTTTCAAAACAACGTAGACTTTATCAACATAAGCAATATTGACTTACCCTATATTTTGTTTTCCATGAACAAATTTGATGTACGGACTTGAAGTGTTTCCCAGCCCGGTTTTTAACCCCTCGAAATTTCTTCACAATACCAAAGTAAAATAAACAGCGGTCGAAGCAGCTGGATTTAAAGGCAACATAACAGTTAAATAATGATTTATTTTTTACTTGCCCTTGGGCACCATTTCTATACACTAGGCAGATCCTCTTCCATATTAACTCAAGCATAAACAGTTATCCCTTCTGCTTACTTCCAGATATGCAACAGTTAACCTTGAGAGAGTGTTGTTTATCCACTGTATAAGTCTATTAGTCTGTCCTGGTGAGTTTTCTTTAATTTTATGTCCCGCTGTGTTTCTTCCACAGTCGACCTGGAGCACATGAGGACAGTGAAGGCTGACAAACACCAGCGCTTCTGCCAAGAGAACGGCCTCATTAGCCAGTTTGTATCAGCCAAGACAGGGGACTCAGTAAGTTATATTCATGATGCCTTTTCATCCACAGAAATATACAGGAAGCGTCCTGTATTTTTTAGGTTAAGCTACACGTGTGAGCTTTACTGACATTATTTCACACTGACATGGCATTGAATTTAGCTGCTTGAAGATTGGGTGAACCCAACCAGGGTATCTTTGGAAATATTCACCTTTAGCAAGTGTGCAGCACCCTGGGGTTGAAAATTGTCTTATTTGTGTACCTGCCACTGTTGCTGGTAGATTGAAAAAACCACCAGTATCTCTTGTGTGAAGAGCTTCTTCATTTTAGCTGTCAACTTTGTGAAATGGCATTAATGATAATTGAAGGATGTGTTACGGATGTATTTCAGCTATTAAAGAAAACACTAAGGTGGTCTATTTTCCTCTTTACATTAACTTTTTTTGTATCATTTTACTCTAACATTTTAAGTCCAGCTAGAACATCCAAAGCAGCTTTATCCTCACAGACTAATGTAGCTGCAAAATAGTCCTGACTAGGACACAAGCAAAATCCTTCATTGTCAATAATATATATGAGCCTAAATGAGGAAGTCATCACAATCAAGTGACTGGTTTAAAACTATATATTCTTCTTTCTCTCAGTGAAGTCGCTACCGCTTGAAACACTGCATTTCCTGTTATGGCTTTTTCATAATAAAAGCATTTAAGGGACATGAGAACATGAAGCCTTTATTGAAAGGGCCTTCTTTGAAACAACTGTGTTGATTTTACCACTTTGTAACAAGTTTACTCTGTTTGCAGATGTCCCCAAAACATATTTTTTGAGTTTCTTGCCCAAAAATGCACACATACATAGTATATTGGATTTTGGCATGCCTGTAAAACCTTATTTTTTAATGGGTACTATAAACAGACTTTTTCTACCGTAATAGTTCATGAGTTGAATCTGACCACACCCCTCTCAAAAAGTTTAGGAAGCTTTCCAGTGCAGCTTTCCAGCACAGTGCTCTAATGTTTACTGTGACTACACAGACATGCCTGGACACGTTCATTCCATTAGAGTCAGCTGAAGGCCAAAGAAACACCTTTTTTAAACACAATATTTGAGCACACATTTTTGATTGGTAGACCAAAGAGCAGAGGGACAGAATGGATTTTTCTCCCTGTTTTGAAGGGGGAAGGGGTACACAAACTATGGACACATACATTAGTATTTTATAAAATATTAAAGATGTACTTGCTTAACATGTGACCTTTCAGTAAGACTTAATTTTGTGATAATATTTGATTACACTGCTGGCGTTACAGTATTTCCAGCTGCTTCTTGCATCACAGCCTGCATCTTCTCTCATGACAGAGGAAAGGGAGGTGGATCTTGAGTCAGGAGCATAATCGTGTCACCTGGCTGAGCTCATAAAGTCAGAGCACAAGCAGAAAACTGGATTCAATTTTGAGTTGTTTTCTGTCACAAATCACTCTGCTATGTTATTCGTATATCAACTCCTGTGGTTGGAAAGTCAGGAGAATTTGTCTGACCCTGCACAAAAACACCAGCTTTTGGGTGGTGGTAAATAAAGCTGCCATGGAGTCAGATCAAGGCAAAACTGTCATTTCAGTATTAGACATTGTTAGTTAGACTTTCATTATCACATCATTATGTTAACATGATTTTTTGCCAACTAAGAAACCCTCTCACTAGCTAGCCTCTCTGTGAAGTGCACGTGTTAGCAGGCAAGATAGAAAGACTACTAGTAGCACAACATAGCTTTCAAAGCACTTACTGTATCTCAGACTTTGTTTTCTGTTATCTTTCCCCAGGTGTACCTTTGTTTCCAGAGAGTAGCAGCTGAGATTCTGGGTGTGAAGCTAAACAAAGCAGAAATTGAGCAGTCCCAGGTGAGCAATAACGGCAACAAAGTCTCTCTCCAATTTCGCCAAAAGGCCCAAGCAGCTGTCACTTCAGCAAAAACAATAAAATACCTACTCGACCTAAATAAGGCTTGGAAATTGTCCCTTCTGATGTCTGTTTTGGACTTACTCAGCTACTGTTAAATGTTGGAGCTTTTATTTTCATAACTACTTGGGAAAAGGGTGAAAGTCGGTGTATTTCCCCCCTAGCATGACGTGTTATGTTACGTCTGAACCTAAGGAGGTCACAGCGAGTGTGTAAGGTCAGTGAAGGTTACCACACACTGTAAAAGACCTTTTGTTGCATAAACACGAGTTTGTTACGTCTGCCTTCTGTGATGGTTTACCTGCCGCTGACACTGGCCATCTGTAAATAGAGCCACATTGAGCACATTAGTGCGTGAAGTCAGAGGTTAAAGGATGGCAGTCAGAGGGGTGAGGAGGTTAGGATGGGCTGCCTGATTTATTTGGTTTATCTCCCACCGTTTTGGGGCAAGATGGGGTCTCAGACTACCAGCCAGACCAAGGTGCCCGGTGGTGGCAGCTGGAGATTTACAGGGTCGCCTCCCCCAGAGGCATTAATCCTGGGTCTGATATGAACGCCTGGAGCCACGCTGGCTGGGTAAAGGTTGATGAGCCTGGGGGCTACAGAGAGGTCAGGACCCTCAGAGAAGGGAGAGCATGTAAGGGAAGGACTGGTCAGATTCTCAAGACCCTCTTCCATCACCAACACTGCTGAGCAGAGGGAAATGACCAGCGTTTAATTGAGCTGTCTGTCTGCTTTCCTCTTCCTCCTCTGCCTCGATAGCCTTGCAGATAAAGAGAGGTCTCTGTGAGATTTACTACGCATGAAAAACAGAATCAGAAACCTTAAGAACAGAGCCTGTCACTTTTTAACAGGCTATTAGAGTTGAGATTAAGGCCTGGACTCAACCAATCAATCTGTTTAATCAATCTTTATGTGTATAGCGCTAAATCTTATCTCAAGACACTTAACAAAACAAGTCAATGCCATACTCATATTTTTTGTATACATTTTTTTTTTTAAATCTGTTACATTTATTTTTATTCAATCTTAAGTTTTTTTAGAGAGATGTAGGAAGACAGATAGGCAGGCAGAGACAAAAGGTACTAAAATAAGAATTCGTGATAGCAATAAATTTATGAGTTAAATTAATCCATTAGACTTTGGCCCCAGTACCATTTAATTGATTGATCTTAAAATCAAGATCATAAAAACCTGTCTTTCCTTTTTTCCCCACCATCGAGTCATGGTAAGAATTGCCTCATATTGTCAATATGGTCTTCAGTTTTGAAAGGTAAATAAATACAATTTAAAACATGATGTTCAAACATGGATTGATTGTGATTATCAGGGATTAATCAGATTTCTTTTGAAAATATAAGTTTAACATCCCTGTTATATAACTTTTTCAGGGCACAACTCTCAGAATAAATTAATTAGTAAGGTTCCCTTAGTACAATAGGACAATTTTTACCAAGGTATGATCCTAAATCCTATGATTTGAAGCTTATAAATATGTGATTAAAAAAAAATGAGAAAAAAAAACACATTTAGGTTGCTGGGCCTTAGAGATATATTTTTTCAGTCCAAGTGTCGTGTGATAAATTGATTGGTTAACAGCATTAATTCAAGTAAATACATTTGACTTTGAACTTATTTTTAAAGAGACATCTATGTTTTTAGATATTGTTGATTTGAGGGAACTACATCCAGAGTTGAGTCATGGACGAGGCTGTGAACAGGTCACGGCTTTGGGTGTAGCCATGAGGCCCGGGAAGCCTCATTATCAGCTGTCAGCTTTAGAGAGCTGAACATGGGGGTCACAACCTCTGACAGGGTGATATCTGGCCTCTCCGTCATGGTCCTCTGTCTGCTGGATCAGATAGCGAGGCCTCAGATCACTCACTGACTCCGAAACTGCACCTCAGCAGCTCGTTAATCAGGCAGCCAACCAGGGCCTGCCATTTAGCCATGTGGTCTGTACTTGGGTGGCGAAGCGGCCTGTATAACCAGCTTGGCACATTAGCATCAGTCTTAGTTTTTGTTCTGTTTTTTGCATTTCTTGTTCATTTGTCTCTCTCCATGACTCTTTCCTCTTTCATTACCCATCCCTGTTTTTGTTCTCTATGTTCACATCTCACTCTTCTCTGTTTGCTTCCTTCCATTTCTCTGCTGCTCTGACTTGTTGAATTCTCTCAGAGGATTGTGAAGGCTGAGCTGGTGGACTACCCGCAGGATGAAGGACCAATTAGGCATGAAAACCCCCAGCAAAGCAAAATATGCTCTGTTCAATAGCTGGAAGTATGTTACAGTTACATGGATATACTTTAGTAGATTAGTTTTAGATCCTAGAAAGCAGATGTTGCGTTGTAGTTGTAGTACACTTCTGAGTCATGTTGGCTGTTTGTGGTCCTTGTGGTAGAGATTGTAGCACAAAACCATTAGACTAATGAACCCTGATCAAAACCCCAGTGTATGTGTCATTCAAATGTAAAGACTGTAGCACTGAACTGCCTTTATTATCTAACCTGTGTGTTTTGGTGACTTTGTGGGAAACGAAAAAAAATCCTACCTGATCAAAACAGAAATTACCGATTATTGTCAAACTGTCCCTGATCAGCTTTGGTTCAATAACATAAACAATTGCATACACTTGATGAAAAGATGAGTAAAGAGTGCTCTTTGTAGAGACGTGAAGTAACACAGATCAGTGAGTGTATGTCCCACTTCTTATCTATTCGTTAAAAACAGCATCGTTTGATCATTAAGCTTAAACTTACCATCAGTTTTGAAACATAATCTTAATATGAAGTCAGCAGATAACAGCAAACCATGTTGAATATCTTCACTAATATTCTTTGATAATCTTTATGGACAGTTCTTTGTAGTAAAAGGAAAGTTAACATTGGCGGTTCAATTGATGATAGTCGCTGCCAAACTCTAAAAGCCCCTCTTCTTTGTGCATTTAGTTTGTTAACATCTGTATCATAAAGTGTGTCAAACATAGATAAATATGTTGATATCTATAATCGAACTTTGACCTCCTCCATTAAACTACTCATTTGTAGTTAGCTTAGCCTGCTAGCTTTCTTCCCATAATGCAGAGGCCGACTTGTAGTGATAGCACTGTGGTTGTGATGTAATGACGTAAAGCCAACTCTGCGCCTTTGGCTATGTTTGCACTGGAGGCAAAAGTGGCCAAATACAACTTTTCTGCCCATATGTGAGCCTTATCTGTCTTTTTATGACAGTCTGAACAGCACAAATCTGTTTTTTTTCTTTTCAAATCAGACCCAGGCCACTTTAATATGTGGTCTTAACTATATATATATATATATATATATATGTATTTTTATTCAGAGTGACCTCATTCTGTACGGTCATGTCAAATTTCATCCATCTTTTACATTATTGAGTTAACCCCTCAAAGCCTGTTGTATCATATTTGATAAATACTTTTATGATACCTCTATCTAATCAATATGATCAACAAATTACAAAAAAAAACATCTGAACACAATCAGATAAATGATAAAAATGCCCCTAAGTGGATTATCAGTTGCCAAGAACAGCTAATGTATCAAATGAGATACAACAAATATATGTATGCTAAATTTTATGGAACTTTTGATTTGTTTGGATTTCAGTAGAAAGTGAAATAAACTTTTCAGCTCCAAAAAATTAGAATTTTCTGGCCGTAATTTGTGTTTTCAGGCTTTTAAAGGGTTAAGACAGATGTCACAAATCTGTGTTGGAGGATCGCAGCAGGATCCGATATAAACAGTGGATGAAATAATTATGGATAAACTCTGTCAGTGAAGCCCCTCACACTACAATCCAGCCACTCCTGGCTCAGATGCCACACCCACCTCTGTACAGAGGTAGCAGCCACAGCTCCACAAGAGGCCATTGTTAAAATGCATGCTCTCTTTTTTTTCCTCAATCTTCTTCTTCTCCTTATCACTTTGTCATAATTTTGACAACTCCAGTGGCACAGCAGCTTCAGGACACGCTGACATGTGCAGCTTCCATATTTACTTAAAAATATAGGTTAAAATTGCGTTATGCTGCTGTGTCTGACAGGATTATCAAACGTGTTTGACTTCTCTAGGATCCAGCTCCAGACAGCAGGCTGGGTTGTTCTGGTCTTTGGCTCTGGCAGAGAATCTTCTGTGTACTTCAGATTGTATGCTAAGCTTTGCCAACTAGCTATTTGTAGCTTCTAATTGTTGATTCAGTCTTAAAATCAGTACTAATCCTACAAAACTAATCAGATTTCATTGTGTATTATATTACTGTAGGTTAACTTCAGTTTTTCCTTTATGCCCAGATGGAGTTGACTTGTGTATTTTTGAGTAAGAAGTGAACTTTAGGGGAATGGGTTGCAACGCTGCACTTACCATGTTTGTGTGTGAGGCTTTCGTCTAATGCAGACGGCCTGGGTTCGCATCCGATATGAGGTCCCTTTGCTGTTGTCCTCCCCTGCTCTCCAACCCACTGTCCAAGCCTATGTCTTTTCATCATCAATAAAGGCCAATAAGCCATAAAACATCTTGGAAAAAAAAGTCAATTTTAAAGTGTTTGCTCTTATATTGATTCTTCTTGGTGTGGTCTGAAATGTTTTAATATGACGTTTATCTCATTGGTTTCAGCGTGTGGTGAAGGCCGACATCGTGAACTACAGTCAGGACACCGTGGCCAGGACAGTCAACCCTCCTCGCAGCTCCATGTGTGTGGTGCAGTGACCACCATCGACACTTAACATGAACACCAAAAAAACCACACACTTTAAGATGTAATGTTGTCTTCAGTCAGTATTCCTGCTCTTTCAGGGTGTCCGGGGTGACTGGATTAAATGTGTCTGTACTTTTGTGAGTGTCAGTTGTTTGAGTGATTTGAAGAGCAGACTGTGTGGTTGTGGAGGCCTTGGCCTGTAGTTTGAAAATCAAGCAGGAATGATTTTAAAGGGTGGTTGACCAAAAGGAAACAGGACCTCTGTTTCCCTAAGTTTACAAGCAGCTATTATTTTATTGCTATGACTTGTTATAAAGAATTATGAGGACTAAAGTTAATTATTTCATTTATGTGGTAGTGAAGTTGGTTTAGAGGATAAATAACTGCTGTCATGAGTCGCTCTGGTGATTGAGAATGTTTTTATACACAACTTAGTTTATCTTGGTTTATTCAACACATCTGTTTCATGATCGGATACTGCTTTATATTTCTATTTATAACATCTGTTAAACACGACTGCAATGCTGATTTATTTGAGTTAATGGAATAAAAACAGGGAAGCGGAACTACTAATTCCCTGTAGGACTTTTCTTCTTTTCATTTATGATTGTGGTGCTTCTCAGTTAAAAAGCATGGTAATTGAATTTAAGGCTGGAGATATACTTGCAGTTAAAGCTAGTGTATTTGTACGTGTCTGGCTTCGTCATGTGAGTAATTTTAATTATACTTTACTCTGCACAGTACACATTAAGAGTGCACAGGAAAGAGCTCAGCCATGTACAACAATCTTATTACATGAATAAAAACAACCAACGTGGCAACACTTGAGAGGATGACAGTGATCACATAATAATGATAACAAAACACTCAGTTAGCACTGTCTGCCCTGAGCTCATCTGTTCATGGGTGCAACACCCTTAGTTTTACAGTTTAAAGTTACAGCTAACAGCTTGTTAACTGGTGAAACTCAGGTGACTGTGCTCAGCGATGTCAGTGATACAGCAGGTGTTATGAACAATGGTAAAAAGTACTTGTGAGATTTGACTTAAACGAACATCTAATGTAAAAAAAAACACAGCCATCGCAATGCTTATTTCAGTGACATGTAGTCCTCAGCTATTCTTTATCATTAAGTTCATAGCACTCTCAGTTAAGAATAGTTGAATTTTTGGAACACCACTTCTCTTTTCGGTGTCACTTCTGTGCTGATCAATTAAATTCAAGAAGGGTTGAACTTCTAATACTAGCTATGTCAACATTCTGGCAGAGGGGAAACTTATCTGACTCATTTTTTTCGAGTGTACAGTGTCGAAGTCTGCAGCTGCTGCTAATAACAGGACATGATTCCTTTACTTTGTTTTCATGTATCCAGGATTTTTCTTTCCTGAATAAAAGTACATTTCAGGCGCAGAAATATTTTCTTAAGGTAGTGGATACTTAATCAAGGAGAATAGTTTTCACCCTAATCAAGCAACAAGCACTGATGAGAAAAGCACTAAACTAAAGCACATATTTACACCCCTGTGATGCTTCACCTTCATTATGAACATCACAGAGATGGAACGGGGGGACAAATTGATCCTCTATCTGCTCCATCACCAGAGGTACTATCAGAGATGCAAGACTGGAGAGAAGAGGCACCCAGACTCAGCGAGTGGTAGGAGCAATGCGAGTGAGCGTTGCTGCTTTTGTGTGTATATGGAGGTACACTGTGCAACAGCTTGAATTGATGCAGATAGTACAGACGCACAGAATTAACCTGAATATCTTGAGGTGTAAAGATGACGGAGGCAAAGGTGCTGTGAAAAGGGCTTGAGATTTAGGGGACTGTCTGCTCAAAACAAAAAAAAAAAACATTTATAAAAATCAAAACATAATAAAACAAAATGGCCGTACACACTGGCTTGTACATGACTGAATTGCACAGGTTGACAAGCTCCCTTATTGCCCTAAAAAAACATCACTCTCGTTTCCAATCCTTTTTTTTATCCTAAGACAATCTCTTTAGAAGAACCCTCATGTTCAGCTGGTGTTGGAGACATGCTTGTGGCTGTGCAGCAACAGTGACACATCACACATATTGATGATTGTAGACTTGGTCAGCTGATGCGCCAAATTAGCACAGGGACCTGTTACAGCCATCTTGCATACACAGTTAACAGCAAGTGTATCTCCAGCCTTATAAGTTCTACTGAACTGAGATGAATCTGTTCTTTTGAATTGCCAATTACAGGCTTGCGCTATTAGTATTTGATGTAATTTGTACTGTCAATTTACAGAGAAATATAAATCTACAATCATTTTTTTCTTTATCCTTTAAGATTACAGACAGATGACTTTTATCCCTTTAACAATATCTCTGTACTCCAGATGTTTTTTATAGTCTATACTTTGATCAGTTTCATACTGAGAGACATTCCAGGGTTAGTCCTGCTAGAAGAAATAAAGATGCTGTATTGATAAAGTGTTGATCAAGCTCAATGACTCAGGAGAAACCTGGAAGTCAAGCTGTGTGTGAGCTGAAATGTACAACATTTTAGTAGCCTTATTCAACTGTCCGTTATAGAACAGAAGTTTTCTCTGAAGGTTTGCTCTGAGGCATGAAATGCATCATAGGATCTTAATTTCAATTACATTTAAATACCCTGTTATACAGTATGTGTATGTAGAGGCAGATAAGCTATCATATGTGTCATCAGTTTTCTCAGAGTAGTTACTACATGTTGGCATGAAGTGATTTAACATGTTATCCATCTCCCAAAATATCTGCCATATCTGTAAAAGCTGTTTGTAAAATAAAAACATCCTCCGCTGCATTTCATACAAGAAACTGACCGAATGCGTTCTGTAATTTCTACTCACGTAAACAACTGTATGCTAAAAATATCAAAGAATGTACAGGTTAGAGTGAATGTTTAGATGCTGTAAATCAAGTACACAAGTTTGTGTTTCTCAATAAAGACATCATGGAAACATAAATGGTTCATCCAGCTAACTATTTCTTCTAAACTTTTCTTTCACTTCATATAACCAGGAAGTCACCTTAGATTAAGATTACTCTGTGGAACGAGAACTTGCCAGCACATCTTACAGTTTAACTGGACTTGTGGTAGGTTATGTAACACATCAGCAATACAGAAGGTAAGAATAAAGATAAGGGGCCTCTTCTCTGAGCTCAAACTCTCAATATAATAATAAATTTCATGTTTTAATATCGGCCCTGCGATCGGTTGGCAACTGGTTCAAGGTGTACCCTGCCTCAGTGTCAGCTGGCTCCACTCCCCACAACCCCAAAAGGGAAAAGCTGTTTAGATAAGGGATGTATGTATGTTTTAATTTCAAACTATGGTATTGGCCTTTGTAGATATTTTTACTTATTACAAGCAATTCAGGACCTGATTTTTGCTATTTATGTCCCTGCACTGGTGACAGCCGAGGCCTGAGGAAATATGTTTTGTGTTGTCTGTCAGTTCGTCCCTCTGTCTTTCATTTGATTGCAATATCTAAATAATGCTATGGGGAATGCCTTCAGACTTTGCACAAGAGTCCACTTTGACCCAAAGGTGAAGTAATTTGATTGTGGAGGTCAAAGGTCAAGATCATTTAGCAGAATTTTCATCCTATGCTTGTATGACGACAGACCTGTGGCACTGACGTCACATGTCATGAAGACCTTTGAGAGGCTGGTTCTTCAGCACCTGAGGACTCTGCTCACTGCTTTCCAGGATCCCCTGCAGTTTGCATACCAGCAGCACATCAGCGTGGAGGATGCCATCATCTTCCTCACCCACAGGGCCCTGTCACACCTGGAGAGGCCAGGGGGCACTGTGAGAGTCATGTTCTTTGACTTCTCTAGTGGCTTCAACACCATCAGGCCCTGCCTCCTGGGGGAAAAGCTGCTGGACATGCAACTGCACCCCGACACCACAGCCTGGATACTGGATTACCTCACAGGCCGGCCGCAGTACGTCAGGGTGAATGGCTGCACCTCTGAGGTGGTAACAAGCAACACCGGAGTACCCCAAGGAACTGTTCTGGCGCCCTTCCTCTTCACCCTCTTCACTTCAGACTTCCGGTTCAACTCTGGTTCCTGTCACCTCCAGAAGTTTTCCGATGACTCCTCCATTGTTGGATGTATCACCGACAACAACGAGGGGGAGTACAGAAGACTGATCGAGAGCTTCATCACATGGTGTGACAGCAACAACCTGAAGCTCAACATCAGCAAGACCAAGGAGGTGGTGGTGGACTACCGGAGGAGCAGGAGGTCCCCTGCCCCCATCATCATCCAGGGGGAGGAAGTGGAGAGGGTGGACTCGTACCGGTACCTCGGGGTCCACATTAACGATAAACTGGACTGGTCACACAACACAGACGCCCTCTTCAGGGAAAGGACAGAGCAGGCTGTTCTTCCCGAGGAGACTCAGGTTGTTTGGCGTCTGCAGCAGGCTCCTGAAGACCTTCTACCAGTCTGTGGTGGCCAGCGCACTCTTCTTTGCTGTGGTGTGCTGGTGGGGTGGCATCAAGACTGGTGAGGTCAACAGGCTCAACAAACTGGTGAAGAAGGCCCGTTCTGTGGTGGGCCTTCAATTGGATAATCTAGAGACTGTGGCTGAGAGGAGGATCAAGGACAAAATCATGTCGATCCTGGACAACCCCTCTCACCCTCTCCACGACGAGCTGTGGGACATGGGCAGCTCATTCAGCCAACGCATCATCCCCCCCAGAAGCAGAACGGTAAAGACTGATGGCGGTGGGCACAAAGGAGCGCCAAGTGCTCCTCTGCGCCCACAACAGCAGTGGAGGCCACAGTATGTCACTGCACTGAGACTTCCCCCCCCCCCCCCCCCCCCCCCCCCCCCCCCCCCCGAAACAGCAATTCCTTCCGGACTGGACCCAAGCAATATGACACTGGACTGCACTTTAATATATTTACAGTCATCCTCCATATGCTCCACACCAGCTCTATCCATACTGTTAACTTAATTAATGCACCTTATTGATTAATATCCCTGATCATGGTTTACTACTCAATTACTCTAGGTAAATAATTTGCAATGTTACTGTATGATCAATAACTGCTGTTACATTTCACATTGTCACTTTAATATCACTGTCACTTTATCTCTGCTGCACTGCACAGGAGGCTCAGTTGTCCTGAATGACACTTACTGCGTTAAATTAGTATATTAGTATGTTAGTATGTTAGTTTGATAATTGAACGTCACTTACTCTGTTAATTTAGCATTTTAGTATGTTAGTTAATTTGATAATTGAACGACACTTACTTTGTTACTCTGTTAATTTAGTGCTTTAGTATGTTAGTTAATTTTGATAATTGTAAATATCTTCTATTCTTTTGATCTCTGTCTTATTCAACGCATGCTACTATCCCTGTACATGCCTGTACTGCTGCAATACCAGAATTTCCCCTTTGGGGATCAGTAAAGGATTATCTTATCATCTTATCTTAACTTAAATTTTGTATCGAAAATTTTTCAGGAATTTAATTCAAACTTCGCACAAATGTTCACCCTGAGCATTAAATAATATTTTTGAAAGCACTTGGAGGCTTGTGATTATACCTTACCTGTGAACATGACATCTAAAGACAGTTTTAAGGTATTTTTGCCCGATTTTACAGTAATATCCTCTCTTACATACTGATGTTTTTAGTAATATTACAAAGTCAAAACCTGATTCGATAGGGCCTAATGGTTAGCCCTTGCGCCTGAAAGCACTACCGCACAAACTCTGTAATAGAGTATAGTAAGAATTAGTAACACTCAGTGATTAAACTGGGAGTGGTGCTGTGAAGAGCTTTAAGTACAACCAGAGGAATTTGTTTGGTATTCTAAACTGAACAGGAGGCCAGTGTAATGATGCTAGTATAGATATTATATGATTCCTTTTTTACGTGCTGCAGAGCAGTCATGCTGCAGCATTTTGAACCAGGTGTAAGCACTGTATGGATGCTTTGTTGATTCCAAAATACAAGAAACTAGAAGGCACTCAGAGAGCTCAAACCTCTGCCAAGGTAGCTCACATGTAACTGTTATATCTATAACGGTAGTTCCATGATGAAGTTACCATCATAATATGATTCCTTGACCCTGAAAATCCACACCTAGCATTTAGAATCATGTTGATATCATTATTACTAAGACAGTTATTGAGCAAAATGATTGTTCGCTAATGGCGGTTACCACCAAAATCAAATCATTTTCAAGTAGGGCCTTTACCAACATGTCCTGAAAATTTCAATAAAATCCGTGTTGTAGTTTTTCGTCGAGCCTGGAGGATATCAAGGCATGAATTGGGGCAGATTACAAGATTGCAAGTCGGACTGCAGTGGAAAGAGCCTCATTATCATCCCTTGCTTTTGAATGATATCTGAGGAGTGCTGTTAGGGAATTTTCTAACAGATGTCCTCCCTGACTCAAGGATGAACTGATTGCATTTGGGAGTCAAAGGTTAAAGGCCATTGAGTCTTGCTATCATCCCTTGCTTGTGAACCTGACATATCCAGGCCAGTAAGACCCTTAGATGTACTGATTACAGGTTGGATATTTGGGTCTCATGATCATTCCTTACCTATGACCATGAAACCCCAAGAACATTTTGATATACTTTCCTCAACTTGAGCACGAATTAAATGATTATTTTGGCCTGTGGTTAAAGTCATAACATCTTTTACTTTAAAGGTCTTTGAGTGTTCAGATTATCCCTCGCTGTTCTCTCTTCCCATGTAGCCCAATAAAATAAGATTTTCATCTTGACATTTCAAGTGATTTTTTTCACATTTAGTGAAGTATTTTGTGGAGAAGTTAGATAACCACTCTTAGTAAGAGTTCCTGCAGCATGGACATGCGCAGGTCTTTTCATTGCTCTGCCTTTGTTAGCATGTTGCCTCTTTTGGTGTCACTGCAATAATTCACTCCATGCTGAGAGCACAAAGAGAAGGGATCAAGCCCCGAAGGTGCTCATAGAAGCAGCAGATGATGGGAACTGGTCTGTAGCTGATGAGGGCATTGCAGATTAAGGATCCATGTGTTGAAATTTAAGCATAAGGACTGAAACTTGAACACCCCAGAGATCCCCTTCTATACAGGCTAAGCTAAGTCTCTGGTAGCTAATGAGCCACCTGGTCTTTGTTCAGTAAATCTTCACTGAAACAGGCTGTAAATCCACTCTGGACAGATGATACAAACAGCTTTATAGCCTGTTGTAAGCTGTATTAATTAATCACTCGAGCAGGTTGGCCTTTTGTTGTTGTCACACACAGTGTAAGAGGGCTCTGCTTTGCTGTTTGCCTTGTTTTCTTCTGAGCTGGTGTCACTGAGACCTCAGGAGTGTTTATAAGGATTAAGAGAATTTGACACCACAAAGACAAGTGAGGAAAAAAACAATCTTTCTGAGAATGTTAGAATGTTTTATTTGCTTTTACTGTCTTTGTAATTTTCCGGTCTAATTTATGTATTTACAGTCTTCTGATTATGTTTTCTTTTATATTCATAAAGACTAACTTTGATTTCATGTAGAATGTATTGCTTAGTAATGCGTTACTTCTCTAAAATGACCACTCTTTCAGTAACGAGTAATCTAATGTGTTACTATTTCCAAACCAGTAATCAGATCAAAGTTGCTGATATAAGTCACTGTGCTTTTATTTTTTTGTCATTTTCCTTAGTAAAAAGATATATTTGCTTTCTACTTGTGTCTCGGGGAGTGACGCTGGGGATGCGACAAGTCAAGTTTTCAGCACGTGTAATAAATACCAAGGAGCCAGTGACACAAACGCAATCAACAATGGAGGGAGGAGAGAGATGTGTGTTTTCTAGCTGGAAATACAGTCATTTTGAGTTTGTGTCGGCTAAATGTGACAATATTGAGGTTCATTGTACACTTTGTGCTGGCGACAGTGCTATCTAGCTTCAGAAATACTACGTCAAATTTAAAGAAACATTTGGAGTCGCAGCACAGCACAATCAAACTTACAGAGACAGTCCCACCAGGTGGTGCGGAGCGGAGAGCTGCGACTAATGCAGGAGGCCCCCCACCAGCCAAACAATAAAAGCTGGACTTTGGTGCAAATCCAGTAAGTAGGGGAGAGATGAAGAAGTTGGTTGGGCAGAATGTTGTAGAGGAAATGCCGCCCTTAAACACGGTTGACTTGCAATATCTATATATATTGATATTGATATATTATATGTGGAATGTAACTAATAATTAACTTGTAATCTAACTTAGTTACTTTTTAAACCAAGTAATCAGTAAAGCAACTAAGTTATTTTTTAAAGGAGTAATCAGTAATCAGATTACTTTTTCAAGGTAACTGTGGCAACACTGGTTGGATGTAATTTATTAATCATGATGAGATTAAGGTCAGGCATTAAAGCACTGAATGTTTTAACTGCATCAGTCACAGCCTTTTGTGACATTTGGGTAAACTTTAGTTAAGCTGCAGTGGTGCTCTTATAGTGTCTTTCTGTTCACATTAATGGTAAAGCACTTTTTGTGTTTGTCATTGAAGTTTAAATCACTCCTTGACAGCTCAGAGGAAAAACAAAGTTTTTTTTTTACTTTTGATACTTCTTAATGAACAGACAGAGTGATCAATGATAAGATAAATAACTTTAAAAAAAATTAAAAATAACCAGTTTATTCAAATGAAAACTGACAAATGGCAAGCAAATCAACCATTTTTTTGTTGTATTAGTTGCTCAAATTAGTTGCCATTGATTGGACAAGTGGATGATACTGGCATGGCACAAACTCTGTTATTTCCACTAGCTTGTCCAAACATTGCCAACTTCTTTTTGCAGTTTAGATGGTCTGCAGTTCATTAAAATACTAACCTTGATTGAAAGTAATGTCAAGTGTAAACCTCATTTGTGATGCTCACCTTCAGTGATTAAATCTTTAGGCCCCACAGAGCACAAGGCCTCAGACAATCGTCCTCCTTCTCCTGAAGCTAAAACTGCCTCTTAAGTCTTCAGCAGACCTGAGACAAACAACCCTGCATCTCAGTGGAGGGTGAGGCTGTCCAGCTGGGGTCATTCCAGCACACGTGCATTGTCTCGCTTGAGTGGATGTCTTAGGAATTGTCTGCACTGAATTTTTGTCAGGAGCTGTCACCAGCGCTGACAGGCGAGAATTGCCCTTGGCTTTGCGGCTGTTTAGACAGGTGTTTTTGCAAAGAAAACAACTTCAGTGCAGTTCAGACGTTCAGCACTGACGTCCCTCCAAAGACGGAAGGAAAGAATATCAGAGCGGATAATGCCGGGGAAGGGTGAGGCTTTTGACAGATTTGTAGAAGTCAAGAGTGATTTGAGTCTAAATGAATTTGTCTACCTGTTTCCTCGGCAGCTCAGTCAGTGTGAATCATTTTGTGTGTTTTCTGTTTGCTCACTTTCTATTTGTTTGAGTACACATACCAATGAAGATGCAGAGGCAAACAAACAAACTGTAAGAAGTATTTGTTCATATTTAGTTAACCGCAGTACTCATATTAAATTTGCTCACTACTTTGTAGTCTCAAAATAAGTGCTGGTTTTGCAGACATCCAGAGCACTTCCTCTCTCAGTGAAGGCTTCTTCTTTAAAGTGTTAGCATGGCAAATTTGGCAGGATGGAAAATATATGAAGTTCTTATAATACATTGACATATTTGTTTGTTTCAATTCTTAAAGAGACTTTGGAAAAACCTTATTGTGCACATTGATATTGTTCAGAATGCTGGCATTTCTGTAGATTTTCGTCCTGGCAGTGGTTTAAGGGGAAGGATTCTCCACTATTGCAGTATGTAAACATACATTAAGTGACATTATGGCAAAGACTTTGTTGTTTAAGTTATACAAATAATGTCCCAGGTGTTGTGTAAGAGGCCAGTGCCTCAGTTTGTACTTTACATTTATATGACTGTATTTCCACAGTTGGGATGTTAGCTTGTTGTTTTGCATAGATGAAACTTTAAAAGGCTGTACTGCAGCTCCACACAGAAGTCATACTAGTTTACACTTTTTTGCCCTTCAAAGCTACATTGTAATGTGACATAAAGTTAGCAGTAAAATGATGGAGGTTTCGTCATTTTGGAACAAACTGTATTTAAGAGTAAGGAAAAGTTTAAAGGAACACTCCAACATTTTTGTTGTTTTCATGTCTTACCTCACTCCAGAGTCCATGACAAGCAGGTAGACACCATTCTTTTGATCGTGCGTCCAGAAAGAGACGGCCAAAGCTCTCCAACCGCTAGTTAGCTTAGCTCAAACGCCAGGCGTATACAGGTAGTGCTTTAGCCCGCCTCTGCATGAGGTCATCAGATCACTCCAGACGGTCCTGTGTGCCTGTTGTTATGTTGTTAATCAGTTCTCATCATTCACTTAGAAGAGCTGTTCAAAAGACTAGACTCGTTTGAGAACATAACATCTCTCACGAAAACCACCGCTGAAGTAGGCCAACAAAACAAAGCCTCTGTTTAGGAGTAGAAGATAATATGAAGACAGTAGAAGACAGTGTGACATAAAGGGTAAAAAACAAGTAACAACAGGCACACAGGACTGTCTGGAGTTATTTGATGACCTTAGGCAGAGGCAGGCTAAACTACCCTTATACTCCCAGCGTTTGAGCTAAGCTAACTAGCGGTTGGTGAGCTTTGGCCGTCTCTTTCTCGTTACTGGATGCACAGTCAAAAGAATGGTGTCTACCTGCTTGTCATGGACTCTGGAGTGAGGCAAGACACGACATCAACAAAAATGTTGGAGTGTTCCTTTAAAAATCACGATGTGTGGAAATATTTGCTGGATGAGCATTAGCTTTATAATTCTGGTATTGTGAGAATTATTTGTTATTTCTTTACAAACAAAAAAACTGTATTCACCCAAAAAGCACTGAAGTACATAATCTGCTCCATATTGCTAAGCCCCGGGCAAAAGCCCCTACTTTTTCTCACTCTTCTTCCTCGCCTGTGTATCTCATCGCTAAAACTCTGTGATGACAGTCTCAAGAAACCGCACACGACAAGCTGGTAAGAGGGCCATAGTTGTGGGTTGTGCTTTCTTATTTCGTGTGTGCAGAACAGGGCCAACACCCTCATGATTACCCACTCACCCTCTTCCGTTTTCCACCTGTGCAGAGTGCCAGACCCACAGCGTTGAGCGAACGGGCAGGACTGAGTCAAGTCCTGTGATGAGCTCCAGTCACCCCCCCATCCCTGGTCCCCATACTGGCTCCTTCTCTGTGTTACACGACTGACAGGCAAAACGATGGCGAGGCCGAGCTGAGCAGGGCCAGAGCTGGCATCCAGTTATTCAGAGCCCAGAGGAGAGCCAGCAGAGTAAAAGTTCCCAGGGTACTTCAGAGGATCGCTCTTTTTCTGATGTCTGTGGGTGTCCCTGAGTGTGTGTGTGTGTGTGTGTTTGTGTTGTTGAAGATTGTGTAGACTGTCCTGGTAGGTGCCATGAGTCTGCTCCAGCTGAAAGGCACATGATTTATTTTAGGGGCAGAGGATGTGGGCATTCAGAGGGGTCATATTTATAGTCCGCTGGTCTGGTGAGAAGAGCTGCCAGTAAAAGCACAGATTCTGAGAAAGAGGCACGGGGACAGAAAACTCAAAGTCTGTCTCTCCTTAGAGGCCATGGATGAATGCTATTTCCAGTGGGCTGTAGTAAGAGCATTAAAAATCTGAATAGGTCTTATGTGTGATATTAGATGAAGAGGAAAGGAAGAAACTAAAAAGCAAGAGCCACTTTATTGCTTGATTCTATTAATGAGTGTTTTTTAGCACAAGAACATTTTTGTGGTAGTTTTTTTTGTTTTTTTTTACAGGCAGCAGCATTTGTGTGCTGCTCATGCAGTGCATTAAACATCAACATGGCGCCTTGTATTTTATTTTAAAGCCTGATTTGAAAACAAAAATGACATCTCAAAGCGAAAAGGCACATATCATTTGCATTTATTTTTGCCATAGACCAATCAGATTAAAGAGTGCAAAACTCTGTAATTTGAATACCTAAGCTGTGTTTCCACCAAGCAGTCTGGTTCAGTTCTGCTCAGTATGGTACACAATCACAGGTGTTTCCACTGTCGAAGGAGATAAGGGACCCAGATAACTGACCCCTACTGTCTAACTTTTTGGCATCCCCCTGTAAGAGTGGCGAGCACACCAAACCAAGTTAATGCCATACTCTTCTTCTTTATTTAATTTATTTACATTTAATGATGTAGAATGATAGAGAGGCAGGCAAATAGTGAAAGGGAAAAGAAAAATGATGACAATAATTTTGTCATAGAATGCAGGTGATTTTTGACTTGTCCACTAAGACCCTGTTTACACGTCAACGAAAACAGCTGAACAGGGAGAGTTTTCCTTGCGTTTTCACCTCCTGTTTACACGAGAATGGTGCCTGGTGTGCCTGAAACCACAAACTTTGAAACCAAGGTCCAGAGTGAAAAGTTTTGAAGAAATTTTCGGATCCGTCTCCATGAGAAAATGATGATGTCACTGCATGCGCAGTCCTTTTTCTGATAAAGGTTACGTGCGCATCCCAGGAACAACAACAGCTTCGGCCATCTACTGAGCAACATGTGTGCTGCTTACTGTGCTGGATTTGTTATCCAGGTAGGAATATCCAGACACATTTGTTGTCCAAAAAAGAAAGTCCTGCGTCTTCGGTGCATCCACTCGCCATTGTTGTTTGTGAAAATTTTCTCTTCCCCAGAAAGCGTACACATGTTGTGACACTGCTGTTTCACTACAAACCTACATCACCTTCTACTGGCCTGACATGCACGCTACAGCGTTTTCATTTGTTCTCGTGTCTTCGTGTGAACATGGAGCACTTTTGAAAATGCAAAGGAGAAACCTATCTGTTTCTGGTGACAATGTTGTCGTGTAAACGGGTCTTAAGCTGTTTGTGAGTTCTTTTTTTTTTTTTTACCAAAGGGGGATAAAAATGTCCTGACTTTACATTAGCATGGAAGCAACAGGCATTGTGAGTGGCTGTGGCATGTTTGCAAATAGATCTTCCTCTGGGTAAGGGTAGGGGGGCACTCTATGCTTGGTCATTTAATGGTATGTAAGATTCCACAAACCCTGGCTGCAGCTCAAGTCACACAGAAAGTAAATACAGAAACTTTGGTTTCGTGAAGAGAGCCATCTGTAAGAGACCAACAGCTGATCCTGTCATGCAAAAGACCCTTTTCTTTATCCATTTTGAGGACCATCATTGACTTTGCAGCTGCATCACTACCTGATTTTGTGAAGCAATGACTGGGCAAGTGAAACTGGTTAGTGTGTGCGTTAGTCGTGCAATAAAAAAATTAAGTACTTAACAGCAAATGTGTTTTTATGTATTGCATAAAAGTACACACTATATGTACAATATATACTACTTTTTTTTGTTTATTGTCCACCCTACACGAATCAGGACCCCTGCCACCCCAAAAGAAGTTTGGATGTGCCCCTGCTCATTTAACCCAAAAAAAAAATCAGTATTGTCACATTATCCTGACCAGCAGTAGGACAGGGGGCATTATGAATGACATTTGTGTCTGCTTGTGGACAAAATAGGCAAAACAGATAGGCAATGGTTTAAATTCACCTGAGTCAGGGTCAGGCAATGTTTTGTGTGAAAATTTAATGCATTGGTCAACACCATCCATTCAGTACTTGCCTTCAGAAATACCCAATGTATACACATCAGGTTCATTTCATGTCCCCAGAATTAGCCCAAAGCTCCTTTCCTATCCTATCATAAAATGAAATCAAGATGATTGTGACTCAGACTGTGTGTTTTTTTTAGAAGGACTACTTAACAGCTTAAGACGGTGCAGTTTTTAACATTTACACCAATGATTCAATAAGTTTGTGATGTATTTTTGTCACATTTTCTTTAAATGTTGGCACAAAGTAGAAGTGGTTAGATTTTGGTAGTGATTCATATCCAGATGCAGATTGAAGATTTTTTAAAGAATTTCTTTACAGTGTGAGGTAGGGCAGTTTTCAACATTTTTGACAATAACAAACACAAAAATGTTGAAAACTGCCCTGATGGAGATTTGCGCTCTTAGAACACTTTATTTTAAACATTTGATTGATAATCTGTTGAAAGACACTATGATATCATCCTGTAAAAATGGCATTAATGGTCCAACACATTAGCACTAACTCTCCTCAAAGCACCTGCTTTCAGCCTGTGCCAACTTTTAACAAAGACTTGGCCCCTACATGGGTGGGAGCAGAGTTGGGTGTCACTACTCACCTTATGTGCTGGAAGATAAACTGAACAAAAAGGAGTTTATAAGCACACAGAGAATATAATCGGGGGGCAGATTACAATGCAATTACTCATCTCTGCTTCTGTGTGTCTCCTTTGCTTTGTGATTCCTCAGCCATTGTTCCCGAAATAGTTTGGATACAAAACCTGATACCAGACCTATTCAGCTTTTTAAGTGCTATTCATTACGACCTGGTGAAAATAGTATTTATTATGGCTGAGATGACACACTGAGGTTTTTCAGAAGACCACTTAAGAGATGGTCACGATATTAAAAAGTGTGAATATAGATGAAGATGTTCCACTGTGGCGTGTCTTGAGGAAGGAAAGAATTGCTCCAGGAAAATATTGTCATGGCCAAAATGAACTAAGCTTTCTTGCTAATTACAGAGGAAATATCCCTGCTGGATTTGTGGAGGTATGCTAATTCCATGTTGACATGTACCTCAGATTATGTCCCATTTAACGTGCAACAGAGTGGAACTTTCACTCCATATCTGACTGGAAAATTCATCCAGTGTGGAGCCTCAAAAATGAGTCAGGCCTCAGTCACCTTTGTAGAGGAACAATAAAGTGTGAAGACGGCAAGTAACGCAGCACAAGTCCATGTTTATTGACACCCATGAGTGACTGCCTCAGGTGTTCATTTCTCTCAGGGGGTGAAAAGAAATTCTGCTGAAAAGTGTTGAAAGTGTGTGGTCTCTCTGTGAAGAACAAAAGGCACAGGAATACGAATTGTTCCACCAGGTGTCTTTTCGAACGGCCTCATGATGTGTACAGAGACTACATATCATCAGTGAACCTCCACAGTGTCAGCTTTTCAGGAATCCAGAAAGACGGCTTTTATTTTTAGCTCCAGAGAAAAACATTTCTCATGCTATCCAAACAGATTAGACCCCAGAGCTTCAACAATACGTTCAGCTCAACAAAGAACAATAAATGAAACGCTACATTTATCTGAAGAAAACATAATAATCACCAAAAGTTTAAGGTGATGAGTTTGTCTCTGGATGTTTGATGAATGAAGCAAATATTTTTATGAACAAAAACAGTTATTTCTGGCAGAATGTAACTTGGCAAAGAGACATAGCAAGCTAAATGCACAGTGAGGTCAGTGAGCCTGTGGATGACTGCACTAAGGCAATGAAGAAGGTGCCAGATGATAGAGAGGGCATGCTTATGTTTGGATTTAGCTCCATTTTCCTGTGGTGGATTTCACCAATTTGCAAAAGAGTTAAACACTCTGGTCTGTTTGTGCCAGTGCTGTTTGCTCGCATTGGCAACTTAGCAAAGCTGAAGTTCTGCTGTCTCAACAGGTGAGATTCATGCACAAGGGCAGGGGTTAACTAAGTTTGACCTTGGTCCAAGTTTTTCGGACACTTTACGTCGGGCCAGAACATAATCACAGGTTATTGTATATAGATATGATTTTTAAAAATGCTCCCCTTGTTTTCTTAAATAAAGAGTTGATTTAGCCTCTTGAAGCATTAAACAATGTATTTGGGATGGAGAGAGAGCGGGAGTGATGAGAGAGTGAGAGAGCGCTGGAGCGATCAACACTTTGGGCCTGATCTACTGAGATCCAAAATAACGAGTGCTAAGTTGCGTGTGCAAACTAAAAAATTGCATGTGCTATTAGTGGGTATGTTGCGGGTGATCTACTATGACTGCGTGTGCAATTTATGACAGGTGCAAAAGTAGTGCGGACCGCCCCCTTTAAAGAGGATTTTGCGTATGCTAATGACTGTCACCATGGAGAGTTTGGGAGAGCAGAGTGGCCCTAATTGAAAAATAAAGTTTAAAGCCACTGAGTTGGAGGCAAATGAACTTACTTGTTTGACATTTTGACGAACAAGGTCGCCACTTTTCTCTCATGCCATTTTTTTATCTGTCATTTTAATTTTACTTTTCTGATTCCTATTAAACATAATCTAAATGACAGCATTCACATAGTTACACAGCTTCATCATTAATAACCTCTCATTTGAAGTGCAGTCTTACAGTTACGGACACACAGACCGCATGGGTACTCTTGCCTTTTACGCACTGACAGCGTCACACTCTCCACTGCACAGTTTCTAAACTCACTGTCAGTGCGTGGAGAGTGTGACGCAGTCAGCTCTGAGTAAAAACAGAGTGATTATGGCTATGAAGGGGTTTTTTACATGGGTCAAATGACCTCCTCTACGATGTAGAGCGCAAAACAGAGAGGGTTTACTTTACGCGTGTGTCTGCAGGAGTATGACAGCACACTGGATGGTCCCTCTGTTTCTCGCCACAATGACTGCAGCCCCTCTGTGCGTCACGTTGTACCTTTCAAATGTGCTAAATATAGACGCAAAAACACAGAGCGTAATCAGTTGCAGGTTTGATAAATCACATTGTGGGTGCTAAATGGTCACATTTGCATCTCCTCCTCCTCCCAATTTTTTTGCACATTCTGATAATCTGCATGTACTCTGCATATTCATGAAGGCAAACACACTAAATGGATTGCGCGTGCTATTTTGCTCATTTGACAAGTCTTTGGTAGATCAGGCCCTCGGTGTCTCTATTATGCACATAATAAGAGACAAAAAAAGAATAAATCTTACATCTTTACGCTGTTTGTATTATAATACATGATAAACTGTTTATTAACACTGCACCAACACCTTCAATGGGGCCTATCAGATGGAAATAACAGTTTTCAGGACGTAGGAATTAATATATTTTTAATTTTTTATTTATTGGAATATTGAGGAAAATTCATGCCGAAATTGGCTATCAACAGCTCTCCTTTAAAACAGACAAACAATTCACAGTGAAGGTTCATGCATGTTCATGAGAAATAAAGCGTACAATTTATTGTACCCTTTCTTCTTTAATAAAAGCTCACTCAAGGTGAGCTGCTGTGGCATCAGGTCCTGCGTTATGGACCTGGGAAGAGGGGGGGTTTCAGGAAGCTGATTGAACCAGAGCAGTGTTGAGCTGTTTAAGCCCGAGGTCAGAAGAGAAGTCATCGCTGATGTTTCGTCTGAGTAAAGTCCTGTTTTCCAACTTCTCCACCATTTTAATCCACCAGAGAAAAGCCACAGCGCGGACAGGGGCTACAGAGGTGGACTTTGTGGACATTGGGAGTAAGGGGGAGGCATGGCAGGCTGAATAACAACAAGCAGAGGAGACTCAGTAAACCCGTTAAGCTTTATAACTAAGCTACGATTCAATTTGTGCTAGATTTTTTCAGCTGTAGGGCTCCGTGGACTGAAATACTCAAATAGGATAACCGATTCAGATCGAATTATCTTTACCAACAGTATAACCTTTAATGACGGATAAGCCTGAATTTTTTTTGTATTTCTGGCAGTGGTCTCATGCATTAGCACCCAAGTTTTCCAGTGGATGAACCCTTTTCATTGAAACAGAAGGCTGCATTTTTTCCAAAACTTTAACTGAATCTCTTCAGGACTTCATCCCAGATGGCAGGAATTCCATATCTTGCTGAAGGGCACCTCAGCAGGGTGGTTTTTTGGCTGTCAGGGAGAATTGAACCCAGACTCTCTAGCTGAAGTAGTATGACACCAAACACAACACCACCCTGCTGCTCCAGCCAACAACAATATATCCTCAAACGTAGGAGTAGCACGATACAGACCAGCAACGAAATGTTTAAATCAAGGGATTTTCTTCTTGAAATGTTTGAAAGAAATGTGCTTGGACAGTGCTTGGGTCACTCCTTGGTGGTAACTGACAATGTTCTTTCTCTGGGTTGCCAGTAACAAAAATCTTTTGCTGGAAAATGTAGCTGCTTCATATTGAGAAGCACGAAAGCGCTGATATAATGCGAGATGACGTTAGAATTCCCTTTCTCTGTCCAGCACAATGTGGGCAGTGTGGAAAAGCTGCACGGTGTGACTTCTTTCAGAGTATCCATCACAGCGTCACAAACCCTGCAGGCCTCACTTAGTGTACGCAGCTCTGGTAATCAAAACCAGCCTGTTCTAGGGGCTCAGAGGTCATCAGCCAAGAGGAGGAAATTATTGATGGAAATAAAGGTGCTGGATTGCCCCAAAGGTCGCTGGATGTGAAGTTTCTCGTCAGGCAGCGTTATGAACAAGGCAAAGTTGTTCGTGCCTGATTTAAGGGCTGCTTTTGTCAAAACGGACGCCAAAGATGGGCTCATGCTTTTATTGGCTGTTTAGTCTGTTTCCATTTCTTGACCTGCATTGAAGGTCCACTAAAAGTTAATAAGTCTTTAATGTTTTCTTACTTTGAAAATTGGTTACGGACAGACCGGAGCCTGTGATTTACTAACTTCAACCGCCTGAGCTGCACATCAGGAGCATTTTTTCTGGCATTATTATAACATATGAAATCACTTATAAGTAGCTACTAATTCACCAGGGTCTGTCAAACTGTTTTAATCGAGACATGGACTCATTATAAAGCGTGATGACATTGCGTGTGTGCGAGGTATGGCAGCCCGCCATAATTTGGACAGAGAAGTGGTGCATAGAAAAGCACCACAAAAGAAAAAAGGGAGCCGTGAGGGTCAAGTTCCCGTGTGCAGGCTGTTGTGTGAAGTGTCTGCTGATTGCCAGGCTGTTGTGAGGACGCTGCCGGACAGGGAGGTGAGAGGCAGGTTAATTACAAAACTGAGAGGGAAGGGTGAGGTGCTTTACAGAGCCCTTTGTGGCCTGCAGTCTTGGGTTTCCAACGCCGAGAGGGTTGAGCAAAGGGTGCTGGTGAAGATGGCAGAGGGTGACATTGTACGGGCCAAGTCTTCCCTAAAGTTGTCCCATCGATCATTTGTGACAGGAGCTGGGAGTTCCGTGTGAAAAACACTGTGACTCATGCTGCTACACCATGCAAACATTGTAGCTCCACTAAATGAGACAGTGTATAAGGCCTTAGAAATAAGAGTTATTTCCACAGGGGATTGTACAAAACGCCAGTCCCAATGAAGTTGGGACATAGCTTGACCTTGTTGCCTTTGCTTTGTAGCTTATGAATGTATTTAATCTGAAAAACTGCTTCTCTTTTACAGTTGAATGTTGTTGTACACTGCATTTTTTTCTTTTCTTATTACTTTTAATATTTTTATCACTTCAAAAGCCTCCTGTGGAGAAGTGTTGCGAATTAGCACATATGCTAAGACACTCAAACAATGCATCTGGTTTGTCCAATCTAATTGTGATGTCTACATCAAATAAACAAAATAAAAATTTGTGTGAAACAGACAATGATTTGCAAATCTGTCCGACTTTTTTCAATTGAATGCAGTACAAAGACAAGATATTTCACGTACAAGTTGATAAACTTTTTTTTGCAAAACATTCTCTCATTTTAAATTAGATGCCTGCAACATATTCTAAAGCAGCTGGGACAGCAGCAGCAAAAGACTGGAAAAGTCTAGGAATGCTTAAAACACCTGTTTGGAAAATTCCACAGGTGAACAGGTTATTTGGAAACAGTAAGTGTCATGATTGGGAATAAAATTAGCATCTCCCAAAATGTCCAGTTGTTCACAAGCAAGAATGAAGCATTCACCACTTTGTGAGGAACTGTGTGAGCAAATGGTCAAACAGTTAAGACTAATGTTTCTCAAAGTACGATTGTAAGAAATTTAGGGATTTCATCAACTACAGTTCAAGGTCGAAAAACAACAATGACTGCCCATACCCTTCGATCCCTCAGGCAGCACTGCAGTAAAATCAGCATCATTCTGTAAAGGATATTACCATGTGGGCTCAGGAACACTTTGGAAAACCACTGCCAGTAACACAGTTTGTCGCTTCATCTTCAAGTGCAAGTTAAGACTCTACCACACAAAGTGAAACCAAATATCAGCAACACCAAGAAAAACCGTCAGTTTCTCTGGGCCAAGCTCATCTGAGATGGACTGATGCAAAGTGGGAAAGTCTACTGTGCTCTGATGAGTCCACATTGCATATTGCTTTTGGAAATCATAGACGTCATGTCCTCAAGACTAAAGAAGAAAAGGACCATTCGGATTGTTATCAGTGCAAAGTTCATAAGCCAGCATCTGAAGACATGGGGTGTGTTAGTGCCCGTGGCATGGGTAACATGCACATCTGTGAAAGCACCATTAATGCTGAAAGGTACATACAGGTTTTGGAGC
This sequence comes from Cetoscarus ocellatus, assembly GCA_037902135.1. Classification (NCBI taxonomy): domain Eukaryota; kingdom Metazoa; phylum Chordata; class Actinopteri; order Labriformes; family Labridae; genus Cetoscarus; species Cetoscarus ocellatus. Next base: position 69,493 of record JBAMNC010000950.1, on the reverse strand, counting down.
AACATCTGCGGCCATCCAAGCAACGTCTTTTTCTGGGACTTGACCCCCTATTTTAGCAAGAAAATGCCAAGCCACATTTTGCACGTGTTACAACAGCGTGGCTTTGTTGTAAAAGATGTAGGCACTAGACTGGCTTCTCTGCGGTCCAGACCGGTGTAGTACATTATGAAACACAAAATACAACAGTGAGGACTCTGGATTGTTGAGCAACTGAAGTCATCAAGTTAATAACAAAGAAAAGAATTCCAGCTACAAAGCTTCAACATTCAGTGTCCTCACTTCCCAAATGCTTACTGAGTGTTATTAAAGGGAAAGGTGATGTGTCACAGGGGTAAACATGTTCCTGTCTTAGGTTTCTTTGAGCGTGTTCCAGGCATCAATTTCAAAATGAGTGAATATTTGAAGAAATAATTAAATTTATTAGTTTGAACATTAAATATCTTGTCTATGTAGTTTAATCAGTTGAATTGGTTAAAAGGATTTGCAAATCTTTGTACTCTGTTTTGATTTAAATTTTACATTGTACAACGTCCCAAGTGGAAATGGGGTTTGTATTTTCTTTATAAGTCTTTGCACCAGAATATATGTTAAGGCCCCTTTTTAATTTGATTATATGAAATAAAATGATTCACATTTATTTTGTACAGCAATGTATCTCATTTCCTCCTGTAGGCTTGAGGGAAAAAGGTCAGCAACCGCAACTCTCGGGCATGTTTGAGTACAAATGGCTGTTCTCAATGTTTCAATGATATGTCATGACCTCTAAAAACAACAAAAAGCAAAGTGTTGATAAAATACATAAGTTCTCAGATGCTCTTTGAGCCATGTAGGCGCCCAAGCTCTGCCACATAGACTTAAAAGTTGTGTTTCCATATTTTTGCTCTTCATTCATACTTCAGTTCACTTTGACTAAATAAAGATCGTCTGCACCTTCATCACTAAAGACTCAAAGCAGTGCTTCTTTTTCAGTTTTTACTCCACTTGGACAAATTGACATTTTCCTCACTCTTGTTCTATGTCTCACACACTTACACACACACACATGGAAATATCATTAATACAATCCAAATGGTTTCTTTTGGATATTTACTTTAATCCTTATATTTGCCCCAGGCCTCATGAATCCCTTCATTATTTTTCCAGTGGTAGGCCAAAGGGAGGAAACACTTGATTTACAGTCACAGAAAGCAGCTCCAGCCTGTCTCTACAGGTAGATTAACAAAAGCACAAATGCTGATATTTACTTTTTACTATTAGACCTCCATTAAGGCTCTGTACGTCTAGAGACCACTATGTTCCGTCTCAGTTTATTTTCTTGCCCCTGAACACAGAGCAGCGTTTTTTAGACTTCATTAAGTAAATGAACAGGTGTTTCCCCCCCTCAAGTCTTCATACACCACTAATGAGCCAACTTAAGTGTGTTTAAATTATTAGGCAATTAGGGACGGGAAATGTAGAAAACGCTGAACACAGGAAAACATTAGGTGAGTGTACACGCATGGCTAACTCTTACAATGTTGAGTTTTCATGGAGTAAATCAGCACGCTTCTCTGAGAGTGTTTCAGAACTTAATGTATCATTAGTGATGAGACACTTATAAAAATGGCCATGATGAAAATTATGTTCTCCTGTACTCCAATCTGACCACAGCCTTACTCATGTTCATGAACCTCTTAATTAATGGAGAGCTAATGAAAATAAAATGAGCTGGTGCCCACTCTGTACAAGGGTTATTCAAAAATATTCAGGAAAATACTCAAGTAAAATAAAATAAAAGTAAAATAAAAACAGCCATCTAAAACTATAGTATGTTTAGAAAATGTTTGGAAAAAATATAGTATGGATAGAAAAATGCCATTATTGATGGAGTTTGGAGCTACAGGGGACTGCTATGGCATTTTTTAAACTTACATATAAACACATAGGGCTCTAATTTCGTAGACCAGGCGCAGGCGGGGTGCACCTGCCCTGCGCCGCACCTGTGCCGGACCAACAGGGGTTGTCCAGAGCATTTTGCAAGTTTCGTGCAAGGCGCAGTCTGGCGCAGGGAGGCGCACCCACGTCTCTGTCTCTCCCACCGGCGCAAATGGCAGAGAGGGAGGAGAGTAGGCGTGAGTGGGTCTAACACAGCTGAGTGTAATCTTCACCAATCAAATGAACGCCTCTCCTCGCCTTTAAATGTGCCACAGGCGAGGCGCAGTGACAATTTCACCTCAGTGGCGAAGATGGTCAGAGCCGTTGTGACTTTTGCAGCAACTGGGAGAGAGCAGGGGCCACCGGGCCGCACATCGGAGGACACAACGTGCGTCACAGTGTGGACCACCTCGCGGGACAGATATAATCTGTTCCTGTGTCATAATAGGAGTACAAAATTAAGTGATAATTACATTTAAACACAGCAGCAGGCTAATCCATTCATCATGCTTGTGATCCACCTGCATTCCTGGTCTGTCATCGCCAAATAGCAGAACCTTAGGTGAAAATATATCTCCTCCTCATCCTCCTTACAATAATGTACTCCATCTTTTTAGATCACTGTGCGAATAAAGATTAAAACAGAGAAATATGGGCAATCACAGGTAAATCCTTAAGACACCGAGTGACTTACATTTATTCAGCGAGCGTCTCTCTCCTTTTTCTTTTCTATTTAATTTCCTGAGATGACAGAAGCCATATACTCCGTATAGAATGATGTGGCTGTTTGTGGTTGGCTGAGAGATGTGAACTCGTTAGTTATGACAAACGTCTCTGATCTGACATCAGATGTGACGGGACAATTAATATAGATACAAATGTATATGCTGGTTCAGATGGTTACAGTAAACAATGATTGCTGTGATTGTTTATTGCATTGAAATGTGCCTGACACTGTGGATACCTGCCTTTGAGGTTTTGGTGACCTGTGCGCACTGTGCGCCTGTCAGCCAAATTACCACTGCCCAGGGTGTGCCTCTCCTGCGCCGAGAATAGCCCAGGTTGGAGCTGGCGGGCTTTCAGCGCACCTTCCGCTCGTTTTTTGGCATGAATTTGTCTCTGTGCCAAGCTGAATCTTTCAACATCTCCCCCTAGTGTGCCGTCACACCCATCTCGGCGCAGCCGGTCTACCAAATTGCCAAATTGGCTGCGTACGGCGGTGCGCCAGACGAAATTACCACTGCGAGGGGTGCGCCAGGCTGCGCCACCCTGTGCCACCCTGAGTTGTGCCAGGAAATTAGAGCCCATAGACTATGAAATGTAAAATGTATTAACCATTTAAAGTACAGTGTTAGACACCATTATAAAATTACGATGAAGTATGAAATTATGCACAGACAATCACGTGTCAATACAGTGGTGCAGGAATGAGTCCAAAATGCAGAGATGAGTTAGCATTCAGCACTTGCTGGTTCCTGACCCTCCAGAGTGAATGGGATAAAGCCTGTTTCAGATGGCTGTCTGAAATAAGGTCCATGGTGAACACACACACATTAGATTTTAATGTTTAAGGGGAAATAATAAAATGCATCTGATGATGCTTCCTTTTGAATTTTATTTGTTGTGTGCTTAAAATGATGGTTGCAAGCTGCTCACATGGACTACAAAAATGGCCGAGGACCCGACGGAAAGCATTTCTGATTGTTTTTTGAAAAATCAATAATTCATACACTATTACCACAGCCATGAGAACCAGCTTGATGGGGTCACTTGATTATGGGGAATCTCACAAACAAGAAGTCACAGTGGAAATATTGCATTTGCGTCCAAGTTGAATGGCCATGTTGTAATTTCATAATATCTTACTAAAAGCTTTTCACTCTCGCCAGCTACATATAAACTTAAAACATCATGAGAAGTTTGTTTGTTTGTTAAGATTATCACTTAGAACAGAACATGTAAGTTTCACAATTTGTATTATCATTTACTATTTTATGATTTAGTTGGCTTGCAGCTGTGGGAACCAGTGGGATGCTAACTTCTGTGTTGGCCTAATAAAAATACATCATTCCTGAACCACTCTGTTAGGAAAATATCTGTTTTATATCCAAGAGACTGTCAAAACAGCAAGCACTTTGTAGATGGACTTACTGTGGAGCACTAGGTATAATAAAAACTTTTGCTTAAAACATTGTGGCTTATTTTGCACTTAAAGGGAAAAAATGGAATTTGTCCACCAGTTTTTTTCCTGTTTTCTAATTGGAAAAGCACTTTATGTTTACAGCAAATACCGAATGATTGCCTGTTAAATTGCAAACTGAGATGCACCTGATAGACATACAGAGAACACAGGTGTGTTAACATCCAGCTAAAAGCACCACTGTGCTAAAATATGGACAGGGGGAAATGCATCATGCACTGAACCCAATGGGCTTTTTTTGATTAGCTAATGATGGGTATTTTATTAGTTCTCTGAAATGAATCCTTCCAAATCAGTATGTTGAATGTTCCCCAGTGCCTCTAGTGTCCTCCAGTTACACACAACATGCAGAGCCAAATATATTTACACAAGCACAACATTTAACCAAGAGTAAATCTCAGGTTGTACTTTTTTGTTCATCACATCGGTGACAGGGACAGACAGCCTGAGTGTAACGTCTTCGCAGTCAAGCTTCACAGGCAGATATGCGAGGATCTGCCCATCCTTTCAAACTGAAACACCCTTCAGACTGATTAATTAAAAAAACAGTAATTAAACAAATTAATTCTGTTGCCCAGTACCAGTCCATGGCCCGCTGGTTGCAGACCTCTGATATAGATACATACGAGCTGTCTTTCTTGATTGTCAGGTTATGAAATGCACATGTCTGTAAACTTTTAGTGCCAGTTCACAAGTACAACTGCTGCAGCTAATTTTCATGGTTTTTAATGTCTGCTCATTTTAAATGTAATTCCTCCATCTCACTCAGTGCATGTAGTTAGAAGACGTTAAATTTTTGTGTTTGTTCAGCAAACACTGGATTTCCAAAATTAACTGAAAACATATTCAATCATATTTCTTAAAGTCTGTCCAGTACATCTAGATGACGGAAGCAAAGATCAATTTTTACCTGCACCCATAAGACACAAGGTATTCAGTGCCTGCTCCACAGTCTCCATGAAAGGCTTTTAGATGGAGGTAAATTATCATTAACCTGACACACCAGACGGACAGGTTCATATATCTGTCACAGAAATACTTTACTGGTCCATCTGGAGAAGAGCCTATAGAAAATGTTTTCAGGGGCAGAACCTTCAATAACAGCTGCAGCTGGTGATTGGACAATCAGTCTGCCAGTCACACTCATCATAGACCAATCCATATCAAACAAAAGTATGACATAGCAGCTAGACCCTGTTGTTAGCTGTTAGCTTAAACTACGTTTCAGTCCTATTGCCTTCCATTAAATTATGCAACTTCTATGTATCATTTACCACTTATGTGTGACATGAAGCTCATCAACAACAATCCCCACCAAGTTCTCCCGGTAAACTTCTGAGGAGAGCATATTTCACCAATCGCTGAGTAACCACAACTCTGAGCTACCACAGACTGGCATGGTTAGGATTTCTTCATTCCCACTCAGTTCCCCAGCAGTGATCCCCAGCTTCCCGACTTCTAGGATTTTATCGTCCAGAACAAAACAACATGATTTCCTATAAGAAAAGCTTTAAGTCACGTTATTTACTCCTCTTTTAAAGAAGAAATTGAGTCAATTTCTGATAAAACAGCAGATATTACTGCATCCACTGAGACTGCTTCAGAAGCTGCCATTGTTTTCAAACATGCAGTCACTTCCCGCTGTTGTCACATCTTCAGTTTCCATCTCTCCTCCCTGTTTTGACCACCTGGCTTTTGGCCTTGAAGTTGTAGGAGGTTGGAGCTTGGCAAATGGATCTGCGTGATTTCAGACAATGAATCAGGCAGATCCATCTGCACTGCAAGGTTAAATCGTAGTTAATTCATGTCAGAAGTCGCACAGCTAGCTACCTTCAGATATCACAACAAGCATGAGGATTAGGATACACTACAAATGTGCAACAAGTTAAGTGCATACATTTGCAAAACTGATCATGTTTTTTTGTTGTTTGACACAGTTTATAGCTTACTAACTTGCTTGTGAGGTAGATAGGAAGAGAGTCCATGGCAACCAGCCTAGAGAGGGTAGCTGATACAGACATTCAACTGTCAATCAATCAATTCAGCCACGGTGCATGTATTGGGTCAATTACAGTTGACTGGTTAAATTGCTGACCCATAACTGTAGCTTGACTTTACTTTGCATCGTAACATATTGACTGTGAATCAGTATACACAGTGAGATTGAAAAATTACAGCACACCCGTCATTTATATTAACAAAAATGGCCAATGTGCTTCATTTTGCGAACTTGACACACCAGATGGACCACCCAATGTATTTCACAAGTTCATCTGGAAGGGAGCCCAAAGAAGGTGTTTGGGAATCGCAGAACCTTTCAAAAGCATAACTGGCATGTCAATGGACGATCAATCTGTCAATCACATTCATTACAGGTCAATCAGATAGTGTAGTAGGCAGGTGCAACTGCTGTGGCATAAAGAACTGAACGTAAGCCCCTTCATAGAACAAATTGTTGGCAAAACATGTCAAAAGTGGAGTGAAAATATCTTTCCTGTAGAGAAGTTTGTATTGTTATTTGTTTTTTTCATTTATTAAAGAAATGAGGCCCAAATCTGTTAAAACTGCCACTGAAACTGTAAGCATTTCTGCTAATCTCTGTACGAGTAGTCATTTCTTGATGTCGTCTCCTGCTTTAAAGGACTCTGATGGGGCCGTGCCGCTTTGGGACGCTCGCAATCATTGTAGATCTGAGCTTGGCAAGAGGGAACTGTCTGATTACAGAAATTAAATCAGGCTGATCTATCTGCACTGCAAGGTTATCATTTTGCGGGACAAGAGCCAAATAACAGTCCCTTTTAAATGTATGTGAAAAAGGATTAAATAATGCTATGTTGTCAGCATTTTTTGGCACGATAAGACTTTTGGTTTCAACGGGTTCCTAATTTTGAAATTCAACATTTAAGCCTCTTTCATCCAGAGCTAATATCTGAAGCTCTAGCTGATGAAACCTTATGTAAACCCTAATTTCACTGTGAAAATGCTCCACTTAGTTCAGCCTGTAACGTGAGACATTTTCCATGAAGTACTTCATTAGGCTGATTTAGCTCGAAGCAAACACAAACAAAAACATGTGACGTGTGCTCTGACAGACGAGCGCTGGTTGGCACTTCGACGGCTTGCTGTGTCTCAATAATTCACCACGGATCACAGTTGGTGTATGAAAAAGAGAAACGATGTAGCGCTCTGGGAGGAAAAACCTGATCCGTCTCCTAACAAGGGGGAAGTGTGAATATGACAAAGCCGTCCCATCTGACACCACAACCCAACAAACAGCCATCTGTCATCATTATAAGTGGTGCCTGATGTGCTGCACTTAAGAGGCACCTTGAATCTTTCATGCTCCACCGCCAATTAAGCTGGACCAATTATCCTCTGAATTATTGAGTCAATTTTAGACCTCCTGATCACTTATTCATAAACAGACCAATGGCTGTATTTCATAGTCAAAGGTGGCTCTGATGAAGAAGGGCAAAGTGTCCTCGCTGTGTTACTTATTCATACATTTTGATGAGCTAATCCTGCGTCTTCGTGTCAGCTATCTGCCATCGCTTCCCCCCTTTAGCTACACCAGCTCTTTCCTTATTCATATTCCTGGCATCAGACAATAGGGACCTCTTCAAACTCCATAGCGGATAATCCTCTCCCTGCAAAAGTCACCTGTCTCGGGTGTATGAAGAGAGAATGTCATCTGAAACACTATCGACCCTGCGAAAAAGTATGTTCCTCCTTTTTGTTCGTTTGACAGGACTTAACACCACTTTACAGGCTTTCTGACAGGTTCCAGGAGTTCCATTTTCCACCTTTATGAACACAGGGGTGTGGAAATTAAATCATGCGACAGGAGATTTGATTACATGTAATATTCATTTTAACAGGAGTCATTAATATCTGTGGTATCCTATGACTAATCCCAAAACTGGCACAAAGAAGGGGTCAGGGGGCATGGGGAGGAGGTTTTTTTCTGTATCTGTCCCATCATCTGGCTTCCCTCAGCCGAACAATTTTACAAGAGAGACGTTTAAAAAAATCAGTCCCCACTGGGAGGAATGTGAACAAAATCCAGTAAAACAAGTTCAACACATTTTATTTCAATAGGTTTAGACATTTCAAAAAGACTTACTTTAGAGCTTTGTTTGCTTTGGCAGATGAGCTCTGAATTATTGTCACAGTGAGCTATTTGGTCAAAGTCATTCATGAATCTACTCCATGATGGTTCAATTGTTTCCCAGAACTGTGTGATGATGTAATGTGTCACCACTACAATGTCTTTGTCAGACATTACAACGTTACTGGAGTTAAAGCTCAAATTATATGTATATATACATATGTATAATTACGTGGGTAAAAAAGTTTTTGCTCAATTCCCCCTCCCAAGGGAAGTAAACCAAGACTTGTTTGTTACTGACCTTAAAAGGTCAGTTCAGGTTTTTTGTAGTGGTTTTGCTAGAGACCCATGGCACTAGGAAATATGAGTGTCAATAAAGGAACTTGCAAGCTTTGTCCCTGGGGGGAGATATCCAGGAGGCGGATGGTAACCATTGCATAATGTAGCAGTTCATGGTTCCACCGAAAGCTGGTGCCTAACTTTTCCTCAACAAAGCCCCGTGTTAAGAACTATTTACGACACAACGAAGGACTACGTATCCTTCAGCCAGCAACTCCCCTCATTAGATCAGGTCATAGTGCTGCGGGGGGTCAGATAGCGGTTAGTGGAGCCCCCCCCCAAATGCACAAAAAATGCAAAAGCCATGACCAAATATCTGATTTCGCCACATTCCATCTTGTGACGTGGGCCTTCGCTAATTGTTTCTGTTGCTTTAAATTTGGCCATCAGGACTCAGCCCTCTGCAACAAAACAGCGTTGTGTTTGAAGTGCCCACTTTACCGATCAGGACTACGACACACAAGAGCAATTTGAAGGCTTACCAAAATTAAAGAGATCTGCTGAAAGGTTCAGGAGAAACCTTGCCACTGAGTCCCACTAATGACAGCACTGGACTTCTGAGTTTGTGAACATGGGCTCACAGTTCATTTATCTGCATGACCTGGTAACTCTGTCCTGCTCCTCCGTTCTCCATCCCTCCTTCAAAAGTTCTTCCTCTGTGTACTCTGGTTCATAAAGACATCCTCTCGTACCAACAACTAACCACACGTTGTAGTCACTAGAGTCAAAATGGCTGTATATCTGTATATCTTGAGCACATTTTACTGCTACCTGGTGCACTGCAGGCAGAAGCAGATGCTACATTAAACACCTTTTTAAACAATAGGGAATTTCTTCATTTATTGTGAATTGGTTGTAATCGAAAATCGATTTTGAATTGGATCATGACTCCTAGAAATGAAATCAAATCGAATGGTAACCTATTGTAGATTGCCACTCCTATTGTTTTATTTATCAGTGGTGTCAAACATTATGGAAACTTTAAAAATGTCTGCACCTTTTCTATATGAAAGGTGCAGAAGAAATAATCCGTCAGAAAGTGCAAACAAACATCTGAACACTGTCTAAGAAGCACGGATATTTAGACAACATTTCTCTACAGAGTAAGTTTCCAGTGCTTTTCTTCAGAGGTTGCTTGGAATTTTGATAATTAAAATAAGAAACGTTCAATCCAAGGCTCTATGAGCTTCTGTTTTTGTTTTCATATTAATAAAACAATATTGATCTCAGCTTAATTCTTTATAGTGTCATACTGAAGTGTATTGGTAATGTGTCTATGATGATGATTGTTCTGTCTTGACCCCTCCACACAAAGCAAAGTTGAAGGGGAATCCAACCCCAGCAACCCACCAGCTGTGAAAAGTGTTACCCGTTCAGCCTCGTCTGGAGACTGACAGCAGGTTTTAATATTTGATGGGAGACTTGGGATGAACCAAAGGCCGGTCTCTCACAGTGTGTGATGCGGGGAACACCCACACCTCGACTATTGTTCCCTGTCCTGCCCCACCATTCATGTAGCTGAAGAGTTTCACAGAGGAGAGAAACACAATGAAGACAGGATAACAAAGGTCGCTGTGGCCTTCTCATCACTATCATGTGAGCTCCTCCAGAAGAGGAAGGCACCGTGATGGACAGGTAACATAAAAGAGGGAACCTGGATAAGTTTAGTGAAGACACCATGTACCTGGAAAGTTTTGCATCCATCTGATGCAAAAATTTAACACCATTCACTTGAAGAGTTTGTGATGCAAGTCCTCAAAAGTCATCATACTGCAAGCAAGCAAGAAGCAGGTGGACAAAAGTTAATAACAATTTTAAACTGCAGACAGTTGAAAAAGTCCCCCTAACCAATTTCAAAATTACAGTCCCAACAAAAATTTGGCTAAGAGGCTGTTTTTTTTAGGTGGTTGCATTTTGGAAGATCTTTAAAGTAAATGTGTGAGGGGCTCCCTCCTTTACACACATGTGAGCCTTCACATGCATTCACCTTATTTCTTGACAGCCAATGACAGAGAGAGAACAGTACATAACTCTAAACGATACTTAAAATGGCAGTGTTCTCGATGTCGAATATAAAGACACATTAATAAATGCTGGCTTTGGGATGCAGAGGAAATGCTTCTGTGTCTTTTGTAGGGGGAGCCGCCCATAATAAAAACTGCAAAAGTAAAAAATGTGATAAAAAAACAAAGCCTCTTCAGAATTAAGGAAAGTCAAACAAATGAAAGTGAGTAACCTTGGTCAAGTGGGTGTGTTGTGTGTGTGTGTGTGTATTTTTTGCATTTGAATAATCAGCTTATTGCGAACCACAAGTGCACACAAAAACACAAACAGCCCCAGTCCTCAGTTCTGCATGACACTGGAGTAGTAATGACAGGAAAAAAAGCGTTATTGATATGTCACACAAATCAGAGGGCATATTAACTTTAGGTTACTTTCAGGGAGGCACAATACTGGATTTTTGCCAATATACAACAAGCAAATTATAATTCGAACAATACCGATATGTTGCAGCAAGAGCTCAAGGTCTCTACTTAACCAAAATTGTCCTGTTTCTTTCATGGTTACAGTTCATTTGTGTTAGAAACAGATGTGACGTAAGAAGAAACATTTTATTCTTAAATAAGTTCCAAGCGGTCATGGAGTGATGATGACGTAAATCTTTATGGCACATTGTACATTTTGCAGGTATATTTATGATCAATTTATATGGCAAAATATCAGCTGTAAATATCCACAAAATTTGTCATATGTTCCAATACCAATAACCAACTTTTAAGGCTATTATCTGCCAATACTGATATTGGTCAAATATCTTGCACCCTTAGTTAATTTTGCAACCACAGCACCGTAAGCATGAGTGAGTTTTAAATTGATGAAATCCAAAACAAATGTCAGTGACAGCTTAACTACATTAACAACCCCTCATTCCAAAGTTGAGATAATGTTGATTAAAGAAGAGGCTGTAAAAACTCCTCAGTCATCCAGGTCAAGATTATCCAGCAGTCATCCAAGTGGCAGCTGGACTGGTTGAGATTCTTTCAAGATAATTTTTCTAAAAACTCAAAAAGTTTTAAAGTAAAAAAAAAACAGGGAATGTTGGTCATGGCACAAGGAGGAAGTGATCCTATTTTGGTGGTGATCTGAATCCAGATCACTACCAAATCTGGATTCAGATTTTTAAAGGGTTTGTTAACACCGCAAGAAGGTCAGTTTTCCACATTTTCACTAATGAATCAATTGAATTGAATGAAACTTTTATTGGCCGCAAGGGAATTTGTCTTGCACAGAGAGCATAAAAACCACAAACTACATAGGACATCAACAACCACACAAGACAGCACATAATAACATTTAACAGTTAGTCAAGAATGAAAATCTTAAAACAACAGTAAAAATTTTAACAAATAAGTAAGAAAAAAAATCATTGAGTGGTCTTAAAAGTGCAGAGTGCCAAGTTTATGTTGTGAGATCAGAGTTTATTTAGCAGCTGGATGCTCTGTGGTTTAAGTTACCGACATGCTTTCAAAACATTTTCACATAATGTTGGCCATGGCACAACAAAGAATTATTAGATTTTGGTGATTTAAATCTGGGGGCCCTATTTTCCTGGCGCAGCACAGGGTGGCGCATCCTGCACAGTGGTTATTTCATCCGGCGCATCACCTTGCGCAGCCCTTTGGTAGACCAGCTGTGCCGAGATGGCTGTGGCAGCGCACCAGGGGGAGGTGTCAACAGCTTCAGCTTGACGCACTGACAATGTCAAGCAAAAGCACTGCGTGGAAGATGTGCTGACAGCTCGCCAGCTCCAACCTGGTCTATTCTCAGCGCAGGCGAAGGGTGCCCGGTGCAGTGGTAATTTGGCTGACAGGCGCACAGTGCGCACACGTCACCAAAACCTCACAGGCAGGTGTCCAGAGTGTCAGGCACATTTCAATGCAATAAACAATCACAGCAACCACTATTTAACGTAACCATCTGAACCAGCATATACATTTGTATCTATATTAATTGTCCCGTCATATCTGATGTCAGATCAGAGACGTTTATCATAATGGAAAGTCAACCTGACGGCAGCTGGAGGGGTGACGCAAACTAACGAGTTCACATCTCTCAGCCAACCACAAACAGCCACATCATCCAATACGGAGTATCAGGCTTCTCTCATCTCATGAAATTCAAAAGAAAAGAAAAAAGAGAGAGACGCTCGCTGAATAAATGTAAGTCACTCTGTGTCTGAAGGATTTACCTGTGATTGCCCATATTTCTCTGTTTTAATCTTTATTCTTAACGTGATCAAAAAAGATAGAGTACATTATTGCAAGGAGGATGAGGAGGGAGAGAGTATTTCACCAAAGGTTCTGCTATTTGGCGATGACAGACCAGAAATGCAGGTGGATCACAAGCATGATGAATGGATTAGCCTGCTGCTGTGTTTAAATGTAATTATCACTTAATTTTGTACTCCTATTTAATGACACAGGAACAGATTACATCGCTCCCGCGAGGTGGTCCGCCCGGTGGCCCCTGCGCTCTCCCAGTTGCTGTAAAAATGACAGCGGTTCTGACTGGGTCTTTCCAGCACACCGCATCCACGGTGGGGGGGGATCAGTCAGACCGCTGTTGGTTCGGCCATACATGCAGTGTCCTCTAGTCTAGTGCGACATGCAAATGAGCACATCATTTTTCCATCAACACCCGACAGGCAGCTGGAAACGAAGCTGGTTATGTTGCCAATAAACAGTTAATCAAATGTATTCACATCTTTGGTTTTGTGTAATCAGGAGCTATATGCCAAAACGATCATGATTCAATAGGGTAAAACAAGTTAATTTCACATGCAAACAATGAAAATGTGTCATTTCAGCACAGGTGCTTCTGATTCATGTTGTGATCTGTCCACACCACTCATCTCTATTATGTGGGGTTTAAATATATGTTACTAAATGTGAGTTTCATTAGTAGAACAATATTTTTGCCTTACCCTTAATCCCAACTTCTATCCCACTAAAGCCCTCAATGCTTATCACGGCGAGAGTGGAGGACGTGATCTCCTCTGCTGAGCTCAAAGTGAGGCTGGTGGAGGGGCCACCGTGTGCCTTCTTTGATCTGACAGCTTTCTTTTGCCCCTTCTCTTACATCATTAAACCAGTTTTTACATTGGGCAGCGGTTCTCAGAATATGTGTGCAAACTTGATTGACAATATTAGGAACTTCCTCCCAGGCTGTTTTTGCATCGTCAGCCCGTGGAGGTCTGTTCGCATTAGCCTATCTTTTGGTACTGCACACTTGGACCTCTTGGACCAGCAGATCAGTTTCCTCCTGGGAGAAGTTTGTCCGCCTGGAGCTCCATGCTGAGATGAAACTGTCACTGCGCCTCGCCTGCAGCTCATTCAAAGGCAAGGAGAGGCGTTCATTTGATTGGTGAAGACTCGGCTGTGTTAAACCCACTCACGCTTTCTCTCCTCCCTCGTTGCCATTTGTGCCGGTGGGAGGGGCGGAGGTGTGGGTGTGCCTCGCTACGATGGACTGCGCCGTGCAGGAAACTTGCAAAAATGCCCTGGACACACCCTGTTGGCGCGGCTACGAAATTGGAGCCCTGGGTGCCAATCCAGGAATGCTCAAAAGGAGTATACTATAACTGGCATTAATGTTGGAAATGCCTCCCGGAGCACTTTTGGTTTATCTTTGTGTGTTTCTGAGATTTAAATGCTGTTTTGACTTTTTTTTTAAAAAACTTTGTCTGTATGGTAACGCAACTTTTCATGCATTCATCTGACATCTTTTTGACACACATATTATAATAGCCAAGGTTTACTTAGAAAAATAGCTTTGATTGAACTTGAAAAGGTTTAGGCTCTACATGCATTTTCAAAAAACAAATAAATAAAAAAACAAAACAAAAAAACAATAGACTTATCCAGGGGGATTCAGGTTTGGAGCTACAAGGGTTCAAGGCAACTCCTCAGAAGATCTAAAATTTTATGACTGCTGACAAATTTCTCAATTCGTTTTAGCCTGGATTTAAAGATGTCCACATCCGTCTTATTATGTATTTCAGGCATAAAGTCAAAGCAGAAGGGTCTGAGTAAACCCACAAAGCAAATACATATTTTTAATAGTTTGTTACAGTTTTTGTTACTTAATTGACTTTAACTTGGTTATGATTGTTAAGCCTGCATAACATATTGCTGGTTAATCAAAGAACAAAAAAATGGCAATACATTTTTTTTTAACCAGTTTATCATGAGGCTAAATTAACACATTGGTCTCGACATCAGCTAGACTTGAACTGATTCCAGATTAGTTCCACCAACCTCATCCTGTTATCTCAACCTCTGTTAACCCCCACCCAGCTCGGGGACCCCTGACCTTTGGCAGTCTGAACATATAACTCACAGCTCAGTGTAACAAGTTCTAGCTCTTTAATGGATGTTAAAGGGCAACGTGGTAAAAGACAGAATATGAGAGGAAAACAAAGAAAGTGATATGCTTGGGAGAAACAAAGAACGTTAAAGGGTGATTTTTTGTCGATATAAGTATTAATTCATTTCATTTCATTTATTAATTTGTTACAGTCATGGTAATGTTCACGGAACAAAAGTCTTATAAGTTCATATTTTAAACAGTTCTTGTATCAGGATCAGTCTAACTCAAAGACAAAGTAGGTAATAACACTTTTAGTAGTAAATTATGCATTATGGGAATGCTGTTTTAGCAATTCAATTTGAGTTAATTTTCTGAAGTTTTTCATTTTTAACAGTCTTAATATCTTGTTAAACAGGTATTTTCATGAAAAGCTGATGAAAAATGTACACGTAAACATTTTAATGGTTTGTTTCATGTTCTTGCAGAGACATTTTTTGTAGAAGTATTATCACAAAGGGTAAAAGGGATGAGCTCCTTTCCCTGATTTAAAGCTGAGCTGATGTGCAGTGATGTTGATGTATCTGAGCTCTAACACAGAGGTGAAATATACAGTATCAAATGTCCTGCAGGTGTCCGTCTGTGGCTCAGAGTGAAGCGGTGGATTTACTGACGGACTTAGAGGTGCTCCCTGCTCACAGCTCCTCTGGCAGCACGCCTGAGGGAATCCAAAGCTGCAGATTTTTTTAATGACTGTCAGGACATCCATGAGGGATTTCTGTCGGGTTGGAAAGAGACTGAAACTGATCCTTCTCTATTTTTACCGTCTTCTGCTCAGCTCTTAATCCATAAACCATCTCTGAACAGGGCCATCTGGAGGCTCCTCATACTCTGCCTCTGCTCTCTATTCTCAGGGAAACACTCCTGAACTTTTCTTTTCCACTTTGTGATTTCACTTTGCTCATTTATATTTAAGGTATATGAGATGCTTTCTCGTAGTTTCCTTTTTTTAAAATTTTGTTTAATTTTATTTAGTTTAAAAAACAAGTCATTGTTTAAAATTATGCATCACATTTAATCAGTAGGAAATTCAAGAAACATATTTATGTTCAATAATTTCTCAGTGCTAAATATGAACAAATTTCAGCATCCACAAATGTGGGATGTGTCTTACAGCATGTTTTAGTTTTAGTAATATTAAAATTACAGCTTATTTAATCAAACATTTTTAACATGTTTGTTAAAAGAAAGAACATTTAAACATGTCTACTATTTATTTTAAGAACCCAGCATAGCCATTTGACACACGTATATAATGTTTTGTAGCCCAAACAATGAATTGTTCAATCATAATATAATCATCAGAAAATGTTACGATATAGATAGTTTCTTTAATGCAGCCACACCGCAAATGAATAGGACCTACACTATTTCCTTTAAAATGTCTGAAACATAATTCCTATAACATTAATAAAACAAAGAGAATCCCAGTTTACAACAATTCAATTGGTTTGTCAATTTAACTCCTGGATCTCAATAAACATAGTGCAAAATATTTGCAAAAATCTGTATGTAAACTGTACACCACAGTTTTTAAAATTTTTATTTATTTTTCTAAAATCAGCAAAGATTTGATTTTAATTAGCAACAATCCATCCAAGATGCTGCAAGTTAAAAAACAAACAAACAAACTGCCAATGTGAGAGTGGTTTTTGAAGCTGTCATACATTTCATCTGTTAAGATGCCATAAATTATCTGACTCTAGAAGGGTCTTAAGGCCCATTTTGGCTTTTTTACATTTGTATTATGAACTGGGTACCAGGATCACTCTAAAAAACAAAAATATAAAAATAATCTTTAAATGTGTAAGGGCTCTAGAATTTATTATGACAATATAATTTTAGATTTAAAAGAAACCAAATTCAGAATTTCTGAGTTTTTTAAAAAATCATAAATTTGGGTGAAAAAAATCCACATTTTCAAATTTTAAAAGTTAGAAATTAAAAACAAACAAACAAACACAAAAGGTAAAATAAAAGACTTTGAGATTTTAAAGCATGGACAGTCGACCGTTATGAAGAAAAGCAAACCAAATGAAGCTGTTTGTATCACGCCTGCAATTAAACTTTTACTTGGATTGAGCAATAAGGAAATATTTGTAGTTTTAGCCGACAAGCAAACCATTATATGCAGCACATAGACTTTAAAGAGATATTAATGTGAATTGGGAATATAAAGAAAAAGTGATACAGTGAGTAGAATAAGACAATGTTGTTTATCTATCACGAGAACAATAAGCAGATGTGGGACCAAATTTTGGAATTTGTGATGTCAAATCTCAAGAGTTTGACCATCTAAAATACAAGGATTGGATTTTTACAAATATACAGCTTTATAATTTCAAAAATGTTTTTTTTTTCCTCAAACAGATCCTTTTGTATTTTACTATTGTGAGATTGCAACAAGTCACTGAAGTATTTATAATAACTACTTCTTTGCTGGATTAAAATGTACAAACTTTTAGCTCCAAACTTTTCTTTCAAGTGCCTTTATTTAACTTAAAAAATGTATTTTTATTATTTGAACTTAAGACAATGAAAATGTGATAATTATTACATAGGAAGTTTAGTATTAATTATATATAATGTTGTTGGAGATTAGTTTGTCACATGTCTTCTCAACACAGCTCTGGTATTCTGAAGAACAACTTATTCTAATGTAGCTATTTACAGGGAACATCGAAAAAGAAAAAAAATGAAGCAAAGGGCTCCACACTGTAGGAGAAAAGAAAAGACCCTGAAAAGAGTAGGCGGTAACTGCACTTTAGTATTTATTACCAGCTTGGAGGTTATGTCTCTGCCAGCATTTGTCTGTTTGTTTGTTGGTTTGTGACCTGGCACACCAGATGGACTGTTCAATGTATTTCACTCGTCTATCTGGGAAGAACTCATAGAAAGTGTTTTGGGAGGATGGAACCTTTCAGAAGCATATCGGCCAGGGGAAATTTCTGTCAGATTATTTAATAGGCAGATGCTACTACGCTACAGAACGTGAGCCACTTTGTAAAACAAACTCTCCTCAAAAGTGGAACAAAAATGTCTTTACTATAGAGAAGTTTGTAGCGCTGATATTTGTTTATCATTTAATAAAAAATGTTGTCCAGATCTGATAAAACTGCTACTAAAGCTGTTAGTATCAATGCTAAACTCAGTCTGAGTAGTCACTTCCAGCTATCGTTGCTCGTTTCTCCCATCTCTTCCTGATCTAATAGATTTTGATTTGGCCGTCCTCACGTTGGGCTGCTCACAGGTGTCGTAGATTGGAGCTTGGCAAGATAGATCTGCCTGATTACAGACATTAAATTGTTTGTTCGGTAGTTTGTTTCTCCATCCAGCCAAATGTGTGTTATCAATGTGTCTTGGTGAAATTTTCAGGCTTATGTTGGTGGAGGTGACTACACAACGGTAAACAAATCCTTGAAAAAATTCCTGGATCTGCTTCTGGATTCAGAGCACCACCAAATTCTAATTACTTCTCCCTTGTACCATGAACAGCATGCCCTGAAAATTTCATCAGAATCTGCTGATAACTTTTTGAGTTATTTGCAAAAATGTGGAAAACTGCCCAATCATGCAATGTTAGAAAATCCTTTAAATCCTGGATCCACTTCTGGATTCAGAGCACCACCAAACACAAAAATCACTTCTTCCTTGTATCATGACAAACATTCCCATTGAGAGCTTTTTGAGTCAACTTGGATAGACAAAGAAAAAACTAACTAACAAACAACAGGACAAACAAGGGCAAAAGTATAACCTTCTTGATGGAGGTAATGAATACCATGACAGTATATTTTTTTACAATAATCATTAATAAATTTAAAATTTGGTTATCAAATCAGATATAACTGACTGTTTTTCTGTAGTGTTGGATGAATAAACTTTTGAAAAATAGCCTCTTTATGCTAACACAGTGCATCCTATGTGATGATATCTTTAACTTTTAACTTAACCCACAACCTTCTAGATCTGGTATTCAGAACCTTTTAGACAAAATTTATGGTGCCTTAAAATACATAACCTACAGGAAAAGTCAAGGTTGAATATATCTTTTAGGCTGTAACACAAAATTTTGAAACAGTTAGTCTGTAAAATAATAATTATCCCTCCAAGGAAGTTATGTTTTTGCAGGCGTATATTTGTTTGTCAGTTTGTTCGTTTGTTTGTTTGTTTGTTAGCAAGATTACACAAAAACTACTTCACCGATTTTGCTTAAATTTTCAGGAGATGTTGGTAATGGCCCGGTTTGAAAATGATTAGATTTTGGTGGTGATCCATTTAACCGCCACTACTGAACAATTGTTTATGCTCAATAACTGCCTCACTAATAATGATATCAACATGATTCCAAATGCTAGGGGTGGGTTTTCTGGGTCAAGGAATCATATTATTATAGTATCTCTATCATGGAACTATTGCTTATAGATGTAACAGCAATATGTGAGCTACCTTGGCGGAGGTTTGCACTCTCCAAGTGCTTTCTAGTTAACAATGATCTGATAAATATAATCCCCTGACCAACAAGGAAATAAAAGTGAATGAGCCAATAAGGTTGAGAGACATCTCTGGTGACTGCAAAATATTTTTTGTTTTTTCATTAACTCACAGTGTTATGGGCTCTTTTTTGATGCAATAATCAATCATCAATCAATCATTGCATTATCCGACACTCTTTATATGTGTTTTTGATTGAGAGAATTGAGACAGCAACATGCATGTTGAACTGTCAGAACTATCAGTACTGATGACATCCTATTTATCATTATGTGACTTCTCTTTTAGACCATTATCTCTCTTTCTGCAGGAAAAACCCTGCCCTCTTCTCATTTTCATCCTCACAAATCCACAACAGCACAAACAGCGGCAGCCATATTGAGCTTCAGCTGCCGACACGTCTGCTCAGCGGCGTATTTATTTAAACCTGCCACTGCTCCTGGCCGAGCCGCTCGGGCCTCGCCGGGGGCCTCACCGGCTTGTTTGAGAATCCATTCACACCTGCGCATTAAATTACTGACACTAATGTTGGTAGTAATGCTTGGACTGCCTCCCACTTTTTTAAACCCATAAAGCTGCGGGAGCAGAGGAATATTGGACACGTTGGAGGGAAAGAGCGGTGACAGATTCTGACAGGAGGTGTTGTGTTAGATAAGCACAGGCTCGTCTGTGCTGCTTTTTGCATTTTGTGGCTCATGTATGTTTATGTCTGTCTGGATGTTTTTGTCTCTCTGGTGTAATTGATTAATATGAGATGATGGCATACCTACAGTAAGGCTGCTCGGCTTTGGCAAAAATCAGTCATAATTATTTTCATTCATATTTTCACTCCAATTTATAATGGAGTTTGGCGCTGCTGAACATTGTACAAGCGCACTGTGAAGTCACTCAACCAATGCCATACAAAATGGATATATATGCCATTTCACCATGTGCAGCTGCAACTGCTCTCAGTATTCTGACACCATACGCAGAGGACGAGAGATGGCTGTCCCCAAACGGGTGCCAGTAGTCCAGTCCTAAGGATGAAACAGCTAGAGCCGACAGATGAACACAGCTGGAACTGAGGGTAGTGAAGGTAAGCAGAAGTCAACTCTTGCTGGCATTTAAAAGTGTGTTGAATCAAATGCCAGAACATTTTAAGTATTTGTAATTTTTTGGAGACTTCAGTGTTGCCCAATCAACGTAGTTCTGTGTGGCCTGACTTAGCTCTACTCGGCTTGATGTTTCCCTATAAGTCAGCAAAAGTTGGCCAAACGTCAGCGTGTGAATGTGGCTTTAATAGAAGTTGGAAGACAAAATTGAAATTGGAATTAAAACTTGGATGTTACACTTAAACCT
This sequence comes from Cetoscarus ocellatus, assembly GCA_037902135.1. Classification (NCBI taxonomy): domain Eukaryota; kingdom Metazoa; phylum Chordata; class Actinopteri; order Labriformes; family Labridae; genus Cetoscarus; species Cetoscarus ocellatus. The sequence continues at coordinate 48,671 of JBAMNC010000950.1, read as the reverse complement.
TGATGTGGTCTTTTTACTGGCTGCAAATTTTTCATTGAGAGTGTGTGAGAGCAATATTTAGTTGCAAAAATATGTTGGCAGTGTTTATCAGTGTTTGAAAAAACGGGCACAGGAAAACATGCTAACACGATACAGGGAGTCAATACAGCAACCTTCCTGCTGTAAGGCACACACACTAACCAGCTGCACCACCGTGCAGTTTTAGACAGTGTGCAGTACATTTGAAATAAACGCATACCAAGAAGTGCTTCAAGAGCAAAAAACCTCAACCAAGGCATTTTCAAAATTGTGGGGCAAGTCTACAAAAATGTAGAAAACTGTCCTATCTTGCAGTGTTAATCAATCCTGGATCCACATCCAGATGAGGGATCACCACCAAAATGGAGTAATTTCTTCATTGTGCCATGACTAACTTTATCTAAAAATTTTATCCAAATCCATTCTTAACTTTTTGAGTTATTCTGCTCAGAAACTTACAAAGAAACTACAAAGAGAAACGTTGGGAGAACCATAGCTTCCTTGGCAGAGGTAATTATTGGGATGAACTTAACACATATACCTCATATTTGATCGCACCTATAACTATATATTGACACTCTGAGGAGCTAGAGACCTTTGCCTTTGCACTATTCCATCATTTGCCACCATAAGGTGAAGTCCAGTCTCCCTGTTTGTTTACATTCTGATTTCACTGTTTTAATCTGTGCTGCTGGCTTCTGAAGCTGATGGCACCGGTGACTGTGTATCTGCAGTTGGGTTATGATGTATATTTTCATTGTTGGTTTTGTGAGAATGATGTGATTATGAGGCCCTTTAAAGGGCTGCGCTCTGACAGTAAAAACAGAAGATGCTGTTGCCTCAGGGTGGGGGGTGGGTGACACATTGTTTGACTGTTACCTGGTTGCGAAGGCCTCAATGGCTTTTGAACTTGAGAGGTGTGGAGGCACGAACACCTGTGTGCCCCCCTCTTCTTCAGAAAAAAAAAGGACTTGGATACCTTTCAGCCAGTCTCAGTGTGCAGCACTCAGCGAGCGGCCAAGAAGAAAAGAGCCGAGCTGTGCAGAAAGGAAAAGTATCCCAAAGCCGTCTACCTGCTTGTCAGTGGCGGGGTCAGGGCTCAAAGGTCGGCGCAGAGGGGGTATGTCAGGTGTTAAGTGGAGCAGACAGGCTGGTGTACGGATTGTTAAATGCTTACCTGGCGACCTGCTCACCTGCAGCCAGGTGGGAACACAAAGCACAGGGCTTTAGTGGGAGATTAGCCAAACAGGATGGAGATCAGAGGAGACGGATCTGTGATGGGAAAGGCTGTTTAAAATATGAACTTATCGATGGGAAAAATAATAGTAATTATAACACAATAATCAATAATCACTATGATGTATTTTAGTCACAACCGCACCATCACAGGCAAAATGCATTACAACATGGAGAATAAAAAATGCAACTAGTCTCTGAAAAGTGGTTTTATTTCATTTTTTTTTTTTGCAGTGAATTGGTAGATAAAAATTGGTAGGGTGGTTTCCGTAAAGGGTCCTGTGAAGCATTATAAGTGCTTTTGGTTTAAATTAATAATGAATAAATAAAAAAGAGGAAGAATCAAGTGAACTAAAATGACTGTCAGTTACTAAGATATTATACCTTTGCCAAGTTACTTTTGTAAAACACATTTTTATTCTCGGTGGAACTTAATGGAAAATTATATTTAAGATAAATTAACTGATTAGATAAAACAAAAAATGCAATTATTTCACTGGAACAGTACTTTAATTTGTCTTTCATTCCATGCTTAGCTCATTGATTTAGCCTTACTTTTTGGATTTGAAAATATACATTTTGATGGGGAGTTAGACTTTAATTGTTTTGTTAAATTGTAAGTATTTTTGATTGTCTTGTTGAGCGCATCCATTTTTATAATGTTTTGTAAAACTAAGAATAACAAAAAAGTGGCCCTCATGGTAACCAACGCTCTAAGCAGATGTAACTTGAAAAATCAATTGATCATTTAGATGACTTTTAATCTTTTTTTTTTTTTTTTAAATAATTTTATTATGGGGGCTGCAACACAATACAAGAACGTTAACGGGGTGAAAGATGCGACAGAAACAACCATTACACTGTGTGAGAGACAAGACAATTTGTGAAGATATTCAATATGGCAAGACAAGACTAAACCAAAACACACATGACTTTTAATCATAAAGTGGACAAAGAAGGTGTAGGTTTAAGTTTATTTGGAGTAGACATATGTCTTTTTATTTAACAAGGGATGTCCAATACTATTAGCATGATTTTAGCCCTCTTGCCAGATAATAGCTTAAAATATTATTATCCATACTGTTAAATATAAAATTTCACAATAATTCTGACAGCTCATATATCCACTGAATATGACAGCAGTATATAATTTCTTGCCTAACAGATGAAACAAAAAGTTAATGCAAAGTTAATTTCAACAGACCCAAAGGACCTACTTTTTCTGAAACTATTTTCTTATTTCACTTTTGTTCCTTTAACTTTAAAACTTCTTGTCAGGAATGAAAGTTTAGAGCTGGAATACAACAAGTTTAGTTTTCCGATTCAGATTCAGATTCAGATTCAGATTCAGACAACTTTATTAATCCTCGAAGGGTAATTCTGTTCACAGTTACCCTGCCTTATTGAGCCATCTAAACAAATCAGTGAACAAACAAACATTCGTAACAGCATATGGACAACCACATTCCCCTGTCAGTACCCACAGGTTAACAGAATCAGAATCATATATACTAATAAATACAGTAAGCAGTAAAGCTCGACAGTGAAATTACTAAGATACAATAGGATAAGGAAACTCCAAATGTGGCACAGGCCACATATCATCTTCAGGCTACAACCCAGCATTTAGCAGCCTAATGGCTGAGGGGATAAATGCTCTTGATAAGAACATGTTTTCTATGCTGTTCAAAGAACTTGGGCAAAATTGTCTCAGAGGACCCCCAAGAAATGGTTTGACTGTGCATAAGTCTGAATGTACACACTGCTTTATAGTTACACCCACCCAACTGCTTGTTGGGTGCCAATCAACCAATCACATGGCAGCAACTCAATGAATATAGGCATGTAGACATGGTCAAGACGACCTACTGAAGTTCAAACTGAGCCTCAGGGTGGGAAACAAAGGGGATTTAAGGGACTTTGAATATGGAATGATTGTTGGTGCCTGACATGCTGGTCTGAGTATTTCAGAAAGTGCTGATCTACTTGAATTTTTATGCACAACCATCTCAAGGGTTTACAGAGAATGGCTTGAAAAAAGAAAATACCCAGTGAGCAGCAGTTCTCTGTGTCAAAATTCCTTGTTGATGCCAGGGGTCAGAGTAGAAAGGTCAGAGTGGTTTGAGATGATAGAGAGGCGACTGTAACTCTTCAGAGGACCAGGTCTGTATGAACTCATTGAATATTGGAGCAGTTGGGCAACAGCAGCAGAGGACAACACCGGGTGTCACTCCTGTCTGATAGGAAACAGAAACTGATGCTACAGTGTGCACAGACACACAAACACTGGACACCAGAAGACTGGAAAATGTTGCCTGGTTTGATGAATCTCCATTCCTTACAAACATTCAGGTGGTGAAGTCAGAATTTGGCATAAAAAACATGAAAACATGGAGATCCATCCTGCCTGGTATCAACGGATCAGAGTTGTTGACTATGTGTTTCCCTTTATAACCATGAACTAATGGCTACTTCCAGCAGAATGGCGTGTCATGTCACTAAGCTCAAATCGTCTTAAACTGTTCTCTAAAAGACTACCTGTCTTCACTATCCTCCAGTGGCCTCCACAATCACCAAATCTCCATCCAATAGAGCACCTTTGGGAATTGATGGGATAGGAGATTCACAGTATGAAGTCAATATGGACCAAAATCTCACAAAGAAAACTATTTGTCCATTATTGTCCTCAATAACCAGAATTGAATTGTAACTGACTAAAAGATTCTCATTACTAATAAAAGTTATTCATCCATGGATGTTGGTTTTCCTGAACATGCTGCGCTCCCTGGCTTTTAAATCTTAAAAAACACACATGTTGACAATTAATGTAGACCACTACACTTACCCACACTAGTATGCAATCATCTAAACAAACTCTAAACTGACCATATTAGGATACATATAACCAGAGCATTACAGTGCTCATATAGCTTTCTATACAGGGAAATAATAACCTACAATCTGGCTGCGGCTGATGAAAAGGCTTATTTGCTTTAGTGATGTGTGTCTCTGTAAGCCGAGGGACAAGGGGAGACAACGTTAATGATGATCTGTGACAGACAGCTGAGGGAGGAGGAGGGGTCCTCTTCAGAGAGGTGAATAGTGTGTGGAGTTGGCATTCAGGTCTCATTCCAGCTGTCTATTATTTATTGATGGCTTTTCATGACGTCTATTGTCCTGTGGGCACAGCATTGAAACCCACACGGCTGAAGTGAGAAGGTAACACTTCAGTTCTCAGGAGCTTTGAGGCTGCAGGAGCATGAAAGTCCAAGTGTGTATAGAGACAAGGAGATGAAAAATGGAGACAAAGCTGACAGTTTTGTTGTTCATAAATATCTAGAATGAGAAACTAATACAAATTTATTGAATTACCCAGAAACAAAGGGCAGAGAATCAGCTCAACAAACCAGCTGAGTTAGTGTTTGATTAAAAATAAACTCTGAAAGCTACACCTGCCTCTAATTATAATATGTACATACAGTTCTATGTGGTTTGGTATTTTCATGTCTGTGTGCTCCAGACTGGCAGGTTTCAGACAATGCAACGTGTACCTCATCCCACAGAGGTCCATTTTGTATCCTTATTATTATTCAAATTACTTTTTAAGTGAAACCTTTATTCAGTTATTTGTCAAACACCATAACTGAGTGTGTTTTCATGAATCCAGTAAGAAGTGGGCATATCAATACAAATAGCTGTCTGGGGTTATATAACACAATCTGCAGTCTGCAATAAATAATGAACAAACTACAGCTGCGTATATGCAACTACTTGAAAACCAATGCACTCTTTCAGTCATTTTAGAAACAAATTGTACACATTTTACTCATTCAACTTATCTATGTTGTTCCTTCATGATGAACAGTATTCACTTATTTAAAAACTCCAAACTTTGGTAACTTTGGAGGCTTTAAATGTTTATAATGAAAACCATAAAAATCTATTTTTTCAATGCAAATGTAGCAGAGGTGTAAATAAATTGTAAATGTGAAATACAACATAATGTTATCTGCCACATACGATTTTAACCCAAGCTGTCAATACAACAACATGCACTAATATGAATACGAACAATAAAGATATTTTTTCCGCATTTTGGATTTACACATTGGACGCTCTCTACCACTCTTTTGACTCAAATGTTTTCATGTCTCTGAGGTGGTTCTTCCTCTTACCTTTTTCCAGTTTAATTATTTACAATATAATGTTTTCCTAATTTAATCTTGCTCAAATGTAATTTTCTGGTGTGTCGGTAACCTGCCTGGTGTTTTCATTACACTATGGCTATGTGCTTATTAAAACCTTCCATTAGCTGTGAGACTGATGTCTACATGCTTTGTCTGTTTTGACTCATCTCTTATAGTTTTATTACATGCCTAATCTACATTTATACAAATAAGGTTCCTGTATGAATTCATACAGTCATGTATATTGTATATGTGTGTATATACACTTTTTTCCTCTTTTAATTGCATTTCATCATGTTTTTACTCCCTGATGTTTCAGTCATTTGATTTAAGGTGTTCAGATTTTTGGACTGAACAGGCTGAATAATAATCAATTAATCAAACTCAATTCATATGGCACATTTCATTCAAATTCAGTTGTAGTTCAGAGAGACAAAAAGTGATAAAAAAAGTGAAAACATAAAAAGCAATAATGATAATATTCTCTGACTACTACTTAAAATAAATCGTTAAGCCAAGGTCTATTTACTCAGAAGTTTTCCACTGTAATAATAATAATAATTATGGTATGAAGGTTGTCAAGATGGACTCCTAGACTAATGCTCACCTGAAAAGCTAGAGTAAAACAAACAATAGAATCAAGATGACTGATGACAAAATAAGAAAACAAACAAGAGAAAAAGCAAAGCAATAAAAGCAAGAGGCAACAGGCAAGAGTTCATTAATTATTTAAAGCTAAAATACATTTAAAAAACATGTTAAAAAGATAAATCAGAAGAAAATCTAAGATAATTAAACATAAGAAGATAAAAACTAATATATGACCAGAATAAGAAACACAAATGAATACAAAAAATATAATCAAGCATCAAACAATAACATTTTAAATTTGTATTTAAGAATAAATTATGGTAAAAAGTGATAGTTATAATTTACAGCCCTAAAAATATAAAGTTCTACAAAGCCTGACTGAATAAATGAGTTCGTAGATTGCATTTTTATATATTTAGTACTCAAATTAATGATTATTTAAGTTTAGTAGAGCAATAAAATTGTTTGTTAGATAGGATGAGTCATTCATAGAAAGACTGGTCGCCTAAGATGGCTACTTGCAGTTGTAGTCTTTAGATTAACTGATCAGTTAATTCTTAAAATGATTGTAAGTTGCAACTCTAATGCAGCATAAGTGCCATTAAACATTTCTTTTCCACAGCATAAAATATATTTGGATGGATAGATTTTTGTGATGGTTGCTGACAAACTCCTACCAAGGACTTTAAAATCATGAAAGTTAATCTGTAAAGATTATAATGATCAACAAAATGTGTTAGTTTCATTACATTTTACTCGACTGAGTTTATTATCGGCAGTAATTCAAGCACCCACAGAAAAATCCCATAGGCTTTTTGTGGAGGGAGCCTTTTCTTCAAAAGTACATCATCCCTGCACTGCTCCGCTGGACTGTTGGGTTTTTGTATTAAACTTTGTAGGTACTGATCATAACGTCTCCAAACTCAGAGATTTTTTCTCTAGCAGAAGTATTGGTATGTAAACACTAAGCTCTTTTGTAATGGTCAATGTAAATCTCTTTATGTGTTCCCCTGGTGATCTGCAGGTCATCTGGTTCAGTTTTGATCTTGTTCCCCTAAATGTTACCAATCGTCTGATCCAAACTCAGGAGTTTTGACTAAGTGGGCACCTATTGTTCACCTGATTGTTGCCCCCTTGCTCTTTAAGTTCTTCAAACCAGGAAACGTTTAAATGGGGCTAATTAGTCGTTTTTCCCTGCAGTGCGTGGCTCTGGCAGTTCTTCTCTGTGGCTCATCTGACAGGAGTCGTGCCCCTGGGGTCCTGAGGATCAATTATGGGGCCTGTCTCTGTTTGGAAACATTAGAAAAGCTCAATTCCAGGTTTTCCTTGTACTGCTTTTGTGGTCAACTTTGTATAAAGGTTCTACATGTAAAACAAAGTGTTTCAGACGCTCTTTTGTGCCCACCGGCATTGGACTGTGCAACGCCAATGGAGACTTGAGTCAATTATAAATACTCTGGCTTCATGGACACCAAACCGTTTACAGCACTTTCTGTTCGTTATTAAACCAGAACACCTTAATGTACTGTACTGGACTTCATGCCACATGCGTTTACCCATATTTCTTTTGTTTACTCCACAGTTTGTTGCTTCTCTTCATTTAACTTTTACTGCTCGAAATGTCACACTATTTTATTTAACTCCTGTTGCTCAATATGACACTGTTTTTTTATTTAACTTTTGCTGCTCAACTTATCATGTTATTTCATTGACTAGTCCATTATTTACTTTTCATTTACTGCCCAATATGTCACCTCAGTTCTTCTAACTGGAAATCATACAGTACATATTTTATATCACATACCTTGCAATCCACTGTACAGAATATATCGTATTGTCCTGTACTGAGACCTTACTCCTTGTATTATAACAGTATTATAACTGTATATTCTAGTGCTATATTTAAGTAGGTAATTTAATATACTCTTCTTCAATTACATATTATTATCTCCTGCATGCTCCTTTGCCCTGTCCTGCGGTAACACTTGAATTTCCCATCTGGAGCTCAAAAAAGATTTTCTTATCTTATCTAAAATTATGTTTTTTTAATGTTAAAAAAAGAAAACACAGTTTGATTTTCATGAGTTGCACAAGTGCACACCAGCACAGTGACAAACACACACATTGTAAGCTTTTTGTCCTCATAATGATCAATGTCCTCGAATTACGACCTTATAAACAGATTTAAGTCCCTATGTAATGAGAAAAACATGTGCACACTTAAACAAGTGCTGCCTTAAACAAAACTTTTTGTTTTATGGATGATTTTTATTCCGGGGTGTGCAATTTTGTCCCCGAAAGGAGCATTGGTACCCTTAATATGACGGCATAAACAGACTAAAGTCCCCAGTGTATGATGAATGCATGCAGATACCTAAACACAGAAACACACACACACTATTCCCTGCAGACAGTACTGTACTCCCTCTGCTGCCGCTCCTCTGTAAACACAGCTCTCTGCTTTTCTCCTCAGAGTACAAAAAAAGATCTGCATTGTGCTTAAAGAGGCTGTCACTTTCACTAAGAGGTAGAATAAGAGAAATCAGTTTAACACTTCAAAAAAATGACTCCTCAAAACTGCTGTCTTTTTACTGATTAGACCAGATTACATAAACCACGTGTAGAAATCTAGACTAAAGATTATTTGGTAATGTTAAAATGAGGACTTACTCAAAAACAAAACCACTATTCTGTATGAGGCAAACAAACAAATAAAAGCCAAATAAAAATAAATAAATCTATAAGCATTAAGTACTTTATCTTACTGTTTAAGTTGTTACCCTTGTATTAGTGTCTCATATCAAAGTATCACTTGTGTAATTTAATCATTATATGTTTGCTTTTAAACTGGAAAAAAAGGCTTTCATTAATTAGGGCTATCATTAAATATACAAATGTATACAGTGTTTTATCGTATTTTCCAAAACAGAAGGGTTAACAAATCAGATACACCTAGTAATCAGAATAAAAATATTAAATCTGCAGCCATTTTGAAAATGTTTCTACTCTGTTAGATTAAATGAGGAAATGTCATTTGATCATTAATGTTGCCCAAAAATTGGAATAAATCCATAATAAGGTCATGCATTCATACAATGAATTTATTTAAATCTTACTGCTTATCTGAGCAAAAGAGATTTATATATTCACAATATCTGTAGTGACATTCATGTCAAATTTGCAAACCAAAATACTGTAAACTGTATCAATTCATATTTTCACACATTTAAATTTTTTTTTCTTTTTTTGTTATTTCCTCTTTTAATCATTTAAATCAATTCAATAATACTGCATATTTCTTAACGTGCCTTCATACTCAGATTATTTAAGTGATCGTGGTACTTGTGGCACTGACTGATGGATCAAAATAAGACAAGTTCACAGTGTTAAAATAACCACATCACATATACACCATTTTAGAATTTTTATTGTTTTACACTTCATCAAGGATATCAGCATTGTGCTAAGCAAATGCATTAGACCACCTGAATTTCAAACTGCATTGACCTTTTTATTATACCCACATTTGAGCCAAAACAGGACTTCTCTGAGAGGACATTTGACATCTTATCAAGATATAATAATGAGCTTTACTGATGTTTTTGTATTTTTGTAAAACACTGAATTTAGAAATTCATGGACAGCGACAATAATTATATTTTAGCATTAAAAATATAATTTGGATAAAGAGCTTTTACATACTGGTGTGTTAGTAATTGCAGAAACATGAAAAAAGGATTTTGGTAATTACCAATGCTGTTAATTTAGGCCAGATGTGGCATGAACCTTACATTGGGTGGTGGTCTAATACATTTGTTAAGTTTTCACAACCTTATATATTTGATATTGTTGTCTGTTACAGGCAAGTCACTGTAGACTGGCACCATGTTCTTTTCATTTAACCAAGTTACCAGTGGCTTGATAGTAATTCATTTATTGGACACTGATAGTTGATTTTTAATTGATATCGTTGTACAAAATATTTAAGAGCTTTTCTTTGTATTTTGCATTACATTGTGTATACATGCAAAAAGCATTTTATCAGTTTTTCAGTAAATCTAATACATATGACAAAAATTGACAATAGAGATGACTTTGACTTTGAATGCAAATTTTCTATGCCACAATTAACTTACCTTTGACACAGACTCAAGGGCCACATTGAAAGTGGTCCCAAATGACTTCTTGACCACCGCTTGCACTCCATACAAGGAGGTATATAATCCTCCTTGTGGCATGCGTGGGTTGAAGTCTGACCCTTCAGCTTCTTTTCTGCATTTCGTTTCCCACTCTTTCTTCCCAATTTTCATTTATAGCCTTGTTCCTTTTAGATAAAGGCATAAAAACCTCCTGCTACAAATAAAATAAAGTAGAATAAAGTGAAAACTGCAAAACAAGCTACCTTTGAAGTGAAATAAACCCAGCCCCGGTGTGAATGCACAGAAAACTCAGTTAATTTTGTAAGAAAAAAAGACATTGTGCTGCAGGGAGCTTTTCCAATTGTAATTTGTCCTTGCGAAAAAAAGTGCACCTCAAATTATCTAAAATGTAAGATCAACAAGTCAGACATGTGTCACCTTTTCACCAATTATCATTAATAAGGGCCGTATTTTCAGGGAGAGCCTCGAACGAAAACACTCGGGACGCCGCTCCGCGCTGATGAAATTAAGCTGTCATTGGAGCGTCTGCCGAAAAACCTGCACGCTTACGGGAAAAATAAAGACCATTCTGAGTTCAGAGTGCCATGTAACATTCAATTACAATTTAACAGACGGGTCTCTATTAGCTGGTGTTCATTTCAGGGTCTGAGGCATGGGGTCACGACCTGCTCCTCAGACAGGTGCTTATGTTAGACTGGATTTTAAGAAAACTACAACCAAACACAGAGATTAAGCTCCATACAAAACACACCTGGCTGACACAATCTGCACATCATCCTTTTCTGCCGTGCATCTGAAGTGGAAATTCAATCTGACAGACAGCATCTCAAATAAATATATTCCTTCGTCTTTTTGTTTTAAGATATTAAAGTAATTTCTATAATTGTTTGAAACAAGTCCACTTTTCCTAATTCCCATCTGTGTCCTTGACAACAGAGGTCACAGCAGAGTCCTCTCCCGGCAGCTGCTCCAGATGTTTAAGACGGAAAAGAAAGAAAGTGAGAGAGAGTAAAAGGGAGAGAAGACTTCTGTCAGTGTCAACCAGAGATTTAAAGTTATTTACCCACCTTTACCTGTCCACTCCCCCCCTCCTAAAGAAACCACAAACTGATACCCTCCAGGCAATAAAAGTCAGAGGGAGAGGCCCTGCTGAAGGGCTGGAAAAATCCCTACCTGTTAAGAAAGTGTTTGAACTCCTAATTGTGCAGAGCCCTCAGCAAATTTAGGGGGTGTTAGGGAGGAGGCCACGTCCAAACAGAGAAGAATAAGACGACTATCCCTGTGAGCGCTGTAAGAACATGAGTGAAGACAAACAGCAGCGATAAAGACGACGGTGACAGACAGACAGAGAGAGACATTTGTTGTCTTTGGACATACAAGGGCAAAACTGACACTCAACTAAATGGGTGAAAAATAGATTTAAGAAGTGGATGGTTTTTGTGTGAACAACTGCATTTAAACATCGGGCTAGAAGCTACACCATATAGTTTTTAAAAATATGTGAATCGATACATTTTTATGTACTGGTCTTTCCACTCTTTATGGAATAAACTATCAAGATATGTGTCATTTATTGTGATTCAGATGAATAATATCATTAAACAATTTTTGGATTTAATCACAAAGCTTAGTTAAAGAAAAGTAAAATGTGAGTTTCACACGTCACTGGTATCATGCCACTCTCTGAAAGTTCGTAAATACAACTGTCATCGTGACTGACCTTTTATAAGTAGTAAGTCTTCCTGTAAAAACAAGCTGGTTAAGAAATTAAAAGATGTGGAAACTGCAGCCCCCTTCAGTGCCAAAAAGTGCAGACTCTTAACTTAATTAATGTATCATGTGTACTATTAGCTAATAACAGCTTTACTGCAGAATTTATATTTTTGGCATAACCTTGTATTGTAAGTAATGGTCCACAAATAATCATAAATCCTAGTATGAATAAAATAACCATCAATTCATGCACACATTTAAGATCAAATATCAATGATAGACTCATATTTGTAGTTTTCTCAAGCGTGCATTGATTTATAGCCTCCACCAAGGTGGTTATATTTTCTCCAGCGTTTGTCTGATTATAATATTGATAACTCAAAAAGTTATCAATGGATTTTGTTTACACTATCCGGAAATCTTGGTCATGGCACAAGGATGAAGTGATGAGATTTTTGTGATGATTCAAATTTGGAAGTGGATCCAGGAATTTTTCTAAATGATGTCAGAAATGTCTTGGCATCGTTCTGTTGTCTCAATGATTCTGGAAATCAGTCTTACACCCTCTCCATGTCTCTGTCAACTGGGAGCTTTTATTTTTGGAGACTGTTTTAAAAGAAAATTTGCTAATATTGCTTTTCTTGCTGCTAAAAAATGTATTGCTGTGAACTGGAAGGACCCCTGTCCCCCAACAGTGTCTGATTGGAGTGCAGAGCTGTCAAGTTATGTCCCACTGGACTATCTGCATTACAGAATGAGAGGAAAAATGTTAACACAAGACAAAATATGGTCCTCTGGAGGGCAACGTATGAATTTTATTCTTTGTTAAGGAGGTGTCCAACAGTTGTAAACAATCTGGGACATCTGATGGGGAAATGAAACTGTTACAAACCTGAGAGTTGATTTTAAACATAATTATTCTTATTTATTCTTGCATGTTTGTTCTTTTTACTTTTTTTTCTCTGTAATTGCACCCCTATTGATATTTTGTGTTTTTTTGTCCTGTTTGGCTTGTCTTTTTTTCTTTTTTTTTCCTTTTTTTTTTTTTTTTTACCAAAGAAATAAAATTTTTAATGCAAAAAGAAAAAGAAATGCCTCAGCAGAGGGTTTTGCTCTCGGAGCACTTTTGTACTGATTATCTATCAGCACTACCCCATACAAGATAAAGGGTAAAACAATATTCTTCACGTCAATATTGTTGCTGATAATTTTGATTTGAGGAAAAAAAGTAGATGCCAAATGGACTGTTAAAGATAGTAAAAACTAAAATTTAAAATTGAGTACCAAAGTTGGTAATATTGTAATACTGGGTTCTGATTAATGCTTAACGTTACTCTTTTTCAACCACAGGTACTAGTGATTATCTTAATGATCGTATCCTTCAGTTTATAAGAATTTGGCCAAATAAAAGTGTCTGAGACAGAGCAGAAGAAGCTGATCTCTGAGCAAGACACTGAAAACATGCTGCATAGCCCACAGTTGCCTTAAGTCTTGGGTGATGTTCATTATATATATTTTTAATACATATTGTAAAGTTAAGAGTTAAAGTACATCCTGCACATCTTGGACATTTTTAAAATTTGTTAACAATGTGAGTAAGGGCTGTTTTCCCACCTTTTTGGCAACAACTTACTTGTCAATGTCGGAAAGGCCTTGGTGGAGGTTTGTGCTTTCTGAGCACTTCTACACAACAAATTGAGTTACATTTTTGGTGTTGGCAAAATTTAATCAAGTGCAGAATTAATTATACTCTGGATAGAGTCAAATCACTGAGAATTTGCTCCCAGTTAAGAAAGAGTTGGTGTCCAAAATAAAACTTTAAAAATGATGTTTTAGTAAATCAGATCCATAGGCGTCAGTGTAGGATCTGTATCTCTGAACTTTTCACTCTGGACTTTGAACATGCAAGTGACACTTTGAGAGTCAATTATTATTCTATTATTTGACAAGTACCAACAAATACTACAAGTCCACGTCATGCAAACTGCAGTGCAAATGTTTTTTTGTTAAACTATTTAAAAAATGATGTGCTCAAACTAAACATGGTTATAGCAATGTTCACACTTTGTAATGTTAATACAGAGTTAACACTTAAGTAGTTTTAACTTAGGTAGCACTCCAAGAATGAATTCCTAACACTGTTTTGCTGTGTAGCTTATTAACTATTAATGATGATCTTATATAAAGAAAAGAAAACAGATGTCAGATTTTTTTTTATTGACTACAAGATTACCTCTTTGAAATGTCTGTCTAAATGGGAGAGCGATGTGTCAGTCATTGTTTAATAGCATATAAGATTGTTTAAAGTTTTGCTTAGAGGCTAAACATTCATTTTGCAATTAACCTGTCCTTTCTAACCGCTTCAGATTTCTCCTCCTAAAGCAGGCACCTCCAGAGGCAGCACTTTAGGACTTTACAAGGAAAGAGATGATAATGTTGTAAGTAGGTGTCAGAAAATATTCCATAAATAAACAGCGTGAGCTTAACTGGAAACTACACACAGAGAGTCACTCTGGTTAAAATAAGGCTCTTAAAACAACAGTGCTGGAGTCGGCCCACAGGAGAAGCTAACCAGAAAACCCCTCTCTCCTGTGACAAAGCACTTGAAAGGAAACATTACAGAGGTGAGCGGGCAGAGATAGAGCAGACTACTCACACTCAGACTTTTTTTTTTTTCTGTCACCAAGTCTCTGCTCAGAGCTGCAGGAGTTCAATCTGCTTCTTATCTCACAGAAACTCAAATGTAACCAAACAAGTGCAGAGAGGAGAAAGAAAGTGGGCACCGGTCTGCACGTGTTCGGTCCCAAAAGGATCATGAAAAATAAGCAGAGAGCCGACTGACGACATCCTGAGCTCCACAGGGGATTCCTGAAAGGTCTGACTGCTGCTGCTGGGGCTTCATGCCGGACTGAGGGAGAGGAAAGCTGGGCCAGTTTTCTACCCTTGGTCTGAATTTAACGCAATCGACCCGAGTGGATAAAGCAAAAGAAACTATAACTGGATTTCTTTATTGTTTTTCTCTTCAATTGTGACACTTTTCTTACCACAATAAATGTTTTCCTTTCAGTATTTTTCTTGTTTTTTTTGTGTGAAATTAATAAAATATCCTGTCAACATTTCAGAAGCACAAAACAAAAGTATCTGCTCTTTGAATAATAAGAGTTAGTACAAGGCATAGAGCCATGATCCATCAACCAAGTATTTATTTATTACTAATAAAGCAATTTTAGTTATTAACTAATGGTTTTATATACATTCTTAAGGGGAAAAAAGTTTTGATTTCTGTCTCTGATTTCACCTTTTACCTGGAAATATATCTTTTTTTGCTTTTCTATTACACCAAACAGAATATCTGATATTTGCAAGAGAATGAGCTGTAAAGAAGGATTTATGAAAAAAAAAATCAATAAACTGTACATACATATTGTCCCCCAACACAGAAACTTTAAAAGCCAATTCATCAATAGGTCAGGAAGATATGTCACAGATTTGCTGCATACACAGTCACTATATAGGCTAAAAATTTTGATTGTATGGTTAAATCATTTACCGATTATTTTTACCTTTGAAAAGGAGGCTATGTTTTTGCCAGTGTTTGCCCATTTGTTTGTTTGTTTGTGTCCGTCTAGCTTTGAGCAAGATAACTCAAAAAGTTCTCAATGGATTTGGAAACATTTTTAGGGAGCATTGGTCATGGATACAAGGAACAAGGAAGAAGTGATTCGATTGTGGTGGTGATCCAAATACCGATGCAGATCCAGGAATTATTTAAAAGGATTTGTTATTCAGTTTTTCCCATATTTTTGCTAAAAACTCAAAGTTTTTGTTGGATTTTGATGAAATTATCAGGGACTATTGTAATGGTACAAGAGAGAAGTGTTTAGATTTCTGTGGTGATCTGAATCTGGATGCAGATACAGGAACTGTTTAAAACAATTTGTTAACATTGCGAGACAGGAAAAATAATGTCAGAAATGCCTTGTCAGAGAACTTCTAGTACTGTACGTGCATCAGCACTATCCCATGCAAGATGAATGGAACGACAACATTCTTTATGTCAATATTGTTACTGTTTGAGCTTGATTTGAAGAATAAAAAAAGTAGATGTCTAATGGACTGTTTAAAGAAAGTAAAAAGCAAACTCCACCAGTGATGAGCTGATTGACCACAAGATAATCTTTTTTTTATTTTTTTGCTATTGAAATGTAGGGATATTTGTTCATTTTGTGGGATACTTTGTGAGATAGGGCAATTTTATACATTTCAATAATAGCTCAGCTAAAATTGTCAGAAATGCCTCGACGGATGTTTGGGCTCCGCTTAACACTTCTTTCTTCGATCTTTTCCCAATTAATTATCAGATAATGTCAGGGTAAACAGTGTCTTGCTCTGCTGTATCATTCCACAAATTAAAAAAAATCAAGAATACCTTGTTCTTCTTTAAAGGAATTCTAACTTAGAAAAGGATAACAACGACAACACAGATGCACAATGAGAACCCAAACACAAAACTTCATTTATGTGACGATTTATGTATTTTCCTCTCTGTCAAATATGTTGATAAACAAAGACAGATAGACAGAAAGTATCTTTTTTAAAAAAGTAAAAATAAAAGCATCAGTCCATGAAACACACAAATTCATAGAATTAGGTTGAGTGCTCAGATTTGAACTGCATCATCTGGCAAAGACAAGGAGAAGGATAAAAACTTGAAGTGAACAATAAACTTAAATATGATTTATAAACAGTAATTAATCAACTCAAAAGAAATAAATGAGCCACAGGGCCACATGTGCAATCAGTACGGCTCCTGTTATCTGAGTCAAGTTTTGATATAAACAAAATGTAAACAGAGGAAATCAGAAGTTATGGCAAATAAAAAATAAAAAAGAGAAATTAAATCTTTATTGTGAGCACAGAAGCTAACAAAAGATACAAATACTGAAACATACCAAAACCCCTCTATTATAAGCTTTAGTTGTGAGTAAATATATTTTTTGATAGAAATAAGTTGCTCAGATCTTTTTTTTAAGATTTAAGCATTACTACGTGCATGTGTAAAATTAACTTGTGGAATATACTCCACTAACTGATATACACTTTTTATACTACAAAAAACAAAGCTTTTTTTTGTAAAGCTTCACAAATCAAGCATTCCTTAATATTTGAGTCTAAAATACAATAACTCTTTGAATTATCTAGAAATTTTTTTAAGCATTTCTGAGTTTTAGTTAAAATTTAAATGGGCGGGTGGGTGAGCTCATTCAGGGTATGCCTCTGAGTTCTTGTACTTCGGAGCAGTCGTCTAAAGTCATAGTTATAAACCTTCCTCCTGCTATGAGGCATTAATAAATTATAAACTACACCAAGGAGGATATGAGTTTTTTTGTGAATGAGATAACTCAAAACTAATGAATGCATTTGGATGACATTTTCAGGGAATGTTGGTCCCAGCACAAGTGATTCGATTTTGGTGGCGATCCCAATTTGGATGTGGATTCAGGAATATTTTCAAGCAATTGTTAACAGTGTGTGATAGGGCAGTTTTCCACTATAACTAGCTCGACAATGTTGGAAATGCCTTGGCGTGTGGTTTTTTTTCTTTTTTTTGATAAATTATTAACTGAGTTAGATATCCTTTTTTTGGTGCATCAGTAGAGCATTAAAAGCATTAGCATAGCATTAACTTTCATTTGACTCATTATCTGTAAACTGTTATTAATGCTCTACCAATGCACCATAAAGCAATTTAATGATTTTATGTCTTTACAAATATTATTGAATGATAAATGCCTTATAAAATATGTCCTTTAGCTTACCAAATGCTGAAGTAATGCTTAGTAGCAGCAGTTTTATTAAGTGTTATCACATCTTGGTTGTCTTACTGATGGTATCCTACAGTTTATACAAGCCAATATAAAAGTGTCCCCCTCAAGAACAAAAGTTGCCAGTCCCAGGACCAGACACCAAATCATTTAAACATGAAGTGTGCCAAAGTTGCCTCAAGCCTTAGGTGAATTATGGAGTAAATTATCATTTTTTTTCATCACACACTGTGAAATTAAGAGTTATAGCACATGCTGCACAACTTGGAAGTCTTTCACAACAGATTTATGAACATTGTTGCTAGAAAATTTAGACTTAATGAAGCTCAAGACAGTTGCAGATTTTTGTTCTGACGCCTGATTAGTTCTGCTCTAAATATAATGTTGTTAAAAATGTGCCAGAAAATCTACAGAATATATGTTGACATCAATTTTCCACTCTCCCCTCTCTCACACACTCTCAGGCGTCAACCCCACAGCTTGCCATACTCCATTACTGAGGCGATCAGCCAGCGTCTCGTCCTCAGCAGCTGGCAAGAGTCTCTTCCATTCATCTCTCCATCTCCTCAACTCGTAGACCTTTCCCTATTATTAGTGCTAATACAAGGCCAGAGGACATGGAGGGAAACAGGCCTGGCAGTGCTTAAAAGCCCAAATGTCAGCCGTGACATGCTGCCAGCTGCCGGCCGCTTTGATACGCCGGGCCTGGATGATGCTTATTTGATGGTTTCATTAGAAAATTTGGGCTAGGTGTCAAAGAGGTTCCCTATGTCTGTGCCGCGGCTATTAGGCTCAATTATAGCTGCCAGAGAGAGAGAGGGAGAACTGAGCTGGCTCTGTGCGCTGCAGTCAGAGTGGCATTAAAGAGCCACTGAGAGAGTCACACAAATTGCTATTCATAACACTTAATGGCTTATGAATTAAGTTTCCCTATAATTATTCTAAATCATGCATGCACGCTCAAGGACAAAAAGGTAATCACACATATAGACTTTTGAGACTTTAGGGAAAAGTTGGTGGATTTATCAGACTTAAGTTCTTGGTTGTTTTTATTAAATAATATTTGCACTTTGGTGGTATTTATTAGAACAAACTCTTGGAAGATCTGGGTATTATCACCAAAAATCGACCCACTTTTTTTCTCAATGAGAGAGAAAGGGTTGAGAAAGAACAAACAGGCAAGGCTGGGTGACAAATTGAAATATTTGGAGCTCATGTAGATTTCTTTTCTTGTCGTGTGGTGACTAAAAGCCCTTTATATGTAACACCACAGGTCATTCTTACCCACCTGCACGCTTAGGGTTGAGGTTGTTATGTAAAGTGTCCATCAAAATTAAAAAAACATACTTGTTTGCATACACACATTCAGGCTACCGGCACAGTAGTGGTAGCAATTTGGGGTTAAGCATATTGCACAAGGACACATTGACATGTGTCTTCAGATGCTGGATGGAACTCCAACCCTCCAGCTGTACATTAAACAAATCAACCACCAAGTTGTAATCTCCCCAGAGTTGATATTAATGATATCTCTCAGTGATGCATCCATAATATAACCTTTTAATATGAAGCATAATCCTTCAGAGCCTGCCTGCAGCTCACTTTCCTCTGAAGTGTCTGTTAGTTTTAAATGGCTCTGGTATAAAGTTTGATATTTTGTGCAATTAAATGTGTCAGAGGCACCAGGTTACAATCTGGTTTCAGTCTACCACCCCTGTGTCTGTGACCCCCTCTTCCTCTAAAGCTGCGTTCACACCGAACGTGACTTTGCAACTGAAATCACATCGCCCACCCAAGTAGCGTCGCCTGTCCATAAATACCTCCCTTTGGTCACCGTCACCGTTGCTCAGTGACGTCACGTCCGCTCGAGTTTCACTGAGATCATATCGTATATCATATAATAGGATACATTAGCTGACATTATTCAAAATGTATCCTTTTCACTCACCTACCAGCCACAAAACACTGC
Organism: Cetoscarus ocellatus; assembly: GCA_037902135.1. Classification (NCBI taxonomy): domain Eukaryota; kingdom Metazoa; phylum Chordata; class Actinopteri; order Labriformes; family Labridae; genus Cetoscarus; species Cetoscarus ocellatus. The sequence goes on along the minus strand of JBAMNC010000950.1, from coordinate 28,972 downwards.
AGCTGATGGCCCTGCAGCAGCATTGTCTGTGAGTTCTCTGCAGTCTGTCTAGGCGGAACTAATGTACTCACTGACTAATGTTCCCCACACGGACATGGATTGTTACTCTGTGAGCCGGAATAAAAACTGTCTGTCACGGGTACTATCACACACCCACACAATGCTGACTGGCTGTTGCCGCATAGCCACACGTGATATCACCTGAAAAGTTTAAACTTACTAACTTTGGCGATGGAGCAACAAGTGACACAATTGCCCAGAGCGTGTCTGTCGCATCGCAGGAGGGTTAACCCAGCCCCATCGTGGCTGCACATTGACTTTACATGGGGAGTGGTCGCCCAGGTCGCAAAGTTGTGTTCGGTGTGTAGGCGGCTTAAAAGGCACATATGCATGGTTCTGAGTTTGCTTACCATCAGGTTTGTTTTTAACAGATCACATGATTTGCTCGTAAATTGGCGTGCACCAGTTTCAGGCCTCATTTTGCGTACATAATATTTATAAATGAGACCCCTGGACTGCATTAGCTTAATATTAAAAATGAATGCTGCCAGTGCATAAAAAATAAAAATAATAATATTAATTAACAAAAAAACCTTGGCTGTTGACACAGGACTGAAAGGGAAATTAAATATCTACTCTGCCTTTAAGAGGTACCGCACACAAAACAAATTTATGGACTTCTAGGCTGCGTTCCAGCGGCGGTTTGGACCTGTGAATCACAACTTCAAAGTTACGAGTGATGACTTCAAACCGTTTCAGTCATTCTTCCGTTACAATAAACTATATATGTGTCGGGATGTATATAGGGTCATTTTATACACTTAACATGTAATAATATAAGTAGCACAACAGAAAAATATTTTTGTCTTCCCCAGTAGAATATTTCTTACCGGGGCCGCTGTTATGTTAAGCTGCGTGACGTCTAACGAGGAACTCGTTGACGTCCATCGAGTTCACAGGCGTGAATTCACAGGTTTGACTATAGTGTCACCCACTTTTAGCCGGTAAATCACGGGTTATGGGTGGCTTGGAACGCACTCTTAGGCAGAGCTGTCAGAGTGAGGTGGCTGCGCAAGGAAGTGAACTGACAACTCTTCAACAAACAGCTCCTCTTTTCCAATCTTGTGCCACAACGGGTTTAAACTGGCAACCTTTGGTTTCTAATCCAAGCTCTGACTGATCTAATGCAGCTTTTAATATTTACCTCACGTAAAAAAAAGAAAAAAATCTAACTGTTGTAACTTCCACACTTATTGGTCCCTTTATAGAATGGTTCCCAACCTGTGGCTCTTGGACTCCTTAGGTGTTTAGAGAATTTAGAGGCTCTATCAGCTCTGGTGTTGTCAAAATAAAGTTATTCTAAGTTAGTCAAAGGACTGAAGCAGAGAACATTGGTCTAATGGCCCATTCTATATGGATTTGATTTGATCAGACAGTTGTGTATCACTTTACTCTTCAAGTGGATCTCAGGGAGGATTGGGGGATGGGAAAACAAAAGTTGAGAACCATTTAGATCATTGGTCAGCATGAGTGACTTGAAACATGATAAACAGTAGTGGCACTAGAAAAGTCAGACATGTTTGACTTCTGGAAACTTTTACTGACAGAGCTTAACCACCTGAATAAGAACACTGGTTCTACAGACTACAAGGACAGAAGTTTAGTGGCACTCCCTCATAAGAAATATTGAGTAACAACAGTCCAGATTGTTCATACTGTGAGTCTCATATTATTGTTGGGGGTTTAGGTGGGCCCAGATAATTTCAGATGTAGTCATATGTTATACTTGTGTTTGGGAGAGGCTGATTTAAATGACACTATCAGCTGAAGTATCATCTTATGAGTACAAAATGTAAAACAAAACATGATGATATTTTTATGTAGTCAAAGAAATGTCCTTTGATTCCTTTGCAGAGTATTAATAGTCTCCTCACTCTTGAGGACTAACAGTCTCTGCTATATTACCATTTCATATGTCCATTTCCTAAATTGCCTGTATGACGTGTGTTCACATACATGCACCCTTTTTTTTCCTCAGTTTTTTTGGAGCCACTTACAGATTAGATGTAATAGACGTGCCGGGAAATGTGCCGCTGTTGGAATGTCGACCACATGTTCAAAAATAAATAGACCAGTGAGAATTGAAACAAGCACTCATAAGGTTAATCAAATGTAATTTCTTCATGGCTTCTCTGCTTTGGTCAGCCAGCGTTTTGCCTGTCATTTTATTATTTCTAGATTTCTTTCTGGGCCGCAGTAATCCAGGCATAACTAGGCCCTGCCACACTAAATTAACTGCACACAGACGCAGAACAGAGCGGGAGTGTGCATTTCCCACCTTTTGCATAACACTTTCTAAAAAAAATGTATGATATTGTAGGGCTGGGCAATGCAGACTAAATATCAAATCATTTTGTTTTTTGCTGCATGACTTAACACCGTATTCTACTGTACATTTTGGATAGAAAAATATAAAATACTCCCCACAATTAAAAGAAGAGTGACAAACTTTTTATTACTCCTGGTAATAAAGTTTGAATGTGACTAGTAAGTAGATGGTTTTGTTAAAATGTGTAATAAAAGGTCAGGAAAAAAAAACAATGAATTGAATCTACAGCAATTAAATATCTTATTTTAAATGACAGAAGGAGCAGACAGCACAGGCAGACTCTCACCTTGGTATATTTTATTTATGAAGCCATTTTGGTAAAAATTTTGGATTACATTTCCTCTCTTAGCTTCACCTAATCACAGTGGATAAAATACACAACCTTTGTTCCTTGGACATTTTGCAATATGTTGTTCCTCTTGCTTGTAATATTCTTCAGACTGACTTTAAAATGCAAAGCTTAATTACCCTAAATGATTTTAAATATTTGGTTAAATATTCAGTGTGCAACCGTTTTTCACTGAAGATTGTTTATTGATTTTAATATTTGATGTGTGTATATCTGTATATGTTTGTGTGTTTGTTGAAACTGTGTGTTGCTGCCATTCTTGGTCAGCTCTCCTCTGGAAAAGAGATCTGATCTCAATGGGACCAACCTGGCTATAAAGGTTAAATAAAAAATAAAGAGAAGAAATGTTTTTTTTAAATGCTATCCCTTCATTCCTAATGTATGTTTTAATCAGTGTCTTCCCTGTTAAAATGATCAAGTTGTCTGAGTTCCACTGGATTATTTTTTCTTTCTAACCGGGTTAAACCACAAAAAAAGTCCCAGAAACCGAATATTCTGCAGTTCTGTTTTGTTTTAGATTATTTTGTTTTAATTTCATTAAAACTCAGCAGTCAAAACAGTGACAACTTTACAGCCAAAATATGTTTTCAAATTTGTTTGTACTCTTAAAAATTTAAAATAATTACTTTTCTTTGATAACAGTAAATAGTGGGATCAAAAAGTTCAAGAACTAACCAATCTAAGGATATGTTTTTTAATTTTTTTTTTTTTTTTTTTTTACCAAAGGGAGAGCAATGTCTGGTTACAGAGGTTTAATCCTGTTCTCTGATTTTTGTGTAATTCAGACATTGTGCATACGTATTTTATATTAAATAAATAAACAAATAAGTTGTCTAACATTTAAAGTTTAGGACTTTTATTTTTGTTGCTATGGTTTTGAACAGAAATCAGTTCCAGCTGATTTTTACAATTAATGTCAATTAATGTATCAAAATTAAAGGAAAATATACATCATACATATCCATGAGGAACTTGCAAAGATGCTTAGGTTACCATAATTTGTATTACTCATAGAAACCATCAGCTTTAAAATGACAAACTTACTGAAATCAGAAATATCTAAACTTAGAGATCTTCATTCATAAATCTAAAGAAAAGAGCAGTCTAAACAGCAAAAATACATCAACAACACTTAAAAAGTGTGTAGAACTTAAAAATAGCATGGGTTTACTTTGGTCAATGTGTTTGTGCAAATGCAGCAACTTTTTATTTTTAATTTTATTTTTATTTATTTATTTTTTTTATTATTTTTTTTTACAAAAATTGCCCAATATTGTGTGTTTACACCTGTTTTGTTGTACTTTTAGTATAAGAAATGCAGAAATACCAGACTTTTACAAATAACATAAATGCTAAAAAATACAAATAATATTATAATAATAATGATAATAATAATAATAAAAATAACAATAATAAACAAATAAATAAATAAAATAAATAAAAACAGAGTTGTTTGCTTTATATCTTTAAAATGTAAAATGATTAGTTTTACAGTTAGTCATATACAATAATATAAAAACTTAATCTTTAAAAATAACATTGTCTATGCTGTACTCACATGATGGCAAAAACAACAAATAGCCCACTGTAGATTTTTGAAGCCATTACCTCAGTTGTCATGGTTGGAAAGTAGGTAGGAAAAAAGATGTCAGTACCATTGGTTTTACTAATTGTCATCATATTTTTAAACTAAAGTACAATAGTTGACATGAAATTCCCTGTGGTATTAAAGAGTGCAGAAACTAACTGATCTTCTTACATGTTTTAAACCATTGTATCAAGGAAAAAACTGAATCTGTCAAATAGATTGGCAACATCTGGAAAAATAGATGGAGCTGGTAAGCAGCAAAGGTCTCATCCATGTCTCCAGTCAGTAAACTTATTACTGGTTCTAACTCCAAACCATCATTTTACAAAGCACTGTGTCTGGCATGTATTTTTAAATCAACATCAATTTAAAATACAACAGTGTTGACATTATTGCTTCATATTTCATTTAAAAATATATCAATACATATATAAAAAACTCCAATTTCCTGGCCCTTGTACCAGTAAAGTTTGAGAGATTAACTAATTACAAAGTGAACGGTTCGACTTAAATTACACATAACACTTTTTGTGCTTCCTGGTGATATTTTTCTGTGGTCACTGCGGTGTTTCCTCATCCGGGGAAACTTCAGTCTCTGGTGTGATTATCCAACCGGTCAGAACAAAAGGAATAAAAGGTTAAGAGAGGAGGACCAGCTGAGGTCTAAGCCTTTTTCCTCTCGCTGCTTTTTGCTCCACTCGGGGGTGGCGTCTCTGGTTTGGCACGGGTCCAGGCTAAAGGAGTGTTAAACCTCTCCGGCTGTGGGGAGAAGAAATGACAGGACTCCCTCAAGCTCCCCTCTGTTCTTCTAATGGACTCCTCCGTCCACATGGCGGGGTTAGAAACATCTTAAGTTAGTATTCCCAACATGAGACTTTTTTTTACACAGCAGTGTTGCCTTTCTACGGAAGAGGATTAGGGCCAGGAGAAAGAATTATGAGAGGTGGTGGACATTTTTATCATAATGTACTTAAAGGAGAAAGAAACAAGAGAAAAAACTAAAATGTCAAGAATAATGTTGATGAACATATTAGAGAATGTTGATATAAAAAACTTAGAAAAAATGTCAATATGTCAAAAGGCCTAAATTTGAAAAACAGTGTTCTTAAATTCTTCTTTAAAAGGATAGTTCAGTATTTTTGATGTTGGGTTGTATTTGGTACTTGACAACAGTCAGTGAAGTGGTTGAAAGGGCTCCCTGCAGTGCTACACCTTTAAGAAGAACGAGCTCAGACTACACTGGTACATTGCTGTTGGTAGATACAGTTATTTCATGTAAATGTTTGATTTTGATGTTAAAACAAGCCACGAAACTACTGTGGAATGAATGATTTGTTGGAAAATTTCAGAGTGCTTCATTTTTCCTTCAGAAAGTCTCTCTGTTTGGCACTATTTCACGATAGAGCAGAACACATGGCAGTGTAGCTCAGTCCTTAGGGGCTTGGCCTGGGGACTGGAAAAGAGGAAAATGGAGACAGAGTGTCAGGGCAAAAATGCTGCGCCACATCACACTGTTTTGCATTGTTTCATTGCAGGCAGTTAGGACAAGCGATTAGGATTCCATGTAAATAGCCTGACTTTGTTGCTGACGCTCGCTCACATTGCATTCAGTTAAGACACGGTGTTAGGGGTGTGTTGGGTCTGGTTCACCTGTGTTAGCTGCAGGTAAGACAGAATGGAAGTCAGCTGATGTCACACCAAGACACAATACACAAGTAGAGACGAAGTTTATCTTCTTTTTTTTGACACATCACCATGCTGCATAGTTTATGTTGCATCACTTGACCTGGTGGCAGTCTAGCCCACTGCTTTAAGGGATAGTTCAGTTTATCTGAAGGGGGTTGTATGAGCTTCATGGCCACTAAGTACATTAGATGCATTAGAAAGTTCTCTCCTCTCCCTCAGTAAGCCACAATTTGAAAAATCTTGTGACGCAGAACCAGCTGCAAAAAGGGAAGTATTGTACCTAATACAAAGCATATTTTCTGAGCTTACAAGAACTCCCATCAAAAATAATACCACAGTTTAACAGTACGCTACCTAGAAATTTTTTTGAGTGCATTAACTTTTTGGAAAAATAAAGTTATATGGTTGGGTGTTTAATTAGTGATGTGGTGTAAAAACAGCTAAGAGCAGTGACATGGTTAGTTTTACAGTTACCACTGTATTTACATAAGCACTGCTTTTTCATATTTTCAAAAATTGGTTTTATTCTCAAAAATGTATTTCAGCTTTAGAAAAAAATACTTTTTTTAGTCATTTAACTATATTCTCAAAGTGAATGAGAAGAAATACTTCATTTCTGTCTTCCTCAAGCTCATCTCTTGTAGTCTTTCAGATTTCTCAATGGCTCCATCTCTTCCTCTCAAAGAATCAGGGTCCTATCAGTGAAATCAAAAGCAATTACACAGCTCACCAGTCATGTCGGATCTCTGCGGCTGTGGTGAGAGTGTAATGCACGCCGCAGCCCCAAAGTCTCTGTTTATTCAGTGAAAGTGCTCTGTAATTTATTTAAAATAATCTATTTTAACAAATAAAGAGGTCATTGAGTGGGTACGTTGCTGCAGGCGCACATTTAAATTCCTCCTTAAGAGTGTGACGGGCTGACGGGCTGCAGAGCTGGCTGGACCCAGAGGACGCAGAGGCAAGCCTGAAACTCTGAAGGACAACATCACACGCTTAGCGAGGGGAGCACTTGCCCTCTGTTGATCTCTAAGTGCTGATCAGCACGTTGAAGCTCTTTTTTTCCTCCTTATTGACACGTTTGATTCGGATCCAGGGGGCTTGTTTGAAGAGGGGGTGGGCTCGGGCCCTCATGGATGTTTCGGAGGGGGGCTGGAGTAAACACGGCGGATGGGATTACAAGGAAACCCTCTCTGCGATTCCAAAGGGCTTGAAATAGAGCTGGCTTTTCCTGCATACCAGGACATCTCCCCACTTGCTCTCTGTGGTGGCTCGGGCGGCTCAGGTGCACTGTATCTCCGTTATGTCTGCCCCTGTGATGGGATGTGACTGCTACCACGGAGCTGGACGCATCAAAGAGAGTCAAAGAGCGGAGGCCGGTCCAACTGTAAGAGGCCCCGTTATATAAATGGAGCCAAAGTACTTTGCTTTATTTGGACTTGTTTGGAGTTATTTGTTTGTACACCACACAGCTTCATACTTGGCGAGATGTGGAGTTCAGTTTTTCCTCCCACTTAGACAGTGTGCAACTTGTTGATGCTGGGTTATAAAACAACTTAAAACCCACCTAAGCCCAGTGTAGACCAGGGATTTTCGACAACACAAGTTGAATCTTGCAACTACTTGCATTGGGCTGCATTGCAACATTCTGAAAGCGTGAAAGTTCCCAACACTGCAGCTGGGACACAACATTTCATTTCTGTGCTTCAGTTTCCTCATCTGCTTCCTATGCCTGTCTTGTAGTTGCTTATATATACTGTTATATCTTTTGGCTTAGGATTTTAATGGGAAAATAATAGTGAGTTACTTATAATGTTTGTAACTCTGCTTCTGCCAGAAAAATAGAGAAGAACTAGACTTAGGAGCTGCCGGTGGGTGCTTAATGGAAATACCCAGGGTTCTCACGCCAATTTTCCTGTTAGCTTAAGGCATCAGATATCTCAACTGCTGTTTACTACACTATTTGTTCCAGCCATTTTCGTCATTTAGAGGAATTGAAGTCACCTCTGGAGCAAACACCAACTCCATATCACTTGACTGTATGTGTTTCAGTTCTTAACATGTTGGTTAAGCCAGTGTTGAACATTAGTCCACTAACAAAATTTTTAAATATGCCAGTAACACCACTTAACATAGTCACGAGTTTAACCATTGCCCCAGCTGGATTTCAGGGTGGTGGTATCAATTGAAAAATGGAGGCTCTATTATGGGGGTACCATGAGGAACATTTTTGGAAGCCATGGACAACCCTGCATAACATTGGTAGCATTCAACAGTGCATTTAAACAACAATTTCATAATGAAAAAAAACCTTAATGTACATGGAAAACCTACACTTAACAAATAAGCCTGGCTTACATAAGTAGCTTACAGTATGTGTGGACACTCCCAAAGATTCTTTAACACAAAGTTTTAAAGTCTCCAAGTTTTTCTGTGACATATTGAAAGTCTGGCTGACCCAGCCAGTCACACCCTCAGCAAACACTTGAGGTTCAGTGGCTAAGCAAGTGGCTAATTTTTGAGGATATATATACATCGAGAGGGGGACAAAGAAGACTGACATTTCACCAAACTTCTCTACAAAAACATCAGCGGACTATGACTGGCATAAGTGGTCGACATGTAGCCAGGCACTTCTGTTCCGGCCAAAGAAAACCCGGTTTAGTGTGACCGCTGTTTCCTTGAGCAGCCCAGAAAGGAGAAGTAGGAGAAGGGTTCGAGAGGTTACAAGATCTTGTCAGTCCTCTATCAGAGTAAATCTTAGACACCAGTTGTCCTTGTCTGAACAAATCCAGAGGATTTAGACCTTATTTTCTTGAGATTTTCATCCGTTGTCACTCATTTCCTGCTATCTGTGTCTTCCTCTTCTCCTGATGGTGACAGATAAGGTGTGTGTTGCGTCCTGAACGGTGAATGGCTCCATCTGTGTTGGCTGACATTGTGGTTTAGGTCAGCGAGTGAGGGTTAGGCTGATGGATTACTTTACTAATGATTTTGGCCCGAGTGTGAGCTTGTTTTAAAAGGCTGACATTCTGCAAGTCAGTTTGAGTTTCATACAATGTTATGGATTGGCTGAGCTGTGAGTAGATCTCTCTTTCAGCGGCCAAAGTCGACGGTTGATTATTTAATGTTCTTGTTTTAGAAACCGGGCTTAATCTGCAGAGCAAAGAAACAAGAAATTCAATTGGCACGGCTAATTTGAAAAACTCAGAGTAGGTCAGATTTTTGTTCCCTAAACAAAACCTGCAAGCTGAATGGACTGCGCTTTAACCGTAACATAATACAGCGATTCACATTTGAGATGTTTGCATGTACTGTACCACCAGCGGAAGATGTCCTCGGCGATCGAGCCCACCCAGACTGTGGTGTTGTGAGGGAGCGTGCCCCTTACCTCCCATTGGGGGCAACAAGGTCCTGAGTCCACATTTCAAGCAGGGCTGTCACTCACAGCAGGGGAGAAAGGGTTCTGTCTTGGGGTCAACACTTATGTTCTCCAGCTAAGAAAGCAAGGAGGGCTCTCAGAGGACAGGCAGCGGTTCAACACAGCGTGCTTTGTGCTGCGTCCGTATGGAGCAGAGTGGAGGAGCTGAGAGATGAGCAGAGGGGAGGTGAAAACTGACAGCGAAGAGGGTGAAAATGAGACTGTGACTGTGCAGGAAAACCACAGGAAGGCCTAAAGTCAGATCTTTTGCATGTTGTAGGGGTACTTTAGTCGAACACACAAAATACCCTAATGTTCATATTGGTTAATTACTCCTTTATTATATTTGATAAAGGAATTTATCAAGTAAGAAGTGACCAAAAAAATGACCTATTGAAATGGCTTGCTTTGATTTCAAATATGTTCAGATCTCTTAAATGACTCCACTCACAGATCCAGAAGCTTTAATTTTCCCCTTCCAGCCAGCTGCCAGCCAATGTCCAGCCAGTGGAAGCCCCCCCACCTTTCTGGGGTTGTGTCTAAAATTCACTGAAAACACATCCATTCATGCATTTGCAAGGTGTCTCCATGAGACGGTGTTTCCCTTATAAGATTACATAGCCTCAGTCTTTTCCATGGTTAATAAAGTAGTTACAAATCCAAGGTGAGCAAATTTGACACCATAAATCCACACAAACATGGCCTAAACTTTATAATTTATAACTGTCAGGGTGAGCAGGGCCTGTGTCAGACCTGCCAGGGACCAGCCAAAACCACATCAAGGAAAGTGGAGAAGTCTGAGGCGGCTGCATCTGTAACAGGGAACATTTCTTTTATAAGGACAACTTAATGCAAAGGTCACTTTTACATTTAGTTTGTTGGACTCCATTTAGTTTGAGGGTGAGGTCACAACATTGTTGCAATTTTTCACTTGGTTTGGTTTTCTTTCACATTACTCCTTGTCACATGGACCAAAGCCTGTCAAATGTTTGTAATTCAACCACCTGCTATTAGTTTGGGCTATAGCTAAAGCTTTGTCACTGCCATCCAGCCATTAATCATAAAAATAAATGCTAAATCAGGCTTGAGTAATAAGATTGTTTAGCTTGAAGCAGTTGGGAAGTATACTGAGCCAAAAAATAAAGATAAAGCTGTGCTTAGACTATATCAGGTGGCACTTGCACACTGAACAGAGGTAAGTGTTGCAATATCCCACACAGACTTGTAGACATTAATCTGTTAAGAAAACCAGAGGTGCTAGCAATGCTAATATTTGTCACACTCAGCTTCATATGGTCACTGAGAGCTACGTTAGCTTGCTTACTTTTGTGATATTCAGTCAGATTCAAACCAGAATTCATTGCTTTTAGGTTGTTACCAAAGGAACAACTGTTTCACTTTGCAGACAGTTAGAAAAGGAGAGAAAAATGAAATGCCCAAGTCATCTGTATAGTTTCAGTTTCACTCCAACCTGTTAACAAGTTGGCACATATCTGCTTGCAGCTGCAAGGTAAGCATTACACAGTGGAAACATCCCCATTATGATGATTTTTTATACAAACAATAACCTCAACTTAAAACGCAAGTCATAAAATTCTTGTTTTATTGATCTTGGTGAAACAGCTGTGATGTTTAACCATTCAGAAAGTATATACATTGTCACAAATAGCCATTCAGTATACTGTTGCTTTGCACACTTGCTTAGTGGTCAGATTGTGACCTTGAGAAGATATCATTCTCTTAATCATATTTATCTGCAGAGTTACTGGTAAAGATTTTTTCATTGTTGGTATGTGCTAACTTATAAGACCAGCTTTAACAAATCATAAAATAACATCTAAAGCTCCCAGTAACACGTCTTAAAAGAGGTTAAAGCTGGTCATTTATCAGTGCTTTATTTTACCATGTTGTTTATTCTACCATGTTGCATCTCTTCTCTGTACTGATAACCATGATGTCATATTTGTGTCCGAGTGTCTGCTGTATATTTATCCATCTTTGAACCTTTAATTGAGTTAGCAGGGATTAGCATGCACAGCAGCCCTCCTGTGAGTCCAAAGGAGATAAAAGAGGAGGGGTAGGGGGTAGGGGGAGCAGAGGTGCAGCGGATCGACACATGTTTGGGACGGTGTCACCTCTTAATGTAATTTGGCACATGCTGCTATGTGCTTCTTCTGGTGTCAAGTTTCTTTTAAGTGGCTAATGCCTGCGGTGGGTGAGCACCCATGGGGGACAAGGGAGGTCAGTGTTTTGGGTAGAACGTGTGGAGAGGGTGTGGGGGATCTTCCTGTCATTCAGTCCTCAGAGCTCCCACTGACCTTAGCCCCCCCGGCAGACGAGCCCACAACCTCAACCTGGACAAATGAGTGGATCAGCAGGGTGTGTTGGAAAAAAGGCTGATCTTTAACACGTTGCTGGAATCAAATACTGGTAAAGAAAAAGATTTTTTTTTTTTAATTCTGATTTTTTTATTTTTTATTTAAAGGGTAGTTTGATTTTGAGATCTCTAATGTGGACCTGCTTTTTCAGCCAGAGGTTTTGAAATTAAAATAGAATTGACTTACAAAGTTAGATTTTCATAGTAAAAGAGAATTGGACTATTTTAGTCATCTGACCACTTGAGCACTTTACACTACAGGCCACACTTATCCTTTCACTTCCATTCACATCACTTATTGAGGTTTCTTTGTAAACTGTCCATCAGTATTCCAATTCTCCCAATAGAAAACCCATTTGAACAACATTGATGCAACAGTGGGAGTAATTTGAGTTTGATTGTTTTGCCCCAGTAGGCATCAACATGGCACTAGAGGATGTGGGATTTAACTCTTTCCCAAACTCTCGACAAACTGAGTTACTATTATCAGCGTCCTATTTTGTTTGAACAAACTGTAGTTCTCATACCACATCTGAAAAGTTCTGTCAAAGTTTGGAAAATAAATCAATAACCCCCCCCTTAAGTCTAACCCATTTTTCATGTGGTAACTATATGTTCATAGAAAAAGTGCATTAAAATGACCATTTATCAGGTCTGTTCAGTATACTTAAGGAAATGCAAAATTTTCAACAAAAAATACTGAGATTGTGACTTTGAAAATGTGTTGACTTCCCCATATAGAAGAGCTTTTTTTATTTACTTAGATGTATTCTCATTTTTATTTCTTACTTCAAAGCTAGGGTCATCAACCATATTTGTGCAAAGGCCAGTTTTGTTTTGAAATTTGCAGTGGGTGCCAGCTGTGGTGGCCCTGAAGTGCAAACCACAATGGCAAATAACTAAACACAACAGCATATTAAAAAACAACAGCAAATAACTGAACACAACAGCGAAGAACAAAACACAGTGTCAAAGAACTAAACACAATGACATTAAGCTACCAGAAGAGTTAGGGACTTGTGGGCCACATCAGTCATCGCTGATTGGACAAGTGTGTGTGTGAAGAGGTAGAGAAGGAGGACTTGATTTGATGCCGTTTAACCTTTGAACAGGAAGTGACTCTGTCCTTTGCCTGTTCAGGTTCAGGATAGAAACATCACAAACATAACGGCCGAAAAAACTCTAAGGCAGGGGTCTCAAACTTGCGGACGATATTTTGTAGTCCCTTGGGGTCTGCCACCTTTCCAATCAACTGAGCCATCTGGCATTCATACGCTGAGGAACCCATTCATGCACAAGTTATTTCATCTTATTGGACAGAATGCTTCCTCACCATTGATGAGTTTTACTGTCATTCTGTGTTTTTATTGAACTCTGGTAGTTGACACTCTTTCGTGGAGAAGTTCTGCTCTCCTGAGACCATAAACAAACAAGACACCTCACTGAAGGAATGACAGAGCCGAGGTGCACGTTGAGATAAAAGAGACAAAAAAGTACTGCGCAAAAATCAAACCTAAACAGATGATCCTGTTCATTTAGAGAACTGATTTGTGACATTTTGGTCCCTTGTTTGCTCATCAAGAGGATGATTTATCAGAATGTTATCAGAATGAATTTTAGTAACTGTGGATTTACTGTAAAAGCCTTTCTGTGTCCATCTGAGGGATGACAACCTGTGAGGAGAAGCCCACCTGCCTGGGATTTTTTTTATGTAGATAAAATTAAATGTATCAATGAATAACATCAATACAAGTTTAAGAAATGGACAGTTACACTTATATTTACAAATGTATTGATAACACAACGTAAATCGCACGTTAGCCTCTCCCATCTGATCAGGGTGAGAGGCACACATCCAGCTGAGAGCATTACGCTTCTCTGAGCTCCCAAAACAAGAGAAAAGTTAAACAGGGCTGTGATAAAACAGACAGAGATGGACAGGAGAGCTAACAGAGTTCAATACGATTCATAAATGAACCATCAGACACCGCGGTGCGCTCCATAACGGCACAGCCATGTGTCCTAAGGCACACATATCTCCAGGTCTGTGTGGACAAGTTTGACTCTGTCCATAACTAAAAAGATAAAAGTGATTTCCCTCAAGTTTTTTATGGAAGAAAAGAATAAAACATTTGTCATTCAAAGTACTATAGGCCCGCTATTGATTTTTTTAAAAATTAAACTAAGGAGAGCCAGGGATGGTTGTCACACTAGAAGAGTTCTAACATCACAGTTTTCTCCAATCAGATATAAGATAGGAGTCATAAGGTGTTTGAATTTTTTTTCCTTTTTCTTCCCTGATCACACACAGGGCTTGTCAAGGCTGGAAAGTGTTGCATGTGGACTTTACAGAGAAAATAATGTTAAACAAGAAATGTACTACATTTATTTGGTTCTAAGACTTATTATGACTGAAACTTTTCTCTCTCAGGCAAATGTGTTGCACAAAATGGCTCTGTTTTTCAAAATCAATTTTGAAAAACAGCCCATTTTGTCAAAACACTACATACAACTCACACAACTTTTTAACTGCCTACATTTTTTCTATTTTGTTTACCACCCGACCCCCCCCCCCATCAGCCAACAGGCATGAAAATCAAGAGCATGGAAATATTAGCGCAAAGGGCTCCTCACTGTGCTGGTGAGCGTAAAGACGTGCAGTGCATGGGACAGGGATCCTGAATCACTTTGTGTGTTTATTGTCATTCAAACAGTGTCTCGTTGGCTCATACTCATGGTTTAAGTGAACACAATAATTTAAAAAATGACGAGTCAGTCTTTTGGTCAATTCAAACCCCACTTTCCTGAGCAGTCCAGCTCTGGTTTTCACTTACTTTTTCTAAATGATAAATTCATCCTGAGGCTTCCTGCATCACTTATTCTCCATGATACAAGAGCAATCTGTAAAGGATCAAGTTCCCAATGCAGTCTACTAGTACAGTGGCTCTCTACCTGTGGGTTGAGGCCCAAAAGTGGGTCTCAGAGCTGTTTTCAGTGGATGGTGTATAAGTCAGGTAAAAATGTGGTTCAAATGCCTTTAGTGTCCAGAGGCCCTAAGCAGACAAACATTCATACATTTTTTATTTGACTCTGTTGTGCTGTATCAAGTACATATTAGCTGTTCTCTCAGGATCTCAACATATCCTGTCATATTAGCATAGAAATTGGGGTTTTCCTAAAACTTTTGACTTGGGATATGTAGAAAAAAAACAACATATAAATGTTATGATGGGAAACATAGTGAGTAAGATTTATGGATGTGTGTTCTCCCAGTGCTCTTGTCATTATTTAAAAGTGTGCCCTAGGGTTATGACAGGAAAGGGGGGTTTTGCCAGGATTAGGGTTAGGGCTAGAGCAAGAGAAGGTGCTTGAGACACGGGACCCAGACGGACTTGTTCAGAAGGGTTGAATTAGTGGAGATAGGTGCAGGTTTGAAGGTTGTAGGTCATGTGGTTGATCAATCAATCAATCAATCAATCTTTATTTGTATAGCGCCAATTCATAACAAGTGTTATCTCAAGACACTTTACAATAGAGCACAAAGCTCTTCATATTATGGATACACATATATGCATAGATACATATATACATATAAAAATACACATATACATATATATACAAATATATACATCCAACACCCAACATGAATCCATATAGCCAATCATGAATCCCTCCATCATGGCGGCAAGAAAAAACCTTCTGTTAAGCAGCAGGAAATCTTGAATGTGGACCCCAGTCTCATGATAAACAGCAAATCCACACGATGCTGTGTTGGGTGTGTGGGCAAAGGGAGGGAGGTAGGTGGAGACAAGTGGACTAAAGTAAGAACTAAAGCTAGTGACAGATCAATGGACCAATCATAGACCTGTCGTCGTCAAATTTGTTTCTGCTAGTAACGAACTCATGGGTGCCCAGACCACAAGTGCATCCCTACCATATTTGTCTCCTTTAAGTAAAAATGTATTAATGGTAGACCTCTTGAGATGTGACACCTCATTTTCAGGAGGGATCTCATGTCCATGTGGAGCTAAAGATAGTTACTATAGATGTATCAACCATGAATAGAAAGATCATGTTAATATCAACATTAACAGCTATAATGATTATGAACTGGAGTGAGATGGCCAAATATGTGTTATGTCTGTAATTGTAGTTTTTGAGGCTTCGTGGCTCCATAGCAGCAGGCAGTCTCCACCAAGGATCCCAGGCAACCTAAAAGACAAGAGCCAGAGACGAGTACAGGAGCAAACAGAAAGGGGCAGAGGCAGATATGGAGACAGAGTGTGAGAGAGAGAGGGATAGAGCCCAATGTGCCAGATCCTCCCGGCAGTCTAAGCCTATTGCATCTTAACTATGTGTCTAAACTATGGACAGTGAGCTGGTCCCTAACTGAAAGCTTTATCAAAGAGGAATGTTTTAAGTCTAGCCTTAAAGGTAGAGAGGGTGTCTGCCTCCCGAACCGTGGTCGGTAGATGGTTCCAGAGAAGAGGAGCCTGATAACTGAAGGCTCTACCTCCCAGACTACTTCTAGAGACTGATGGAACCACGAGCAGGCCAGCATTTTGGGAGCGTAATGTTCTAGAGGGGTTGTACGGCACTACAAGCTCTTTGAGGTAAACTGGTGCCTGTCCACTGAGAGCTTTATAGGTGAGAAGAAGAATCTTGAATTCTATTCTATATTTAATGGGAAGCCAGTGCAGAGAGGCTAATACCGGAGTAATGTGGTCTCTTCTTCTAGTTCTAGTCAGCACATGTGCTGCAGCATTTTGAACCAGCTGAAGCGTCTTAAGCGACTTACTGGGACAGCCTGAAAGAAGAGAATTACAGTAGTCCAGTCTAGAGGTAACAAAAGCATGGACTAGCTTTTCAGCATTGCTCTGGGACAGGATAGGCCTAATTTTAGCGATGTTACGAAGATGAAAAAAGGCTGTTTTTGAAATTTGCTTTATGTGAATAGAACCCCAAGATTTCTAACAGTTGTGCTTGGCGTCAGGCTAATGCCATCTAGGGCACTTAAATCATTAGAGAAGATTTCTCTAAGGTGTCGAGGGCCCAGCACAATGATCTCTGTCTTGTCTGAGTTAAGAAGAAGAAAATTTTGATGAGTTATAGGTGTTTAAAAGAGTGCCCTAGGGTTACGACAGGAAGGGGGGTTTTGCCAGGATGAGGGTTAGGGTTAGAGCAAGGGAAGGAGCTAGAGACACAGGACTCAGACGGACTTGTTCAGAAGGGTCAAATTAGTAGGGATAGGTGCAGGTTTGAAGGTTGTAGGTCATGTGGTTAATTAGATATAGGAGTTTAAATGTGTGCCCTAGGGTTACGACAGGAAAGGGGGGTTTTGCCAGGATGAGGGTTAGGGTTAGAGCAAGGAAGGAGCTAGAGACACATGACCCAGACAGGCTTGTTCAGAAGAGTGGAATTAGTGGAGATAGGCGCAAGTTTAAAGGTTGTAGGTCATGTGGTTGATGAGTTATAGGTGTTTAACACTAGAACCCCCAACGTTTCAATCTCCCTAGAACCGCAGAGTCGAGTCATTTTGACCCCCCAGCTGCAATAGCGTCAGCAATGCTACAACGTCATTTCTAAAAGTTGTGAAGTGGCTTATTCTCATCTATTTTTGAATAATAATGGAGACTTGGCAAAATAAGTGTTTAAAACATATATTTTTGCATTTTTTTTAAACAAATAAATAACTATTTTAATTGAACAGGTAATATACATTTTCAGGTTCAACAAACTGTAGGAACTGTTCAACAAACTACAAAATGATCAAATAACAAGATATTCACAATAACAAAATAACAGATTTCTCTTTAATAATAACAATAATAAAAATCTAATAATAATTTTAGAAGACCAGATAAAGTGGCCAAACGCTGCGCTCGCCCACACTCGCTTGCTCTCTCGCCCACACAAATAAATATATTTTTACATTCATCAACAAACTGTAGGAACTGTAGGTTAACACAATCATGAAAACAACAACAATCAAATAACAGACTACTTACAATAACAAAATAAAAAATTTCAGTTTTTTAATTATTTCAGAAGAATGGATAAATTAATGCTGCGCTCCCTCACGCACATGCACACACATTACTCACAGTCAGCACATACGCTGTACACTCTGACTGTGCACTGTCCACAAACTGCACGCTGGCACTTCTGACTGACCATCACCCAGTAAAAATGACAGGTCATTGATCTGCCCCCCGACAGATTCCTCCACACTGATGTACCCCCCAGTCTGGTTCCTCCTCACTCAAACCCACTGCTATCTCTCCTCCCTCCAACTCTCCCTCACTCAGATCCTGGTACAACAGCCAAGCCTCTTTGGCTGTCATAAATCTTTTGGAGGGGTCCATATTTTACACCATTTTGATAGCTGGTGGTTGTAATACTGATAGCTGTCAAAATCGGATGACGTAACAAGTGCTGCTAGGCAACCGGGAGTGGCAGGAGGGGTATGGCTTGAAAAACTACGAGCGTTGCTAAGCAACCGGGAGTGGCACGCAAGGTGCTGTGCAAAAAGTGACAGCTGTATACAGTGTTTAATATGAGGGGTAAAAATGACCCCCTTTGGTGGTTCAAGGTATAAATGGTCGTATTTTATTATTATTTTTTTTATCACACACTCACCAAAATTCACTGAATGACTAATAAATCCATTTTAGGAAAAGTCATGGACTTTAAGATGTAGCAGTTTCATTTTAACAGAATTACAAGCATTTGAAAAGGCCAGGGGGTAAAAATGACCCCCTTGGCGGTTGTAGTGTACGTGTTAATAACATTTTTTTCTCTTGTCTCTTTGCAAAAAAATAAGTTTTTTCATTCTTAGGTCCAAACTGCAATTTTCTTCCACTAAACAAATTAAAGTGGTTGATCTTTTTGATATTTGGGTCATGATGACTGTTAAGATGGTGATTGTTTCTCAGGATAGAGCTGTAAGAGCCATCCCTTCGGTGTTTGTTTTATTTGAAAAGTGAAAATATCAATGTTTCCTTCAAATTCCCAAATTAACCTCTGATAAAACCTTTTATACATTTCCAGCAAAAGGACATAGTCACCCCCAGAAGTTACCTTGTTTGACAAATTTACCATCATAGTGGACATCAGTGATCATCAACTGGTGGCCTTGAGGCCACATCAGGCCTTCCACAGTTTCCTAACCGGCCCCCAGAATATTATCAAGTTCAAAAAAAGTGAGAAGGGCAATAAGTTGCAGTTTGAAAAGTACATTTTTTTCATTGATTCTCTAAAGCTGTAAATGCAACCCCTGAAAGTATTTGGTCTGTTTTACAGAAATCCACCTGTAAGCCAATACTAGCCAACATTCATCCAGGAAAACAAATATATCTAGGTCAAACCCAGAGATGGACAACATGACAGACCAGAGATAAGCAGCCAAGATAGACTTGAAAAAGACTCGAAAGGACTTGGAACTCCAACTGTAGGACTTAGGACTTGACTTGAGACTTGTCAGTCTTGATTTGGGACTTGAGACTGACTTGTGACTTGCATAACAATGACTTGGTACCACCTCTGGCTACAGGCAATATATCACTAGAAGAATTAAAGCTTGCTGAAAGAGGCGTGGTTTCATTGATGCATAACATTAGCTAACACAGCAGGAGAGGCAACACAGCTATCTTAACAAGCCTCCGCTGGAAATTAATTGTTAAAGCATTTCATGAGATAAGTTGTCAGTCTCATATCTTATATAGCATAATGTGATCATGTATAGATAGGTACTTTATTATACAATCATACTGTCTTGTAATTCTGCTTCATTTTTCTCTAAAAATGCATCTGATTGACGCTTTCGAATATGAAATATTCTAAATTTTCCTCGGAGGGGGCATGCCCCCAGACCCCCTGGAGGGGTCATATCCTTCTCACCTTTTTCACTTCTGACCCGTTTTCATGCCTGCATAGTACTATCAAAGCTACATTAGCAGAATATCATTATAATCAAAATGGTGCCTGAAGCATTAAGAACAAAAGAGACTCGGGTACCCTGACTTGTGTATCCCATAACGCTGGGCCTGGTTTTAATTTATTTGGATAAAATAATACACAGCAACATTTTTATATTTATGTGTGTTTTCAGATTTAGCTCCTTTAAACTGCACATGTGAATAAAAACACATTTCTGCATAATGAAGTCTCCATCATCTTCACGGGTGATTCTGTAAGCTCATGCCAAAATGCAGAGTGTAGTTGTATGGTTTTTAATAAAGAAGTTGTATCTTTGGCTGAAAGTGTCTATGTATTTCTGCTCTATTGGGTGAGTTTTGGAACACAAAGGTCACTTCAAAATTCACCCTGCCTCTGTCCCAGAAACTCATCAGTTTGGTTTGTTTAGCTTCAGAGCTGCAGCTTTAATTTCTGTTAAACATTTTTAGCAGATGATGCTACATTATAATGGGATGAACCTTTTTAACCAATCAGTGACTCCTCAGATTAAAACAAAGAAACTAAGCCCTGATTTAATTTTATTTATCAAAGTTTTAATTAAGATTTTTGAATCATAGGACCTTAAAAAGTCTTTTCCTGTCTCAAATAAGATTTCTAAATTGCAAAGCCTATATGTAAAGCCTTAAAAGTTTTTAAAAGTCTGTTATCCGATTGTTGAATTTTAAGGCCTTAAAAACTTGTAAAGTCTCGAATTACATTCTTGAATCATTAGGCTTTAAAAGCCTTAAAAAGTGTTGAAATAATTTTAATATTATTTTGGAATTTCAAGGCCTTAAACTGTCTTACTAAGTATTCAGAAATCTAAAATGAGAATTCTAAAAAACAAGGCCTTATAACGGGTTGAATGAATTTTTGAATTACAAGGCCAGAAATAGTAAGTGTTTAACAAGGTTGTTAAATTATAAGCCTTAAAATGCTTTGAAATAAGATTTTTTTCAATCATCGGGCCTCAAAAATGTCCTGAATAAGATTTCTGAATTACAAAGCTTTTTTTAGCCTTATATATAAGGCCTTAAAAGGTTTTAAAAGTCTGTTATTCAATGGCTGAATTATGATGCCACTAAAGGTCTTAACATGTCTTGATTTTCTTTACTAGATTCTCGAATCATTAGGCTTTTAAAGTCTCGAACAGTATCTAAATATTTTAATAAGATCTCAAAAATACAAGGCCTCATAAAGTCTTCAATTACATTGTTGAATTAGAAGTCCTTATAAAACTTCAAAAAGTCTTATTAGGTCTTTAACAAGGTTGTTGCATTTTAAGGCCTTAAAATACTTTCAAAGGTCTTTAATAAGATTTCTGGATAACAAGGCCTAAAACAGCATTCAATCAGGTTTTTTAATTAAAAGGCCTTAAATAGTCTAATATGTAAAAGATTTTTTTTTTTTTTAATAAGAATTCCAAAATACAGGGCCTCATAAAGTATTAAATTAGTATTTAATTAGTATTAGAGACATCTCAGAACAGATGTCTGTCCTCATAGCTCAAGGAATTAGATTGAGGACTGTGAGCTTGAAGGTCAGAGGTTCAAGTCTTGGCCAATTTCAGTTGATTTTAAATTGTAATGTCCAAAGAGAAGTTAAGAATTCACAGAAGGACCAACAGATGTCTGTCTCCATAGCTCAATGATATAGAGAAAGGGTTTTAAGTCTGAAGGTCCAGGGTCCAAGTGTTGTATAGTTTCAGTTGTTTTTTTTTGTCCAATGTCCAAATGAGGAAGTGAAGACCTCTCAGAAGGACAAACAACGTATGTGACCATGGCTCAAGGAATTAGAGACAGGACTGTGAGCTTGAAGGCCTGAGGTTCATGTCTTGGCTGAACTTGTTAGATTTTAAAGTCTAATGTCTAAAGTCTAAAGTCAAGACCTCTCAGAAAGACCAGCAGGTGTCTGTCTCCATAGCTCAAGGAGATACAGAAAGGGCTAGGGCTCTGAAAGTCCTGGGTTCAAGTCTTGCTTGGTCTGGATGGCTTTTAAAGTCCCTTATCCCAAGTGTGGAGGTTAAATGCACCCCAAAAACATCCTCCATTGTGAAGGGTGTAGATAGTCATGTGGTAAGATGTGCAATGCTAGGCTCAAAAGAGTTGGGCAATTCTGGGTTCGATCCTCACTGCTTTGGCAACTGGAACAACAAAGGAGAAGCTTGGGCTGGACCGAGGCCAGGGAGAATGTTATTATCCCTGGGGTTCTGGGAGAGGTATCTGAAGGGGGTTATGAAGCTGGATGCCAGGAATGGCTGAAGTAGTACACAAAGGTGGTCAAAGTTGGTAATTCCCATCAAGCAATGACAATATTCAGAGAAGACCATAATATTAAGTAACTAGACTTTAATGAGCAACGATAAGAGACTAAAGTAGATGATGTTGAGTGATTAAAAGAGTAGAATAGATTAAAAGTCTATAAAAGATAGCTGAGAGAAGAAGGCTAATAAGTCCATTTTGACCAAAAAACCCCAAAAGTCATGTTTGAGCATATTTTTTGATAGAGTCCGTTAGGGAAAAAGTCATATGTTAGCCTTAGTGTTTTTTCAAATCCTGAGCTGAGAGAAAAAGGCTCATAAGTCCATTTTGAAGCCAAATATGACCAAACCGTCTGCACTAGCATGTTTATTGGCCTGTTTTACACCGAAAAAGTCATGTTTGAGCATATTTTTTTTGTCAATGTCCGAAATGGGAAAAAATTCATGTGTTAGCCTTAGTGTTTTTTGAAATCCTGAGCTGAGACAAAAAGGCTTATAAGTCAATTTTGAAGCCAAATATGACCAAAACGTTTGCATTAGCATGTTTTTTGGCCTGTTTTACACCCAAAAAGTCATGTTGGAGCATATTTTTTGATAGAGTCTGTTAGGGAAAAAAGTCATATGTTAGCCTTGGTGTTTTTTCAAAACCTGACCGGAGAGAGAAAGGCTTATAAGTCCATTTTGAAGCCAAATATGACCAAACCGTCTGCACTAGCATGTTTGTCGTCCTGTTTTACACCCAAAAGTCATGTTTGAGCATTTTTTTTTTTTCAGAGTCCAAAATGGAAAAAAAGTCATTGGTTAGCCTCAGTGTTTTTTCAAATCCTGCGCTGAGACAAAAAGGCTCATAAGTCCATTTTGAAGCCAAATATGACCAAACCATCTGCACCAGCATGTTTTTTGGCCTGTTTTACACCCAAAAAGTCATGTTTGAGCATAGTTTTTTTTCGTAGTCCAAAAATGGAAAAAAGTCATAGGACAGCCTTAGTGTTTTTTCAAATCCTGAGCTGAGACAAAAAGGCTCATAAGTCCATTTTGAAGCCAAATATGACCAAACCGTCTGCACCAGCATGTTTTTCGGCCTGTTTTACACCCAAAAAGTCATGTTTGAGCTTTTTTTTTTTCGGAGTCCAAAATGGAAAAAAAGTCATAGGTTAGCCTTAGTGTTTTTTCAAATTCTGAGCTGAGACAAAAAGGCTCATAAGTCCATTTTGAAGCCAAATATGACCAAACCGTCTGCACCAGCATTTTATTCCGCCTGTTTTACACCCAAAAGGTAATGTTTGAGCTTTTTTTTTTCGGAGTCCAAAATGGAAAAAAAGTCATAGGTTAGCCTTAGTGTTTTTTCAAATTCTGAGCTGAGACAAAAAGGCTCATGAGTCCATTTTTAGGCCGAAAATGACCAAACCGTCTGCACCAGCATGTTTTTCGGCCTGTTTTACACCCAAAAAGTCATGTTTGAGCATATTTTTTTTCGGAGTCCAAAATGGAAAAAAGTCATAGGTTCGCCTTAGTGTTTTTTCAAATTCTGAGCTGAGACAAAAAGGCTCATAAGTCCATTTTGAAGCCAAATATGACCAAACCGTCTGCACCAGCATTTTTTTCGGCCTGTATTACACCCAAAAAGTCATGTTTGAGCATATTTATTTTCGGAGTCCAACATGGAAAAAAAGTCATAGGTTAGCCTTAGTGTTTTTTCAAATTCTGAGCTGAGACAAAAAGGCTCATAAGTCCATTTTGAAGCCAAATACGACCAAACCGTCTGCACCAGCATGTTTTTCGGCCTGTTTTACACCCAAAAAGTCATGTTTGAGCTTTTTTTTTTTCGGAGTCCAAAATGGAAAAAAGTCATAGGTTCGCCTTAGTGTTTTTTCAAATTCTGAGCTGAGACAAAAAGGCTCATAAGTCCATTTTGAAGCCAAATATGACCAAACCGTCTGCACCAGCATTTTTTTCCGCCTGTTTTACACCCAAAAGGTCATGTTTGAGCTTTTTTTTTTCGGAGTCCAAAATGGAAAAAAAGTCATAGGTTAGCCTTAGTGTTTTTTCAAATTCTGAGCTGAGACAAAAAGGCTCATGAGTCCATTTTTAGGCCGAAAATGACCAAACCGTCTGCACCAGCATGTTTTTCGGCCTGTTTTACACCCAAAAAGTCATGTTTGAGCTTTTTTTTTTTCCGGAGCCCAACATGGAAAAAAGTCATAGGTTAGCCTTAGTGTTTTTTCAAATTCAGAGCTGAGACAAAAAGGCTCATGAGTCCATTTTTAGGCCGAAAATGACCAAACCGTCTGCACCAGCATGTTTTGCGGCCTGTTTTACACCAAAAAAGTCATGTTTGAGCATATTTTTTTTTCGGAGTCCAAAATGGAAAAAAGTCATAGGTTAGCCATCGTGTTTTTTCAAATTCTGAGCTGAGACAAAAAGGCTCATAAGTCCATTTTGAAGCCAAATATGACCAAACCGTCTGCACCAGCATGTATTTTGGCCTGTTTTACACCCAAAAAGTCATGTTTGAGCTTTTTTTTTCGGAGTCCAAGATGGAAAAAAAGTCATAGGTTAGCCTTAGTGTTTATTCAAATCCTGAGCTGAGACAAAAAGGCTCATAAGTCCATTTTGAAGCCAAATATGACCAAACCGTCTGCACCAGCATGTTTTTCGGCCTGTTTTACACCCAAAAAGTCATGTTTGAGTTTTTTTTTTTTCCGGAGCCCAACATGGAAAAAAGTCATAGGTTAGCCTTAGTGTTTTTTCAAATTCAGAGCTGAGACAAAAAGGCTCATGAGTCCATTTTTAGGCCGAAAATGACCAAACCGTCTGCACCAGCATGTTTTTCGGCCTGATTTACACCCAAAAAGTCATGTTTGAGCATATTTTGTTTCGGAGTCCAACATGGAAATAAAGTCATAGGTTAGCCTTAGTGTTTTTTCAAATTCGGAGCTGAGACAAAAAGGCTCATAAGTCCATTTTGAAGCCAAATATGACCGAACCGTCTGGACCAGCATGTTTTTCGGCCTGTTTTACACCCAAAAAGTCATGTTTGAGCATATTTTGTTTCGGTGTCCAAAATGGAAATAAAGTCATAGGTTAGCCTTAGTGTTTTTTCAAATTCTGAGCTGAGACAAAAAGGCTCATAAGTCCATTTTGAAGCCAAATATGACCAAACCGTCTGCACCAGCATGTATTTTGGCCTGTTTTACACCCAAAAAGTCATGTTTGAGCTTTTTTTTTCGGAGTCCAAGATGGAAAAAAAGTCATAGGTTAGCCTTAGTGTTTTTTCAAATCCTGAGCTGAGACAAAAAGGCTCATAAGTCCATTTTGAAGCCAAATATGACCAAACCGTCTGCACCAGCATGTTTTTCGGCCTGTTTTACACCCAAAAAGTCATGTTTGAGTTTTTTTTTTTTCCGGAGCCCAACATGGAAAAAAGTCATAGGTTAGCCTTAGTGTTTTTTCAAATTCAGAGCTGAGACAAAAAGGCTCATGAGTCCATTTTTAGGCCGAAAATGACCAAACCGTCTGCACCAGCATGTTTTGCGGCCTGTTTTACACCAAAAAAGTCATGTTTGAGCATATTTTTTTTTCGGAGTCCAAAATGGAAAAAAGTCATAGGTTAGCCTTAGTGTTTTTTCAAATTCGGAGCTGAGACAAAAAGGCTCATAAGTCCATTTTGAAGCCAAATATGACCGAACCGTCTGGACCAGCATGTTTTTCGGCCTGTTTTACACCCAAAAAGTCATGTTTGAGCATATTTTGTTTCGGTGTCCAAAATGGAAATAAAGTCATAGGTTAGCCTTAGTGTTTTTTCAAATTCTGAGCTGAGACAAAAAGGCTCATAAGTCCATTTTGAAGCCAAATATGACCAAACCGTCTGCACCAGCATGTATTTTGGCCTGTTTTACACCCAAAAAGTCATGTTTGAGCTTTTTTTTTCGGAGTCCAAAATGGAAAAAAAGTCATAGGTTAGCCTTAGTGTTTATTCAAATCCTGAGCTGAGACAAAAAGGCTCATAAGTCCATTTTGAAGCCAAATATGACCAAACCGTCTGCACCAGCATGTTTTTCGGCCTGTTTTACACCCAAAAAGTCATGTTTGAGCATATTTTTTTTCGGAGTCCAAAATGGAAAAAAAGTCATAGGTTAGCCTTAGTGTTTATTCAAATCCTGAGCTGAGACAAAAAGGCTCATAAGTCCATTTTGAAGCCAAATATGACCAAACCGTCTGCACCAGCATGTTTTTCGGCCTGTTTTACACCCAAAAAGTCATGTTTGAGCATATTTTTTTTCGGAGTCCAACATGGAAAAAAGTCATAGATTAGCCTTAGTGTTTTTTCAAATTCAGAGCTGAGACAAAAAGGCTCATGAGTCCATTTTTAGGCCGAAAATGACCAAATCGTCTGCACCAGCATGTTTTGCGGCCTGTTTTACACCAAAAAAGTCATGTTTGAGCATATTTTTTTTTCGGAGTCCAAAATGGAAAAAAGTCATAGGTTAGCCATAGTGTTTTTTCAAATTCTGAGCTGAGACAAAAAGGCTCATAAGTCCATTTTGAAGCCAAATATGACCAAACCGTCTGCACCAGCATGTTTTTGGTCCTGTTTTACACCCAAAAAGTCATGTTTGAGCATATTTTTTTTCGGAGTCAAACATGGAAAAAACGTCATAGGTTAGCCTTAGTGTTTTTTCAAATTCTGAGCTGAGACAAAAAGGCTCATAAGTCCATTTTGAAGCCAAATATGACCAAACCATCTGCACCAGCATGTTTTTCGGCCTGATTTACACCCAAAAAGTCATGTTTGAGCATATTTTGTTTCGGAGTCCAACATGGAAATAAAGTCATAGGTTAGCCTTAGTGTTTTTTCAAATTCTGAGCTGAGACAAAAAGGCTCATAAGTCCATTTTGAAGCCAAATATGACCGAACCGTCTGGACCAGCATGTTTTTCGGCCTGTTTTACACCCAAAAAGTCATGTTTGAGCATATTTTGTTTCGGAGTCCAACATGGAAATAAAGTCATAGGTTAGCCTTAGTGTTTTTTCAAATTCTGAGCTGAGACAAAAAGGCTCATAAGTCCATTTTGAAGCCAAATATGACCAAACCGTCTGCACCAGCATGTATTTTCGGCCTGATTTACACCCAAAAAGTCATGTTTGAGCTTTTTTTTTTCGGAGTCCAAAATGGAAAAAAAGTCATAGGTTAGCCTTAGTGTTTATTCAAATCCTGAGCTGAGACAAAAAGGCTCATGAGTCCATTTTTAGGCCGAAAATGACCAAACCGTCTGCACCAGCATGTTTTGCGGCCTGTTTTACACCAAAAAAGTCATGTTTGAGCATATTTTTTTTTCGGAGTCCAAAATGGAAAAAAGTCATAGGTTCGCCTTAGTGTTTTTTCAAATTCTGAGCTGAGACAAAAAGGCTCATAAGTCCATTTTGAAGCCAAATATGACCGAACCGTCTGGACCAGCATGTTTTTCGGCCTGTTTTACACCCAAAAAGTCATGTTTGAGCATATTTTTTTTCTGAGTCCAAAATGGAAAAAAGTCATAGGACAGCCTTAGTGTTTTTTCAAATTCTGAGCTGAGACAAAAAGGCTCATAAGTTCATTTTAAGGCCGAAAATGACCAAACCGTCTGCACCAGCATGTTTTGCGGCCTGTTTTACACCAAAAAAGTCATGTTTGAGCATATTTTTTTTTCGGAGTCCAAAATGGAAAAAAGTCATAGGTTAGCCTTAGTGTTTTTTCAAATCCTGAGCTGAGACAAAAAGGCTCATAAGTCCATTTTGAAGCCAAATATGACCAAACCGTCTGCACCAGCATGTTTTTCGGCCTGTTTTACACCCAAAAAGTCATGTTTGAGTTTTTTTTTTTTCCGGAGCCCAACATGGAAAAAAGTCATAGGTTAGCCTTAGTGTGTTTTCAAATTCTGAGCTGAGACAAAAAGGCTCATACGTCCATTTTGAAGCCAAATATGACCAAACCGTCTGCACCAGCATGTTTTGCGGCCTGTTTTACACCAAAAAAGTCATGTTTGAGCCTTTTTTTGTTTCGGAATCCAACATGGAAAAAAAGTCATAGGTTAGCCTTAGTGTTTTTTCAAATTCTGAGCTGAGACAAAAAGGCTCATAAGTCCATTTTGAAGCCAAATATGACCAAACCGTCTGGACCAGCATGTTTTTCGGCCTGTTTTACACCCAAAAAGTCATGTTTGAGCTTATTTTTTTTTTTTCGGAGTCCAAAATGGAAATAAAGTCTTAGGTTAGCCTTAGTGTTTTTTCAAATTCTGAGCTGAGACAACAAGGCTCATAAGTCCATTTTGAAGCCAAATATGACCAAGCCGTCTGGACCAGCATGTTTTTCGGCCTGTTTTACACCCAAAAAGTCATGTTGGAGCATATTTTTTGATAGAGTCCAAAATGGAAAAAAAGTCATAGGTTAGCCTTAGTGTTTTTTCAAATCCTGAGCTGAGACAAAAAGGCTCATAAGTCCATTTTGAAGCCAAATATAACAAAACCGTCTGCACCAGCATGTTTTTAAGATTGTTTTACACCCAAAATGTCATGTTTGAGCATATTTTTTTTGGAGTCCAAAATGGAAAAAAGTCATAGGTTAGCCTAAGTGTTTTTTCAAATTCTGAGCTGAGACAAAAAGGCTCATAAGTCCATTTTGAAGCCAAGTATGACCAAACCATCTCCACCAGCATGTTTGTCGTCCCGTTTTACACCCAAAAAGTCATGTTTGAGCATATTTTTTTTCGGATTCCAAAATGGAAATAAAGTCATAGGTTAGCCTTAGTGTTTGTTCAAATCCTGAGCTGAGACAAAAAGGCTCTTAAGTTCTTTTTTAGGCCGAAAAATGACCAATCCGTCTGGACCAGCATGTTTTGCGGCCTGATTTACACGCAAAAAGTCATGTTTGAGCATATTTTTTTTCTGAGTCCAAAATGGAAAAAAGTCA